>JAUIMM010000288.1:0-632500 GCA_031769625.1 Taudactylus pleione
AGTGCTGTGGGGGTTACAGCACCCTTTAACGGTCAAGCCAGCCGGCCCCTTTACTTATGACACAGGCGCACGCTTGGCACTAATTTGTTGATGCACGTGCAGCTACTGCGCACACACAATCACAAACACAGAAAATAATAATTTTTTTTGGTTTGGACTGGAGTGTACTTTGGGGGTTACAGCACCCTTTAACGGTCAAGCCAGCCGGCCCTTTACTTATGACACAGGCGCACGCTTGGCACTACTTTGTTGATGCACGTGCGGCTACTGCGCACACAAATCACAAACACAGAAAATAATTTTTTTTTGGTTTGGACTGGAGTGTACTTTGGGGGTTACAGCACCCTTTTAACCGTCAAGCCAGCCGGCCCTTTATTTATGACACAGGCGCACGCTTGGCACTACTTTGTTGATGCACGTGCGGCTACTGCGCACACAATTCACAAACACAGAAAATAATAATTTTTTTGGTTTGGACTGGAGTGTACTTTGGGGGTTACAGCACCCTTTAACGGTCAAGCCAGCCGGCCCTTTACTTATGACACAGGCGCACGCTTGGCACTACTTTTTTGACGCACGTGCGGCTACTGCGCACACAATTCACAAACACAGAAAATAATGTTTTTTTTGGTTTGGACTGGAGTGTACTTTGGGGGTTACAGCACCCTTGAACCGTCAAGCCAGCCGGCCCTTTACTTATGACACAGGCGCACGCTTGGCGCCGGCCCTTTACTTATGACACAGGCGCACGCTTGGCACTACTTTGTTGATGCACGTGAAGCTACTGCGCACACAATTCACAAACACAGAAAATTATTTTTTTTTTGGTTTGGACTGGAGTGTACTTTGGGGGTTACAGCACCCTTTAACGGTCAAGCCAGCCGGCCCTTTACTTATGACACAGGCGCACGCTTGGCACTACTTTTTTGATGCACGTGCGGCTACTGCGCACACAATTCACAAACACAGAAAATAATTTTTTTTTTTGTTTGGACTGGAGTGTACTTTGGGGGTTACAGCACCCTTAACCGTCAAGCCAGCCGGCCCTTTACTTATGACACAGGCGCACGCTTGCACTACTTTGTTGATGCACGTGAAGCTACTGCGCACACAATTCACAGACACAGAAAATAATTTTTTTTTTGGTTTGGACTGGAGTGTACTTTGGGGGTTACAGCACCCTTTAATGGTCAAGCCAGCCGGCCCTTTACTTATGACACAGGTGCACGCTTGGCACTACTTTGTTGATGCACGTGCGGCTACTGCGCACACAATTCACCAACACAGAAAATCATTTTTGTTTGGTTTGGACTGGAGTGTACTTTGAGGGTTACAGCACCCTTTAATGGTCAAGCCAGCCGGCCCTTTACTTATGACACAGGCGCACGCTTGGCACTACTTTGTTGATGCACATGCAGCTACTGCACACACAATTCACAAACACAGAAAAAAAAATTTTTTTGGTTTGGACTGGAGTGTACTTTGGGGGTTACAGCACCCTTTAACGGTCAAGCCAGCTGGCCCTTTACTTATGACACAGGCGCACGATTGGCACTACTTTGTTGATGCACGTGCGGCTACTGCGCACACAATTCACAAACACTGAAAATAATTTTTTTTTTGGTTTGGACTGGAGTGTACTCTGGGGGTTACAGCACCCTTTAACAGTCAATCCAGCTAGCCCTTTACTTATGACACAGGCGCACGCTTGGCACTACTTTGTTGATGCACGTGCAGCTACTGCGCACACAATTCACAAACACAGAAAATATATTTTTTTTTGGTTTGGACTGGAGTGTACTTTGGGGGTTACAGCACCCTTTAACGGTCAAGCCAGCCGGCCCTTTACTTATGACACAGGCGCACGCTTGGCACTGCTTTGTTGATGCACGTGCGGCTACTGCGCACACAATTCACAAACACAGAAAATAATTTTTTTTTTGGTTTGGACTGGAGTGTACTTTGGGGGTTACAGCACCCTTTAACGGTCAAGCCAGCCGGCCCTTTACTTATGACACAGGCGCACGCTTGGCACTACTTTGTTGATGCACGTGCGGCTACTGCGCACACAATTCACAAACACAGAAAATAATAATTTTTTTGGTTTGGACTGGAGTGTACTTTGGGGGTTACAGCACCCTTTAACGGTCAAGCCAGCCGGCCCTTTACTTATGACACAGGCGCACGCTTGGCACTACTTTTTTGATGCACGTGCGGCTACTGCGCACACAATTCACAAACACAGAAAATAATTTTTTTTTTGGTTTGGACTGGAGTTTACTTTGGGGGTTACAGCACCCTTTAACTCTCAAGCCAGCCGGCCCTTTACTTATGACACAGGCGCACGCTTGGCACTACTTTGTTGATGCACGTGAAGCTACTGCGCACACAATTCACAAACACAGAAAATAATTTTTTTTTGGTTTGGACTGGAGTGTACTTTGGGGGTTACAGCACCCTTTAATGGTCAAGCCAGCCGGCCATTTACTTATGACACAGGCGCACGCTTGGCACTACTTTGTTGATGCACGTGCGGCTACTGCGCACACAATTCACCAACACAGAAAAACATTTTTGTTTGGTTTGGACTGGAGTGTACTTTGGGGGTTACAGCACCCTTTAACGGTCAAGCCAGCCGGCCCTTTACTTATGACACAGGCGCACGCTTGGCACTACTTTGTTGATGCACGTGCGGCTACTGCGCACACAATTCACAAGCACAGAAAATATTTTTTTTTGGTTTGGACTAGAGTGTACTTTGGGGGTTACAGCACCCTTTAACGGTCAAGCCAGCCGGCCCTTTACTATTGACACAGGCGCACGCTTGGCACTACTTTGTTGATGCACGTGCAGCTACTGCGCACACAATTCACAAACACAGAAAATATTATTTTTTTTGGTTTGGACTGGAGTGTACTCTGGGGGTTACAGCACCCTTTAACGGTCAAGCCAGCCGGCCCTTTACTTATGACACAGGCGCATGCTTGGCACTACTTTGTTGATGCATGTGCGGCTACTGCACACACAATTCACAAACACAGAAAATATTTATTTTTTTTGGTTTGGACTGGAGTGTACTTTGGGGGTTACAGCACCCTTTAATGGTCAAGCCAGCCGGCCCTTTACTTATGACACAGGCGCACGCTTGGCACTACTTTGTTGATGCGTGTGCGGCTACTGCGCACACAATTCACAAACACAGAAAATATATATTTTTTTGGTTTGGACTGGAGTGTACTTTGGGGGTTACAGCACCCTTTAACGGTCAAGCCAGCCGGCCCTTTACTTATGACACAGGCGCACGCTTGGCACTACTTTGTTGATGCACGTGCGGCTACTGCGCACACAATTCACAAACACAGAAAATATTTTTTTTTTGGTTTCGACTGGAGTGTACTTTGGGGGTTACAGCACCCTTTAACCGTCAAGCCAGCCGGCCCTTTACTTATGACACAGGCGCACGCTTGGCAGTACTTTGTTGATGCACGTGCGGCTACTGCGCACACAATTCACAAACACAGAAAATAATAATTTTTTGGGTTTGGACTGGAGTGTACTTTGGGGGTTACAGCACCCTTTAACAGTCAATCCAGCTAGCCCTTTACTTATGACACAGGCGCACGCTTGGCACTACTTTGTTGATGCACGTGCAGCTACTGCGCACACAATTCACAAACACAGAAAATATATTTTTTTTTGGTTTGGACTGGAGTGTACTTTGGGGGTTACAGCACCCTTTAACGGTCAAGCCAGCCGGCCCTTTACTTATGACACAGGCGCACGCTTGGCACTGCTTTGTTGATGCACGTGCGGCTACTGCGCACACAATTCACAAACACAGAAAATAATTTTTTTTTTGGTTTGGACTGGAGTGTACTTTGGGGGTTACAGCACCCTTTAACGGTCAAGCCAGCCGGCCCTTTACTTATGACACAGGCGCACGCTTGGCACTACTTTGTTGATGCACGTGCGGCTACTGCGCACACAATTCACAAACACAGAAAATAATAATTTTTTTGGTTTGGACTGGAGTGTACTTTGGGGGTTACAGCACCCTTTAACGGTCAAGCCAGCCGGCCCTTTACTTATGACACAGGCGCACGCTTGGCACTACTTTTTTGATGCACGTGCGGCTACTGCGCACACAATTCACAAACACAGAAAATAATTTTTTTTTTGGTTTGGACTGGAGTGTACTTTGGGGGTTACAGCACCCTTTAACTCTCAAGCCAGCCGGCCCTTTACTTATGACACAGGCGCACGCTTGGCACTACTTTGTTGATGCACGTGAAGCTACTGCGCACACAATTCACAAACACAGAAAATAATTTTTTTTTGGTTTGGACTGGAGTGTACTTTGGGGGTTACAGCACCCTTTAATGGTCAAGCCAGCCGGCCATTTACTTATGACACAGGCGCACGCTTGGCACTACTTTGTTGATGCACGTGCGGCTACTGCGCACACAATTCACCAACACAGAAAAACATTTTTGTTTGGTTTGGACTGGAGTGTACTTTGGGGGTTACAGCACCCTTTAACGGTCAAGCCAGCCGGCCCTTTACTTATGACACAGGCGCACGCTTGGCACTACTTTGTTGATGCACGTGCGGCTACTGCGCACACAATTCACAAGCACAGAAAATATTTTTTTTTTGGTTTGGACTAGAGTGTACTTTGGGGGTTACAGCACCCTTTAACGGTCAAGCCAGCCGGCCCTTTACTATTGACACAGGCGCACGCTTGGCACTACTTTGTTGATGCACGTGCAGCTACTGCGCACACAATTCACAAACACAGAAAATATTATTTTTTTTGGTTTGGACTGGAGTGTACTCTGGGGGTTACAGCACCCTTTAACGGTCAAGCCAGCCGGCCCTTTACTTATGACACAGGCGCATGCTTGGCACTACTTTGTTGATGCATGTGCGGCTACTGCACACACAATTCACAAACACAGAAAATATTTATTTTTTTTGGTTTGGACTGGAGTGTACTTTGGGGGTTACAGCACCCTTTAATGGTCAAGCCAGCCGGCCCTTTACTTATGACACAGGCGCACGCTTGGCACTACTTTGTTGATGCGTGTGCGGCTACTGCGCACACAATTCACAAACACAGAAAATATATATTTTTTTGGTTTGGACTGGAGTGTACTTTGGGGGTTACAGCACCCTTTAACGGTCAAGCCAGCCGGCCCTTTACTTATGACACAGGCGCACGCTTGGCACTACTTTGTTGATGCACGTGCGGCTACTGCGCACACAATTCACAAACACAGAAAATATTTTTTTTTTGGTTTCGACTGGAGTGTACTTTGGGGGTTACAGCACCCTTTAACCGTCAAGCCAGCCGGCCCTTTACTTATGACACAGGCGCACGCTTGGCAGTACTTTGTTGATGCACGTGCGGCTACTGCGCACACAATTCACAAACACAGAAAATAATAATTTTTTGGGTTTGGACTGGAGTGTACTTTGGGGGTTACAGCACCCTTTAACGGTCAAGCCAGCCGGCCCTTTACTTATGACACAGGCGCACGCTTGGCACTACTTTTTTGATGCACGTGCGGCTACTGCGCACACAATTCACAAACACAGAAAATATTTTTTTTTTTGGTTTGGACTGGAGTGTACTTTGGGCGTTACAGCACCCTTTAACGGTCAAGCCAGCCGGCCCTTTACTTATGACACAGGCGCACGCTTGGCACTACTTTGTTGATGCACGTGCGGCTACTGCGCACACAATTCACAAACACAGAAAATCATTTTTGTTTGGTTTGGACTGCAGTGTACTTTGGGGGTTACAGCACCCTTTAACGGTCAAGCCAGCCGGCCCTTTACTTATGACACAGGCGCACGCTTGGCACTACTTTGTTGATGCACGTGCGGCTACTGCGCACACAATTCACAAGCACAGAAAATATTTTTTTTTTGGTTTGGAATAGAGTGTACTTTGGGGGTTACAGCACCCTTTAACGGTCAAGCCAGCCAGCCCTTTACTATTGACTAAGGCGCACGCTTGGCACTACTTTGTTGATGCACGTGCAGCTACTGCGCACACAATTCACAAACACAGAAAATATTATTTTTTTGGTTTGGACTGGAGTGTACTTTGGGGGTTACAGCACCCTTTAACGGTCAAGCCAGCCGGCCCTTTACTTATGACACAGGCGCATGCTTGGCACTACTTTGTTGATGCACGTGCGGCTACTGCACACACAATTCACAAACACAGAAAATATTTTTTTTTTTTGGTTTGGACTGGAGTGTTCTTTGGGGGTTACAGCACCCTTTAATGGTCAAGCCAGCCGGCCCTTTACTTATGACACAGGCGCACGCTTGGCACTACTTTGTTGATGCACGTGCAGCTACTGCGCACACAATTCACAAACACAGAAAATAATAATTTTTTTGGGTTGGACTGGAGTGTACTTTGGGGGTTACAGCACCCTTTAACGGTCAAGCCAGCCGGCCCTTTACTTATGACACAGGCGCACGCTTGGCATTACTTTTTTGATGCACGTGCGGCTACTGCGCACACAAATCACAAACACAGAAAATAATTTTTTTTTTGGTTTGGACTGGAGTGTACTTTGGGGGTTACAGCACCCTTTAACGGTCAAGCCAGCCGGCCCTTTACTTATGACACAGGCGCACGCTTGGCACTGCTTTGTTGATGCGCGTGCTGCTACTGCGCACACAATTCACAAACACAGAAAATATTTTTTTTTTTTGGTTTGGACTGGAGTGTGCTTTGGGGGTTACAGCACCCTTTAATGGTCAAGCCAGCCGGCCCTTTACTTATGACACAGGCGCACGCTTGGCACTACTTTGTTGATGCATGTGCGGCTACTGCGCACACAATTCACAAACACAGAAAATAAATTTTTTTTTGGTTTGGACTGGAGTGTGCTTTGGGGGTTACAGCACCCTTTAACGGTCAAGCCAGCCAGCCCTTTACTTATGACACAGGCGCACGCTTGGCACTACTTTGTTGATGCACGTGCAGCTACTGCGCACACAATTCACAAACACAGAAAATAATAATTTTTTTGGTTTGGACTGGAGTGTTCTTTGGGGGTTACAGCACCCTTTAATGGTCAAGCCAGCCGGCCCTTTACTTATGACACAGGCGCACGCTTGGCACTACTTTGTTGATGCACGTGCAGCTACTGCGCACACAATTCACAAACACAGAAAATAATAATTTTTTTGGTTTGGACTGGAGTGTACTTTGGGGGTTACAGCACACTTTAACGGTCAAGCCAGCCGGCCCTTTACTTATGACACAGGCGCACGCTTGGCATTACTTTTTTGATGCACGTGCGGCTACTGCGCACACAATTCACAAACACAGAAAATAATTTTTTTTTTGGTTTGGACTGGAGTGTACTTTGGGGGTTACAGCACCCTTTAACCATCAAGCCAGCCGGCCCTTTACTTATGACACAGGCGCACGCTTGGCACAACTTTGTTGATGCACGTGAAGCTACTGCGCACACAATTCACAAACACAGAAAATATTTTTTTTTTTGGTTTGGACTGGAGTGTACTTTGGGGGTTACAGCACCCTTTAATGGTCAAGCCAGCTGGCCCTTTACTTATGACACAGGCGCACGCTTGGCACTACTTTGTTGATGCACGTGCGGCTACTGCGCACACAATTCACAAACACAGAAAATATTTTTTTTTTTGGTTTGGACTGGAGTGTACTTTGGGGGTTACAGCACCCTTTAACGGTCAAGCCAGCTGGCCCTTTACTTATGACACAGGCGCAAGCTTGGCACTACTTTGTTGATGCATGTGCGGCTACTGCGCACACAATTCACAAACACAGAAAATTATTTTTTTTTTGGTTTGGTCTGGAGTGTACTCTGGGGGTTACAGCACCCTTTAACAGTCAAGCCAGCTGGCCCTTTACTTATGACACAGGCGCACGCTTGCCACTACTTTGTTGATGCACGTGCGGCTACTGCGCACACAATTCACAAACACAGAAAATATATTTTTTTTGGTTTGGACTGGAGTGTACTTTGGGGGTTACAGCACCCTTTAACGGTCAAGCCAGCCGGCCCTTTACTTATGACACAGGTGCACGCTTGGCACTACTTTGTTGATGCACGTGCGGCTACTGCGCACACAATTCACAAACACAGAAAATAAATTTTTTTTTGGTTTGGACTGGAGTGTACTTTGGGGGTTACAGCACCCTTTAACGGTCAAGCCAGCCGGCCCTTTACTTATGACACAGGCGCACGCTTGGCACTACTTTGTTGGTGCACGTGCGGCTACTGCGCACACAATTCACAAACACAGAAAATAATAATTTTTTTGGTTTGGACTGGAGTGTACTTTGGGGGTTACAGCACCCTTTAACGGTCAAGCCAGCCGGCCCTTTACTTATGACACAGGCGCACGCTTGGCACTACTTTTTTGATGCACGTGCGGCTACTGCGCACACAATTCACAAACACAGAAAATAATTTTTTTTTTGGTTTGGACTGGAGTGTACTTTGGGGGTTACAGCACCCTTTAATGGTCAAGCCAGCCGACCCTTTACTTATGACACAGGCGCACGCTTGGCACTACTTTGTTGATGCACGTGCGGCTACTGCGCACACAATTCACCAACACAGAAAATCATTTTTGTTTGGTTTGGACTGGAGTGTACTTTGGGGGTTACAGCACCCTTTAATGGTCAAGCCAGCTGGCCCTTTACTTATGACACAGGCGCACGCTTGGCACTACTTTGTTGATGCACGTGCGGCTACTGCGCACACAATTCACAAGCACAGAAAATATTTTTTTTTTGGTTTGGACTAGAGTGTACTTTGGGGGTTACAGCACCCTTTAACGGTCAAGCCAGCCGGCCCTTTACTATTAACACAGGCGCACGCTTGGCACTACTTTGTTGATGCACGTGCAGCTACTGCGCACACAATTCACAAACACAAATATAATTTTTTTTGGTTTGGACTGGAGTGTACTTTGGGGGTTACAGCACGCTTTAACGGTCAAGCCAGCCGGCCCTTTACTTATGACACAGGTGCACGCTTGGCACTACTTTGTTGATGCACGTGCGGCTACTGCGCACACAATTCACAAACACAGAAAATTATTTTTTTTTTGGTTTGGACTGAAGTGTACTTTGTGGATTACAGCACCCTTTAACGGTCAAGCCAGCTGGCCCTTTACTTATGACACAGGCGCACGCTTGGCACTACTTTGTTGATGCAAGTGAGGCTACTGCGCACACAATTCACAAACACAGAAAATAATTTTTTTTTTGGTTTGGACTGGAGTGTGCTTTGGGGGTTACAGCACCCTTTAACGGTCAAGCCAGCCGGCCCTTTACTTATGACACAGGCGCACGCTTGGCACTACTTTGTTGATGCACGTGCAGCTACTGCGCACACAATTCACAAACTCAGAAAATAATAATTTTTTTGGTTTGGACTGGAGTGTACTTTGGGGGTTACAGCACCCTTTAACGGTCAAGCCAGCCGGCCCTTTACTTATGACACAGGCGCACGCTTGGCACTACTTTGTTGATGCACGTGCGGCTACTGCGCACACAATTCACAAACACAGAAAATAATTTTTTTTTGGTTTGGACTGGAGTGTACTTTGGGGGTTACAGCACCCTTTAACCGTCAAGCCAGCCGGCCCTTTACTTATGACACAGGCGCACGCTTGGCACTAATTTGTTGATGCACGTGCGGCTACTGCGCACACAATTCACCAACACAGAAAATCATTTTTGTTTGGTTTGGACTGCAGTGTACTTTGGGGGTTACAGCACCCTTTAACGGTCAAGCCAGCCGGCCCTTTACTTATGACACAGGCGCACGCTTGGCACTACTTTGTTGATGCACGTGCGGCTACTGCGCACACAATTCACAAGCACAGAAAATATTTTTTTTTTGGTTTGGACTAGAGTGTACTTTGGGGGTTACAGCACCCTTTAACGGTCAAGCCAGCTGGCCCTTTACTATTGACTAAGGCGCACGCTTGGCACTACTTTGTTGATGCACGTGCAGCTACTGCGCACACAATTCACATACACAGAAAATATTATTTTTTTGGTTTGGACTGGAGTGTACTTTGGGGGTTACAGCACCCATTAACGGTCAAGCCAGCCGGCCCTTTACTTATGACACAGGCGCATGCTTGGCACTACTTTGTTGATGCACGTGCGGCTACTGCACACACAATTCACAAACACAGAAAATATTTTTTTTTTTTGGTTTGGACTGGAGTGTACTTTGGGGGTTACAGCACCCTTTAATGGTCAAGCCAGCCGGCCCTTTACTTATGACACAGGCGCACGCTTGGCACTACTTTGTTGATGCGTGTGCGGCTACTGCGCACACAATTCACAAACACAGAAAATATTTTTTTTTTTGGTTTGGACTGGAGTGTACTTTGGGGGTTACAGCACCCTTTAACGGTCAAGCCAGCCGGCCCTTTACTTATGACACAGGCGCACGCTTGGCACTACTTTGATGATGCACGTGCGGCTACTGCGCACACAATTCACAAACACAGAAAATTATTTTTTTTTTGGTTTGGACTGGAGTGTACTTTGGGGGTTACAGCACCCTTTAACGGTCAAGCCAGCTGGCCCTTTACTTATGACACAGGCGCACGCTTGGCACTACTTTGTTGATGCAAGTGAGGCTACTGCGCACACAATTCACAAACACAGAAAATAATTTTTTTTTTGGTTTGGACTGGAGTGTGCTTTGGGGGTTACAGCACCCTTTAACGGTCAAGCCAGCCGGCCCTTTACTTATGACACAGGCGCACGCTTGGCACTACTTTGTTGATGCACGTGCAGCTACTGCGCACACAATTCACGAACTCAGAAAATAATAATTTTTTTGGTTTGGACTGGAGTGTACATTGGGGGTTACAGCACCCTTTAACGGTCAAGCCAGCCGGCCCTTTACTTATGACACAGGCGCACGCTTGGCACTACTTTGTTGATGCACGTGCGGCTACTGCACACACAATTCACAAACACAGAAAATAATTTTTTTTTGGTTTGGACTGGAGTGTACTTTGGGGGTTACAGCACCCTTTAACCGTCAAGTCAGCCAGCCCTTTACTTATGACACAGGCGCACGCTTGGCACTACTTTGTTGATGCACGTGCGGCTACTGCGCACACAATTCACCAACACAGAAAATCATTTTTGTTTGGTTTGGACTGCAGTGTACTTTGGGGGTTACAGCACCCTTTAACGGTCAAGCCAGCCGGCCCTTTACTTATGACACAGGCGCACGCTTGGCACTACTTTGTTGATGCACGTGCGGCTACTGCGCACACAATTCACAAGCACAGAAAATATTTTTTTTTTGGTTTGGACTAGAGTGTACTTTGGGGGTTACAGCACCCTTTAACGGTCAAGCCAGCTGGCCCTTTACTATTGACTAAGACACACGCTTGGCACTACTTTGTTGATGCACGTGCAGCTACTGCGCACACAATTCACAAACACAGAAAATATTATTTTTTTGGTTTGGACTGGAGTGTACTTTGGGGGTTACAGCACCCTTTAACGGTCAAGCCAGCCGGCCCTTTACTTATGACACAGGCGCATGCTTGGCACTACTTTGTTGATGCACGTGCGGCTACTGCACACACAATTCACAAACACAGAAAATATTTTTTTTTTTGGTTTGGACTGGAGTGTACTTTGGGGGTTACAGCACCCTCTAATGGTCAAGCCAGCCGGCCCTTTACTTATGACACAGGCGCACGCTTGGCACTACTTTGTTGATGCGTGTGCGGCTACTGCGCACACAATTCACAAACACAGAAAATAATTTTTTTTTTGGTTTGGACTGGAGTGTGCTTTGGGGGTTACAGCACCCTTTAACAGTCAAGCCAGCCAGCCCTTTACTTATGACACAGGCGCACGCTTGGCACTACTTTGTTGATGCACGTGCAGCTACTGCGCACACAATTCACAAACACAGAAAATAATAATTTTTTTGGTTTGGACTGGAGTGTTCTTTGGGGGTTACAGCACCCTTTAATGGTCAAGCCAGCCGGCCCTTTACTTATGACACAGGCGCACGCTTGGCACTACTTTGTTGATGCACGTGCAGCTACTGCGCACACAATTCACAAACACAGAAAATAATAATTTTTTTGGGTTGGACTGGAGTGTACTTTGGGGGTTACAGCACCCTTTAACTGTCAAGCCAGCCGGCCCTTTACTTATGACACAGGCGCACGCTTGGCATTACTTTTTTGATGCACGTGCGGCTACTGCGCACACAATTCTCAAACACAGAAAATAATTTTTTTTTTGGTTTGGACTGGAGTGTACTTTGGGGGTTACAGCACCCTTTAACCATCAAGCCAGCCGGCCCTTTACTTATGACACAGGCGCACGCTTGGCACAACTTTGTTGATGCACGTGAAGCTACTGCGCACACAATTCACAAACACAGAAAATAATTTTTTTTTTGCTTTGGACTGGAGTGTACTTTGGGGGTTACAGCACCCTTTAATGGTCAAGCCAGCCGGCCCTTTACTTATGACACAGGCGCACGCTTGGCACTACTTTGTTGATGCACGTGCGGCTACTGCGCACACAATTCACAAACACAGAAAATATTTTTTTTTTTGGTTTGGACTGGAGTGTACTTTGGGGGTTACAGCACCCTTTAACGGTCAAGCCAGCCAGCCCTTTACTTATGACACAGGCGCACGCTTGGCACTGCTTTGTTGATGCGCGTGCTGCTACTGCGCACACAATTCACAAACACAGAAAATATATTTTTTTTTTGGTTTGGACTGGAGTGTGCTTTGGGGGTTACAGCACCCTTTAATGGTCAAGCCAGCCGGCCCTTTACTTATGACACAGGTGCACGCTTGGCACTACTTTGTTGATGCATGTGCGGCTACTGCGCACACAATTCACAAACACAGAAAATAAATTTTTTTTTGGTTTGGACTGGAGTGTGCTTTGGGGGTTACAGCACCCTTTAACGGTCAAGCCAGCCAGCCCTTTACTTATGACACAGGCGCACGCTTGGCACAACTTTGTTGATGCACGTGCAGCTACTGCGCACACAATTCACAAACACAGAAAATAATAATTTTTTTGGTTTGGACTGGAGTGTTCTTTGGGGGTTACAGCACCCTTTAATGGTCAAGCCAGCCGGCCCTTTACTTATGACACAGGCGCACGCTTGGCACTACTTTGTTGATGCACGTGCAGCTACTGCGCACACAATTCACAAACACAGAAAATAATAATTTTTTTGGTTTGGACTGGAGTGTACTTTGGGGGTTACAGCACACTTTAACGGTCAAGCCAGCCGGCCCTTTACTTATGACACAGGCGCACGCTTGGCATTACTTTTTTGATGCACGTGCGGCTACTGCGCACACAATTCACAAACACAGAAAATAATTTTTTTTTTGGTTTGGACTGGAGTGTACTTTGGGGGTTACAGCACCCTTTAACCATCAAGCCAGCCGGCCCTTTACTTATGACACAGGCGCACGCTTGGCACAACTTTGTTGATGCACGTGAAGCTACTGCGCACACAATTCACAAACACAGAAAATAATTTTTTTTTTGGTTTGGACTGGAGTGTACTTTGGGGGTTACAGCACCCTTTAATGGTCAAGCCAGCCGGCCCTTTACTTATGACACAGGCGCACGCTTGGCACTACTTTGTTGATGCACGTGCGGCTACTGCGCACACAATTCACAAACACAGAAAATATTTTTTTTTTTGGTTTGGACTGGAGTGTACTTTGGGGGTTACAGCACCCTTTAACGGTCAAGCCAGCTGGCCCTTTACTTATGACACAGGCGCAAGCTTGGCACTACTTTGTTGATGCACGTGCGGCTACTGCGCACACAATTCACAAACACTGAAAATAATTTTTTTTTTTGTTTGGACTGGAGTGTACTCTGGGGGTTACAGCACCCTTTAACAGTCAAGCCATCTGGCCCTTTACTTATGACACAGGCGCACGCTTGGCACTACTTTGTTGATGCACGTGCGGCTACTGCGCACACAATTCACAAACACAGAAAATATATTTTTTTTGGTTTGGACTGGAGTGTACTTTGGGGGTTACAGCACCCTTTAACGGTCAAGCCAGCCGGCCCTTTACTTATGACACAGGTGCACGCTTGGCACTACTTTGTTGATGCACGTGCGGCTACTGCGCACACAATTCACAAACACAGAAAATAATTTTTTTTTTGGTTTGGACTGGAGTGTACTTTGGGGGTTACAGCACCCTTTAACGGTCAAGCCAGCCGGCCCTTTACTTATGACACAGGCGCACGCTTGGCACTACTTTGATGGTGCACGTGCGGCTACTGCGCACACAATTCACAAACACAGAAAATAATAATTTTTTTGGTTTGGACTGGAGTGTACTTTGGGGGTTACAGCACCCTTTAACGGTCAAGCCAGCCGGCCCTTTACTTATGACACAGGCGCACGCTTGGCACTACTTTTTTGATGCACGTGCGGCTACTGCGCACACAATTCACAAACACAGAAAATAATTTTTTTTTTGGTTTGGACTGGAGTGTACTTTGGGGGTTACAGCACCCTTTAATGGTCAAGCCAGCCGACCCTTTACTTATGACACAGGCGCACGCTTGGCACTACTTTGTTGATGCACGTGCGGCTACTGCGCACACAATTCACCAACAGAGAAAATCATTTTTGTTTGGTTTGGACTGGAGTGTACTTTGGGGGTTACAGCACCCTTTAATGGTCAAGCCAGCCGGCCCTTTACTTATGACACAGGCGCACGCTTGGCACTACTTTGTTGATGCACGTGCGGCTACTGCGCACACAATTCACAAGCACAGAAAATATTTTTTTTTTGGTTTGGACTAGAGTGTACTTTGGGGGTTACAGCACCCTTTAACGGTCAAGCCAGCCGGCCCTTTACTATTAACACAGGCGCACGCTTGGCACTACTTTGTTGATGCACGTGCAGCTACTGCGCACACAATTCACAAACACAAATATTATTTTTTTTGGTTTGGACTGGAGTGTACTTTGGGGGTTACAGCACGCTTTAACGGTCAAGCCAGCCGGCCCTTTACTTATGACACAGGTGCACGCTTGGCACTACTTTGTTGATGCACACAATTCACAAACACAGAAAATTATTTTTTTTTTGGTTTGGACTGGAGTGTACTTTGGGGATTACAGCACCCTTTAACGGTCAAGCCAGCTGGCCCTTTACTTATGACACAGGCGCACGCTTGGCACTACTTTGTTGATGCAAGTGCGGCTACTGCGCACACAATTCACAAACACAGAAAATAATTTTTTTTTTGGTATGGACTGGAGTGTGCTTTGGGGGTTACAGCACCCTTTAACGGTCAAGCCAGCCGGCCCTTTACTTATGACACAGGCGCACGCTTGGCACTACTTTGTTGATGCACGTGCAGCTACTGCGCACACAATTCACAAACACAGAAAATAATAATTTTTTTGGTTTGGACTGGAGTGTACTTTGGGGGTTACAGCACCCTTTAACGGTCAAGCCAGCCGGCCCTTTACTTATGACACAGGCGCACGCTTGGCACTACTTTGTTGATGCACGTGCGGCTACTGCGCACACAATTCACAAACACAGAAAATAATTTTTTTTTGGTTTGGACTGGAGTGTACTTTGGGGGTTACAGCACCCTTTAACCGTCAAGCCAGCCGGCCCTTTACTTATGACACAGGCGCACGCTTGGCACTACTTTGTTGATGCACGTGCAGCTACTGCGCACACAATTCACATACACAGAAAATATTATTTTTTTGGTTTGGACTGGAGTGTACTTTGGGGGTTACAGCACCCATTAACGGTCAAGCCAGCCGGCCCTTTACTTATGACACAGGCGCATGCTTGGCACTACTTTGTTGATGCACGTGCGGCTACTGCACACACAATTCACAAACACAGAAAATATTTTTTTTTTTTGGTTTGGACTGGAGTGTACTTTGGGGGTTACAGCACCCTTTAATGGTCAAGCCAGCCGGCCCTTTACTTATGACACAGGCGCACGCTTGGCACTACTTTGTTGATGCGTGTGCGGCTACTGCGCACACAATTCACAAACACAGAAAATATTTTTTTTTTTGGTTTGGACTGGAGTGTACTTTGGGGGTTACAGCACCCTTTAACGGTCAAGCCAGCCGGCCCTTTACTTATGACACAGGCGCACGCTTGGCACTACTTTGATGATGCACGTGCGGCTACTGCGCACACAATTCACAAACACAGAAAATTATTTTTTTTTTGGTTTGGACTGGAGTGTACTTTGGGGGTTACAGCACCCTTTAACGGTCAAGCCAGCTGGCCCTTTACTTATGACACAGGCGCACGCTTGGCACTACTTTGTTGATGCAAGTGAGGCTACTGCGCACACAATTCACAAACACAGAAAATAATTTTTTTTTTGGTTTGGACTGGAGTGTGCTTTGGGGGTTACAGCACCCTTTAACGGTCAAGCCAGCCGGCCCTTTACTTATGACACAGGCGCACGCTTGGCACTACTTTGTTGATGCACGTGCGGCTACTGCGCACACAATTCACAAACACAGAAAATAATTTTTTTTTGGTTTGGACTGGAGTGTACTTTGGGGGTTACAGCACCCTTTAACCGTCAAGCCAGCCGGCCCTTTACTTATGACACAGGCGCACGCTTGGCACTACTTTGTTGATGCACGTGCAGCTACTGCGCACACAATTCACATACACAGAAAATATTATTTTTTTGGTTTGGACTGGAGTGTACTTTGGGGGTTACAGCACCCATTAACGGTCAAGCCAGCCGGCCCTTTACTTATGACACAGGCGCATGCTTGGCACTACTTTGTTGATGCACGTGCGGCTACTGCACACACAATTCACAAACACAGAAAATATTTTTTTTTTTTGGTTTGGACTGGAGTGTACTTTGGGGGTTACAGCACCCTTTAATGGTCAAGCCAGCCGGCCCTTTACTTATGACACAGGCGCACGCTTGGCACTACTTTGTTGATGCGTGTGCGGCTACTGCGCACACAATTCACAAACACAGAAAATATTTTTTTTTTTGGTTTGGACTGGAGTGTACTTTGGGGGTTACAGCACCCTTTAACGGTCAAGCCAGCCGGCCCTTTACTTATGACACAGGCGCACGCTTGGCACTACTTTGATGATGCACGTGCGGCTACTGCGCACACAATTCACAAACACAGAAAATTATTTTTTTTTTGGTTTGGACTGGAGTGTACTTTGGGGGTTACAGCACCCTTTAACGGTCAAGCCAGCTGGCCCTTTACTTATGACACAGGCGCACGCTTGGCACTACTTTGTTGATGCAAGTGAGGCTACTGCGCACACAATTCACAAACACAGAAAATAATTTTTTTTTTGGTTTGGACTGGAGTGTGCTTTGGGGGTTACAGCACCCTTTAACGGTCAAGCCAGCCGGCCCTTTACTTATGACACAGGCGCACGCTTGGCACTACTTTGTTGATGCACGTGCAGCTACTGCGCACACAATTCACGAACTCAGAAAATAATAATTTTTTTGGTTTGGACTGGAGTGTACTTTGGGGGTTACAGCACCCTTTAACGGTCAAGCCAGCCGGCCCTTTACTTATGACACAGGCGCACGCTTGGCACTACTTTGTTGATGCACGTGCGGCTACTGCACACACAATTCACAAACACAGAAAATAATTTTTTTTTGGTTTGGACTGGAGTGTACTTTGGGGGTTACAGCACCCTTTAACCGTCAAGCCAGCCGGCCCTTTACTTATGACACAGGCGCACGCTTGGCACTACTTTGTTGATGCACGTGCGGCTACTGCGCACACAATTCACCAACACAGAAAATCATTTTTGTTTGGTTTGGACTGCAGTGTACTTTGGGGGTTACAGCACCCTTTAACGGTCAAGCCAGCCGGCCCTTTACTTATGACACAGGCGCACGCTTGGCACTACTTTGTTGATGCACGTGCGGCTACTGCGCACACAATTCACAAGCACAGAAAATATTTTTTTTTTGGTTTGGACTAGAGTGTACTTTGGGGGTTACAGCACCCTTTAACGGTCAAGCCAGCTGGCCCTTTACTATTGACTAAGACACACGCTTGGCACTACTTTGTTGATGCACGTGCAGCTACTGCGCACACAATTCACAAACACAGAAAATATTATTTTTTTGGTTTGGACTGGAGTGTACTTTGGGGGTTACAGCACCCTTTAACGGTCAAGCCAGCCGGCCCTTTACTTATGACACAGGTGCACGCTTGGCACTACTTTGTTGATGCACGTGCGGCTACTGCGCACACAATTCACAAACACAGAAAATAATTTTTTTTTTGGTTTGGACTGGAGTGTACTTTGGGGGTTACAGCACCCTTTAACGGTCAAGCCAGCCGGCCCTTTACTTATGACACAGGCGCACGCTTGGCACTACTTTGATGGTGCACGTGCGGCTACTGCGCACACAATTCACAAACACAGAAAATAATAATTTTTTTGGTTTGGACTGGAGTGTACTTTGGGGGTTACAGCACCCTTTAACGGTCAAGCCAGCCGGCCCTTTACTTATGACACAGGCGCACGCTTGGCACTACTTTTTTGATGCACGTGCGGCTACTGCGCACACAATTCACAAACACAGAAAATAATTTTTTTTTTGGTTTGGACTGGAGTGTACTTTGGGGGTTACAGCACCCTTTAATGGTCAAGCCAGCCGACCCTTTACTTATGACACAGGCGCACGCTTGGCACTACTTTGTTGATGCACGTGCGGCTACTGCGCACACAATTCACCAACAGAGAAAATCATTTTTGTTTGGTTTGGACTGGAGTGTACTTTGGGGGTTACAGCACCCTTTAATGGTCAAGCCAGCCGGCCCTTTACTTATGACACAGGCGCACGCTTGGCACTACTTTGTTGATGCACGTGCGGCTACTGCGCACACAATTCACAAGCACAGAAAATATTTTTTTTTTGGTTTGGACTAGAGTGTACTTTGGGGGTTACAGCACCCTTTAACGGTCAAGCCAGCCGGCCCTTTACTATTAACACAGGCGCACGCTTGGCACTACTTTGTTGATGCACGTGCAGCTACTGCGCACACAATTCACAAACACAAATATTATTTTTTTTGGTTTGGACTGGAGTGTACTTTGGGGGTTACAGCACGCTTTAACGGTCAAGCCAGCCGGCCCTTTACTTATGACACAGGTGCACGCTTGGCACTACTTTGTTGATGCACACAATTCACAAACACAGAAAATTATTTTTTTTTTGGTTTGGACTGGAGTGTACTTTGGGGATTACAGCACCCTTTAACGGTCAAGCCAGCTGGCCCTTTACTTATGACACAGGCGCACGCTTGGCACTACTTTGTTGATGCAAGTGCGGCTACTGCGCACACAATTCACAAACACAGAAAATAATTTTTTTTTTGGTATGGACTGGAGTGTGCTTTGGGGGTTACAGCACCCTTTAACGGTCAAGCCAGCCGGCCCTTTACTTATGACACAGGCGCACGCTTGGCACTACTTTGTTGATGCACGTGCAGCTACTGCGCACACAATTCACAAACACAGAAAATAATAATTTTTTTGGTTTGGACTGGAGTGTACTTTGGGGGTTACAGCACCCTTTAACGGTCAAGCCAGCCGGCCCTTTACTTATGACACAGGCGCACGCTTGGCACTACTTTGTTGATGCACGTGCGGCTACTGCGCACACAATTCACAAACACAGAAAATAATTTTTTTTTGGTTTGGACTGGAGTGTACTTTGGGGGTTACAGCACCCTTTAACCGTCAAGCCAGCCGGCCCTTTACTTATGACACAGGCGCACGCTTGGCACTACTTTGTTGATGCACGTGCAGCTACTGCGCACACAATTCACATACACAGAAAATATTATTTTTTTGGTTTGGACTGGAGTGTACTTTGGGGGTTACAGCACCCATTAACGGTCAAGCCAGCCGGCCCTTTACTTATGACACAGGCGCATGCTTGGCACTACTTTGTTGATGCACGTGCGGCTACTGCACACACAATTCACAAACACAGAAAATATTTTTTTTTTTTGGTTTGGACTGGAGTGTACTTTGGGGGTTACAGCACCCTTTAATGGTCAAGCCAGCCGGCCCTTTACTTATGACACAGGCGCACGCTTGGCACTACTTTGTTGATGCGTGTGCGGCTACTGCGCACACAATTCACAAACACAGAAAATATTTTTTTTTTTGGTTTGGACTGGAGTGTACTTTGGGGGTTACAGCACCCTTTAACGGTCAAGCCAGCCGGCCCTTTACTTATGACACAGGCGCACGCTTGGCACTACTTTGATGATGCACGTGCGGCTACTGCGCACACAATTCACAAACACAGAAAATTATTTTTTTTTTGGTTTGGACTGGAGTGTACTTTGGGGGTTACAGCACCCTTTAACGGTCAAGCCAGCTGGCCCTTTACTTATGACACAGGCGCACGCTTGGCACTACTTTGTTGATGCAAGTGAGGCTACTGCGCACACAATTCACAAACACAGAAAATAATTTTTTTTTTGGTTTGGACTGGAGTGTGCTTTGGGGGTTACAGCACCCTTTAACGGTCAAGCCAGCCGGCCCTTTACTTATGACACAGGCGCACGCTTGGCACTACTTTGTTGATGCACGTGCGGCTACTGCGCACACAATTCACAAACACAGAAAATAATTTTTTTTTGGTTTGGACTGGAGTGTACTTTGGGGGTTACAGCACCCTTTAACCGTCAAGCCAGCCGGCCCTTTACTTATGACACAGGCGCACGCTTGGCACTACTTTGTTGATGCACGTGCAGCTACTGCGCACACAATTCACATACACAGAAAATATTATTTTTTTGGTTTGGACTGGAGTGTACTTTGGGGGTTACAGCACCCATTAACGGTCAAGCCAGCCGGCCCTTTACTTATGACACAGGCGCATGCTTGGCACTACTTTGTTGATGCACGTGCGGCTACTGCACACACAATTCACAAACACAGAAAATATTTTTTTTTTTTGGTTTGGACTGGAGTGTACTTTGGGGGTTACAGCACCCTTTAATGGTCAAGCCAGCCGGCCCTTTACTTATGACACAGGCGCACGCTTGGCACTACTTTGTTGATGCGTGTGCGGCTACTGCGCACACAATTCACAAACACAGAAAATATTTTTTTTTTTGGTTTGGACTGGAGTGTACTTTGGGGGTTACAGCACCCTTTAACGGTCAAGCCAGCCGGCCCTTTACTTATGACACAGGCGCACGCTTGGCACTACTTTGATGATGCACGTGCGGCTACTGCGCACACAATTCACAAACACAGAAAATTATTTTTTTTTTGGTTTGGACTGGAGTGTACTTTGGGGGTTACAGCACCCTTTAACGGTCAAGCCAGCTGGCCCTTTACTTATGACACAGGCGCACGCTTGGCACTACTTTGTTGATGCAAGTGAGGCTACTGCGCACACAATTCACAAACACAGAAAATAATTTTTTTTTTGGTTTGGACTGGAGTGTGCTTTGGGGGTTACAGCACCCTTTAACGGTCAAGCCAGCCGGCCCTTTACTTATGACACAGGCGCACGCTTGGCACTACTTTGTTGATGCACGTGCAGCTACTGCGCACACAATTCACGAACTCAGAAAATAATAATTTTTTTGGTTTGGACTGGAGTGTACTTTGGGGGTTACAGCACCCTTTAACGGTCAAGCCAGCCGGCCCTTTACTTATGACACAGGCGCACGCTTGGCACTACTTTGTTGATGCACGTGCGGCTACTGCACACACAATTCACAAACACAGAAAATAATTTTTTTTTGGTTTGGACTGGAGTGTACTTTGGGGGTTACAGCACCCTTTAACCGTCAAGCCAGCCGGCCCTTTACTTATGACACAGGCGCACGCTTGGCACTACTTTGTTGATGCACGTGCGGCTACTGCGCACACAATTCACCAACACAGAAAATCATTTTTGTTTGGTTTGGACTGCAGTGTACTTTGGGGGTTACAGCACCCTTTAACGGTCAAGCCAGCCGGCCCTTTACTTATGACACAGGCGCACGCTTGGCACTACTTTGTTGATGCACGTGCGGCTACTGCGCACACAATTCACAAGCACAGAAAATATTTTTTTTTTGGTTTGGACTAGAGTGTACTTTGGGGGTTACAGCACCCTTTAACGGTCAAGCCAGCTGGCCCTTTACTATTGACTAAGACACACGCTTGGCACTACTTTGTTGATGCACGTGCAGCTACTGCGCACACAATTCACAAACACAGAAAATATTATTTTTTTGGTTTGGACTGGAGTGTACTTTGGGGGTTACAGCACCCTTTAACGGTCAAGCCAGCCGGCCCTTTACTTATGACACAGGCGCATGCTTGGCACTACTTTGTTGATGCACGTGCGGCTACTGCACACACAATTCACAAACACAGAAAATATTTTTTTTTTTTGGTTTGGACTGGAGTGTACTTTGGGGGTTACAGCACCCTCTAATGGTCAAGCCAGCCGGCCCTTTACTTATGACACAGGCGCACGCTTGGCACTACTTTGTTGATGCGTGTGCGGCTACTGCGCACACAATTCACAAACACAGAAAATAATTTTTTTTTTGGTTTGGACTGGAGTGTGCTTTGGGGGTTACAGCACCCTTTAACAGTCAAGCCAGCCAGCCCTTTACTTATGACACAGGCGCACGCTTGGCACTACTTTGTTGATGCACGTGCAGCTACTGCGCACACAATTCACAAACACAGAAAATAATAATTTTTTTGGTTTGGACTGGAGTGTTCTTTGGGGGTTACAGCACCCTTTAATGGTCAAGCCAGCCGGCCCTTTACTTATGACACAGGCGCACGCTTGGCACTACTTTGTTGATGCACGTGCAGCTACTGCGCACACAATTCACAAACACAGAAAATAATAATTTTTTTGGGTTGGACTGGAGTGTACTTTGGGGGTTACAGCACCCTTTAACTGTCAAGCCAGCCGGCCCTTTACTTATGACACAGGCGCACGCTTGGCATTACTTTTTTGATGCACGTGCGGCTACTGCGCACACAATTCTCAAACACAGAAAATAATTTTTTTTTTGGTTTGGACTGGAGTGTACTTTGGGGGTTACAGCACCCTTTAACCATCAAGCCAGCCGGCCCTTTACTTATGACACAGGCGCACGCTTGGCACAACTTTGTTGATGCACGTGAAGCTACTGCGCACACAATTCACAAACACAGAAAATAATTTTTTTTTTGCTTTGGACTGGAGTGTACTTTGGGGGTTACAGCACCCTTTAATGGTCAAGCCAGCCGGCCCTTTACTTATGACACAGGCGCACGCTTGGCACTACTTTGTTGATGCACGTGCGGCTACTGCGCACACAATTCACAAACACAGAATATATTTTTTTTTTTGGTTTGGACTGGAGTGTACTTTGGGGGTTACAGCACCCTTTAACGGTTAAGCCAGCCGGCCCTTTACTTATGACACAGGCGCACGCTTGGCACTGCTTTGTTGATGCGCGTGCTGCTACTGCGCACACAATTCACAAACACAGAAAATATATTTTTTTTTTGGTTTGGACTGGAGTGTGCTTTGGGGGTTACAGCACCCTTTAATGGTCAAGCCAGCCGGCCCTTTACTTATGACACAGGCGCACGCTTGGCACTACTTTGTTGATGCATGTGCGGCTACTGCGCACACAATTCACAAACACAGAAAATAATTTTTTTTTTGGTTTGGACTGGAGTGTGCTTTGGGGGTTACAGCACCCTTTAACGGTCAAGCCAGCCAGCCCTTTACTTATGACACAGGCGCACGCTTGGCACAACTTTGTTGATGCACGTGCAGCTACTGCGCACACAATTCACAAACACAGAAAATAATAATTTTTTTGGTTTGGACTGGAGTGTTCTTTGGGGGTTACAGCACCCTTTAATGGTCAAGCCAGCCGGCCCTTTACTTATGACACAGGCGCACGCTTGGCACTACTTTGTTGATGCACGTGCAGCTACTGCGCACACAATTCACAAACACAGAAAATAATAATTTTTTTGGTTTGGACTGGAGTGTACTTTGGGGGTTACAGCACACTTTAACGGTCAAGCCAGCCGGCCCTTTACTTATGACACAGGCGCACGCTTGGCATTACTTTTTTGATGCACGTGCGGCTACTGCGCACACAATTCACAAACACAGAAAATAATTTTTTTTTTGGTTTGGACTGGAGTGTACTTTGGGGGTTACAGCACCCTTTAACCATCAAGCCAGCCGGCCCTTTACTTATGACACAGGCGCACGCTTGGCACAACTTTGTTGATGCACGTGAAGCTACTGCGCACACAATTCACAAACACAGAAAATAATTTTTTTTTTGGTTTGGACTGGAGTGTACTTTGGGGGTTACAGCACCCTTTAATGGTCAAGCCAGCCGGCCCTTTACTTATGACACAGGCGCACGCTTGGCACTACTTTGTTGATGCACGTGCGGCTACTGCGCACACAATTCACAAACACAGAAAATATTTTTTTTTTTGGTTTGGACTGGAGTGTACTTTGGGGGTTACAGC
This sequence comes from Taudactylus pleione, assembly GCA_031769625.1. Taxonomy (NCBI): domain Eukaryota; kingdom Metazoa; phylum Chordata; class Amphibia; order Anura; family Myobatrachidae; genus Taudactylus; species Taudactylus pleione. The sequence goes on from JAUIMM010000288.1 coordinate 24,622, forward strand.
ACCCTTTAACGGTCAAGCCAGCTGGCCCTTTACTTATGACACAGGCGCAAGCTTGGCACTACTTTGTTGATGCACGTGCGGCTACTGCGCACACAATTCACAAACACTGAAAATAATTTTTTTTTTGGTTTGGACTGGAGTGTACTCTGGGGGTTACAGCACCCTTTAACAGTCAAGCCATCTGGCCCTTTACTTATGACACAGGCGCACGCTTGGCACTACTTTGTTGATGCACGTGCGGCTACTGCGCACACAATTCACAAACACAGAAAATATATTTTTTTTGGTTTGGACTGGAGTGTACTTTGGGGGTTACAGCACCCTTTAACGGTCAAGCCAGCCGGCCCTTTACTTATGACACAGGTGCACGCTTGGCACTACTTTGTTGATGCACGTGCGGCTACTGCGCACACAATTCACAAACACAGAAAATAATTTTTTTTTTGGTTTGGACTGGAGTGTACTTTGGGGGTTACAGCACCCTTTAACGGTCAAGCCAGCCGGCCCTTTACTTATGACACAGGCGCACACTTGGCACTACTTTGATGGTGCACGTGCGGCTACTGCGCACACAATTCACAAACACAGAAAATAATAATTTTTTTGGTTTGGACTGGAGTGTACTTTGGGGGTTACAGCACCCTTTAATGGTCAAGCCAGCCGGCCCTTTACTTATGACACAGGCGCACGCTTGGCACTACTTTTTTGATGCACGTGCGGCTACTGCGCACACAATTCACAAACACAGAAAATAATTTTTTTTTTGGTTTGGACTGGAGTGTACTTTGGGGGTTACAGCACCCTTTAATGGTCAAGCCAGCCGACCCTTTACTTATGACACAGGCGCACGCTTGGCACTACTTTGTTGATGCACGTGCGGCTACTGCGCACACAATTCACCAACAGAGAAAATCATTTTTGTTTGGTTTGGACTGGAGTGTACTTTGGGGGTTACAGCACCCTTTAATGGTCAAGCCAGCCGGCCCTTTACTTATGACACAGGCGCACGCTTGGCACTACTTTGTTGATGCACGTGCGGCTACTGCGCACACAATTCACAAGCACAGAAAATATTTTTTTTTTGGTTTGGACTAGAGTGTACTTTGGGGGTTACAGCACCCTTTAACGGTCAAGCCAGCCGGCCCTTTACTATTAACACAGGCGCACGCTTGGCACTACTTTGTTGATGCACGTGCAGCTACTGCGCACACAATTCACAAACACAAATATTATTTTTTTTGGTTTGGACTGGAGTGTACTTTGGGGGTTACAGCACGCTTTAACGGTCAAGCCAGCCGGCCCTTTACTTATGACACAGGTGCACGCTTGGCACTACTTTGTTGATGCACACAATTCACAAACACAGAAAATTATTTTTTTTTTGGTTTGGACTGGAGTGTACTTTGGGGATTACAGCACCCTTTAACGGTCAAGCCAGCTGGCCCTTTACTTATGACACAGGCGCACGCTTGGCACTACTTTGTTGATGCAAGTGCGGCTACTGCGCACACAATTCACAAACACAGAAAATAATTTTTTTTTTGGTATGGACTGGAGTGTGCTTTGGGGGTTACAGCACCCTTTAACGGTCAAGCCAGCCGGCCCTTTACTTATGACACAGGCGCACGCTTGGCACTACTTTGTTGATGCACGTGCAGCTACTGCGCACACAATTCACAAACACAGAAAATAATAATTTTTTTGGTTTGGACTGGAGTGTACTTTGGGGGTTACAGCACCCTTTAACGGTCAAGCCAGCCGGCCCTTTACTTATGACACAGGCGCACGCTTGGCACTACTTTGTTGATGCACGTGCGGCTACTGCGCACACAATTCACAAACACAGAAAATAATTTTTTTTTGGTTTGGACTGGAGTGTACTTTGGGGGTTACAGCACCCTTTAACCGTCAAGCCAGCCGGCCCTTTACTTATGACACAGGCGCACGCTTGGCACTACTTTGTTGATGCACGTGCGGCTACTGCGCACACAATTCACAAACACAGAAAATAATATTTTTTTTGGTTTGGACTGGAGTGTACTTTGGGGGTTACAGCACCCTTTAACGGTCAAGCCAGCCGGCCCTTTACTTATGACACAGGCGCACGCTTGGCACTACTTTATTGACGCACGTGCGGCTACTGCGCACACAATTCACAAACACAGAAAATAATTTTTTTTTTGGTTTGGACTGGAGTGTACTTTGGGGGTTACAGCACCCTTTAACCGTCAAGCCAGCCGGCCCTTTACTTATGACACAGGCGCACGCTTGGCACTACTTTGTTGATGCACGTGAAGCTACTGCGCACACAATTCACAAACACAGAAAATAATTTTTTTTTTGGTTTGGACTGGAGTGTACTTTGGGGGTTACAGCACCCTTTAACGGTCAAGCCAGCCGGCCCTTTACTTATGACACAGGCGCACGCTTGGCACTACTTTTTTGATGCACGTGCGGCTACTGCGCACACAATTCACAAACACAGAAAATAATTTTTTTTTTGGTTTGGACTGGAGTGTACTTTGGGGGTTACAGCACCCTTTAACCGTCAAGCCAGCCGGCCCTTTACTTATGACACAGGCGCATGCTTGGCACTACTTTGTTGATGCACGTGCAGCTACTGCGCACACAATTCACAAACACAGAAAATATTATTTTTTTGGTTTGGACTGGAGTGTACTTTGGGGGTTACAGCACCCTTTAACGGTCAAGCCAGCCGGCCCTTTACTTATGACACAGGCGCATGCTTGGCACTACTTTGTTGATGCACGTGCGGCTACTGCACACACAATTCACAAACACAGAAAATATTATTTTTTTTTGGTTTGGACTGGAGTGTACTTTGGGGGTTACAGCACCCTTTAATGGTCAAGCCAGCCGGCCCTTTACTTATGACACAGGCGCACGCTTGGCACTACTTTGTTGATGCGTGTGCGGCTACTGCGCACACAATTCACAAACACAGAAAATATTTTTTTTTTTGGTTTGGACTGGAGTGTACTTTGGGGGTTACAGCACCCTTTAACGGTCAAGCCAGCCGGCCCTTTACTTATGACACAGGCGCACGCTTGGCACTACTTTGTTGATGCACGTGCGGCTACTGCGCACACAATTCACAAACACAGAAAATTATTTTTTTTTTGGTTTGGACTGGAGTGTACTTTGGGGGTTACAGCACCCTTTAACGGTCAAGCCAGCTGGCCCTTTACTTATGACACAGGTGCACGCTTGGCACTACTTTGTTGATGCATGTGCGGCTACTGCGCACACAATTCACAAACACAGAAAATAATTTTTTTTTTGGTTTGGACTGGAGTGTGCTTTGGGGGTTACAGCACCCTTTAACAGTCAAGCCAGCCAGCCCTTTACTTATGACACAGGCGCACGCTTGGCACTACTTTGTTGATGCACGTGCAGCTACTGCGCACACAATTCACAAACACAGAAAATAATAATTTTTTTGGTTTGGACTGGAGTGTTCTTTGGGGGTTACAGCACCCTTTAATGGTCAAGCCAGCCGGCCCTTTACTTATGACACAGGCGCACGCTTGGCACTACTTTGTTGATGCACGTGCAGCTACTGCGCACACAATTCACAAACACAGAAAATAATAATTTTTTTGGGTTGGACTGGAGTGTACTTTGGGGGTTACAGCACCCTTTAACGGTCAAGCCAGCCGGCCCTTTACTTATGACACAGGCGCACGCTTGGCATTACTTTTTTGATGCACGTGCGGCTACTGCGCACACAATTCACAAACACAGAAAATAATTTTTTTTTTGGTTTGGACTGGAGTGTACTTTGGGGGTTACAGCACCCTTTAACCATCAAGCCAGCTGGCCCTTTACTTATGACACAGGCGCACGCTTGGCACAACTTTGTTGATGCACGTGAAGCTACTACGCACACAATTCACAAACACAGAAAATAATTTTTTTTTGGTTTGGACTGGAGTGTACTTTGGGGGTTACAGCACCCTTTAACTGTAAAGCCAGCCGGCCCTTTACTTATGACACAGGCGCACGCTTGGCACTACTTTGTTGATGCACGTGCGGCTACTGCGCACACAATTCACAAACACAGAAAATAATAATTTTTTTGGTTTGGACTGGAGTGTACTTTGGGGGTTACAGCACCCTTTAACGGTCAAGCCAGCCGGCCCTTTACTTATGACACAGGCGCACGCTTGGCACTACTTTTTTGACGCACGTGCGGCTACTGCGCACACAATTCACAAACACAGAAAATAATTTTTTTTTTGGTTTGGACTGGAGTGTACTTTGGGGGTTACAGCACCCTTTAACCGTCAAGCCAGCCGGCCCTTTACTTATGACACAGGCGCACGCTTGGCACTACTTTGTTGATGCACGTGAAGCTACTGCGCACACAATTCACAAACACAGAAAATAATTTTTTTTTTGGTTTGGACTGGAGTGTACTTTGGGGGTTACAGCACCCTTTAACGGTCAAGCCAGCCGGCCCTTTACTTATGACACAGGCGCACGCTTGGCACTACTTTTTTGATGCACGTGCGGCTACTGCGCACACAATTCACAAACACAGAAAATAATTTTTTTTTTGGTTTGGACTGGAGTGTACTTTGGGGGTTACAGCACCCTTTAACCGTCAAGCCAGCCGGCCCTTTACTTATGACACAGGTGCACGCTTGGCACTACTTTGTTGATGCACGTGCAGCTACTGCGCACACAATTCACAAACACAGAAAATATTATTTTTTTGGTTTGGACTGGAGTGTACTTTGGGGGTTACAGCACCCTTTAACGGTCAAGCCAGCCGGCCCTTTACTTATGACACAGGCGCATGCTTGGCACTACTTTGTTGATGCACGTGCGGCTACTGCACACACAATTCACAAACACAGAAAATATTATTTTTTTTTGGTTTGGACTGGAGTGTACTTTGGGGGTTACAGCACCCTTTAATGGTCAAGCCAGCCGGCCCTTTACTTATGACACAGGCGCACGCTTGGCACTACTTTGTTGATGCGTGTGCGGCTACTGCGCACACAATTCACAAACACAGAAAATATTTTTTTTTTTGGTTTGGACTGGAGTGTACTTTGGGGTTACAGCACCCTTTAACGGTCAAGCCAGCCGGCCCTTTACTTATGACACAGGCGCACGCTTGGCACTACTTTGTTGATGCACGTGCGGCTACTGCGCACACAATTCACAAACACAGAAAATTATTTTTTTTTTGGTTTGGACTGGAGTGTACTTTGGGGGTTACAGCACCCTTTAACGGTCAAGCCAGCTGGCCCTTTACTTATGACACAGGCGCACGCTTGGCACTACTTTGTTGATGCATGTGCGGCTACTGCGCACACAATTCACAAACACAGAAAATAATTTTTTTTTTGGTTTGGACTGGAGTGTGCTTTGGGGGTTACAGCACCCTTTAACAGTCAAGCCAGCCAGCCCTTTACTTATGACACAGGCGCACGCTTGGCACTACTTTGTTGATGCACGTGCAGCTACTGCGCACACAATTCACAAACACAGAAAATAATAATTTTTTTGGTTTGGACTGGAGTGTTCTTTGGGGGTTACAGCACCCTTTAATGGTCAAGCCAGCCGGCCCTTTACTTATGACACAGGCGCACGCTTGGCACTACTTTGTTGATGCACGTGCAGCTACTGCGCACACAATTCACAAACACAGAAAATAATAATTTTTTTGGGTTGGACTGGAGTGTACTTTGGGGGTTACAGCACCCTTTAACCGTCAAGCCAGCCGGCCCTTTACTTATGACACAGGCGCACGCTTGGCATTACTTTTTTGATGCACGTCCGGCTACTGCGCACACAATTCACAAACACAGAAAATAATTTTTTTTTTGGTTTGGACTGGAGTGTACTTTGGGGGTTACAGCACCCTTTAACCATCAAGCCAGTCGGCCCTTTACTTATGACACAGGCGCACGCTTGGCACAACTTTGTTGATGCACGTGAAGCTACTGCGCACAACAATTCACAAACACAGAAAATAATTTTTTTTTTGGTTTGGACTGGAGTGTACTTTGGGGGTTACAGCACCCTTTAATGGTCAAGCCAGCCGGCCCTTTACTTATGACACAGGCGCACGCTTGGCACTACTTTGTTGATGCACGTGCGGCTACTGCGCACACAATTCACAAACACAGAAAATATTTTTTTTTTTGGTTTGGACTGGAGTGTACTTTGGGGGTTACAGCACCCTTTAACGGTCAAGCCAGCCGGCCCTTTACTTATGACACAGGGCGCACGCTTGGCACTGCTTTGTTGATGCGCGTGCTGCTACTGCGCACACAATTCACAAACACAGAAAATATATATTTTTTTTTGGTTTGGACTGGAGTGTGCTTTGGGGGTTACAGCACCCTTTAATGGTCAAGCCAGCCGGCCCTTTACTTATGACACAGGCGCACGCTTGGCACTACTTTGTTGATGCATGTGCGGCTACTGCGCACACAATTCACAAACACAGAAAATAAATTTTTTTTTGGTTTGGACTGGAGTGTGCTTTGGGGGTTACAGCACCCTTTAACTGTCAAGCCAGCCAGCCCTTTACTTATGACACAGGCGCACGCTTGGCACTACTTTGTTGATGCACGTGCAGCTACTGCGCACACAATTCACAAACACAGAAAATAATAATTTTTTTGGTTTGGACTGGAGTGTTCTTTGGGGGTTACAGCACCCTTTAATGGTCAAGCCAGCCGGCCCTTTACTTATGACACAGGCGCACGCTTGGCACTACTTTGTTGATGCACGTGCAGCCTACTGCGCACACAATTCACAAACACAGAAAATAATAATTTTTTTGGTTTGGACTGGAGTGTACTTTGGGGGTTACAGCACACTTTAACGGTCAAGCCAGCCGGCCCTTTACTTATGACACAGGCGCACGCTTGGCATTACTTTTTTGATGCACGTGCGGCTACTGCGCACACAATTCACAAACACAGAAAATAATTTTTTTTTTGGTTTGGACTGGAGTGTACTTTGGGGGTTACAGCACCCTTTAACCATCAAGCCAGCCGGCCCTTTACTTATGACACAGGCGCACGCTTGGCACAACTTTGTTGATGCACGTGAAGCTACTGCGCACACAATTCACAAACACAGAAAATAATTTTTTTTTTGGTTTGGACTGGAGTGTACTTTGGGGGTTACAGCACCCTTTAATGGTCAAGCCAGCCGGCCCTTTACTTATGACACAGGCGCACGCTTGGCACTACTTTTTTGACGCACGTGCGGCTACTGCGCACACAATTCACAAACACAGAAAATAATTTTTTTTTTGGTTTGGACTGGAGTGTACTTTGGGGGTTACAGCACCCTTTAACCGTCAAGCCAGCCGGCCCTTTACTTATGACACAGGCGCACGCTTGGCACTACTTTGTTGATGCACGTGAAGCTACTGCGCACACAATTCACAAACACAGAAAATAATTTTTTTTTTGGTTTGGACTGGAGTGTACTTTGGGGGTTACAGCACCCTTTAACGGTCAAGCCAGCCGGCCCTTTACTTATGACACAGGCGCACGCTTGGCACTACTTTTTTGATGCATGTGCGGCTACTGCGCACACAATTCACAAACACAGAAAATAATTTTTTTTTTGGTTTGGACTGGAGTGTACTTTGGGGGTTACAGCACCCTTTAACCGTCAAGCCAGCCGGCCCTTTACTTATGACACAGGTGCACGCTTGGCACTACTTTGTTGATGCACGTGCAGCTACTGCGCACACAATTCACAAACACAGAAAATATTATTTTTTTGGTTTGGACTGGAGTGTACTTTGGGGGTTACAGCACCCTTTAACGGTCAAGCCAGCCGGCCCTTTACTTATGACACAGGCGCATGCTTGGCACTACTTTGTTGATGCACGTGCGGCTACTGCACACACAATTCACAAACACAGAAAATATTATTTTTTTTTGGTTTGGACTGGAGTGTACTTTGGGGGTTACAGCACCCTTTAATGGTCAAGCCAGCCGGCCCTTTACTTATGACACAGGCGCACGCTTGGCACTACTTTGTTGATGCGTGTGCGGCTACTGCGCACACAATTCACAAACACAGAAAATATTTTTTTTTTTGGTTTGGACTGGAGTGTACTTTGGGGGTTACAGCACCCTTTAACGGTCAAGCCAGCCGGCCCTTTAATTATGACACAGGCGCACGCTTGGCACTACTTTGTTGATGCACGTGCGGCTACTGCGCACACAATTCACAAACACAGAAAATTATTTTTTTTTTGGTTTGGACTGGAGTGTACTTTGGGGGTTACAGCACCCTTTAACGGTCAAGCCAGCTGGCCCTTTACTTATGACACAGGCGCACGCTTGGCACTACTTTGTTGATGCATGTGCGGCTACTGCGCACACAATTCACAAACACAGAAAATAATTTTTTTTTTGGTTTGGACTGGAGTGTGCTTTGGGGGTTACAGCACCCTTTAACAGTCAAGCCAGCCAGCCCTTTACTTATGACACAGGCGCACGCTTGGCACTACTTTGTTGATGCACGTGCAGCTACTGCGCACACAATTCACAAACACAGAAAATAATAATTTTTTTGGTTTGGACTGGAGTGTTCTTTGGGGGTTACAGCACCCTTTAATGGTCAAGCCAGCCGGCCCTTTACTTATGACACAGGCGCACGCTTGGCACTACTTTGTTGATGCACGTGCAGCTACTGCGCACACAATTCACAAACACAGAAAATAATAATTTTTTTGGGTTGGACTGGAGTGTACTTTGGGGGTTACAGCACCCTTTAACCGTCAAGCCAGCCGGCCCTTTACTTATGACACAGGCGCACGCTTGGCATTACTTTTTTGATGCACGTCCGGCTACTGCGCACACAATTCACAAACACAGAAAATAATTTTTTTTTTGGTTTGGACTGGAGTGTACTTTGGGGGTTACAGCACCCTTTAACCATCAAGCCAGCCGGCCCTTTACTTATGACACAGGCGCACGCTTGGCACAACTTTGTTGATGCACGTGAAGCTACTGCGCACACAATTCACAAACACAGAAAATAATTTTTTTTTTGGTTTGGACTGGAGTGTACTTTGGGGGTTACAGCACCCTTTAATGGTCAAGCCAGCTGGCCCTTTACTTATGACACAGGCGCACGCTTGGCACTACTTTGTTGATGCACGTGCGGCTACTGCGCACACAATTCACAAACACAGAAAATATTTTTTTTTTTGGTTTGGACTGGAGTGTACTTTGGGGGTTACAGCACCCTTTAACGGTCAAGCCAGCCGGCCCTTTACTTATGACACAGGCGCACGCTTGGCACTGCTTTGTTGATGCGCGTGCTGCTACTGCGCACACAATTCACAAACACAGAAAATATTTTTTTTTTTGGTTTGGACTGGAGTGTACTTTGGGGGTTACAGCACCCTTTAACGGTCAAGCCAGCCGGCCCTTTACTTATGACACAGGCGCACGCTTGGCACTACTTTGTTGATGCACGTGCGGCTACTGCGCACACAATTCACAAACACAGAAAATTATTTTTTTTTTGGTTTGGACTGGAGTGTACTTTGGGGGTTACAGCACCCTTTAACGGTCAAGCCAGCTGGCCCTTTACTTATGACACAGGCGCACGCTTGGCACTACTTTGTTGATGCATGTGCGGCTACTGCGCACACAATTCACAAACACAGAAAATAATTTTTTTTTTGGTTTGGACTGGAGTGTGCTTTGGGGGTTACAGCACCCTTTAACAGTCAAGCCAGCCAGCCCTTTACTTATGACACAGGCGCACGCTTGGCACTACTTTGTTGATGCACGTGCAGCTACTGCGCACACAATTCACAAACACAGAAAATAATAATTTTTTTGGTTTGGACTGGAGTGTTCTTTGGTGGTTACAGCACCCTTTAATGGTCAAGCCAGCCGGCCCTTTACTTATGACACAGGCGCACGCTTGGCACTACTTTGTTGATGCACGTGCAGCTACTGCGCACACAATTCACAAACACAGAAAATAATAATTTTTTTGGGTTGGACTGGAGTGTACTTTGGGGGTTACAGCACCCTTTAACCGTCAAGCCAGCCGGCCCTTTACTTATGACACAGGCGCACGCTTGGCATTACTTTTTTGATGCACGTCCGGCTACTGCGCACACAATTCACAAACACAGAAAATAATTTTTTTTTTGGTTTGGACTGGAGTGTACTTTGGGGGTTACAGCACCCTTTAACCATCAAGCCAGCCGGCCCTTTACTTATGACACAGGCGCACGCTTGGCACAACTTTGTTGATGCACGTGAAGCTACTGCGCACACAATTCACAAACACAGAAAATAATTTTTTTTTTGGTTTGGACTGGAGTGTACTTTGGGGGTTACAGCACCCTTTAATGGTCAAGCCAGCCGGCCCTTTACTTATGACACAGGCGCACGCTTGGCACTACTTTGTTGATGCACGTGCGGCTACTGCGCACACAATTCACAAACACAGAAAATATTTTTTTTTTTGGTTTGGACTGGAGTGTACTTTGGGGGTTACAGCACCCTTTAACGGTCAAGCCAGCCGGCCCTTTACTTATGACACAGGCGCACGCTTGGCACTGCTTTGTTGATGCGCGTGCTGCTACTGCGCACACAATTCACAAACACAGAAAATATATATTTTTTTTGGTTTGGACTGGAGTGTGCTTTGGGGGTTACAGCACCCTTTAATGGTCAAGCCAGCCGGCCCTTTACTTATGACACAGGCGCACGCTTGGCACTACTTTGTTGATGCATGTGCGGCTACTGCGCACACAATTCACAAACACAGAAAATAAAATTTTTTTTGGTTTGGACTGGAGTGTGCTTTGGGGGTTACAGCACCCTTTAACAGTCAAGCCAGCCAGCCCTTTACTTATGACACAGGCGCACGCTTGGCACTACTTTGTTGATGCACGTGCAGCTACTGCGCACACAATTCACAAACACAGAAAATAATAATTTTTTTGGTTTGGACTGGAGTGTTCTTTGGGGGTTACAGCACCCTTTAATGGTCAAGCCAGCCGGCCCTTTACTTATGACACAGGCGCACGCTTGGCACTACTTTGTTGATGCACGTGCAGCTACTGCGCACACAATTCACAAACACAGAAAATAATAATTTTTTTGGTTTGGACTGGAGTGTACTTTGGGGGTTACAGCACACTTTAACGGTCAAGCCAGCCGGCCCTTTACTTATGACACAGGCGCACGCTTGGCATTACTTTTTTGATGCACGTGCGGCTACTGCGCACACAATTCACAAACACAGAAAATAATTTTTTTTTTGGTTTGGACTGGAGTGTACTTTGGGGGTTACAGCACCCTTTAACCATCAAGCCAGCCGGCCCTTTACTTATGACACAGGCGCACGCTTGGCACAACTTTGTTGATGCACGTGAAGCTACTGCGCACACAATTCACAAACACAGAAAATAATTTTTTTTTTGGTTTGGACTGGAGTGTACTTTGGGGGTTACAGCACCCTTTAATGGTCAAGCCAGCCGGCCCTTTACTTATGACACAGGCGCACGCTTGGCACTACTTTGTTGATGCACGTGCGGCTACTGCGCACACAATTCACAAACACAGAAAATATTTTTTTTTTTGGTTTGGACTGGAGTGTACTTTGGGGGTTACAGCACCCTTTAACGGTCAAGCCAGCTGGCCCTTTACTTATGACACAGGCGCAAGCTTGGCACTACTTTGTTGATGCACGTGCGGCTACTGCGCACACAATTCACAAACACTGAAAATAATTTTTTTTTTGGTTTGGACTGGAGTGTACTCTGGGGGTTACAGCACCCTTTAACAGTCAAGCCAGCTGGCCCTTTACTTATGACACACGCGCACGCTTGGCACTACTTTGTTGATGCACGTGCGGCTACTGCGCACACAATTCACAAACACAGAAAATATATTTTTTTTGGTTTGGACTGGAGTGTACTTTGGGGGTTACAGCACCCTTTAACGGTCAAGCCAGCCGGCCCTTTACTTATGACACAGGTGCACGCTTGGCACTACTTTGTTGATGCACGTGCGGCTACTGCGCACACAATTCACAAACACAGAAAATAATTTTTTTTTTGGTTTGGACTGGAGTGTACTTTGGGGGTTACAGCACCCTTTAACGGTCAAGCCAGCCGGCCCTTTACTTATGACACAGGCGCACGCTTGGCACTACTTTGATGGTGGACGTGCGGCTACTGCGCACACAATTCACAAACACAGAAAATAATAATTTTTTTGGTTTGGACTGGAGTGTACTTTGGGGGTTACAGCACCCTTTAACGGTCAAGCCAGCCGGCCCTTTACTTATGACACAGGCGCACGCTTGGCACTACTTTTTTGATGCACGTGCGGCTACTGCGCACACAATTCACAAACACAGAAAATAATTTTTTTTTTGGTTTGGACTGGAGTGTACTTTGGGGGTTACAGCACCCTTTAATGGTCAAGCCAGCCGACCCTTTACTTATGACACAGGCGCACGCTTGGCACTACTTTGTTGATGCACGTGCGGCTACTGCGCACACAATTCACCAACACAGAAAATCATTTTTGTTTGGTTTGGACTGGAGTGTACTTTGGGGGTTACAGCACCCTTTAATGGTCAAGCCAGCCGGCCCTTTACTTATGACACAGGCGCACGCTTGGCACTACTTTGTTGATGCACGTGCGGCTACTGCGCACACAATTCACAAGCACAGAAAATATTTTTTTTTTGGTTTGGACTAGAGTGTACTTTGGGGGTTACAGCACCCTTTAACGGTCAAGCCAGCCGGCCCTTTACTATTAACACAGGCGCACGCTTGGCACTACTTTGTTGATGCACGTGCAGCTACTGCGCACACAATTCACAAACACAAATATTATTTTTTTTGGTTTGGACTGGAGTGTACTTTGGGGGTTACAGCACGCTTTAACGGTCAAGCCAGCCGGCCCTTTACTTATGACACAGTTGCACGCTTGGCACTACTTTGTTGATGCACGTGCGGCTACTGCGCACACAATTCACAAACACAGAAAATTATTTTTTTTTTGATTTGGACTGGAGTGTACTTTGGGGATTACAGCACCCTTTAGCGGTCAAGCCAGCTGGCCCTTTACTTATGACACAGGCGCACGCTTGGCACTACTTTGTTGATGCAAGTGCGGCTACTGCGCACACAATTCACAAACACAGAAAATAATTTTTTTTTTGGTTTGGACTGGAGTGTGCTTTGGGGGTTACAGCACCCTTTAACGGTCAAGCCAGCCGGCCCTTTACTTATGACACAGGCGCACGCTTGGCACTACTTTGTTGATGCACGTGCAGCTACTGCGCACACAATTCACAAACACAGAAAATAATAATTTTTTTGGTTTGGACTGGAGTGTACTTTGGGGGTTACAGCACCCTTTAACGGTCAAGCCAGCCGGCCCTTTACTTATGACACAGGCGCACGCTTGGCACTACTTTGTTGATGCACGTGCGGCTACTGCGCACACAATTCACAAACACAGAAAATAATTTTTTTTTGGTTTGGACTGGAGTGTACTTTGGGGGTTACAGCACCCTTTAACCGTCAAGCCAGCCGGCCCTTTACTTATGACACAGGCGCACGCTTGGCACTACTTTGTTGATGCACGTGCGGCTACTGCGCACACAATTCACAAACACAGAAAATAATAATTTTTTTGGTTTGGACTGGAGTGTACTTTGGGGGTTACAGCACCCTTTAATGGTCAAGCCAGCCGGCCCTTTACTTATGACACAGGCGCACGCTTGGCACTACTTTTTTGACGCACGTGCGGCTACTGCGCACACAATTCACAAACACAGAAAATAATTTTTTTTTTGGTTTGGACTGGAGTGTACTTTGGGGGTTACAGCACCCTTTAACCGTCAAGCCAGCCGGCCCTTTACTTATGACACAGGCGCACGCTTGGCACTACTTTGTTGATGCACGTGAAGCTACTGCGCACACAATTCACAAACACAGAAAATAATTTTTTTTTTGGTTTGGACTGGAGTGTACTTTGGGGGTTACAGCACCCTTTAAAGGTCAAGCCAGCCGGCCCTTTACTTATGACACAGGCGCACGCTTGGCACTACTTTTTTGATGCACGTGCGGCTACAGCGCACACAATTCACAAACACAGAAAATAATTTTTTTTTTGGTTTGGACTGGAGTGTACTTTGGGGGTTACAGCACCCTTTAACCGTCAAGCCAGCCGGCCCTTTACTTATGACACAGGCGCACGCTTGGCACTACTTTGTTGATGCACGTGAAGCTACTGCGCACACAATTCACAAACACAGAAAATTTTTTTTTTTTTGGTTTGGACTGGAGTGTACTTTGGGGGTTACAGCACCCTTTAACGGTCAAGCCAGCTGGCCCTTTACTTATGACACAGGCGCACGCTTGGCACTACTTTGTTGATGCACGTGCGGCTACTGCGCACACAATTCACAAACACTGAAAATAATTTTTTTTTTGGTTTGGACTGGAGTGTACTCTGGGGGTTACAGCACCCTTTAACAGTCAAGCCAGCTAGCCCTTTACTTATGACACAGGCGCACGCTTGGCACTACTTTGTTGATGCACGTGCGGCTACTGCGCACACAATTCACAAACACAGAAAATATATATTTTTTTGGTTTGGACTGGAGTGTACTTTGGGGGTTACAGCACCCTTTAACGGTCAAGCCAGCCGGCCCTTTACTTATGACACAGACGCACGCTTGGCACTGCTTTGTTGATGCACGTGCGGCTACTGCGCACACAATTCACAAACACAGAAAATAATTTTTTTTTTGGTTTGGACTGGAGTGTACTTTGGGGGTTACAGCACCCTTTAACGGTCAAGCCAGCCGGCCCTTTACTTATGACACAGGCGCACGCTTGGCACTACTTTGTTGATGCACGTGAAGCTACTGCGCACACAATTCACAAACACAGAAAATAATTTTTTTTTTGGTTTGGACTGGAGTGTACTTTGGGGGATACAGCACCCTTTAATGGTCAAGCCAGCCGGCCCTTTACTTATGACACAGGCGCACGCTTGGCACTACTTTGTTGATGCACGTGCGGCTACTGCGCACACAATTCACCAACACAGAAAAACATTTTTGTTTGGTTTGGACTGGAGTGTACTTTGGGGGTTACAGCACCCTTTAACGGTCAAGCCAGCCGGCCCTTTACTTATGACACAGGCGCACGCTTGGCACTACTTTGTTGATGCACGTGCGGCTACTGCGCACACAATTCACAAGCACAGAAAATATTTTTTTTTTGGTTTGGACTAGAGTGTACTTTGGGGGTTACAGCACCCTTTAACGGTCAAGCCAGCCGGCCCTTTACTATTGACACAGGCGCACGCTTGGCACTACTTTGTTGATGCACGTGCAGCTACTGCGCACACAATTCACAAACACAGAAAATATTATTTTTTTTGGTTTGGACTGGAGTGTACTTTGGGGGTTACAGCACCCTTTAACGGTCAAGCCAGCCGGACCTTTACTTATGACACAGGCGCATGCTTGGCACTACTTTGTTGATGCATGTGCGGCTACTGCACACACAATTCACAAACACAGAAAATATTTATTTTTTTTGGTTTGGACTGGAGTGTACTTTGGGGGTTACAGCACCCTTTAACGGTCAAGCCAGCCGGCCCTTTACTTATGACACAGGCGCACGCTTGGCACTACTTTGTTGATGCACGTGCGGCTACTGCGCACACAATTCACAAACACAGAAAATATTTTTTTTTTGGTTTCGACTGGAGTGTACTTTGGGGGTTACAGCACCCTTTAACCGTCAAGCCAGCCGGCCCTTTACTTATGACACAGGCGCACGCTTGGCAGTACTTTGTTGATGCACGTGCGGCTACTGCGCACACAATTCACAAACACAGAAAATAATAATTTTTTGGGTTTGGACTGGAGTGTACTTTGGGGGATACAGCACCCTTTAACGGTCAAGCCAGCCGGCCCTTTACTTATGACACAGGCGCACGCTTGGCACTACTTTTTTGATGCACGTGCGGCTACTGCGCACACAATTCACAAACACAGAAAATAATTTTTTTTTTGGTTTGGACTGGAGTGTACTTTGGGGGTTACAGCACCCTTTAACCGTCAAGCCAGCCGGCCCTTTACTTATGACACAGGCGCACGCTTGGCACTACTTTGTTGATGCATGTGAAGCTACTGCGCACACAATTCACAAACACAGAAAATAATTTTTTTTTGGTTTGGACTGGAGTGTACTTTGGGGGTTACAGCACCCTTTAATGGTCAAGCCAGCCGACCCTTTACTTATGACACAGGCGCATGCTTGGCACTACTTTGTTGATGCACGTGCGGCTACTGCGCACACAATTCACCAACACAGAAAATCATTTTTGTTTGGTTTGGACTGGAGTGTACTTTGGGGGTTACAGCACCCTTTAACGGTCAAGCCAGCCGGCCCTTTCCTTATGACACAGGCGCACGCTTGGCACTACTTTGTTGATGCACATGCAGCTACTGCACACACAATTCACAAACACAGAAAATTTTTTTTTTTTGGTTTGGACTGGAGTGTACTCTGGGGGTTACAGCACCCTTTAACAGTCAAGCCAGCTGGCCCTTTACTTATGACACAGGCGCATGCTTGGCACTACTTTGTTGATGCACGTGCGGCTACTGCGCACACAATTCACAAACACAGAAAATATATTTTTTTTTGGTTTGGACTGGAGTGTACTTTGGGGGTTACAGCACCCTTTAACGGTCAAGCCAGCCGGCCCTTTACTTATGACACAGGCGCACGCTTGGCACTACTTTGTTGATGCACGTGCGGCTACTGCGCACACAATTCACAAACACAGAAAATAATAATTTTTTTGGTTTGGACTGGAGTGTACTTTGGGGGTTACAGCACCCTTTAACGGTCAAGCCAGCCGGCCCTTTACTTATGACACAGGCGCACGCTTGGCACTACTTTTTTGATGCACGTGCGGCTACTGCGCACACAATTCACAAACACAGAAAATAATTTTTTTTTTGGTTTGGACTGGAGTGTACTTTGGGGGTTACAGCACCCTTTAATGGTCAAGCCAGCCGGCCGTTTACTTATGACACAGGCGCACGCTTGGCACTACTTTGTTGATGCACGTGCGGCTACTGCGCACACAATTCACCAACACAGAAAATCATTTTTGTTTGGTTTGGACTGGAGTGTACTTTGGGGGTTACAGCACCCTTTAACGGTCAAGCCAGCCGGCCCTTTACTTATGACACAGGCGCACGCTTGGCACTACTTTGTTGATGCACGTGCGGCTACTGCGCACACAATTCACAAGCACAGAAAATATTTTTTTTTTGGTTTGGACTAGAGTGTACTTTGGGGGTTACAGCACCCTTTAACGGTCAAGCCAGCCGGCCCTTTACTATTGACACAGGCGCACGCTTGGCACTACTTTGTTGATGCACGTGCAGCTACTGCGCACACAATTCACAAACACAGAAAATATTATTTTTTTTGGTTTGGACTGGAGTGTACTTTGGGGGTTACAGCACCCTTTAACGGTCAAGCCAGCCGGCCCTTTACTTATGACACAGGCGCATGCTTGGCACTACTTTGTTGATGCATGTGCGGCTACTGCACACACAATTCACAAACACAGAAAATATTTATTTTTTTTGGTTTGGACTGGAGTGTACTTTGGGGGTTACAGCACCCTTTAATGGTCAAGCCAGCCGGCCCTTTACTTATGACACAGGCGCACGCTTGGCACTACTTTGTTGATGCGTGTGCGGCTACTGCGCACACAATTCACAAACACAGAAAATATTTTTTTTTTTGGTTTGGACTGGAGTGTACTTTGGGGGTTACAGCACCCTTTAACGGTCAAGCCAGCCGGCCCTTTACTTATGACACAGGCGCACGCTTGGCACTACTTTGTTGATGCACGTGCGGCTACTGCGCACACAATTCACAAACACAGAAAATATATTTTTTTTGGTTTGGACTGGAGTGTACTTTGGGGGTTACAGCACCCTTTAACCGTCAAGCCAGCCGGCCCTTTACTTATGACACAGGCGCACGCTTGGCAGTACTTTGTTGATGCACGTGCGGCTACTGCGCACACAATTCACAAACACAGAAAATAATAATTTTTTGGGTTTGGACTGGAGTGTACTTTGGGGGTTACAGCACCCTTTAACGGTCAAGCCAGCCGGCCCTTTACTTATGACACAGGCGCACGCTTGGCACTACTTTTTTGATGCACGTGCGTCTACTGCGCACACAATTCACAAACACAGAAAATAATTTTTTTTTTGGTTTGGACTGGAGTGTACTTTGGGGGTTACAGCACCCTTTAACCGTCAAGCCAGCCGGCCCTTTACTTATGACACAGGCGCACGCTTGGCACTACTTTGTTGATGCACGTGAAGCTTCTGCGTACACAATTCACAAACACAGAAAATAATTTTTTTTTGGTTTGGACTGGAGTGTACTTTGGGGGTTACAGCACCCTTTCATGGTCAAGCCAGCCGGCCCTTTACTTATGACACAGGCGCATGCTTGGCACTACTTTGTTGATGCACGTGCGGCTACTGCGCACACAATTCACCAACACAGAAAATCATTTTTGTTTGGTTTGGACTGGAGTGTACTTTGGGGGTTACAGCACCCTTTAACGGTCAAGCCAGCCGGCCCTTTCCTTATGACACAGGTGCACGCTTGGCACTACTTTGTTGATGCACGTGCGGCTACTGCGCACACAATTCACAAGCACAGAAAATATTTTTTTTTTGGTTTGGACTAGAGTGTACTTTGGGGGTTACAGCACCCTTTAACGGTCAAGCCAGCCGGCCCTTTACTTATGACACAAGCGCACGCTTGGCACAACTTTGTTGATGCACGTGCGGCTACTGCGCACACAATTCACAAACACAGAAAATAATTTTTTTTTTGGTTTGGACTGGAGTGTACTTTGGGGGTTACAGCACCCTTTAACCATCAAGCCAGCCGGCCCTTTACTTATGACACAGGCGCACGCTTGGCACTACTTTGTTGATGCACGTGCGGCTACTGCGCACACAATTCACAAACACAGAAAATATTTTTTTTTTTGTTTGGACTGGAGTGTACTTTGGGGGTTACAGCACCCTTTAACCGTCAAGCCAGCCGGCCCTTTACTTATGACACAGGCGCACGCTTGGCAGTACTTTGTTGATGCACGTGCGGCTACTGCGCACACAATTCACAAACACAGAAAATAATAATTTTTTGGGTTTGGACTGGAGTGTACTTTGGGGGTTACAGCACCCTTTAACGGTCAAGCCAGCCGGCCCTTTACTTATGACACAGGCGCACGCTTGGCACTACTTTTTTGATGCACGTGCGGCTACTGCGCACACAATTCACAAACACAGAAAATAATTTTTTTTTTGGTTTGGACTGGAGTGTACTTTGGGGGTTACAGCACCCTTTAACCGTCAAGCCAGCCGGCCCTTTACTTATGACACAGGCGCACGCTTGGCACTACTTTGTTGATGCACGTGAAGCTACTGCGCACACAATTCACAAACACAGAAAATAATTTTTTTTTGGTTTGGACTGGAGTGTACTTTGGGGGTTACAGCACCCTTTAATGGTCAAGCCAGCCGGCCCTTTACTTATGACACAGGCGCATGCTTGGCACTACTTTGTTGATGCACGTGCGGCTACTGCGCACACAATTCACCAACACAGAAAATCATTTTTGTTTGGTTTGGACTGGAGTGTACTTTGGGGGTTACAGCACCCTTTAACGGTCAAGCCAGCCGGCCCTTTCCTTATGACACAGGCGCACGCTTGGCACTACTTTGTTGATGCACGTGCGGCTACTGCGCACACAATTCACAAGCACAGAAAATATTTTTTTTTTGGTTTGGACTAGAGTGTACTTTGGGGGTTACAGCACCCTTTAACGGTCAAGCCAGCCGGCCCTTTACTTATGACACAGGCGCACGCTTGGCACAACTTTGTTGATGCACGTGCGGCTACTGCGCACACAATTCACAAACACAGAAAATATTTTTTTTTTTGGTTTGGACTGGAGTGTACTTTGGGGGTTACAGCACCCTTTAATGGTCAAGCCAACCGGCCCTTTACTTATGACACAGGCGCACGCTTGGCACTACTTTGTTGATGCGTGTGCGGCTACTGCGCACACAATTCACAAACACAGAAAATAATAATTTTTTTGGTTTGGACTGGAGTGTACTTTGGGGGTTACAGCACCCTTTAACGGTCAAGCCAGCCGGCCCTTTACTTATGACACAGGCGCACGCTTGGCACTACTTTGTTGATGCACGTGCGGCTACTGCGCACACAATTCACAAACACAGAAAATATTTTTTTTTTGGTTTGGACTGGAGTGTACTTTGGGGGTTACAGCACCCTTTAACCGTCAAGCCAGCCGGCCCTTTACTTATGACACAGGCGCACGCTTGGCAGTACTTTGTTGATGCACGTGCGGCTACTGCGCACACAATTCACAAACACAGAAAATAATAATTTTTTGGGTTTGGACTGGAGTGTACTTTGGGGGTTACAGCACCCTTTAACGGTCAAGCCAGCCGGCCCTTTACTTATGACACAGGCGCACGCTTGGCACTACTTTTTTGATGCACGTGCGGCTACTGCGCACACAATTCACAAACACAGAAAATAATTTTTTTTTTGGTTTGGACTGGAGTGTACTTTGGGGGTTACAGCACCCTTTAACCGTCAAGCCAGCCGGCCCTTTACTTATGACACAGGCGCACGCTTGGCACTACTTTGTTGATGCACGTGAAGCTACTGCGCACACAATTCACAAACACAGAAAATAATTTTTTTTTGGTTTGGACTGGAGTGTACTTTGGGGGTTACAGCACCCTTTAATGGTCAAGCCAGCCGGCCCTTTACTTATGACACAGGCGCATGCTTGGCACTACTTTGTTGATGCACGTGCGGCTACTGCGCACACAATTCACCAACACAGAAAATCATTTTTGTTTGGTTTGGACTGGAGTGTACTTTGGGGGTTACAGCACCCTTTAACGGTCAAGCCAGCCGGCCCTTTCCTTATGACACAGGCGCACGCTTGGCACTACTTTGTTGATGCACGTGCGGCTACTGCGCACACAATTCACAAGCACAGAAAATATTTTTTTTTTGGTTTGGACTAGAGTGTACTTTGGGGGTTACAGCACCCTTTAACGGTCAAGCCAGCCGGCCCTTTACTTATGACACAGGCGCACGCTTGGCACAACTTTGTTGATGCACGTGCGGCTACTGCGCACACAATTCACAAACACAGAAAATATTTTTTTTTTTGGTTTGGACTGGAGTGTACTTTGGGGGTTACAGCACCCTTTAATGGTCAAGCCAGCCGGCCCTTTACTTATGACACA
The DNA here is from genome assembly GCA_031769625.1 of Taudactylus pleione. Lineage (NCBI taxonomy): Eukaryota > Metazoa > Chordata > Amphibia > Anura > Myobatrachidae > Taudactylus > Taudactylus pleione. The sequence goes on from JAUIMM010000288.1 coordinate 46,060, forward strand.
GGCGCACGCTTGGCACTACTTTGTTGATGCGTGTGCGGCTACTGCGCACACAATTCACAAACACAGAAAATTATTTTTTTTTTGGTTTGGACTGGAGTGTACTTTGGGGGTTACAGCACCCTTTAACGGTCAAGCCAGCTGGCCCTTTACTTATGACACAGGCGCACGCTTGGCACTACTTTGTTGATGCATGTGCGGCTACTGCGCACACAATTCACAAACACAGAAAATAATTTTTTTTTTGGTTTGGACTGGTGTGTGCTTTGGGGGTTACAGCACCCTTTAACGGTCAAGCCAGCCGGCCCTTTACTTATGACACAGGCGCTCGCTTGGCACTAATTTGTTGATGCACGTGCAGCTACTGCGCACACAATTCACAAACACAGAAAATAATAATTTTTTTGGTTTGGACTGGAGTGTACTTTGGGGGTTACAGCACCCTTTAACGGTCAAGCCAGCCGGCCCTTTACTTATGACACAGGCGCTCGCTTGGCACTACTTTGTTGATGCACGTGCAGCTACTGCGCACACAATTCACAAACACAGAAAATAATAATTTTTTTGGTTTGGACTGGAGTGTACTTTGGGGGTTACAGCACCCTTTAGCGGTCAAGCCAGCCGGCCCTTTACTTATGACACAGGCGCATGCTTGGCACTACTTTGTTGATGCTAGTGCGGCTACTGCGCACACAATTCACAAACACAGAAAATAATTTTTTTTTTGGTTTGGACTGGAGTGTACTTTGGGGGTTACAGCACCCTTTAACCGTCAAGCCAGCCGGCCCTTTACTTATGACACAGGCGCCCGCTTGGCACTACTTTGTTGATGCACGTGCGGCTACTGCGCACACAATTCACAAACACAGAAAATAATAATTTTTTTGGTTTGGACTGGAGTGTACTTTGGGGGTTACAGCACCCATTAACGGACAAGCCAGCCGGCCCTTTACTTATGACACAGGCGCACGCTTGGCACTACTTTTTTGATGCACGTGCGGCTACTGCGCACACAATTCACAAACACAGAAAATAATTTTTTTTTTGGTTTGGACTGGAGTGTACTTTGGGGGTTACAGCACCCTTTAACCGTCAAGCCAGCCGGCCCTTTACTTATGACACAGGCGCACGCTTGGCACTACTTTGTTGATGCACGTGCGGCTACTGCGCACACAATTCACAAACACAGAAAATAATAATTTTTTTGGTTTGGACTGGAGTGTACTTTGGGGGTTACAGCACCCTTTAACGGACAAGCCAGCCGGCCCTTTACTTATGACACAGGCGCACGCTTGGCACTACTTTTTTAATGCACGTGCGGCTACTGCGCACACAATTCACAAACACAGAAAATAATTTTTTTTTTGGTTTGGACTGGAGTGTACTTTGGGGGTTACAGCACCCTTTAACCATCAAGCCAGCCGGCCCTTTACTTATGACACAGGCGCACGCTTGGCACTACTTTGTTGATGCACGTGAAGCTACTGCGCACACAATTCACAAACACAGAAAATAATTTTTTTTTTGGTTTGGACTGGAGTGTACTTTGGGGGTTACAGCACCCTTTAATGGTCAAGCCAGCCAGCCCTTTAATTATGACACAGGCGCACGCTTGGCACTACTTTGTTGATGCACGTGCGGCTACTGCGCACACAATTCACAAACACAGAAAATAATAATTTTTTTGGTTTGGACTGGAGTGTACTTTGGGGGTTACAGCACCCTTTAACCGTCAAGCCAGCCGGCCCTTTACTTATGACACAGGCGCACGCTTGGCAGTACTTTGTTGATGCACGTGCGGCTACTGCGCACACAATTCACAAACACAGAAAATAATAATTTTTTGGGTTTGGACTGGAGTGTACTTTGGGGGTTACAGCACCCTTTAACGGTCAAGCCAGCCGGCCCTTTACTTATGACACAGGCGCACGCTTGGCACTACTTTTTTGATGCACGTGCGTCTACTGCGCACACAATTCACAAACACAGAAAATAATTTTTTTTTTGGTTTGGACTGGAGTGTACTTTGGGGGTTACAGCACCCTTTAACGGTCAAGCCAGCCGGCCCTTTACTTATGACACAGGCGCACGCTTGGCACTACTTTGTTGATGCACGTGCGGCTACTGCGCACACAATTCACAAACACAGAAAATATTTTTTTTTTTGGTTTGGACTGGAGTGTACTTTGGGGGTTACAGCACCCTTTAACGGTCAAGCCAGCCGGCCCTTTAATTATGACACAGGCGCACGCTTGGCACTACTTTGTTGATGCACGTGCGGCTACTGCGCACACAATTCACAAACACAGAAAATAATAATTTTTTTGGTTTGGACTGGAGTGTACTTTGGGGGTTACAGCACCCTTTAACGGTCAAGCCAGCCGGCCCTTTACTTATGACACAGGCGCATGCTTGGCACTACTTTTTTGATGCACGTGCGGCTACTGCGCACACAATTCACAAACACAGAAAATAATTTTTTTTTTGGTTTGGACTGGAGTGTACTTTGGGGGTTACAGCACCCTTTAATGGTCAAGCCAGCCGGCCGTTTACTTATGACACAGGCGCACGCTTGGCACTACTTTGTTGATGCACGTGCGGCTACTGCGCACACAATTCACAAGCACAGAAAATATTTTTTTTTTGGTTTGGACTAGAGTGTACTTTGGGGGTTACAGCACCCTTTAACGGTCAAGCCAGCCGGCCCTTTACTATTGACACAGGCGCACGCTTGGCACTACTTTGTTGATGCACGTGCAGCTACTGCGCACACAATTCACAAACACAGAAAATATTATTTTTTTTGGTTTGGACTGGAGTGTACTTTGGGGGTTACAGCACCCTTTAACGGTCAAGCCAGCCGGCCCTTTACTTATGACACAGGCGCATGCTTGGCACTACTTTGTTGATGCATGTGCGGCTACTGCACACACAATTCACAAACACAGAAAATATTTATTTTTTTTGGTTTGGACTGGAGTGTACTTTGGGGGTTACAGCACCCTTTAATGGTCAAGCCAGCCGGCCCTTTACTTATGACACAGGCGCACGCTTGGCACTACTTTGTTGATGCGTGTGCGGCTACTGCGCACACAATTCACAAACACAGAAAATATTTTTTTTTTTGGTTTGGACTGGAGTGTACTTTGGGGGTTACTGCACCCTTTAACGGTCAAGCCAGCCGGCCCTTTACTTATGACACAGGCGCACGCTTGGCACTACTTTGTTGATGCACGTGCGGCTACTGCGCACACAATTCACAAACACAGAAAATATATTTTTTTTGGTTTGGACTGGAGTGTACTTTGGGGGTTACAGCACCCTTTAACCGTCAAGCCAGCCGGCCCTTTACTTATGACACAGGCGCACGCTTGGCAGTACTTTGTTGATGCACGTGCGGCTACTGCGCACACAATTCACAAACACAGAAAATAATAATTTTTTGGGTTTGGACTGGAGTGTACTTTGGGGGTTACAGCACCCTTTAACGGTCAAGCCAGCCGGCCCTTTACTTATGACACAGGCGCACGCTTGGCACTACTTTTTTGATGCACGTGCGTCTACTGCGCACACAATTCACAAACACAGAAAATAATTTTTTTTTTGGTTTGGACTGGAGTGTACTTTGGGGGTTACAGCACCCTTTAACCGTCAAGCCAGCCGGCCCTTTACTTATGACACAGGCGCACGCTTGGCACTACTTTGTTGATGCACGTGAAGCTTCTGCGTACACAATTCACCAACACAGAAAATAATTTTTTTTTGGTTTGGACTGGAGTGTACTTTGGGGGTTACAGCACCCTTTAATGGTCAAGCCAGCCGGCCCTTTACTTATGACACAGGCGCATGCTTGGCACTACTTTGTTGATGCACGTGCGGCTACTGCGCACACAATTCACCAACACAGAAAATCATTTTTGTTTGGTTTGGACTGGAGTGTACTTTGGGGGTTACAGCACCCTTTAACGGTCAAGCCAGCCGGCCCTTTCCTTATGACACAGGTGCACGCTTGGCACTACTTTGTTGATGCACGTGCGGCTACTGCGCACACAATTCACAAGCACAGAAAATATTTTTTTTTTGGTTTGGACTAGAGTGTACTTTGGGGGTTACAGCACCCTTTAACGGTCAAGCCAGCCGGCACTTTACTTATGACACAGGCGCACGCTTGGCACAACTTTGTTGATGCACGTGCGGCTACTGCGCACACAATTCACAAACACAGAAAATAATTTTTTTTTTGGTTTGGACTGGAGTGTACTTTGGGGGTTACAGCACCCTTTAACCATCAAGCCAGCCGGCCCTTTACTTATGACACAGGCGCACGCTTGGCACTACTTTGTTGATGCACGTGCGGCTACTGCGCACACAATTCACAAACACAGAAAATATTTTTTTTTTGGTTTGGACTGGAGTGTACTTTGGGGGTTACAGCACCCTTTAACCGTCAAGCCAGCCGGCCCTTTACTTATGACACAGGCGCACGCTTGGCAGTACTTTGTTGATGCACGTGCGGCTACTGCGCACACAATTCACAAACACAGAAAATAATAATTTTTTGGGTTTGGACTGGAGTGTACTTTGGGGGTTACAGCACCCTTTAATGGTCAAGCCAGCCGGCCCTTTACTTATGACACAGGCGCATGCTTGGCACTACTTTGTTGATGCACGTGCGGCTACTGCGCACACAATTCACCAACACAGAAAATCATTTTTGTTTGGTTTGGACTGGAGTGTACTTTGGGGGTTACAGCACCCTTTAACGGTCAAGCCAGCCGGCCCTTTCCTTATGACACAGGCGCACGCTTGGCACTACTTTGTTGATGCACGTGCGGCTACTGCGCACACAATTCACAAGCACAGAAAATATTTTTTTTTTGGTTTGGACTAGAGTGTACTTTGGGGGTTACAGCACCCTTTAACGGTCAAGCCAGCCGGCCCTTTACTTATGACACAGGCGCACGCTTGGCACAACTTTGTTGATGCACGTGCGGCTACTGCGCACACAATTCACAAACACAGAAAATATTTTTTTTTTTGGTTTGGACTGGAGTGTACTTTGGGGGTTACAGCACCCTTTAATGGTCAAGCCAGCCGGCCCTTTACTTATGACACAGGCGCACGCTTGGCACTACTTTGTTGATGCGTGTGCGGCTACTGCGCACACAATTCACAAACACAGAAAATTATTTTTTTTTTGGTTTGGACTGGAGTGTACTTTGGGGGTTACAGCACCCTTTAACGGTCAAGCCAGCTGGCCCTTTACTTATGACACAGGCGCACGCTTGGCACTACTTTGTTGATGCATGTGCGGCTACTGCGCACACAATTCACAAACACAGAAAATAATTTTTTTTTTGGTTTGGACTGGAGTGTGCTTTGGGGGTTACAGCACCCTTTAACGGTCAAGCCAGCCGGCCCTTTACTTATGACACAGGCGCTCGCTTGGCACTACTTTGTTGATGCACGTGCAGCTACTGCGCACACAATTCACAAACACAGAAAATAATAATTTTTTTGGTTTGGACTGGAGTGTACTTTGGGGGTTACAGCACCCTTTAACGGTCAAGCCAGCCGGCCCTTTACTTATGACACAGGCGCTCGCTTGGCACTACTTTGTTGATGCACGTGCAGCTACTGCGCACACAATTCACAAACACAGAAAATAATAATTTTTTTGGTTTGGACTGGAGTGTACTTTGGGGGTTACAGCACCCTTTAACGGTCAAGCCAGCCGGCCCTTTACTTATGACACAGGCGCACGCTTGGCACTACTTTGTTGATGCTAGTGCGGCTACTGCGCACACAATTCACAAACACAGAAAATAATTTTTTTTTTGGTTTGGACTGGAGTGTACTTTGGGGGTTACAGCACCCTTTAACCGTCAAGCCAGCCGGCCCTTTACTTATGACACAGGCGCACGCTTGGCACTACTTTGTTGATGCACGTGCGGCTACTGCGCACACAATTCACAAACACAGAAAATAATAATTTTTTTGGTTTGGACTGGAGTGTACTTTGGGGGTTACAGCACCCATTAACGGACAAGCCAGCCGGCCCTTTACTTATGACACAGGCGCACGCTTGGCACTACTTTTTTGATGCACGTGCGGCTACTGCGCACACAATTCACAAACACAGAAAATAATTTTTTTTTTGGTTTGGACTGGAGTGTACTTTGGGGGTTACAGCACCCTTTAACCGTCAAGCCAGCCGGCCCTTTACTTATGACACAGGCGCACGCTTGGCACTACTTTGTTGATGCACGTGCGGCTACTGCGCACACAATTCACAAACACTGAAAATAATATTTTTTTTGGTTTGGACTGGAGTGTACTTTGGGGGTTACAGCACCCTTTAACGGACAAGCCAGCCGGCCCTTTACTTATGACACAGGCGCACGCTTGGCACTACTTTTTTGATGCACGTGCGGCTACTGCGCACACAATTCACAAACACAGAAAATAATTTTTTTTTTGGTTTGGACTGGAGTGTACTTTGGGGGTTACAGCACCCTTTAACCATCAAGCCAGCCGGCCCTTTACTTATGACACAGGCGCACGCTTGGCACTACTTTGCTGATGCACGTGAAGCTATTGCGCACACAATTCACAAACACAGAAAATAATTTTTTTTTTGGTTTGGATTGGAGTGTACTTTGGGGGTTACAGCACCCTTTAATGGTCAAGCCAGCCGGCCCTTTACTTATGACACAGGCGCATGCTTGGCACTACTTTGTTGATGCACGTGCGGCTACTGCACACACAATTCACAAACACAGAAAATAGTTATTTTTTTTGGTTTGGACTGGAGTGTACTTTGGGGGTTACAGCACCCTTTAATGGTCAAGCCAGCCGGCCCTTTACTTATGACACAGGCGCACGCTTGGCACTACTTTGTTGATGCGTGTGCGGCTACTGCGCACACAATTCACAAACACAGAAAATTATTTTTTTTTTGGTTTGGACTGGAGTGTACTTTGGGGGTTACAGCACCCTTTAACGGTCAAGCCAGCTGGCCCTTTACTTATGACACAGGCGCACGCTTGGCACTACTTTGTTGATGCATGTGCGGCTACTGCGCACACAATTCACAAACACAGAAAATAATTTTTTTTTTGGTTTGGACTGGAGTGTGCTTTGGGGGTTACAGCACCCTTTAACGGTCAAGCCAGCTGGCCTTTTACTTATGACACAGGCGCTCGCTTGGCACTACTTTGTTGATGCACGTGCAGCTACTGCGCACACAATTCACAAACACAGAAAATAATAATTTTTTTGGTTTGGACTGGAGTGTACTTTGGGGGTTACAGCACCCTTTAACGGTCAAGCCAGCCGGCCCTTTACTTATGACACAGGCGCTCGCTTGGCACTACTTTGTTGATGCACGTGCAGCTACTGCGCACACAATTCACAAACACAGAAAATAATAATTTTTTTGGTTTGGACTGGAGTGTACTTTGGGGGTTACAGCACCCTTTAACGGTCAAGCCAGCCGGCCCTTTACTTATGACACAGGCGCACGCTTGGCACTACTTTGTTGATGCTCGTGCGGCTACTGCGCACACAATTCACAAACACAGAAAATAATTTTTTTTTGGTTTGGACTGGAGTGTACTTTGGGGGTTACAGCACCCTTTAACCGTCAAGCCAGCCGGCCCTTTACTTATGACACAGGCGCACGCTTGGCACTACTTTGTTGATGCACGTGCGGCTACTGCGCACACAATTCACAAACACAGAAAATAATTTTTTTTTTGGTTTGGACTGGAGTGTACTTTGGGGGTTACAGCACCCTTTAACCATCAAGCCAGCCGGCCCTTTACTTATGACACAGGCGCACGCTTGGCACTACTTTGTTGATGCACGTGAAGCTACTGCGCACACAATTCACAAACACAGAAAATAATTTTTTTTTTGGTTTGGACTGGAGTGTACTTTGAGGGTTACAGCACCCTTTAATGGTCAAGCCAGCCGGCCCTTTACTTATGACACAGGCGCACGCTTGGCACTACTTTGTTGATGCACGTGCGGCTACTGCGCACACAATTCACCAACACAGAAAATCATTTTTGTTTGGTTTGGACTGCAGTGTACTTTGGGGGTTACAGCACCCTTTAACGGTCAAGCCAGCCGGCCCTTTACTTATGACACAGGCGCACGCTTGGCACTACTTTGTTGATGCACGTGAAGCTACTGCGCACACAATTCACAAACACTGAAAATAATTTTTTTTTTGGTTTGGACTGGAGTGTGCTTTGGGGGTTACAGCACCCTTTAACGGTCAAGCCAGCCGGCCCTTTACTTATGACACAGGCGCACGCTTGGCACTACTTTGTTGATGCACGTGCAGCTACTGCGCACACAATTCACAAACACAGAAAATAATAATTTTTTTGGTTTGGACTGGAGTGTACTTTGGGGGTTACAGCACCCTTTAACGGTCAAGCCAGCCGGCCCTTTACTTATGACACAGGCGCACGCTTGGCACTACTTTGTTGATGCACGTGCGGCTACTGCGCACACAATTCACAAACACAGAAAATAATTTTTTTTTTGGTTTGGACTGGAGTGTACTTTGGGGGTTACAGCACCCTTTAACCATCAAGCCAGCCGGCCCTTTACTTATGACACAGGCGCACGCTTGGCACTACTTTGTTGATACACGTGCGGCTACTGCGCACACAATTCACAAACACAGAAAATAATAATTTTTTTGGTATGGACTGGAGTGTACTTTGGGGGTTACAGCACCCTTTAACGGTCAAGCCAGCCGGCCCTTTACTTATGACACAGGCGCACGCTTGGCACTACTTTTTTGATGCACGTGCGGCTACTGCGCACACAATTCACAAACACAGAAAATAATTTTTTTTTGGTTTGGACTGGAGTGTACTTTGGGGGTTACAGCACCCTTTAACCGTCAAGCCAGCCGGCCCTTTACTTATGACACAGGCGCACGCTTGGCACTACTTTGTTGATGCACGTGAAGCTACTGCGCACACAATTCACAAACACAGAAAATAATTTTTTTTTTGGTTTGGACTGGAGTGTACTTTGGGGGTTACAGCACCCTTTAATGGTCAAGCCAGCCGGCCCTTTACTTATGACACAGGCGCACGCTTGGCACTACTTTGTTGATGCACGTGCGGCTACTGCGCACACAATTCACCAACACAGAAAATCATTTTTGTTTGGTTTGGACTGGAGTGTACTTTGGGGGTTACAGCACCCTTTAACGGTCAAGCCAGCCGGCCCTTTCCTTATGACACAGGCGCACGCTTGGCACTACTTTGTTGATGCACGTGCGGCTACTGCGCACACAATTCACAAACACAGAAAATATTTTTTTTTTTGGTTTGGACTGGAGTGTACTTTGGGGGTTACAGCACCCTTTAACGGTCAAGCCAGCCGGCCCTTTACTTATGACACAGGCGCATGCTTGGCACTACTTTGTTGATGCACGTGCGGCTACTGCACACACAATTCACAAACACAGAAAATATTAATTTTTTTTCTTTTGGACTGGAGTGTACTTTGGGGGTTACAGCACCCCTTAATGGTCAAGCCATCCGGCCCTTTACTTATGACACAGGCGCACGCTTGGCACTACTTTGTTGATGCGTGTGCGGCTACTGCGCACACAATTCACAAACACAGAAAAATTTTTTTTTTTTGGTTTGGACTGGAGTGTACTTTGGGGGTTACAGCACCCTTTAACGGTCAAGCCAGCTGGCCCTTTACTTATGACACAGGCGCACGCTTGGCACTACTTTGTTGATGCACGTGCGGCTACTGCACACACAATTCACAAACACAGAAAATAATAATTTTTTTGGTTTGGACTGGAGTGTACTTTGGGGGTTACAGCACCCTTTAACGGTCAAGCCAGCCGGCCCTTTACTTATGACACAGGCGCACGCTTGGCACTACTTTTTTGATGCACGTGCGGCTACTGCGCACACAATTCACAAACACAGAAAATAATTTTTTTTTTGGTTTGGACTGGAGTGTACTTTGGGGTTACAGCACCCTTTAACCGTCAAGCCAGCCGGCCCTTTACTTATGACACAGGCGCACGCTTGGCACTACTTTGTTGATGCACGTGAAGCTACTGCGCACACAATTCACAAACACAGAAAATAATTTTTTTTTTGGTTTGGACTGGAGTGTACTTTGGGGGTTACAGCACCCTTTAATGGTCAAGCCAGCCAGCCCTTTACTTATGACACAGGCGCACGCTTGGCACTACTTTGTTGATGCACGTGCGGCTACTGCGCACACAATTCACCAACACAGAAAATCATTTTTGTTTGGTTTGGACTGGAGTGTACTTTGGGGGTTACAGCACCCTTTAACGGTCAAGCCAGCCGGCCCTTTCCTTATGACACAGGCGCACGCTTGGCACTACTTTGTTGATGCACGTGCGGCTACTGCGCACACAATTCACAAACACAGAAAATATTTTTTTTTTTGGTTTGGACTGGAGTGTACTTTGGGGGTTACAGCACCCTTTAACGGTCAAGCCAGCCGGCCCTTTACTTATGACACAGGCGCATGCTTGGCACTACTTTGTTGATGCACGTGCGGCTACTGCACACACAATTCACAAACACAGAAAATATAAATTTTTTTTCTTTTGGACTGGAGTGTACTTTGGGGGTTACAGCACCCTTTAATGGTCAAGCCAGCCGGCGCTTTACTTATGACACAGGTGCACGCTTGGCACTACTTTGTTGATGCGTGTGCGGCTACTGCGCACACAATTCACAAACACAGAAAATTATTTTTTTTTTGGTTTGGACTGGAGTGTACTTTGGGGGTTACAGCACCCTTTAACGGTCAAGCCAGCTGGCCCTTTACTTATGACACAGGCGCACGCTTGGCACTACTTTGTTGATGCATGTGCGGCTACTGCGCACACAATTCACAAACACAGAAAATAATTTTTTTTTTGGTTTGGACTGGAGTGTGCTTTGGGGGTTACAGCACCCTTTAACGGTCAAGCCAGCTGGCCTTTTACTTATGACACAGGCGCTCGCTTGGCACTACTTTGTTGATGCACGTGCAGCTACTGCGCACACAATTCACAAACACAGAAAATAATAATTTTTTTGGTTTGGACTGGAGTGTACTTTGGGGGTTACAGCACCCTTTAACGGTCAAGCCAGCCGGCCCTTTACTTATGACACAGGCGCTCGCTTGGCACTACTTTGTTGATGCACGTGCAGCTACTGCGCACACAATTCACAAACACAGAAAATAATAATTTTTTTGGTTTGGACTGGAGGGTACTTTGGGGGTTACAGCACCCTTTAACGGTCAAGCCAGCCGGCCCTTTACTTATGACACAGGCGCACGCTTGGCACTACTTTGTTGATGCTCGTGCGGCTACTGCGCACACAATTCACAAACACAGAAAATAATTTTTTTTTGGTTTGGACTGGAGTGTACTTTGGGGGTTACAGCACCCTTTAACCGTCAAGCCAGCCGGCCCTTTACTTATGACACAGGCGCACGCTTGGCACTACTTTGTTGATGCACGTGCGGCTACTGCGCACACAATTCACAAACACAGAAATAATAATTTTTTTGGTTTGGACTGGAGTGTACTTTGGGGGTTACAGCACCCTTTAACGGACAAGCAGCCGGCCCTTTACTTATGACACAGGCGCACGCTTGGCACTACTTTTTTGATGCACGTGCGGCTACTGCGCACACAATTCACAAACACAGAAAATAATTTTTTTTTTGGTTTGGACTGGAGTGTACTTTGGGGGTTACAGCACCCTTTAACCGTCAAGCCAGCCGGCCCTTTACTTATGACACAGGCGCACGCTTGGCACTACTTTGTTGATGCACGTGCGGCTACTGCGGATACAATTCACAAACACAGAAAATAATAATTTTTTTGGTTTGGACTGGAGTGTACTTTGGGGGTTACAGCTTTAACGGACAAGCCAGCCGGCCCTTTACTTATGACACAGGCGCACGCTTGGCACTACTTTTTTGATGCACGTGCGGCTACTGCGCACACAATTCACAAACACAGAAAATAATTTTTTTTTTTGGTTTGGACTGGAGTGTACTTTGGGGGTTACAGCACCCTTTAACCATCAAGCCAGCCGGCCCTTTACTTATGACACAGGCGCACGCTTGGCACTACTTTGTTGATGCACGTGAAGCTACTGCGCACACAATTCACAAACACAGAAAATAATTTTTTTTTTTGGTTTGGACTGGAGTGTACTTTGAGGGTTACAGCACCCTTTAATGGTCAAGCCAGCCGGCCCTTTACTTATGACACAGGCGCACGCTTGGCACTACTTTGTTGATGCACGTGCGGCTACTGCGCACACAATTCACCAACACAGAAAATCATTTTTGTTTGGTTTGGACTGCAGTGTACTTTGGGGGTTACAGCACCCTTTAACGGTCAAGCCAGCCGGCCCTTTACTTATGACACAGGCGCACGCTTGGCACTACTTTGTTGATGCACGTGAAGCTACTGCGCACACAATTCACAAACACTGAAAATAATTTTTTTTTTTGGTTTGGACTGGAGTGTGCTTTGGGGGGTTACAGCACCCTTTAACGGTCAAGCCAGCCGGCCCTTTACTTATGACACAGGCGCACGCTTGGCACTACTTGTTGATGCACGTGCAGCTACTGCGCACACAATTCACAAACACAGAAAATAATAATTTTTTTGGTTTGGACTGGAGTGTACTTTGGGGGTTACAGCACCCTTTAACGGTCAAGCCAGCCGGCCCTTTACTTATGACACAGGCGCACGCTTGGCACTACTTTGTTGATGCACGTGCGGCTACTGCGCACACAATTCACAAACACAGAAAATAATTTTTTTTTTTGGTTTGGACTGGAGTGTACTTTGGGGGTTACAGCACCCTTTAACCATCAAGCCAGCCGGCCCTTTACTTATGACACAGGCGCACGCTTGGCACTACTTTGTTGATACACGTGCGGCTACTGCGCACACAATTCACAAACACAGAAAATAATAATTTTTTTGGTATGGACTGGAGTGTACTTTGGGGGTTACAGCACCCTTTAACGGTCAAGCCAGCCGGCCCTTTACTTATGACACAGGCGCACGCTTGGCACTACTTTTTTGATGCACGTGCGGCTACTGCGCACACAATTCACCAACACAGAAAATAATTTTTTTTTTTGGTTTGGACTGGAGTGTACTTTGGGGGTTACAGCACCCTTTAACCGTCAAGCCAGCCGGCCCTTTACTTATGACACAGGCGCACGCTTGGCACTACTTTGTTGATGCACGTGAAGCTACTGCGCACACAATTCACAAACACAGAAAATAATTTTTTTTTTGGTTTGGACTGGAGTGTACTTTGGGGGTTACAGCACCCTTTAATGGTCAAGCCAGCCGCGCCCTTTACTTATGACACAGGCGCACGCTTGGCACTACTTTGTTGATGCACGTGCGGCTACTGCGCACACAATTCACCAACACAGAAAATCATTTTTGTTTGGTTTGGACTGGAGTGTATTTTGGGGGTTACAGCACCCTTTAACGGTCAAGCCAGCCGGCCCTTTCCTTATGACACAGGCGCACGCTTGGCACTACTTTGTTGATGCACGTGCGGCTACTGCGCACACAATTCACAAACACAGAAAATATTTTTTTTTTTGGTTTGGACTGGAGTGTACTTTGGGGGTTACAGCACCCTTTAACGGTCAAGCCAGCCGGCCCTTTACTTATGACACAGGCGCATGCTTGGCACTACTTTGTTGATGCACGTGCGGCTACTGCACACACAATTCACAAACACAGAAAATATTAATTTTTTTTTCTTTTGGACTGGAGTGTACTTTGGGGGTTACAGCACCCTTTAATGGTCAAGCCATCCGGCCCTTTACTTATGACACAGGCGCACGCTTGGCACTACTTTGTTGATGCGTGTGCGGCTACTGCGCACACAATTCACAAACACAGAAACATTTTTTTTTTTTGGTTTGGACTGGAGTGTACTTTGGGGGTTACAGCACCCTTTAACGGTCAAGCCAGCTGGCCCTTTACTTATGACACAGGCGCACGCTTGGCACTACTTTGTTGATGCACGTGCGGCTACTGCACACACAATTCACAAACACAGAAAATAATAATTTTTTTTGGTTTGGACTGGAGTGTACTTTGGGGGTTACAGCACCCTTTAACGGTCAAGCCAGCCGGCCCTTTACTTATGACACAGGCGCACGCTTGGCACTACTTTTTTGATGCACGTGCGGCTACTGCGCACACAATTCACAAACACAGAAAATAATTTTTTTTTTGGTTTGGACTGGAGTGTACTTTGGGGTTACAGCACCCTTTAACCGTCAAGCCAGCCGGCCCTTTACTTATGACACAGGCGCACGCTTGGCACTACTTTGTTGATGCACGTGAAGCTACTGCGCACACAATTCACAAACACAGAAAATAATTTTTTTTTTGGTTTGGACTGGAGTGTACTTTGGGGGTTACAGCACCCTTTAATGGTCAAGCCAGCCAGCCCTTTACTTATGACACAGGCGCACGCTTGGCACTACTTTGTTGATGCACGTGCGGCTACTGCGCACACAATTCACCAACACAGAAAATCATTTTTGTTTGGTTTGGACTGGAGTGTACTTTGGGGGTTACAGCACCCCTTAACGGTCAAGCCAGCCGGCCCTTTCCTTATGACACAGGCGCACGCTTGGCACTACTTTGTTGATGCACGTGCGGCTACTGCGCACACAATTCACAAACACAGAAAATATTTTTTTTTTTTGGTTTGGACTGGAGTGTACTTTGGGGGTTACAGCACCCTTTAACGGTCAAGCCAGCCGGCCCTTTACTTATGACACAGGCGCATGCTTGGCACTACTTTGTTGATGCACGTGCGGCTACTGCACACACAATTCACAAACACAGAAAATATAAATTTTTTTTCTTTTGGACTGGAGTGTACTTTGGGGGTTACAGCACCCTTTAATGGTCAAGCCAGCCGGCGCTTTACTTATGACACAGGTGCACGCTTGGCACTACTTTGTTGATGCGTGTGCGGCTACTGCGCACACAATTCACAAACACAGAAATTATTTTTTTTTTGGTTTGGACTGGAGTGTACTTTGGGGGTTACACCACCCTTTAACGGTCAAGCCAGCTGGCCCTTTACTTATGACACAGGCGCACGCTTGGCACTACTTTGTTGATGCATGTGCGGCTACTGCGCACACAATTCACAAACACAGAAAATAATTTTTTTTTTTGGTTTGGACTGGAGTGTGCTTTGGGGGTTACAGCACCCTTTAACGGTCAAGCCAGCCGGCCCTTTACTTATGACACAGGCGCACGCTTGGCACTACTTTGTTGATGCACGTGCAGCTACTGCGCACACAATTCACAAACACAGAAAATAATAATTTTTTTGGTTTGGACTGGAGTGTACTTTGGGGGTTACAGCACCCTTTAACGGTCAAGCCAGCCGGCCCTTTACTTATGACACAGGCGCACGCTTGGCACTACTTTGTTGATGCACGTGCGGCTACTGCGCACACAATTCACAAACACAGAAAATAATAATTTTTTTGGTTTGGACTGGAGTGTACTTTGGGGGTTACAGCACCCTTTAACGGTCAAGCCAGCCGGCCCTTTACTTATGACACAGGCGCACGCTTGGCACTACTTTTTTGATGCACGTGCGGCTACTGCGCACACAATTCACAAACACAGAAAATAATTTTTTTTTTGGTTTGGACTGGAGTGTACTTTGGGGGTTACAGCTCCCTTTAACCATCAAGCCAGCCGGCCCTTTACTTATGACACAGGCGCACGCTTGTCACTACTTTGTTGATGCACGTGAAGCTACTGCGCACACAATTCACAAACACAGAAAATAATTTTTTTTTTGGTTTGGACTGGAGTGTACTTTGGGGGTTACAGCACCCTTTAATGGTCAAGCCAGCCGGCCCTTTACTTATGACACAGGCGCACGCTTGGCACTACTTTGTTGATGCACGTGCGGCTACTGCGCACACAATTCACAAACACAGAAAATATTTTTTTTTTTGGTTTGGACTGGAGTGTACTTTGGGGGTTACAGCACCCTTTAACGGTCAAGCCAGCCGGCCCTTTACTTATGACACAGGCGCATGCTTGGCACTACTTTGTTGATGCACGTGCGGCTACTGCAGACACAATTCACAAACACAGAAAATATTTATTTTTTTTGGTTTGGACTGGAGTGTACTTTGGGGGTTACAGCACCCTTTAATGGTCAAGCCAGCCGGCCCTTTACTTATGACACAGGCGCACGCTTGGCACTACTTTGTTGATGCGTGTGCGGCTACTGCGCACACAATTCACAAACACAGAAAATTATTTTTTTTTTGGTTTGGACTGGAGTGTACTTTGGGGGTTACAGCACCCTTTAACGGTCAAGCCAGCTGGCCCTTTACTTATGACACAGGCGCACGCTTGGCACTACTTTGTTGATGCACGTGCGGCTACTGCGCACACAATTCACAAACACAGAAAATATTTTTTTTTTGGTTTGGACTGGAGTGTACTTTGGGGGTTACATCACCCTTTAACGGACAAGCCAGCTGGCCCTTTACTTATGACACAGGCGCACGCTTGGCACTACTTTGTTGATGCATGTGCGGCTACTGCGCACACAATTCACAAACACAGAAAATAATTTTTTTTTTGGTTTGGACTGGAGTGTGCTTTGGGGGTTACAGCACCCTTTAACGGTCAAGCCAGCCGGCCCTTTACTTATGACACAGGCGCACGCTTGGCACTACTTTGTTGATGCACGTGCAGCTACTGCGCACACAATTCACAAACACAGAAAATAATTTTTTTTTTGGTTTGGACTGGAGTGTACTTTGGGGGTTACAGCACCCTTTAACGGTCAAGCCAGCTGGCCCTTTACTTATGACACAGGCGCACGCTTGGCACTACTTTGTTGATGCACATGTGGCTACTGCGCACACAATTCACAAACACAGAAAATAATTTTTTTTTTGGTTTGGACTGGAGTGTACTTTGGGGGTTACAGCACCCTTTAACCGTCAAGCCAGCCGGCCCTTTACTTATGACACAGGCGCACGCTTGGCACTACTTTGTTGATGCACGTGCGGCTACTGCGCACACAATTCACAAACACAGAAAATATTTTTTTTTTTGGTTTGGACTGGAGTGTACTTTGGGGGTTACAGCACCCTTTAACGGTCAAGCCAGCCGGCCCTTTACTTATGACACAGGCGCATGCTTGGCACTACTTTGTTGATGCACGTGCGGCTACTGCACACACAATTCACAAACACAGAAAATATTTTTTTTTTTTGGTTTGGACTGGAGTGTACTTTGGGGGTTACAGCACCCTTTAATGGTCAAGCCAGCCGGCCCTTTACTTATGACACAGGCGCACGCTTGGCACTACTTTGTTGATGCGTGCGGCTACTGCGCACACAATTCACAAACACAGAAAATTATTTTTTTGGGGGTTTGGACTGGAGTGTACTTTGGGGGTTACAGCACCCTTTAACGGTCAAGCCAGCTGGCCCTTTACTTATGACACAGGCGCACGCTTGGCACTACTTTGTTGATGCATGTGCGGCTACTGCGCACACAATTCACCAACACAGAAAATCATTTTTGTTTGGTTTGGACTGGAGTGTACTTTGGGGGTTACAGCACCCTTTAACGGTCAAGCCAGCCGGCCCTTTCCTTATGACACAGGCGCACGCTTGGCACTAATTTGTTGATGCACGTGCGGCTACTGCGCACACAATTCACAAGCACAGAAAATATTTTTTTTTTGGTTTGGACTAGAGTGTACTTTGGGGGTTACAGCACCATTTAACGGTCAAGCCAGCCGGCCCTTTACTTATGACACAGGCGCACGCTTGGCACTACTTTGTTGATGCACGTGCAGCTACTGCGCACACAATTCACAAACACAGAAAATATTTTTTTTTTTGGTTTGGACTGGAGTGTACTTTGGGGGTTACAGCACCCTTTAACGGTCAAGCCAGCCGGCCCTTTACTTATGACACAGGCGCACGCTTGGCACTACTTTGTTGATGCACGTGCGGCTACTGCACACACAATTCACAAACACAGAAAATATTTTTTTTTTTTGGTTTGGACTGGAGTGTACTTTGGGGGTTACAGCACCCTTTAATGGTCAAGCCAGCCGGCCCTTTACTTATGACACAGGCGCACGCTTGGCACTACTTTGTTGATGCGTGTGCGGCTACTGCGCACACAATTCACAAACACAGAAAATTATTTTTTTTTTGGTTTGGACTGGAGTGTACTTTGGGGGTTACAGCACCCTTTAACGGTCAAGCCAGCTGGCCCTTTACTTATGACACAGGCGCACGCTTGGCACTACTTTGTTGATGCATGTGCGGCTACTGCGCACACAATTCACAAACACAGAAAATAATTTTTTTTTTGGTTTGGACTGGAGTGTGCTTTGGGGGTTACAGCACCCTTTAACGGTCAAGCCAGCCGGCCCTTTACTTATGACACAGGCGCACGCTTGGCACTACTTTGTTGATGCACGTGCAGCTACTGCGCACACAATTCACAAACACAGAAAATAATAATTTTTTTGGTTTGGACTGGAGTGTACTTTGGGGGTTACAGCACCCTTTAACGGTCAAGCCAGCCGGCCCTTTACTTATGACACAGGCGCACGCTTGGCACTACTTTGTTGATGCACGTGTGGCTACTGCGCACACAATTCACAAACACAGAAAATAATTTTTTTTTTGGTTTGGACTGGAGTGTACTTTGGGGGTTACAGCACCCTTTAACCGTCAAGCCAGCCGGCCCTTTACTTATGACACAGGCGCACGCTTGGCACTACTTTGTTGATGCACGTGCGGCTACTGCGCACACAATTCACAAACACAGAAAATATATTTTTTTTTGGTTTGGACTGGAGTGTACTTTGGGGGTTACAGCACCCTTTAACGGTCAAGCCAGCCGGCCCTTTACTTATGACACAGGCGCATGCTTGGCACTACTTTGTTGATGCACGTGCGGCTACTGCACACACAATTCACCAACACAGAAAATATTTATTTTTTTTGGTTTGGACTGGAGTGTACTTTGGGGGTTACAGCACCCTTTAATGGTCAAGCCAGCCGGCCCTTTACTTATGACACAGGCGCACGCTTGGCACTACTTTGTTGATGCATGTGCGGCTACTGCGCACACAATTCACAAACACAGAAAATTATTTTTTTTTTGGTTTGGACTGGAGTGTACTTTGGGGGTTACAGCACCCTTTAACGGTCAAGCCAGCTGGCCCTTTACTTATGACACAGGCGCACGCTTGGCACTACTTTGTTGATGCATGTGCGGCTACTGCGCACACAATTCACCAACACAGAAAATCATTTTTGTTTGGTTTGGACTGGAGTGTACTTTGGGGGTTACAGCACCCTTTAACGGTCAAGCCAGCCGGCCCTTTCCTTATGACACAGGCGCACGCTTGGCACTACTTTGTTGATGCACGTGCGGCTACTGCGCACACAATTCACAAGCACAGAAAATATTTTTTTTTTGGTTTGGACTAGAGAGTACTTTGGGGGTTACAGCACCCTTTAACGGTCAAGCCAGCCGGCCCTTTACTTATGACACAGGCGCACGCTTGGCACTACTTTGTTGATGCACGTGCGGCTACTGCGCACACAATTCACAAACACAGAAAATAATAATTTTTTTGGTTTGGACTGGAGTGTACTTTGGGGGTTACAGCACCCTTTAACGGTCAAGCCAGCCGGCCCTTTACTTATGACACAGGCGCACGCTTGGCACTACTTTGTTGATGCACGTGCGGCTACTGCGCACACAATTCACAAACACAGAAAATATTTTTTTTTTTGGTTTGGACTGGAGTGTACTTTGGGGGTTACAGCACCCTTTAACCGTCAAGCCAGCCGGCCCTTTACTTATGACACAGGCGCACGCTTGGCACTACTTTGTGGATGCACGTGCGGCTACTGCGCACACAATTCACAAACACAGAAAATAATAATTTTTTTGGTATGGACTGGAGTGTACTTTGGGGGTTACAGCACCCTTTAACGGTCAAGCCAGCCGGCCCTTTACTTATGACACAGGCGCACGCTTGGCACTACTTTTTTGATGCACGTGCGGCTACTGCGCACACAATTCACAAACACAGAAAATAATTTTTTTTTTGGTTTGGACTGGAGTGTACTTTGGGGGTTACAGCACCCTTTAATGGTCAAGCCAGCCGGCCCTTTACTTATGACACAGGCGCACGCTTGGCACTACTTTGTTGATGCACGTGCGGCTACTGCGCACACAATTCACCAACACAGAAAATAATTTTTGTTTGGTTTGGACTGGAGTGTACTTTGGGGGTTACAGCACCCTTTAACGGTCAAGCCAGCCGGCCCTTTCCTTATGACACATGCGCACGCTTGGCACTACTTTGTTGATGCACGTGCGGCTACTGCGCACACAATTCACAAACACAGAAAATATTTTTTTTTTTGGTTTGGACTGGAGTGTACTTTGGGGGTTACAGCACCCTTTAACGGTCAAGCCAGCCGGCCCTTTACTTATGACACAGGCGCATGCTTGGCACTACTTTGTTGATGCACGTGCGGCTACTGCACACACAATTCACAAACACAGAAAATATTAATTTTTTTTCTTTTGGACTGGAGTGTACTTTGGGGGTTACAGCACCCTTTAATGGTCAAGCCAGCCGGCCCTTTACTTATGACACAGGCGCACGCTTGGCACTACTTTGTTGATGCGTGTGCGGCTACTGCGCACACAATTCACAAACACAGAAAATTTTTTTTTTTTTGGTTTGGACTGGAGTGTACTTTGGGGGTTACAGCAACCTTTAACGGTCAAGCCAGCTGGCCCTTTACTTATGACACAGGCGCACGCTTGGCACTACTTTGTTGATGCACGTGCGGCTACTGCACACACAATTCACAAACACAGAAAATAATAATTTTTTTGGTTTGGACTGGAGTGTACTTTGGGGGTTACAGCACCCTTTAACGGTCAAGCCAGCCGGCCCTTTACTTATGACACAGGCGCACGCTTGGCACTACTTTTTTGATGCACGTGCGGCTACTGCGCACACAATTCACAAACACAGAAAATAATTTTTTTTTTGGTTTGGACTGTAGTGTACTTTGGGGGTTACAGCACCCTTTAACCGTCAAGCCAGCCGGCCCTTTACTTATGACACAGGCGCACGCTTGGCACTACTTTGTTGATGCACGTGAAGCCACTGCGCACACAATTCACAAACACAGAAAATAATTTTTTTTTTGGTTTGGACTGGAGTGTACTTTGGGGGTTACAGCACCCTTTAATGGTCAAGCCAGCCGGCCCTTTACTTATGACACAGGCGCACGCTTGGCACTACTTTGTTGATGCACGTGCGGCTACTGCGCACACAATTCACCAATACAGAAAATCATTTTTGTTTGGTTTGGACTGGAGTGTACTTTGGGGGTTACAGCACCCTTTAACGGTCAAGCCAGCCGGCCCTTTCCTTATGACACAGGCGCACGCTTGGCACTACTTTGTTGATGCACGTGCGGCTACTGCGCACACAATTCACAAACACAGAAAATATTTTTTTTTTTGGTTTGGACTGGAGTGTACTTTGGGGGTTACAGCACCCTTTAACGGTCAAGCCAGCCGGCCCTTTACTTATGACACAGGCGCATGCTTGGCACTACTTTGTTGATGCACGTGCGGCTACTGCACACACAATTCACAAACACAGAAAATATTAATTTTTTTTCTTTTGGACTGGAGTGTACTTTGGGGGTTACAGCACCCTTTAATGGTCAAGCCAGCCGGCCCTTTACTTATGACACAGGCGCATGCTTGGCACTACTTTGTTGATGCATGTGCGGCTACTGCGCACACAATTCACAAACACAGAAAATAATTTTTTTTTTGGTTTGGACTGGAGTGTACTTTGGGGGTTACAGCACCCTTTAACGGTCAAGCCAGCCGGCCGTTTACTTATGACACAGGCGCATGCTTGGCACTACTTTGTTGATGCACGTGCAGCTACTGCACACACAATTCACAAACACAGAAAATATTAATTTTTTTTCTTTTTGACTGGAGTGTACTTTGGGGGTTACAGCACCCTTTAATGGTCAAGCCAGCCGGCCCTTTACTTATGACACAGGCGCACGCTTGGCACTACTTTGTTGATGCGTGTGCGGCTACTGCGCACACAATTCACAAACACAGAAAATTATTTTTTTTTTGGTTTGGACTGGAGTGTACTTTGGGGGTTACAGCACCCTTTAACGGTCAAGCCAGCTGGCCCTTTACTTATGACACAGGCGCACGCTTGGCACTACTTTGTTGATGCATGTGCGGCTACTGCGCACACAATTCACAAACACAGAAAATAATTTTTTTTTTGGTTTGGACTGGAGTGTGCTTTGGGGGTTACAGCACCCTTTAACGGTCAAGCCAGCCGGCCCTTTACTTATGACACAGGCGCACGCTTGGCACTACTTTGTTGATGCACGTGCAGCTACTGCGCACACAATTCACAAACACAGAAAATAATAATTTTTTTGGTTTGGACTGGAGTGTACTTTGGGGGTTACAGCACCCTTTAACGGTCAAGCCAGCCGGCCCTTTACTTATGACACAGGCGCACGCTTGGCACTACTTTGTTGATGCACGTGCGGCTACTGCGCACACAATTCACAAACACAGAAAATAATAATTTTTTTGGTTTGGACTGGAGTGTACTTTGGGGGTTACAGCACCCTTTAACGGTCAAGCCAGCCGGCCCTTTACTTATGACACAGGCGCACGCTTGGCACTACTTTTTTGATGCACGTGCGGCTACTGCGCACACAATTCACAAACACAGAAAATAATTTTTTTTTTGGTTTGGACTGGAGTGTACTTTGGGGGTTACAGCACCCTTTAACCGTCAAGCCAGCCGGCCCTTTACTTATGACACAGGCGCACGCTTGTCACTACTTTGTTGATGCACGTGAAGCTACTGCACACACAATTCACAAACACAGAAAATAATTTTTTTTTTGGTTTGGACTGGAGTGTACTTTGGGGGTTACAGCACCCTTTAATGGTCAAGCCAGCCGGCCCTTTACTTATGACACAGGCGCACGCTTGGCACTACTTTGTTGATGCACGTGCGGCTACTGCGCACACAATTCACAAACACAGAAAATATTTTTTTTTTTGGTTTGGACTGGAGTGTACTTTGGGGGTTACAGCACCCTTTAACGGTCAAGCCAGCCGGCCCTTTACTTATGACACAGGCGCATGCTTGGCACTACTTTGTTGATGCACGTGCTGCTACTGCACACACAATTCACAAACACAGAAAATATTTATTTTTTTTGGTTTGGACTGGAGTGTACTTTGGGGGTTACAGCACCCTTTAATGGTCAAGCCAGCCGGCCCTTTACTTATGACACAGGCGCACGCTTGGCACTACTTTGTTGATGCGTGTGCGGCTACTGCGCACACAATTCACAAACACAGAAAATTATTTTTTTTTTGGTTTGGACTGGAGTGTACTTTGGGGGTTACAGCACCCTTTAACGGTCAAGCCAGCTGGCCCTTTACTTATGACACAGGCGCACGCTTGGCACTACTTTGTTGATGCACGTGCGGCTACTGCGCACACAATTCACAAACACAGAAAATATTTTTTTTTTGGTTTGGACTGGAGTGTACTTTGGGGGTTACAGCACCCTTTAACGGACAAGCCAGCTGGCCCTTTACTTATGACACAGGCGCACGCTTGGCACTACTTTGTTGATGCATGTGCGGCTACTGCGCACACAATTCACAAACACAGAAAATAATTTTTTGTTTGGTTTGGACTGGCGTGTGCTTTGGGGGTTACAGCACCCTTTAACGGTCAAGCCAGCCGGCCCTTTACTTATGACACAGGCGCACGCTTGGCACTACTTTGTTGATGCACGTGCAGCTACTGCGCACACAATTCACAAACACAGAAAATAATAATTTTTTTGGTTTGGACTGGAGTGTACTTTGGGGGTTACAGCACCCTTTAACGGTCAAGCCAGCCGGCCCTTTACTTATGACACAGGCGCACGCTTGGCACTACTTTGTTGATGCACGTGTGGCTACTGCGCACACAATTCACAAACACAGAAAATAATTTTTTTTTTGGTTTGGACTGGAGTGTACTTTGGGGGTTACAGCACCCTTTAACCGTCAAGCCAGCCGGCCCTTTACTTATGACACAGGCGCACGCTTGGCACTACTTTGTTGATGCACGTGCGGCTACTGCGCACACAATTCACAAACACAGAAAATATTTTTTTTTTTGGTTTGGACTGGAGTGTACTTTGGGGGTTACAGCACCCTTTAACGGTCAAGCCAACCGGCCCTTTACTTATGACACAGGCGCATGCTTGGCACTACTTTGTTGATGCACGTGCGGCTACTGCACACACATTTCACAAACACAGAAAATATATTTTTTTTTTGGTTTGGACTGGAGTGTACTTTGGGGGTTACAGCACCCTTTAATGGTCAAGCCAGCCGGCCCTTTACTTATGACACAGGCGCACGCTTGGCACTACTTTGTTGATGCGTGTGCGGCTACTGCGCACACAATTCACAAACACAGAAAATTATTTTTTTTTGGGTTTGGACTGGAGTGTACTTTGGGGGTTACAGCACCCTTTAACGGTCAAGCCAGCTGGCCCTTTACTTATGACACAGGCGCACGCTTGGCACTACTTTGTTGATGCATGTGCGGCTACTGCGCACACAATTCACCAACACAGAAAATCATTTTTGTTAGGTTTGGACTGGAGTGTACTTTGGGGGTTACAGCACCCTTTAACGGTCAAGCCAGCCGGCCCTTTCCTTATGACACAGGCGCACGCTTGGCACTAATTTGTTGATGCACGTGCGGCTACTGCGCACACAATTCACAAGCACAGAAAATATTTTTTTTTTGGTTTGGACTAGAGTGTACTTTGGGGGTTACAGCACCATTTAACGGTCAAGCCAGCCGGCCCTTTACTTATGACACAGGCGCACGCTTGGCACTACTTTGTTGATGCACGTGCAGCTACTGCGCACACAATTCACAAACACAGAAAATATTTTTTTTTTTGGTTTGGACTGGAGTGTACTTTGGGGGTTACAGCACCCTTTAATGGTCAAGCCAGCCGGCCCTTTACTTATGACACAGGCGCATGCTTGGCACTACTTTGTTGATGCACGTGCGGCTACTGCACACACAATTCACAAACACAGAAAATATTTATTTTTTTTGGTTTGGACTGGAGTGTACTTTGGGGGTTACAGCACCCTTTAATGGTCAAGCCAGCCGGCCCTTTACTTATGACACAGGCGCACGCTTGGCACTACTTTGTTGATGCGTGTGCGGCTACTGCGCACACAATTCACAAACACAGAAAATTATTTTTTTTTTGGTTTGGACTGGAGTGTACTTTGGGGGTTACAGCACCCTTTAACGGTCAAGCCAGCTGGCCCTTTACTTATGACACAGGCGCACGCTTGGCACTACTTTGTTGATGCATGTGCGGCTACTGCGCACACAATTCACAAACACAGAAAATAATTTTTTTTTTGGTTTGGACTGGAGTGTGCTTTGGGGGTTACAGCACCCTTTAACGGTCAAGCCAGCCGGCCCTTTACTTATGACACAGACGCACGCTTGGCACTACTTTGTTGATGCACGTGCAGCTACTGCGCACACAATTCACAAACACAGAAAATAATAATTTTTTTGGTTTGGACTGGAGTGTACTTTGGGGGTTACAGCACCCTTTAACGGTCAAGCCAGCCGGCCCTTTACTTATGACACAGGCGCACGCTTGGCACTACTTTGTTGATGCACGTGCGGCTACTGCGCACACAATTCACAAACACAGAAAATAATTTTTTTTTTGGTTTGGACTGGAGTGTACTTTGGGGGTTACAGCACCCTTTAACCGTCAAGCCAGCCGGCCCTTTACTTATGACACAGGCGCACGCTTGGCACTACTTTGTTGATGCACGTGCGGCTACTGCGCACACAATTCACAAACACAGAAAATATTTTTTTTTTTGGTTTGGACTGGAGTGTACTTTGGGGGTTACAGCACCCTTTAACGGTCAAGCCAGCCGGCCCTTTACTTATGACACAGGCGCATGCTTGGCACTACTTTGTTGATGCACGTGCGGCTACTGCACACACAATTCACCAACACAGAAAATATTTTTTTTTTTTGGTTTGGACTGGAGTGTACTTTGGGGGTTACAGCACCCTTTAATGGTCAAGCCAGCCGGCCCTTTACTTATGACACAGGCGCACGCTTGGCACTACTTTGTTGATGCATGTGCGGCTACTGCGCACACAATTCACCAACACAGAAAATCATTTTTGTTTGGTTTGGACTGGAGTGTACTTTGGGGGTTACAGCACCCTTTAACGGTCAAGCCAGCCGGCCCTTTCCTTATGACACAGGCGCACGCTTGGCACTACTTTGTTGATGCACGTGCGGCTACTGCGCACACAATTCACAAGCACAGAAAATATTTTTTTTTTGGTTTGGACTAGAGTGTACTTTGGGGGTTACAGCACCCTTTAACGGTCAAGCCAGCCGGCCCTTTACTTATGACACAGGCGCACGCTTGGCACTACTTTGTTGATGCACGTGCGGCTACTGCGCACACAATTCACAAACACAGAAAATATTTTTTTTTTTGGTTTGGACTGGAGTGTACTTTGGGGGTTACAGCACCCTTTAACGGTCAAGCCAGCCGGCCCTTTACTTATGACACAGGCGCATGCTTGGCACTACTTTGTTGATGCACGTGCGGCTACTGCACACACAATTCACCAACACAGAAAATATTAATTTTTTTTGGTTTGGACTGGAGTGTACTTTGGGGGTTACAGCACCCTTTAATGGTCAAGCCAGCCGGCCCTTTACTTATGACACAGGCGCACGCTTGGCACTACTTTGTTGATGCATGTGCGGCTACTGCGCACACAATTCACAAACACAGAAAATTATTTTTTTTTTGGTTTGGACTGGAGTGTACTTTGGGGGTTACAGCACCCTTTAACGGTCAAGCCAGCTGGCCCTTTACTTATGACACAGGCGCACGCTTGGCACTACTTTGTTGATGCATGTGCGGCTACTGCGCACACAATTCACCAACACAGAAAATCATTTTTGTTTGGTTTGGACTGGAGTGTACTTTGGGGGTTACAGCACCCTTTAACGGTCAAGCCAGCCGGCCCTTTCCTTATGACACAGGCGCACGCTTGGCACTACTTTGTTGATGCACGTGCGGCTACTGCGCACACAATTCACAAGCACAGAAAATATTTTTTTTTTGGTTTGGACTAGAGTGTACTTTGGGGGTTACAGCACCCTTTAACGGTCAAGCCAGCCGGCCCTTTACTTATGACACAGGCGCACGCTTGGCACTACTTTGTTGATGCACGTGCGGCTACTGCGCACACAATTCACAAACACAGAAAATATTTTTTTTTTTGGTTTGGACTGGAGTGTACTTTGGGGGTTACAGCACCCTTTAACGGTCAAGCCAGCCGGCCCTTTACTTATGACACAGGCGCATGCTTGGCACTACTTTGTTGATGCACGTGCGGCTACTGCACACACAATTCACAAACACAGAAAATATTTATTTTTTTGGGTTTGGACTGGAGTGTACTTTGGGGGTTACAGCACCCTTTAATGGTCAAGCCAGCCGGCCCTTTACTTATGACACAGGCGCACGCTTGGCACTACTTTGTTAATGCGTGTGCGGCTACTGCGCACACAATTCACAAACACAGAAAATAATTTTTTTTTTGGTTTGGACTGGAGTGTGCTTTGGGGTTTACAGCACCCTTTAACGGTCAAGCCAGCCGGCCCTTTACTTATGACACAGGCGCACGCTTGGCACTACTTTGTTGATGCACGTGCAGATACTGCGCACACAATTCACAAACACAGAAAATAATAATTTTTTTGGTTTGGACTGGAGTGTACTTTGGGGGTTACAGCACCCTTTAACGGTCAAGCCAGCCGGCCCTTTACTTATGACACAGGCGTACGCTTGGCACTACTTTGTTGATGCACGTGCGGCTACTGCGCACACAATTCACAAACACAGAAAATAATTATTTTTTTGGTTTGGACTGGAGTGTACTTTGGGGGTTACAGCACCCTTTAACGGTAAAGCCAGCCGGCCCTTTACTTATGACACAGGCGCACGCTTGGCACTACTTTTTTGATGCACGTGCGGCTACTGCGCACACAATACACAAACACAGAAAATAATTTTTTTTTTGGTTTGGACTGGAGTGTACTTTGGGGGTTACAGCACCCTTTAACCGTCAAGCCAGCCGGCCCTTTACTTATGACACAGGCGCACGCTTGGCACTACTTTGTTGATGCACGTGCGGCTACTGCGCACACAATTCACCAACACAGAAAATCATTTTTGTTTGGTTTGGACTGGAGTGTACTTTGGGGGTTACAGCACCCTTTAAAGGTCAAGCCAGCTGGCCCTTTACTTATGACACAGGCGCACGCTTGGCACTACTTTGTTGATGCACGTGCGGCTACTGCGCACACAATTCACAAGCACAGAAAATATTTTTTTTTTGGTTTGGACTAGAGTGTACTTTGGGGGTTACAGCACCCTTTAACGGTCAAGCCAGCCGGCCCTTTACTTATGACACAGGCGCACGCTTGGCACTACTTTGTTGATGCACATGCGGCTACTGCGCACACAATTCACAAACACAGAAAATATATTTTTTTTTGGTTTGGACTGGAGTGTACTTTGGGGGTTACAGCACCCTTTAACGGTCAAGCCAGCCGGCCCTTTACTTATGACACAGGCGCATGCTTGGCACTACTTTGTTGATGCACGTGCTGCTACTGCACACACAATTCACAAACACAGAAAATATTTATTTTTTTTGGTTTGGACTGGAGTGTACTTTGGGGATTACAGCACCTTTTAATGGTCAAGCCAGCTGGCCCTTTACTTATGACACAGGCGCACGCTTGGCACTACTTTGTTGATGCGTGTGCGGCTACTGCGCACACAATTCACAAACACAGAAAATATTTTTTTTTTTGGTTTGGACTGGAGTGTACTTTGGGGGTTACAGCACCCTTTAACGGTCAAGCCAGCCGGCCCTTTACTTATGACACAGGCGCACGCTTGGCACTACTTTGTTGATGCACGTGCGGCTACTGCGCACACAATTCACAAACACAGAAAATTTTTTTTTTTTTGGTTTGGACTGGAGTGTACTTTGGGGGTTACAGCACCCTTTAACGGTCAAGCCAGCTGGCCCATTACTTATGACACAGGCGCACGCTTGGCACTACTTTGTTGATGCATGTGCGGCTACTGCGCACACAATTCACAAACACAGAAAATAATTTTTTTTTTGGTTTGGACTGGAGTGTGCTTTGGGGGTTACAGCACCCTTTAACGGTCAAGCCAGCCGGCCCTTTACTTATGACACAGGCGCACGCTTGGCACTACTTTGTTGTTGCACGTGCAGCTACTGCACACACAATTCACAAACACAGAAAATAATAATTTTTTTGGTTTGGACTGGAGTGTACTTTGGGGGTTACAGCACCCTTTAACGGTCAAGCCAGCCGGCCCTTTACTTATGACACAGGCACACGCTTGGCACTACTTTGTTGATGCACGTGCGGCTACTGCGCACACAATTCACAAACACAGATAATAATTTTTTTTTTGGTTTGGACTGGAGTGTACTTTGGGGGTTACAGCACCCTTTAACCGTCAAGCCAGCCAGCCCTTTACTTATGACACAGGCGCACGCTTGGCACTACTTTGTTGATGCACGTGCGGCTACTGCGCACACAATTCACAAACACAGAAAATTATTATTTTTTTGGTTTGGACTGGAGTGTACTTTGGGGGTTACAGCACCCTTTAACGGTCAAGCCAGCCGGCCCTTTACTTATGACACAGGTGCACGCTTGGCACTACTTTGTTGATGCACATGCGGCTACTGCGCACACAATTCACAAACACAGAAAATAATTTTTTTTTTGTTTGGACTGGAGTGTACTTTGGGGTTACAGCACCCTTTAACGGTCAAGCCAGCCAGCCCTTTACTTATGACACAGGCGCACGCTTGGCACTACTTTGTTGATGCACGTGCGGCTACTGCGCACACAATTCACAAACACAGAAAATTATTATTTTTTTGGTTTGGACTGGAGTGTACTTTGGGGGTTACAGCACCCTTTAACGGTCAAGCCAGCCGGCCCTTTACTTATGACACAGGTGCACGCTTGGCACTACTTTGTTGATGCACATGCGGCTACTGCGCACACAATTCACAAACACAGAAAATAATTTTTTTTTTGTTTGGACTGGAGTGTACTTTGGGGTTACAGCACCCTTTAACGGTCAAGCCAGCCAGCCCTTTACTTATGACACAGGCGCACGCTTGGCACTACTTTGTTGATGCACGTGCGGCTACTGCACACACAATTCACAAACACACAAAAAATATAATTTTTTTAGCACTTGGGGGGAGCACCCCTGATGGACAGAGCACCCCCTGGACAACACTACACCACCCCTCTAGGACTGGGACACTGCACAGGACTTTGGAGTGGACACAGCCCCTATGGAGAACTGACTGCACAACACAGTCCAGCCAGCCCCTATGGACTTTGAAGTAGTGGACACAGCCCCTATTAACAACAGCAGCACAGCACAACACAACCAGCCCCTATGGACTTTGAAGTAGTGGACAACAGCAGCACAGCGCAGCACAGCACAGCACAACACTACTCTGCACTACACTACACTACACTACACAGCCCAGCCAGCCCTAACTCCCACCCTCCCTCTTCACTGTCCACAGCCGAGTGAGAAAATGGCGCCGACGCGGGTACCTTATGTAGGATCCAAAACCCGCGAGACCCAGAAGGCGGGATGATGACGTTTTGCCTCGATTTCAGATCCGAGTCAGGCGGGAAAAGTCGAGCCTGACTTGGATCGGACTCGAATCGGGGCGGCTCGGGGGGGTTCGGATTTCAGAAATCCGAACCCGCTCACCCCTAATGTAAACTGGTGATTCTGTATGGGATAATGGAATCTGGGAGCACTACATTGTGTATAACACATTTGTGGTACTGGGTATATTTACACATAATAACATTTTCAGTATATCTTACTGACAATTTTATCAGTAGGTACCCACAAATATTAATCTGGCCCTGCAATTACCAGCAATGCATCACTGCTGTGACTACAAGAACAGATAACCCCACATTTGGGCAGTAACATACACCACTCCTATGTGCCATGTACCTAATATAACATAAATATCCCGCTCAGCGTGCCAGTTGTGTTTAACACTTTCCACACAGATTCTGGAATACAGAGGGAGCATGTGAGGATTATACACAAGTCTGAGGCTGAGTGCTTGGTTTGGAGTCTACTTTACAGATAAGTGACGTCAATAAATGACCAAGCTTACCTGGGAGAATACAATGGTAGAGGCCCATGAGGAGCACAGCTGAAGGGACGTGGGTACATTCACACAGCACATACTGTATGAGCAGCACCCATCTATTATGGTGCATTCAGGTAGCATGGATGGTGACATTGTCCTTGTAACCTATGGCTCTCCAGCTTGGCCTCTGACAGAACATGCTGTGCTTTGTAGTTCCCCAACACTAAATAACTAGATACATTGAAAAAACTAGTGTCATCGGCTGAAAGCCAACTACCTTGCAGCGTGTATTCTATCTGTAGTGTCTCTGAGGCAGTGCAGGACAGCGGAGCCCATCCACATGGAAGCTGCCATCGCTATAGAAAGGGCATGTGACATGTAATCAGTCTGATATTTTGTTCTCCTACTATAATAAAAGGACGCCCTGCAAGAAATATTTATATATATATATATATATAAAAAAATGTCATACAAACTCGGCACTCACATGCTTTTCAAACTGCAACTCCTTTGAACATAGGGAATGTTGGTTCCAAAATATTGCAATAATTTGTTAAGCAGACCACCTCTTCACAGTCATTCCCATCTGGAATGGGAATGACCGTGGTCAGCTTAACAAATGATTGCAATATTTTGGAACCAACATTCCCTATGTTCAAAGGAGTTGCAGTTTGAAAAGCATGTGAGTGCCGAGTTTGTATGATATTTTTTATTTAGATGGTGTGGTCACATGCCAAGGGCACCCCATATGGTTGAGTGCCGTGGATTAAGCCTGTCGTGTATGTATATATATATATATATATATATATATATCTATAGATATATATATAATATATATAGATCAGTATAAATAGCACTCAATGGTCTTTACAATAACTGTAAATAAAGGCATTTAGGGCCTGATTCAGCAAGGAATGCAAATGTGCGCACACACACTCGGCCGCTGCGTGTATATGCTAATCAGTGCATACGCACGGCAACAGCAGCACAAGATGCAGATGCCCCAGCAATACATAATGCTGCCCACCTCCCTTTACTCACAGCCAGTCCGCAAAATAAATGAAACATCGGTAACATCGCGAACCTTCGGACCCATACACAGAATAGTGGTTGACCTGACCCTCCCGCAGACTTTTCTACATCCCCTGCATGAAGTGAGAGCTCAGGCTTCATAGGGTCTCGCAATGGCTAATTTATGCACGTCACTTCAATGGCGTTGAAACACACTGACACGACTGCGTTCGTAAGACCATACACCCCTACACCACTAACAAACGGTACTTCCTGTCAATCACTGGGTGATGGGTCTGTGTGCTGTCTGCGCTCGCAATCCCGTCCACAGCGTCTAGTTAACGCACACACACTGCGTCTTATACACATGCGCAGAGTGCAAACATCGGCCGGCTGCGTGCGAATGCAGCATTGTGTTCCTTATTGAATCAGGCCCTTAGTCCAAAAGTTTCTGCAACGTTTCAAAGTTTAATTCCTCATCTTCAGACAGTATATACAAAATGTAAGCAACAATAATATTACCTATATGTAGATACCCCGTGAGTGTTAGACACTGTTCACCTGCTGGTGTCCTCGGCAGTGTCTGTCAGACTTCTATGATGTTAAATACTAGAGTCACATCTTAACTAGGGGTGAGCGGGTTCGGATTTCTGAAATCCGAACCCCCCCGATCTGAGGCCGATTCCGAGGCAGGCTCGACTTTTCCCGCCTGACTCGGATCTGAAAATCGAGGCAAAACGTCATCATCCCGCCTTCCGGGTCTCGCGGGTTTTGGATCCTATGTAAGGTACCCGCGTCTGCGCCATTTTCTCACTTGGCTGTGGACAGTGAAGAGGGAGGGTGGGAGTTAGGGCTGGCTGGGCTGTGTAGTGTAGTGTAGTGTAGTGCAGAGTAGTGTTGTGCTGTGCAGTAGTGTGCTGTGCTGCTGTTGTCCATAGGGGCTGTGTCCACTACTTCAAAGTCCATAGGGGCTGGCTGTGTTGTGCTGTGCTAGTGTTGTCAATAGGGGCTGTGTCCTAAAGGTGTGCTGTAGTGTTGTCCAGGGGGTGCTCTGTCCGTCAGGGGTGCTCCCCCCAAGTGCTAAAAAAAAAATATTTTTCCTGTGTTTGTGAATTGTGTGCCCAGTAGCCGCACGTGCATCAACAAAGTAGTGCCAAGTGTGCGCCTGTGTCATAAGTAAAGGGCCGGCTGGCTTGACCGTTAAAGGGTGCTGTAACCCCCAAAGTACACTCCAAACCAAATAAATATTTTCTGTGTTTGTGAATTGTGTGCGCAGTAGCCGCACGTGCATCAACAAAGTAGTGCCAAGCGTGCGCCTGTGTCATAAGTAAAGGGCCGGCTGGCTTGACCGTTAAAGGGTGCTGTAACCCCCAAAGTACACTCCAAACCAAATAACAAAATATTATCTGTGTTTGTGAATTGTGTGCACTGTGGCTGCACGTGCATCAACAAAGGAGCAGTGCCAAGCATGCGCCTGTGTCCCATAAGTAAAGAGCCGGCTGGCTCATTTCTTAAAGGGTGGTGTAACCCACAAAGTGCACTACTCTCCAGCAAAAATAAAAAAATATTTTCTGTGTTTGTGTGCGCCTTAGCCGCATGTATATATCAATATAATATAAATGGAGGACCAAACTTTCTCCGATAAAAATAAAATAGCGAAAGATCAAGAACCACTTCCTCCTAGTGCTGTTGCTGCTGCTGGGAGTTGTTCATCATCCCAGAGAGGAAGTAGGAACACCACTACTTTTACTAAACAATTGACCCTCCAACAGTCCCTAGCGATGAGGATGAAGTATGACAGCAGTCATCCTGAAGCAAAAAGTATAACTGAGGCCTTGACTGCTATGTTGGTGTTAGACGTGCGTCCGGTATCCGCCATTAGTGCAGTGGGATTTAGACAATTGATGGAGGTAGTGTGTCCCCAGTTCCAAATCCCGTCTAGATTCCACCTGCATCCTCAAAGCAGCAGCGACAAGCATGCGTCTGTCTGTTAAAGGGTGGTGTAACCCTCAAAGTGCGCTCCACAAACAATAAAAAAATTCTTCTTTTTTTTTTCTCTTTGTGAAATGTGTGGGCTGTAGCCACACCTGCATCCTTAAAGCAGCAGCGACAAGCATGCATCTGTCTGTTAAAGGGTGGTGTAACCCTCAAAGTGCGTTCCACAAACAATAAAAATATTCTTCCTTTTTTTCTGTCTTTGTGAAATGTGTGGGCTGTAGCCGCACCTGCATCCTTAAAGCAGCAGTGACAAGCGTGCGTCTGTCTGTTAAAGGGTGGTGTAACCCTCAAAGTGCGCTCCACAAACAATAAAAAAATTCTTCTTTTTTTTTCTGTCTTTGTGAATTGTGTGGGCTGTAGCCGCACTTGCATCCTCAAAGCAGCAGCGACAAGCGTGCGTCTGTCTCTTAAAGGGTGGTGTAACCCTCAAAGTTCTCCAAAAAATAAAAAGCTATTTTTTATGTTTGTGACTTGTGTGCGATGTAGCCGCACGTGCATCAACACAGTAGCAGCGCCAAGCGTGCGCCTGTGTCATAAGTCAAGGGCCGGTTTGGACATCTGGTCCGGACTGAAGGACGTGCCAACAATTTCTGACAAGTCTACTGTCACTGCATATGATACTGTCCTCAAAGCAGCAGCGACAAGCGTGTTTCTGTCTGTTAAAGGGTGGTGTAACCCTCAAAGTGCGCTTCACAAACAATAAAAATATTCTTCTTTTTTTTTCTGTCTTTGTGAAATGTGTGGGCTGTAGCCGCTCCTGCATCCTTAAAGCAGCAGCGACAAGCATGCGTCTGTCTGTTAAAGGGTGTTGTAACCCTCAAAGTGCGCTCCACAAACAATAAAAATATTCTTCTTTTTTTTTCTCTTTGTGAAATGTGTGGGCTGTAGCCGCACCTGCATCCTTAAAGCAGCAGCGACAAGCGTGCGTCTGTCTGTTAAAGGGTGGTGTAACCCTCAAAGTGCGCTCCACAAACAATAAAAAAATTATTCTTTTTTTTTCTGTCTTTGTGAATTGTGTGGGCTGTAGCCGCACTTGCATCCTCAAAGCAGCAGCGACAAGCGTGCGTCTGTCTGTTAAAGGGTGGTGTAACCCTCAAAGTGCTCCAAATAATAAAAAACTATTTTTTTTATGTATTTGTGACTTGTGTGCGATGTAGCCGCACGTGCATCAACACAGTAGCAGCGCCAAGCATGCGCCTGTGTCATAAGTCAAGGGCCGGTTTGGACATCTGGTCTGGACTGAAGGACGTGCCAACAATTTCTGACAAGTCTACTGTCACTGCATATGATACTGTCCTCAAAGCAGCAGCGACAAGCGTGCGTCTGTCTGTTAAATGGTGGTGTAAACCCTCAAAGTGCGCTCCACAAACAATAAAAATATTCTTCTTTTTTTTTCTGTCTTTGTGAAATGTGTGGGCTGTAGCCGCACCTGCATCCTTAAAGCAGCAGCGACAAGCGTGCATCTGTCTGTTAAAGGGTGGTGTACCCCTCAAAGTGCGCTCCACAAACAATAAAAAAATTCTTCTTTTTTTTCTGTCTTTGTGAATTGTGTGGGCTGTAGCCGCACTTGCATCCTCAAAGCAGCAGTGACAAGCGTGCGTCTGTCTGTTAAAGGTGGTGTACCCCTCAAAGTGCGCTCCACAAACAATAAAAAAATTCTTCTTTTTTTTCTGTCTTTGTGAATTGTGTGGGCTGTAGCCGCACTTGCATCCTCAAAGCAGCAGTGACAAGCGTGCGTCTGTCTGTTAAAGGGTGGTGTACCCCTCAAAGTGTGCTCCACAAACAATAAAAATATTCTTCTTTTTTTTTCTGTCTTTGTGAAATGTGTGGGCTGTAGCCGCTCCTGCATCCTTAAAGCAGCAGCGACAAGCGTGCGTCTGTCTGTTAAAGGGTGGTGTAACCCTCAAAGTGCGCTCCACAAACAATAAAAAAATTATTCTTTTTTTTTCTGTCTTTTTGAATTGTGTGGGCTGTAGCCGCACTTGCATCCTCAAAGCAGCAGCGACAAGCGTGCGTCTGTCTGTTAAAGGGTGGTGTAACCCTCAAAGTGCTCCAAATAATAAAAAACTATTTTTTTTATGTATTTGTGACTTGTGTGCGATGTAGCCGCACGTGCATCAACACAGTAGCAGCGCCAAGCATGCGCCTGTGTCATAAGTCAAGGGCCGGTTTGGACATCTTGTCTGGACTGAAGGACGTGCCAACAATTTCTGACAAGTCTACTGTCACTGCATATGATACTGTCCTCAAAGCAGCAGCGACAAGCGTGCGTCTGTCTGTTAAATGGTGGTGTAAACCCTCAAAGTGCGCTCCACAAACAATAAAAATATTCTTCTTTTTTTTTCTGTCTTTGTGAAATGTGTGGGCTGTAGCCGCACCTGCATCCTTAAAGCAGCAGCGACAAGCGTGCATCTGTCTGTTAAAGGGTGGTGTACCCCTCAAAGTGCGCTCCACAAACAATAAAAAAATTCTTCTTTTTTTTCTGTCTTTGTGAATTGTGTGGGCTGTAGCCGCACTTGCATCCTCAAAGCAGCAGTGACAAGCATGCGTCTGTCTGTTAAAGGGTGGTGTAACCCTCAAAGTGCGCTCCACAAACAATAAAAAAATTCTTCTTTTTTTTTCTGTCTTTGTGAAATGTGTGGGCTGTAGCCGCACCTGCATCCTTAAAGCAGCAGTGACAAGCATGCGTCTGTCTGTTAAAGGATTACATCGGTGACAGCAACCAAGTAGGCATGTCAGACAGTCTGTACCTGTACTGGCAGGAAAAAGAAGCAATTTGGAGGTCCCTGTGTGTTCTACGAAAGAGTGTTTAGTGCAGCCGTGAACCGTGAACCTTGTCAGCGAAAGGCGTAGGAGGTTGCTTCCACAAAATGTGGTCCATCTAGGAGTGACACTGCAGTGGCAGACACGATGGCAGTTTGAAAAACTAGGCCCAAAACAGTACATAATTCAAAGAAAAAAAGGAGGTGCAAGATGGAATTGTCCTTGGGCCCTCCCACCCACCCTTATGTTGTATAAACAGGACATGCACACTTTAACAAACCAAACATTTCAGCGCCAGGGTCTGCCACACGACTGTGGCTGAAATGATTGGTTCGTTTGGGCCCCCACAAAACAAGCTGGCAATTAATCTGTCCCTGCACAAACTGGCTCTACGGAGGCAAGATGTCGTCCTCATTCTCCTCATCCACCGATTCCTCACCCTCTTCAGTGTTGTGTACATCCTCATCCTCACAGAGTATTAATTTGTCCCCGCTGGAATCCACAACCACAGGTCCCTCTGTACGTTCTGGAGGCTGGTCTCCCTGGAAGAGTTGATAATTCATTTTATGAACATCATCTTCTCCACATTTTGTGGAAGCAACCTCCTACGCCTTTCGCTGACAAGGTTCCCAGCTGCACTAAACACTCTTTCGGAGTACACACTGGAGGGGGGGGCAACTCACGTAAAATAGAGCCAGTTTGTACAGGGACCTCCAAATTGCTTCTTTTTCCTGCCACTACAAGTACGGACAGTCTGACATGCCTACTTGGTTGCTTTCACCAATGTAATCCTTTAACAGACAGACGCACGCTTGTCGCTGCTGCTTTAAGGATGCACGTGCGGCTACAGCCCACACATTTCACAAAGACAGAAAAAAAAAGAAGAATTTTTTTATTGTTTGTGGAGCGCACTTTGACGGTTACACCACCCTTTAACAGACAGATGCATGCTTGTCGCTGCTGCTTTGAGGATGCAAGTGCGGCTACAGCCCACACAATTCACAAAGACAGAAAAAAAAAATTTTTTTATTGTTTGTGGAGCGCACTTTGAGGGTTACACCACCCTTTAACAGACAGAAACACGTTTGTCGCTGCTGCTTTGAGGACAGTATCATATGCAGTGACAGTAGACGTGTCAGAAATTGTTGGCACGTCCTTCAGTCCAGACAAGATGTCCAAACCGGCCCTTGACTTATGACACAGACGCACGCTTGGCGCTGCTACTGTGTTGATGCACGTGCGGCTACATCGCACACAAGTCACAAACACATAAAAAAAATAGTTTTTTATTTTTTGGAGCACTTTGAGGGTTACACCACCCTTTAACAGACAGAAGCACGCTTGTCCCTGCTGCTTTAAGGATGCAGGTGTGGCTACAGCCCACACATTTCACAAAGACAGAAAAAAAAGAATAATTTTTTTATTGTTTGTGGAGCGCACTTTGAGGGTTACACCACCCTTTAACAGACAGATGCACGCTTGTCCCTGCTGCTTTAAGGATGCAGGTGTGGCTACAGCCCACACATTTCACAAAGACAGAAAAAAAAGAATATTTTCATTGTTTGTGAAGCGCAATTTGAGGGTTACACCACCCTTTAACAGACAGACGCATGCTTGTCGCTGCTGCTTTAAGGATGCAGGTGCGGCTACAGCCCACACATTTCACAAAAAGAAAAAAAAAGAAGAATTTTTTTATTGTTTGTGGAGCGCACTTTGAGGGTTACACCACCCTTTAACAGACAAACACACGCTTGTCGCTGCTGCTTTAAGGATGCAGATGCGGCTACAGCCCACACATTTCACAAAGACATAAAAAAAAAGAAGAATTTTTTTATTGTTTGTGAAGCGCACTTTGAGGGTTACACCACCCTTTAACAGACACACGCATGCTTGTCGCTGCTGCTTTAAGGATGCAGGTGCGGCTACAGCCCACACATTTCACAAAGAGAAAAAAAAAGAAGAATTTTTTTATTGTTTGTGGAGCGCACTTTGAGGGTTACACCACCCTTTAACAGACAAACACACGCTTGTCGCTGCTGCTTTAAGGATGCAGATGCGGCTACAGCCAACACATTTCACAAAGAGAAAAAAAAAAGAAGAATTTTTTTATTGTTTGTGGAGCACACTTTGAGGGTTACACCACCCTTTAACAGACAGACGCACGCTTGTCGCTGCTGCTTTGAGGATGCAGGTGTGGCTACAGCCCACACATTTCACAAAGACAGAAAAAAAAAGAAGAATTTTTTTATTGTTTGTGAAGCGCACTTTGAGGGTTACACCACCCTTTAACAGACAGACGCATGCTTGTCGCTGCTGCTTTAAGGATGCAGGTGCGGCTACAGCCCACACATTTCACAAAGAGAAAAAAAAAGAAGAATTTTTTTATTGTTTGTGGAGCGCACTTTGAGGGTTACACCACCCTTTAACAGACAAACACACGCTTGTCGCTGCTGCTTTAAGGATGCAGATGCGGCTACAGCCAACACATTTCACAAAGAGAAAAAAAAAAGAAGAATTTTTTTATTGTTTGTGGAGCACACTTTGAGGGTTACACCACCCTTTAACAGACAGACGCACGCTTGTCGCTGCTGCTTTGAGGATGCAGGTGGAATCTAGACGGGATTTGGAACCGATGACACACTACCTCCATCAATTGTCTAAATCCCACTGCACTAATGGTGGATACCAGACGCACGTCTAACACCAACATAGCAGTCAAGGCCTCAGTTATACTTTTTGCTTCAGGATGACTGCTGTCGTACTTCATCCTCATCGCTAGGGACTGTTGGAGGGTCAATTGTTTAGTAAAAGTAGTGGTGTTCCTACTTCCTCTCTGGGATGATGAACAACTCCCAGCAGCAGCAACAGCACTAGGAGGAAGTGGTTCTTGATCTTTCCCTATTTTATTTTTATCGGAGAAAGTTTGGTCCTCCATTTATGTTATATTGATATATACGTGCGGCTAAGGCGCACACAAACACAGAAAATATTTTTTTATTTTTGCTGGAGAGTAGTGCACTTTGTGGGTTACACCACCCTTTAAGAAATGAGCCAGCCGGCTCTTTACTTATGGGACACAGGCGCACGCTTGGCATTGCTCCTTTGTTGATGCACGTGCAGCCACAGTGCACACAATTCACAAACACAGAAAATATTTTTTTATGGTTTGGACTGTACTTTGGGGGTTACAGCACCCTTTAACGGTCAAGCCAGCCGGCCCTTTACTTATGACACAGGCGCACGCTTGGCACTACTTTGTGGATGCACGTGCGGCTACTGCGCACACAATTCACAAACACAGAAAATATTTTTTTATTTAGTTTGGAGTGTACTTTGGGGGTTATAGCACCCTTTAACGGTCAAGCCAGCCGGCCCTTTACTTATGACACAGGTGCATGCTTGGCACTACTTTGTTGATGCACGTGCGGCTATTGCACACACAATTCACAAACACAGAAAAAAAAAAATTATTTGGTTTGGAGTGTACTTTGGGGGTTACAGCACCCTTTAACGGTCAAGCCAGCCGGCCCTTTACTTATGACACAGGCGCACGCTTGGCACTACTTTGTTGATGCACGTGCGGCTACTGCGCACACAATTCACAAACACAGAAAATATTTTTTTATTTGGTTTGGAGTGTACTTTGGGGGTTACAGCACCCTTTAACAGTCAAGCCAGCCGGCCCTTTACTTATGACACAGGCGCACGCTTGGCACTACTTTGTTGATGCACGTGCGGCTACTGCGCACACAATTCACAAACACAGAAAAAATATATTTTTTTTAGCACTTGGGGGGAGCACCCCTGATGGACAGAGGCCCCCTGGACAACACTACAGCACCCCTTTAGGACTGGGACACTGCACAGGACTTTGGAGTGGACACAACCCCTATGTACAACTGACTGCACAACACAGTCCAGCCAGCCCCTATGGACTTTGAAGTAGTGGACACAGCCCCTATTGACAACAGCAGCACAGCACAACACAGCCAGCCCCTATGGACTTTGAAGTAGTGGACACAGCCCCTATGGACAACAGTAGCACAGCGCAGCACAGCACAGCACAA
This sequence comes from Taudactylus pleione, assembly GCA_031769625.1. Lineage (NCBI taxonomy): Eukaryota > Metazoa > Chordata > Amphibia > Anura > Myobatrachidae > Taudactylus > Taudactylus pleione. Next base: position 87,467 of record JAUIMM010000288.1, read on the forward strand.
CACTACTCTGCACTACACTATACTACACTACACAGCCCAGCCAGTCCTAACTCCCACCCTCCCTCTTCACTGTCCACAGCCGAGTGAGAAAATGGCGCCGACGCGGGTACCTTATATAGGATCCAAAACCTGCGAGTCCCGGAAGGCGGGATGATGACGTTTTGCCTCGATTTCAGATCCGAGTCAGGCGGGAAAAGTCGAGCCTGACTCGGATCGGCCTCGGATCGGGTGGCTCGGGGGGGTTCGGATTTCAGAAATCCGAACCCGCTCACCCCTAATATATACACATATACCTTGTTTGTGTGTAGATAATATATATATATGCATATATATATATATATATATATATATACACACCGTGTTTGTGTGTGTGGATTATATATATATATATATATATATATATATATATACTGTATATATATATATATAGTATATGTGTGAGCCATACTCAGCAAACATACAGTATATACACACAGCATTCAGCACATACACACATAGCATTCAAACAGCATACATACACATATTGAAGCATACACACGCAGCATACTTACTAAGTACAAACACAGACACACACATAACATACTAATAGCAGCTTTTCCTACTGCTAGCTGCGGACGTCCTCCTCGGTGCCGGGCTGCTGGGCGGCAGCGATCCTCCCTCAGGCTCTCCCACGCTTACTCTGGGAGGACTGTGTAGAGATTGCGGTGCGCTGCCCGGACCCTGCCGGTTTAGCTGTAAGCTTTTCCGTGTCAGGTGATGTGAAAGCCACCTGACGCGTAAGCGCTGACAGCGCTAATGGTAGCTGAAGGGGACAGTGGGTGGTCCGCGGCTGGTGCAGAGATGGAGACAAGGTTGTCTCCGTCTCTGGAGCAAAAAGTGACCCATCAGGGGGGTTTCTGGGGGTTTAGAAACCCCCCCTGCGTGCGCTACTGTCAGAGTAAGTAAAAAATGCAATATCCCTATTTTTGCCTAAAAATGTGGGGATTTCTTTATGAACCCTTTGGACACCCCCCCCCAGTGGCGGGCTGGGCCGGGGGGCAGGGTGCCACGTGCACCCCGGGCCGCAGCATCATGCGGGCTGCGGCCAATCTGTGTCACTGTGACACAGACTGCACCGCGTGTATAGCGCTGACCGGACGGAGTTCGGTCAGTGCTACACAAGTGATAAACACACAGCCGCTGGCTCCGGCAGCTGTGTGTTTGTTTTGATCAGCAGCCAATGAGAGTCTGTCAGACTCTCATTAGCTGCTGCTGCGCCCACTGCAGGAGCCGCTCCATCTTCCGGCTCCCGCAGTGGGCAATGGGAGAGGCGTCATAATGTCATATGACGTCTCTCCCATAATGCAGAGTGGCCTAGCCCGGGAAGGACAGACGGAGGAGCGGATGGCGACGGAGGGAGCGGGGAATCAGGTAAGTGTTTTTTTGTTTTTTTTTTACTATGTGTGTCTACTGGGGTGGGGGAGGCTGGTACTACAAGGGGGAGACCACTACTGGGGGCACCACAAGGGGGGAACCACTACTGGAGGCACTGCAATGGGGGGTCCACTACGAATGGGGGCCATACAAGGGGGGGACTACTACTACTGGGGGTACTACAAGGGGAAGATCATTACTGGGGGCACTACAGGGGGCACTACAAGGGGGGACCACTACTGGGGATTATAACTGGGGGCACTTCAAGGGGGGGGACTACAACTGGGGGACTACTACTGGGGGCACTACAAGGGGGGGGACTACTACTACTATGGGCACTACAAGGGGAGGGGACAACTACTAGGGGCACTGCATAGGGGGGAGGGGACTACTACTAGGGGCACTACATAGGGGGGAGGGGACTACCACTGGGGGCACTGCATCGAGGGACCACTGCTGGGGGCTCTATAAAAAGGGTAATACTGGGGGTACTGCATAGGGGGGAGATTACAATTGGGGCCACTATTTAAGGGGCACTGCATAAGGGTTACCACTATTGGGGGCACTGCATGGGGTGTGGACTGCTACTGGGGACACTATATAAGGAGCACTGCATAGGGGGTACCCCTACTGGGGGCACTATATAAGGGGCTTACTACTGGGGGCACAAGGGTCACTGCACAGGGGGGACCTCTACTGGGGGCACTGTATAAGGCGCACTGCATAGGGGGGGGATCACTACTGGGGGAACTACTGGAGACCTGCATAAGGGGGTCCTCTCCTGGGGCACAGGGGGGCACTGCATATGGCCACCACGACGGGGCTGTCCCTATTCTTATTTTTTACTTTACATTAATCCCATATGGCCAGCCTCCTCCCTGGAACACTTGAGGGGGCAGGGGGCGCCATAGCACGCACGTTCTTCAGGCACCCAGGCTACACGCTACTCCTCTGCCAGGGCCGCCTGCATGCATGCATGTTGGCAGCCAGCCCCTGCCCCCCCCCAATAATAAATTACCCAAAAAGTTCTTTGTAATTTGCGTAATTTGGCCCAAAATGACCTGTAAACTTTTGGGTGAAAAAAAATAATAATTGAAAATGGGTTTAATGTTTTGGGTCTGGTATTTCAGGGAGCTGTATGGATGTAACAGGTGTTTTAAAAATTGCTCGTGGCTCCAGCAGGTGTTTTTTTAACTTTTTTTTTAAAAGTACGCTTTACAGCAACACCAAAATATATAGCTGCACCCAATTGAAGTGCAGTTCCTGGAAAAAAAATAACTTTCTATCATTTTTCAAAATGTTTTTATATACGCAAATTACAGCCAACAGATGCAATTTAAGTACCCTAAATACTTTAATTAAGGCCAATAATACATTCTACATTGCTTTACTATGTATTTTAGCCATTTTTGGGGGGTACAGACTCATTTTCTAGAATGTCCTGACATTTTTGCCTGTTTTTGGAGGAGTGGTTCTCTTGGAAAAAAAACAGAAAGTGTAACGTCTTTTCAAAGACCCCTTGCTACATCAGTGCATACTTGCCTACTTTTGAAAAAACATTTCAGGGAGATTGTGAAAGCAGCACCTATGAGCGCAGCGGTAAAGTGGGCGTGTCCTGCTACATCTGAGAGGCGTGTCATAACATTGACTTATATCCACGTGTAAAAGAGCCCCAAAGCAGTTAGTAAGATCTACTTGTTGAGGAAAACACACTGATACTTCTCAGAAAATGCATGTAGCCATAGGGATCATTGTGCCTTATATCCAATGCAGGGAAATGATACTAATGATCCCATTTGAATGTATAGATCTGTTTTTTCTTTTATATAACAGTGTCATAATGGGGTAAGGTGAAAATGAGGGAGATTGGTAGACTCTTCAGGGAGACAGGGAGATTGCTGCTGTTTCAGGGAGTCTCCCTGACAATGAGGGAGAGTGGGCAAGTATGCATCAGTGTAGTAATCTATCTGATCTTTCTGATGTCAAGGGATGTTTTGTTCTTCTTAAGTGACTTTCTCCAAGATAGCTCTTCTACTTCCAAAGATCTTGATGGCTCCCTGTCCACCGACAAACTAACGTTTATTAGGGGTGAGCGGGTTCGGATTTCTGAAATCCGAACCCCCCCGAGCCCCCCCGATCCGAGTCCGATCCGAGTCAGGCTCGACTTTTCCCGCCTGACTCGGATCTGAAATCGAGGCAAAACGTCATCTTCCCGCCTTCCGAGTCTCGCGGGTTTTGGATCCTATATAAGGTACACACGTCGGCGCCATTTTCTCACTCGGCTGTGGACAGTGAAGAGGGAGGGTGGGAGTTAGGGCTGTGTAGTGTAGTGTAGTGTAGTGCTGCTGTTGTCCACTACTTCAAAGTCCATAGGGGCTGGCTGTGTTGTGCTGTGCTGCTGTTGTTAATAGGGGCTGTGTCCACTACTTCAAAGTCCATAGGGGCTGGCTGGACTGTGTTGTGCAGTCAGTTCTCCATAGGGGCTGTGTCCACTCCAAAGTCCTGTGCAGTGTCCCAGTCCTAAAGGAGTGCTGTAGTGTTGTCCAGAGGGTGCTCTGTCCATCAGGGGTGCTCCCCCCAAGTGCTAAAAAAATAATATATTTTCTGTGTTTGTGAATTGTGTGCGCAGTAGCCGCACGTGCATCAACAAAGTAGTGCCAAGCGTGCGCCTGTGTCATAAGTAAAGGGCCGGCTGGCTTGACCGTTAAGGGTGCTGTAACCCCCGAAAGTACACTCCAGTCCAAACCAAAAAAAAATTATTTTCTGTGTTTGTGAATTGTGTGCGCAGTAGCCGCACGTGCATCAACAAAGTAGTGCCAAGCGTGCGCCTGTGTCATAAGTAAAGGGCCGGCTGGCTTGACCGTTAAGGGTGCTGTAACCCCCGAAAGTACACTCCAGTCCAAACCAAAAAAAAAATTATTTTCTGTGTTTGTGAATTGTGTGCGCAGTAGCCGCACGTGCATCAACAAAGTAGTGCCAAGCGTGCGCCTGTGTCATAAGTAAAGGGCCGGCTGGCTTGACCGTTAAGGGTGCTGTAACCCCCGAAAGTACACTCCAGTCCAAACCAAAAAAAATATTATTTTCTGTGTTTGTGAATTGTGTGCGCAGTAGTCGCACGTGCATCAACAAAGTAGTGCCAAGCGTGCGCCTGTGTCATAAGTAAAGGGCCGGCTGGCTTGACCGTTAAAGGGTGCTGTAACCCCCAAAGTACACTCCAGTCCAAACCAAAAAAAAAATTATTTTCTGTGTTTGTGAATTGTGTGCGCAGTAGCCGCACGTGCATCAACAAAGTAGTGCCAAGCGTGCGCCTGTGTCATAAGTAAAGGGCCGGCTGGCTTGACCGTTAAGGGTGCTGTAACCCCCGAAAGTACACTCCAGTCCAAACCAAAAAAAAAATTATTTTCTGTGTTTGTGAATTGTGTGCGCAGTAGCCGCACGTGCATCAACAAAGTAGTGCCAAGCGTGCGCCTGTGTCATAAGTAAAGGGCCGGCTGGCTTGACCGTTAAGGGTGCTGTAACCCCCGAAAGTACACTCCAGTCCAAACCAAAAAAAATATTATTTTCTGTGTTTGTGAATTGTGTGCGCAGTAGTCGCACGTGCATCAACAAAGTAGTGCCAAGCGTGCGCCTGTGTCATAAGTAAAGGGCCGGCTGGCTTGACCGTTAAGGGTGCTGTAACCCCCGAAAGTACACTCCAGTCCAAACCTAAAAAAAAATTATTTTCTGTGTTTGTGAATTGTGTGCGCAGTAACCGCACGTGCATCAACAAAGTAGTGCCAAGCGTGCGCCTGTGTCATAAGTAAAGGGCCGGCTGGCTTGACCGTTAAAGGGTGCTGTAACCCCCGAAAGTACACTCCAGTCCAAACCAAAAAAAAATTATTTTCTGTGTTTGTGAATTGTGTGCGCAGTAGCCGCACGTGCATCAACAAAGTAGTGCCAAGCGTGCGCCTGTGTCATAAGTAAAGGGCCGGCTGGCTTGACCGTTAAAGGGTGCTGTAACCCCTGAAAGTACACTCCAGTCCAAACCAAAAAAAAATTATTTTCTGTGTTTGTGAATTGTGTGCGCAGTAGCCGCACGTGCATCAACAAAGTAGTGTCAAGCGTTCGCCTGTGTCATAAGTAAAGGGCCGGCTGGCTTGACCGTTAAGGGTGCTGTAACCCCCGAAAGTACACTCCAGTCCAAACCTAAAAAAAAATTATTTTCTGTGTTTGTGAATTGTGTGCGCAGTAGCCGCACGTGCATCAACAAAGTAGTGCCAAGCGTGCGCCTGTGTCATAAGTAAAGGGCCGGCTGGCTTGACCGTTAAAGGGTGCTGTAACCCCCGAAAGTACACTCCAGTCCAAACCAAAAAAAAATTATTTTCTGTGTTTGTGAATTGTGTGCGCAGTAGCCGCACGTGCATCAACAAAGTAGTGCCAAGCGTGCGCCTGTGTCATAAGTAAAGGGCCGGCTGGCTTGACCGTTAAAGGGTGCTGTAACCCCTGAAAGTACACTCCAGTCCAAACCAAAAAAAAATTATTTTCTGTGTTTGTGAATTGTGTGCGCAGTAGCCGCACGTGCATCAACAAAGTAGTGTCAAGCGTTCGCCTGTGTCATAAGTAAAGGGCCGGCTGGCTTGACCGTTAAGGGTGCTGTAACCCCCGAAAGTACACTCCAGTCCAAACCTAAAAAAAAATTATTTTCTGTGTTTGTGAATTGTGTGCGCAGTAGCCGCACGTGCATCAACAAAGTAGTGCCAAGCGTGCGCCTGTGTCATAAGTAAAGGGCCGGCTGGCTTGACCGTTAAAGGGTGCTGTAACCCCTGAAAGTACACTCCAGTCCAAATATGTATATATGTGTGTATATATGTGAGTATGTGTGTGTATCTATATATATGTGTGTGTGTATATGTGTGTATATATTAGGGGTGAGCGGGTTCCGATTTCTGAAATCCGAACCCCCCCGAGCCCCCCCGATCCGAGTCCGATCCGAGTCAGGCTCGACTTTTCCCGCCTGACTCGGATCTGAAATCGAGGCAAAACGTCATCATCCCGCCTTCCGAGTCTCGCGGGTTTTGGATCCTATATAAGGTACCCGCGTCGGCGCCATTTTCTCACTCGGCTGTGGACAGTGAAGAGGGAGGGTGGGAGTTAGGGCTGTGTAGTGTAGTGTAGTGTAGTGCTGCTGTTGTCCACTACTTCAAAGTCCATAGGGGCTGGCTGTGTTGTGCTGCTGTTGTTAATAGGGGCTGTGTCCACTACTTCAAAGTCCATAGGGGCTGGCTGGACTGTGTTGTGCAGTCAGTTCTCCATAGGGGCTGTGTCCACTCCAAAGTCCTGTGCAGTGTCCCAGTCCTAAAGGAGTGCTGTAGTGTTGTCCAGGGGGTGCTCTGTCCATCAGGGGTGCTCCCCCCAAGTGCTAAAAAAATAATATATTTTCTGTGTTTGTGAATTGTGTGCGCAGTAGCCGCACGTGCATCAACAAAGTAGTGCCAAGCGTGCGCCTGTGTCATAAGTAAAGGGCCGGCTGGCTTGACCGTTAAAGGGTGCTGTAACCCCCGAAAGTACACTCCAGTCCAAACCAAAAAAAAATTATTTTCTGTGTTTGTGAATTGTGTGCGCAGTAGCCGCACGTGCATCAACAAAGTAGTGCCAAGCGTGCGCCTGTGTCATAAGTAAAGGGCCGGCTGGCTTGACTGTTAAGGGTGCTGTAACCCCCGAAAGTACACTCCAGTCCAAACCAAAAAAAAAATAATTTTCTGTGTTTGTGAATTGTGTGCGCAGTAGCCGCACGTGCATCAACAAAGTAGTGCCAAGCGTGCGCCTGTGTCATAAGTAAAGGGCCGGCTGGCTTGACCGTTAAGGGTGCTGTAACCCCCGAAAGTACACTCCAGTCCAAACCAAAAAAAAAATTATTTTCTGTGTTTGTGAATTGTGTGCGCAGTAGCCGCACGTGCATCAACAAAGTAGTGCCAAGCGTGCACCTGTGTCATAAGTAAAGGGCCGGCTGGCTTGACCGTTAAGGGTGCTGTAACCCCCGAAAGTACACTCCAGTCCAAACCAAAAAAAAAATTATTTTCTGTGTTTGTGAATTGTGTGCGCAGTAGCCGCACGTGCATCAACAAAGTAGTGCCAAGCGTGCGCCTGTGTCATAAGTAAAGGGCCGGCTGGCTTGACCGTTAAAGGGTGCTGTAACCCCCGAAAGTACACTCCAGTCCAAACCAAAAAAAAATTATTTTCTGTGTTTGTGAATTGTGTGCGCAGTAGCCGCACGTGCATCAACAAAGTAGTGCCAAGCGTGCGCCCGTGTCATAAGTAAAGGGCCGGCTGGCTTGACCGTTAAAGGGTGCTGTAACCCCCGAAAGTACACTCCAGTCCAAACCAAAAAAAAATTATTTTCTGTGTTTGTGAATTGTGTGCGCAGTAGCCGCACGTGCATCAACAAAGTAGTGCCAAGCGTGCGCCTGTGTCATAAGTAAAGGGCCGGCTGGCTTGACCGTTAAAGGGTGCTGTAACCCCCGAAAGTACACTCCAGTCCAAACCAAAAAAAAATTATTTTCTGTGTTTGTGAATTGTGTGCGCAGTAGCCGCACGTGCATCAACAAAGTAGTGCCAAGCGTGCGCCTGTGTCATAAGTAAAGGGCCGGCTGGCTTGACCGTTAAGGGTGCTGTAACCCCCGAAAGTACACTCCAGTCCAAACCAAAAAAAAATTATTTTCTGTGTTTGTGAATTGTGTGCGCAGTAGCCGCACGTGCATCAACAAAGTAGTGCCAAGAGTGCGCCTGTGTCATAAGTAAAGGGCCGGCTGGCTTGACCGTTAAAGGGTGCTGTAACCCACAAAGTACACTCCAGTCCAAACCAAAAAAAAAATTATTTTCTGTGTTTAGCCGCACGTATATATCAAATCGATATAACATAAATGGAGGACCAAACTTTCTCCGATAAAAATAAAATAGAGAAAGATCAAGAACCACTTCCTCCTAGTGCTGAAGCTGCTGCCACTAGTCATGACATAGACGATAACATGCCATCAACGTCGTCTGCCAAGGCCGATGCCCAATGTCATAGTAGAGGGCACATACAATCCCAAATGGCAAAGTTCAGGAAAATGACCTTGAAAAAGACATTTAAATCAGCTGAAGAGAAACGTAAACTTGCCAATATGCCATTTACGACACGGAGTGGCAAGGAACGGCTAAGGTCGATCCCTAGTATGTTCATGACTAGTGGTTCAGCTTCACATGACGATGGAAGCCCTCCTCCCACTAAAAAAATCAAAAGAGTTAAGCTGGCAAAAGCACAGCGAAGAACTGTGCTTTCTAAGAAGATATCACAAATCCCCAAGGAGAGTCCAAGTGTGGTGGTGGTTGCGATGCCTGACCTTCCCAGCACTGGACGGGAAGAGGTGGCTCTTTCCACCATTTGCACGCCCCCTGCAAGTGCTGAAAGGAGCACCCACAGTCCACTTGCTGATATGCAAATTGAAGATGTCACTGTTGAAGTACAACAGGATGAGGATACTGGTGTAGCTGGCGCTGAGGAGGAAGTTGGCGAGGAGGATTCTGATGGTGATGTGGTTTGTTTAAATCAGGCTCCGGGGGAGACAGTTGTTGTCCGTGGGATGAAAAAGCCCATCACGGTCATGCCTGGGCAGAAGACCAAACATTCCACCTCTTTGGTCTGGCAATATTTCTATCCAAATCCGGACAACAACTGTCTTGCCATATGTACCATATGTAAAGGTGAAATAAGTAGGGGTAGGGACGTCAACCACCTAGGAACATCCTCCCTTATACGGCACCTGCAGCGCGTTCATAAAAAGTTACTGTCAAGTTCAGAAACTTTGGCTAAGACCGTAAGCAGTCCAGGGACACCTAAATCCCGTTGTCCTGTTGTATCCAAGCGCCTGCAAACCACACCATCAACTCCCTCCTCGTCAATTTCCTCCTTAGTCAGGATCGGAAGTAGTCCTGCAGGCCATGTCACTGGCATGACTGACTCTCCTATCCGGGATTCCTCTGGAGGATCCTGCATTGCTACGCCTACTGCTGCCGCTGCTGCTGTTGCTGCTGCTGGGAGTCGTTCATCATCCCAGAGAGGAAGTAGGAACACCACTACTTTTACTAAACAATTGACCCTCCAACAGTCCTTAGCGAGGAGGATGAAGTACGACAGCAGTCATCCTGAAGCAAAACGTATAACTGAGGCCTTGACTGCTATGTTGGTGTTAGACGTGCGTCCGGTATCCGCCATTAGTGCAGTGGGATTTAGACAATTGATGGAGGTAGTGTGTCCCCGGTTCCAAATCCCGTCTAGATTCCACTTCACTAGGCAGGCGATACCGAGACTGTACAGAAACGTCAGAAAAAGTGTCCTCAGTGTCCTGAAAAATGCCGTTGTACACAATGTCCACTTAACCACGGACATGTGGACAAGTGGAACAGGGCAGACTAAGGACTATATGACTGTGACAGCCCACTGGGTAGATGTATCACCTTACGCAGCAACAGCAGCAGCGTCACCAGTAGCAGCATCTCAGAAACGCCAGCTCGTTACAAGGCAGGCTACGCTGTGTATCACCGGTTTCAGTAAGAGGCACACCGCCGACAACCTCTTAGAGAAACTGAGGGAAATCATCGCCCAGTGGCTTACCCCACTTAGACTCTCCTGGGGATTTGTGATATCTGACAACGCCACCAATATTGTGCGGGCATTACATCTGGGCAAATTCCAGCACGTCCCATGTTTTGCTCACACAATAAACTTGGTGGTGCAGAATTTTCTGAAAAGCGACAGGGGCGTGCAGGAGACGCTTTGGGTGGCCCGAAAAATTTCTGGCCACTTTCGCCATTCAGCGACTGCGTGCCGAAGACTGGAGCGCCAGCAAACACTCTTGAACCTGCCCCGCCATCACCTGAAGCAAGAGGTTGTGACGCGGTGGAACTCAACCCTCTATATGCTTCAGAGGATGGAGGAGCAGCAAAAGGCCATACAAGCCTATACATCCACCTATGACATAGGCAAAGGAGGGGGTATGCACCTGACTCAAGCGCAGTGGAGAATGATTTCCGTGTTGTGCAAGGTTCTCCAGCCCTTCGAACTTGCCACACGTGAAGTCAGTTCAGACACAGCCAGCTTGAGTCAGGTCATTCCCCTCATCAGGCTTTTGCAGAAGCAGCTGGAGAAAGTGAAGGAGGAGCTAAGACGGAGCGATTCCGCTCGGCATGTGGGACTTGTGGATGAAGCCCTTCATTCGCTTTGCCAGGATTCCAGGGTGGTCAATCTGTTGAAATCAGACCACTACATTTTGGCCACCGTGCTTGATCCTAGGTTTAAAGCCTATGTGGTGTCTCTCTTTCCGGCCGACACAAGCCTGCAGAGGTGCAAAGACCTGCTGGTGAACACACTGTCAGCTGAAGCGGAACGTGACACGTCAACGGCTCCTTCTTCATTTTCTCCCGCAACTGGGGCTGCCAGGAAAAAACTTAGGTATCCTAAGCAACCCGCTGGCGGTGATGCAGGGCAGGCAGGACCAAGTTTGGACATCTGGTCTGGACTGAAGGACCTGGCAACAATTTCTGACATGTCTACTGTCACTGCATATGATACTGTCACCATTGACAGAATGGTGGAGGATTACATCGGTGACAGCATCCAAGTAGGCATGTCAGACAGTCCATACCTGTACTGGCAGGAAAAAGAGGCAATTTGGAGGCCCCTGTACAAGCTGGCTCTATTTTACCTGAGTTGCCCCCCCTCCAGTGTGTACTCCGAAAGAGTGTTTAGTGCAGCCGGGAACCTTGTCAGCGAAAGGCGTAGGAGGTTGCTTCCACAGAATGTGGAGAAGATGATGTTCATCAAAATGAATTATCAGCTCTTCCAGGGAGACCAGCCTCCAGAAGGTACAGAGGGACCTGTGGTGGTGGATTCAAGTGGGGACGAGTTAATACTTTGTGAGGATGAGGATGTACACACTGAAGAGGGTGAGGAATCGGTGGATGAGGAGGATGAGGATGACATCTTGCCTCCGTAGAGCCAGTTTGTGCAGGGACACATTAATTTCCAGCTTGTTTTGTGGGGGCCCAAACGAACCAATCATTTCAGCCACAGTTGTGTGGCAGACCCTGGCGCTGAAATGATTGATTTGTTAAAGTGTGCATGTCCTGTTTATACAACATAAGGGTGGGTGGGAGGGCCCAAGGACAATTCCATCTTGCACTTCTTTTTTTTCTTTGCATTATGTACAGTTTGGGGTCTAGTTTTTCTAACTGCCATCCTGTCTGCCACTGCAGTGTCACTCCTAGATGGGTCACGTGTTTGTGCCGCCCACTCGTGTCGCTTAGCATAGTCATCCAGCTACCTCGGTGCAACCTTTTGGACATGAAAACACTATTGTGAGGTGTGAGGTGTTCAGAATAGACTGGAAATGAGTGGAAATTAAGGTTATTGAGGTTAATAATAGCATAGGAGCAGAGAAACCAACAAATTCTGTGATTTTAGCTGTTTTTATGCTTTTTAAAAAAAAAATACAGATCCAAAACACAAAACCCAGAACCCAAAACACGGAAGGGTGGTTTTGGCAAAACCAATCCAGATCCAAAACACGAAGAAAGATCCAGATCCAAAACCAAAACACAAAACACGAAAAGTGGCCGGTGCACACCCCTAACGTTTATACATTTGAGCGGCTATTAGAAGAAAATGCGAACAGGCAGAACTGTCATGCAGTAAGTCGTGAATGGCTCCCTGTGTTTACTACTGACTGTCCCATGCTCAGTAAGCCAAGATTGACTCTTAGACAGCGCTAAATGCAATGCCCGTCAAGTCAATCAATTAGATTGAATCTTCAGATTCAAGCCCACCAAAGCCATATTTGAATGCAGTACTCAAAAGAGCTGTCTTTTCCAGTGTTTGGGACCCAGCAAGTTCAATAAATGCTGCGCTGCAGTTCCTACTGTTGTTCCATAGACATCCGGTTCCAGTGCTGAGTAGATCTTGGCGCCCGCAGCCCTCGGCTACCTTGTTACTGTACATCGCAGTTATATTTTGAAATAACTGATGTAAAAAATTATGTTAACAGTTACCCCTTATTATGTGTCACAATAAAATATTAATTAGAAATTTTTCTGTGGTGATATAAAAAAAAAATTTTGTCATGGTTTCAATTTATGTGTCTTGGAAAAATATTACTATATGTGATGGTGATTTGTTGTTATGCGATGCTTAGAAAACATTATTACGTTAGTTATTTAATACTATGATTTGCATTCAAACATTATTATAAATCAGATATATATATAACTCTCGGTGTCTTCAATTGGAAAAAAAACAGAAAGTGTAACATCTTTTCCAAGACCCCTTGCTACACCAGAGTAGTAATCTATCTGATCTTTCTGATGTCAAGGGGTCTTTTGTCCTTCTTACAGTGACTTTCTCCAAGATATCTCTTCTACTTCGGAAGAACTTGATGGCTCCCTGTCCACCGATGAACTAACGTTTCCATGCTTGAGTGGCTATTAGAAGAAAAAGCGAGCAGGCAGAACTGTCATGCAGCAAGGCGTGAATGGCTCACTGTGTTTATTCCTGACTGTCCCATGCACAGGAAGCCAAGATTGACTCTTAGACAGCACCAAATGCAATGCCCCTCAAGCCAATTATTAGGTTGAATCTCAAGATACAAGACCACCAAAGCCATGGTTGAACGCAGTACTCAAAAGAGCTGTCTTTTCAAGCGTTTGGGACCCAGCAAGTTCATTCTTCGGTGCAGCTCCTACTGTTATTCCATAGACTTCCGGTTCCAGTGCTGAGTAGATCTTTGAGTGGCTATTAGAAGAAAAAGCGAGCAGGCAGAACTGTCATGCAGTAAGTCATGAATGGCGCACTGTGGCTACTCCTGACTGTCCCGTGCACAGGAAGCCAAGATTGACTCTTAGACAGTGCCAAATGCATTGCCCCTCAAGACAATTAATTAGGTTGAATCTCAAGATTCAAGACCACCAAAGCCACGGTTGAACACAGTACTCAAAAGAGCTGTCATTTCCAGCGTTTGGGACCCAGCAAGTTCAATCTCCGGTGCAGCTCCTACAGTTATTCCAAAGACTTCCGGTTCCAGTACTGAGTAGATCTTGGTGCACGCAGCCCTCGGCCACCCTGTTACATCGCAGTTATATTTTGAAATAACTTACATAAAAAATTATGTTAAAAGTTTACCCTTATTATGTGTCACAATAAAATATTATTTTTAATTAGTTAGAAATTTTTCTATGGTGTAATAAAAAAAAAATATTTGTCATGGTTAAAATTTGTTAGGTGTCTTAGAAAATTATTACTATATATGATGGTTATGTGTTGTTATGTGATGCTTAGAAAACATTTTTATATGATAATTATTTAATGCTATGATTTGCATTCAAACATTATCAATCAGATATAAATGTCTTACAAGTCTAGGCCGACCTCGGCGGGCACAGAGGGGTACCCTGTGCCGACCCTGCCCGAAAGGGTCTATGACGCTCCTTCCTGATCCTAAGCTTGACACTCTGGGGGCCTTGATCCAGGATTCTCTCACCAGTCTTGACTCTAGGTGGCTTCACTTGGAAAAAAAAACAGAAAGTGTAATCTTTTTTCAAAGACCCCTTGCTACACCAGTGTAGTGATCTATCTGATCTTTCTGATGTCAAGGGGTCTTTTATTCTTCTTATAGTCACTTTCTCCAAGACAGCCCTTCTACTTCCGAAGAACTTGTTGGCTCCCTGTCCACCGACGAAGTAACGTTTCCACGTTTGAGTGGCTATTAGAAGAAAAAGCGAGCAGGCAGAACTGTCACGCAGTAAGTCATGAATGGCTCCCTGTGTTTACTCCTGACTGTCCCATGCACAGAAAGCCAAGATTGACTCTTAGACAGTGCCAATTGCAATGCCCCTCAAGCCAATCAATTAGGTTGAATCTTCAGATTCAAGCACACCAAAGCCATGGTTGAACGCAGTACTCAAAAGAGCTGTCTTTTCCGGCGTTTGGGACCCAGCGAGTTCAATCTCTGGTACAGCTCCTACTCTTTTTCTAGAGACTTCCGGGATCCCGTGCTAAGTAGAACTCGGCACCTGCAGCTCTCAGCCACCTTATTACATTGCAGTTATATTTTGAAATAACTGACGTAAAAAATTATGTTAACAGTTACTTTTTATTATGTGTCACAATTAAATATTATTTTTTATTAGTTAGAAAGTTTATTGTGGTGCAATAAAAAAAACAAGATCTGTCTTGGTTAAAATTTGTTATGTGTCTTAGAAAAATATTACTATATGTGATGGTTATGTGTTGTTATGTGATGCTTAGAAAACATTTTTATATGATAATTATTTAATGCTATGATTTGCATTCAAACATTATTATCAATCAGATATGAATGTCTTACCAGTCTAGGCCGACCTCGGCGGGTACAGAGGGGTACCCTCTGCCAACCCTCCCCGTAGTGGTCAGCGACGCTCCTTCCTGATCCTCAACTTGACAATCGGGGGGCCTGTATCCTGGAGTCTCTCACCAGTCGACTCTCGGTGGCTTAACGTAGAAAAAAAACAGAAAGTGTAATCTTTTTTCAAAGACCCCTTGCTACACCAGTGTAGTGATCTATCTGATCTTTCTGATGTCAAGGGAACTTTTGTTTTTCTTATATTGACTTTCTCCAAGATAGCTCTTCTACTTCCGAAGAACTTGATGGCTCCCTGTCCACTGACGAACTAAAGTTTCCATGTTTCAGCGGTTAATATAGACGAAATTCTGAATGGAATTTAGGATAAATAAGTCTGATGGTTTTTTGCAAAGTGGTGTGTATGACAGCTTTGTTGCTGGGTAAGATTAGATGGTCAGATGATGTGATTAGCCAATGGCAAGTTTTGAAGGAGGAGTTTATACGTGGTATATATAGGCATGTTAGATTCTATCCAGTCTCTTTTGCTGGATCTTCACAAGGCTGAGTATTTCTGTGTCTGAACTGTTTCATTGTTCTTTCACATTGTTTTATTCTATTGTGTTTTTTCCTCCTACATTATGTCTCGTCCCAAGCGCTCTGCCCCCCCTCCCTGCCGGCTGGCTGATTTCGCTTGCCCCCTTTACATCTGCTCCCGCCAGGGCCTTATCCCCGGTCCCTGCTTCATCCCTTTTAGCCTCCCCAGCTGCTTCACAGTCCACAGCCCAGGTTACTGTGGGTTTGGATGCAGCAGCGATGGTGCCCGGGCACGCCGCGGCTGCGGCGGGCCTAATCAGGGCTCCGGCGCCTGCCGTCTCTCCAGGCCTCCCCCACCCGCGCCACACCTTATTTTACAGGGCCGCCCTCAGGTCGGCTCTTCCGGAGCGGGGGCTTCGCCTTGTGCGGACTCCGTTCACGCTTCCGTGGCGGCCACGGAGGGCGTGGCCGCGCGCCTTTCCTCCTCTCCACTCACTGCTGCCTTACCTTCCCCACTGCCTCCCGCTCTCAGCCCGCTCACCCACCAAGCAGGCATGGTCCTGAGGGGTGTCTCTCCCTGCGCTTCCCCGCTTGGCAGCATGGATCCCTCCTCACCCAGTCACCCGTTCGGGGCCTCCCCGGGCGGTGTGTCGAGCAGGGACCTGGGCACGCGGCCGCGCATCCAGTCCTCAGTGCTTCATGGGCAGCTCACAGGGGCAGGGGTAGTCCCCGTTCCTACTCGCACAGATGCTCATGCGCAGCAGCCTCTAGGCGTTCCTCACAGCCTGTTCTACGTGGTGGGCTCGGTGGCCATTTTCAATTAATCAGCCATCTTAGTGACAGCCCCTCAGAGTGTGAGTGGTCATAACATTCCTCAGCATTATGTAAGTACCCCGTTTGATGCCCCTTTTAGCAGGCCCCCTGTTCAACATATTGGCACAGCCAGTAGTTATTTTACTTCTGCCCCTGTTCAGCCCCCCTGGTATTCGGCCGCTGGCGCTCAGCCAACAACATATAGTGCCCAAAACCCCTTTTCATCTGCTCCCCCGTTCTGAGGTCAGGCTTCATGGAGTTCGGGTTTAGCACCCCCGGTATTTTCCTCCTCTGCAGTTCTTTCCACGCCCCCCTATTTTACCTCTCATGCACCTGCAGCTTCGGGTGCTTATGCACCTTTTTTTCAGCTGGCGCAATTGTCTCACCCATATTTCCCACCCTGGCAAGGATATGCTTCTCCTATAGTTCCAGCACCTAGCCTTCTCATTCCCCCTGTTCACAGAGATTTCACTCATCCTTTGACACCTGCGGTGTCTAGTTCTGCCCAGGCGTCTTCGTCCACTGCAGTTTTTCCTCCTTTACCGCCTGTCACTGTCAACCCTCCCCTCCCTGCACCCGGGGCTTTACCTTTGCCCGTACCTCACCAGTCTCCTCCAGTTACAGGTTCTGAAGTCGCAGGAGATCCCAATGGGGAACAGATGGCGGTTCTGTCGGTTTCTGCGCCAGTTCCAATTGAAGATCGCACAGGCGTCGAGGAAGTGGTGAGGCCTCAGGTGTCGGCAGATGATGCTGCTCCAGGACCCTCTGGCTCTGATGAGTATGATGTGGATTGTTCTTCATCTTCTGCCTCTTCTTCTGATTCTTCCCATTCTTCTGGTTCACCAGCGCATCCGTGTTAGATAGCCAGAATGGTTGTGCATCGCTTGCCTAAGAAGTCAGGTACTGCAGTTAGGCCAGACGAGGATTTAGGGAGCAAAGAGCTTGAAGCCGGGGCTGATACAGTACATCGCACGAATACCGTGGTCCTGCGGTGTTTACGAAAAAGCGTGCGAGGCAGGATTAAAAAAGGGAAGTTTGTTGATTTTTTTCTCCCTCACAGACGACATGAAAAAGAATTTTAATAAAGCTAAAAAGACTGGAAGTGTGGGGGAGGACATTTTTTGTGGTTTCAATAACTGGTTAAAGGGTATGCTCATATTCACTACATGCTACCTTGAGACACGAGCACAGGAACATGTTAACGTTATCATCAGATATATATTTTTGGTATTGGACATGTTCGTGAGGTCTCGGAATTTGGCATGGCGAGAATATGACTTCCAGTTTAAAAAAAAACATGATGGTCGCATGATCATTCCGTTTGGGGTGAAGGACGTTGAAGTGTGGTTAGAGGTTTCTCAGAATCGGCGGCCCTTGGTTGATGCGGTACAGTCACGCAGGACCACGACATCTGGTAGATCAGGGTCTACGGGATGGGTGAGGGGAAAATGCTTTGCCTTCAACGACTCCCGCTGTACACGCATGTCGGGCTGTCGTTTTCG
The DNA here is from genome assembly GCA_031769625.1 of Taudactylus pleione. Taxonomy (NCBI): domain Eukaryota; kingdom Metazoa; phylum Chordata; class Amphibia; order Anura; family Myobatrachidae; genus Taudactylus; species Taudactylus pleione. Next base: position 105,117 of record JAUIMM010000288.1, read on the forward strand.
CCATTCCTGTCGTCTCTGCGGAGGTGAGCATCCAGCCAAGGACTGTCGTCGTGGGGCGGGAGGGACTACGTCAGATCGTGGGGATGTCTCCAAGGGATCTGGTTAAGGCTAGCTCTCCTGTTTGTTTGGTTTCGCTGGGTAGGTGGTTGCAGTTATATCCTTGTAGGGAAGGTGCCTTGTTTTTATTGAACGGTTTTACATTTGGCTTTAAACTGCCTATTCTAGGTCCCCTGGTAGTTAGGGATTCTAGTAATTTACGTTCCGCCAGGGAATTTCCTGAACAATTGAAGGATAAAGTTAGCAGGGAGGTTCTTCTGGGGAGGATGGAAGGTCCTTTCGCCTGTCCTCCCTGGAAGGATCTCTGTATATCTCCAGTTGGTGTTGTTCTCAAGAAAGCTCCAGGAAAGTTTCGTTTAATTCAACATCTTTCATATCCCCCTGGTAGTTCGGTTAAGGACGCCATACCTGACGAGTTCTGTAGAGTTGTATACCAGTCATTTGATGATACCTTGGATTTGGTTCGTAGCTTCGGTTATGGTGCTTTGTTAGCGAAAATAGATATAGAATCAGCTTTTCGTTTATTACCAATGCATCCAGAAGCCATGAAGTTTATGGGTTTTTGTCTAGACTCGGGTTATTTTATTGATAAATGTTTGCCAATGGGCTCCGTGGTTTCCTTGCCTATTTTGAGAGATTCAGCTCCTTTTTGCAATGGTGTGTCCAGGCAGGAACCAGACAAAAGGGTGTGGTGCACTATTTGGACGATTTTCTCTTTATGGGTCCAGGAAACAGTGAAATTTGTTCTGATCTCCTTTTTTCTGCTCAGGCTCTGTTTCAGGTCTTGGGGTGCCAGTTGCGCATGAGAAAAGAGTGGGTCCTGTTGCTTGCCTAGTATATTTAGGAATTGAGATAGATACAGATGCAGGTTGTTGTAGGCTTCCTCGCGATAAAGTCAATAAGTTACTTGAACAGATTGATGGCTGTCTTGCGGTGAAGTCAGTGGAGCTAAGTAAGGTTCAGTCACTGTTGGGTTCTTTTAACTTTGCTTGTCGAATTATTCCAATGGGTAGAGTATTCTGCAGGAAATTGGAGAGATCCACAGCCGGAGTGGTCAGGCCACATCAGCATGTTCGCTTGTCAAAGGAGATAAAGGATGATCTTCGTGTTTGGTCCAGATTTTTGGTTCATTTCAATGGTGAGCGTATTTGGCCCTCACCTCCAGTTGCTAACAACATCTTACATCTGCATGCTGATGCTGCGGGATCATCTGGTTTTGGGGCCTTTTTTAATGGGGAATGGTGCGCTGCTCCATGGCCGCTAAATTGGCGCCAAAAGGTTTGACAAGTAATTTATTGCTGTTAGAGCTTTGGTATGCGCGACTTAGTAACCACCATGTTGTTTTTTGGTGCGACAATCTGGGTGTGGTCCACGCCATCAACAATCAGCGCTCGTCTTCTCCTTTTGTTTTGTGTTTACGTAGGCATAATATTGTGCTGCTTGGAGGCTATTATCAGATTTAGAGCTAGACACGTGTCCGGGGTGGTGAATGAAATTGCTGATGCTCTCTCTCGCTTCCAATTTGCACGGTTTTGAGCGCTTGTACCGTCGGCTTCTAATGTTGGTTTGGTGTGCCCATCATTTATGTGGCAGATCATCAGGCCGGCTAAGAAAGATTGGCTCTACAATCGCTGGCTCCATCCACGCTTCGGACGTACATGGCCACCTGGCGAGATTGGTGCGCCCATGGTGCGCTTCCGAGCATGTTAGGTAAGTCCCCGAGGGAGGTGCTTTCCTCCTTTGTTTGGGAAAGGTACCAGCAAGGTAGATCAAGGGCCTCCATGGGGTCGACTCTCGTCGGTATCTCCTTCTTTTGTAAATTGAAGGGCGTATATGACCCGACCAAATCTTTTATTCTTGTAAGGACTTTAAAGGGATGGGCGAAGGATTCCCCCACTCGAGCCGACTCCCGTCGTCCTATTGACGTTCAGTTGTTGTCAAAGCTTATGGTAATTATGGAGAAGGTGGCTTCTAATGAGTTTGAGGTTTCCCTTTTCCGGCTTGCTTTTTCTTTAGCGTTTTTTGGGGCTTTTAGAGTGAGCGAATTAGTGGCAGTCAATAAGACATCTACGTCCTCTGGTCTTTTGTTTAAGGACATTGTTTTTAGGGATTCGACAGTATTATGCAAACTAAGTCGTTAAAAAAAAGACCAAACGGGTAGGGGAAAATGGGTTGCTTTGGTAAAGCATAGTGATGTGTCGATATGTCTAGTTCATTTAACTACTGCGTATATGGCTATGTGTCCAGAGGGAGGGTCACAATGGTTGATTCATGCTGACCTTAAACCTCTCACTAAATTTCAGTTTGCCGCAATTTTTAAACAGGGTTTAGTTGATTTAGGCATCAATCCATCTGATTATGGTACACATTCGTTTCGTATTGGTGCAGCTACAGCCGCAGCGATAGCAGGAGCATCTCCTGCTGCCATTCAATTAGTAGGTCGTTGGCGTTCATCGGCATACAAAAAGTACATGCGCTGCGATAAGCTTAGGTGCGCACCTGGCGACAACCCGAAAATGTAGTTTACCTGCCAATCCTTGAACGGCTAGCGTTCAACAATTGGGGGTGTGAGGGAATTTTTTAATTTTCCCTCCCGGTAGCCATGATCTGATCCACTTTGGTTCCCGGGTAGGTTTTTTAGTTTTTCTCCTTCACTCGGGTTACTGTTTTTCCCCATGTGCATCCCTGCTAGTTAGTTGCCATGTGTTCATTAAGTTGTGTTGTTGACACTGGGCTTGGTGTGGTTCTCACGGTCAGGGTTTTTCTTTTTCCACAGCCAGGACATCAGAAGATGGGCAGGTGTGGTTTGTGGGCCACTCCTTTATTTTTTGGGCTGAAAAGCATGTGAGAGCTCACAGTGTCCATTTTCCGGTGGATAGAAGTCAGATGCGGTGGATTGGTGTTAGAGGTTTGTGCGTAGAGTCGGTGATGGTTCTGATTGTTTCATCCATTGCAAAATGGGGAGTGCCGAAATATTTGGTGTTGCACGTTGGAGGGAATGATTTAGGTAAAATGAAGGTTGTATCATTGATCATTCATTTGCGAGAGGTTTGTGAGGAAGTACGTTTGCATTGGCCGTCGGTGAGAATTGTGTGGTCTGAAATGATGCCTCGTTTGACTTGGAGAGGAGTGCGGAAGCAGGGTGCGTTGGAAAGGGCATGTAAGAAAGCAAACGTAGCGATTGCTAAGCACATTGAGTCCATAGGAGGATTGGTGGTGAGTCATAGCTTTTTGGAAGGAGATATTGGACGTTTCTTCAGGCATGACGGAGTGCATTTGAATGAGTTAGGTACGGGTTTCTTTGTTAGGGATTTGTTTTCCTTTTTGGGCTAGTTTTGGGTGGCGGGCCAGTCTTTTAGGGCCTGGCTTTGGCGAGAGTACGCTGCAACTCAGTGGCTTTAAGTGGCGTAAGAAAACTTTGTGTGGGCACTGGCCCTCAATGCCCCTGGCTAATTTGTCCTTCTCTGCGCGAGGGGACCCGGGCGCTTTTTGTGTACGTAAGCACCTCGGATTGGCCCAGGAGGGAAGTGAGACCCTCACATCGTTAGTACGTCTTTAGGGGGGATGTTTTAGTCGTTCCTCAGAGATATTTTTGGTTGACCAAGGTCAAAGCTAGAACTGAACTTGCAGCGTCTATTTGCCACCCTGGTTAGGTTGATTCATTTCTGATTTATAAATAAAAGCTGTGACCTTTTTTAGCCAAGCTATGGTTGTCTGTGTCTTTATTTATAGTTAAGGTTAAGTAAGCTAATAAGGTGTTGGATGTCAAGCAATAAACTTATGCAGATCTTAATATAGACGAAATGCTGAATGGAATTGAGGATAAATAAGTCTGATGGTTTTTTGCAAAGTGGTGTGTATGACAGCTTTGTTGCTGGGTAAGATTAGATGGTCAGATGATGTGATTAGCCAATGGCAAGTTTTGAAGGATGAGTTTATACGTGGTATATATAGGCATGTTAGATTCTATCCAGTCTCTTTTGATGGATCTTCACAACCCACCATCCCACCCGTTATATTGTTGTGTCACACTAATCTTTTTTCTCCAGTTTAGGTGAGGCACAGCAGGCGAGAGTACGCTGCAACTCAGTGGCTTTAAGTGGCGTAAGAAAACTTTGTGGGGGCACTAGGGTCTTTTGTTCTTCTTATAGTGACTTTCTCCAAGATATCTCTTCTACTTCACAAGAACTTGATGGCTCCCTGTCCACCGACGAACTAACGTTTCCATGTTTGAGCGGTTATTACATGAAAAATCGAGGGGGCAGAACTGTCACGCAGTATGTCGTGAATGGCTCACTGTGGTTATTCCTGACTGTCCCATGCACAAGATGCCAAGATTGATTCCTAGGCAGAGCCAAATGCAATTCCCCTCAATCAAACCAATTGGGTTGAATCTTCTGTTTCAAGCCCATCAAAGCCACGGTTGAACGCAGTACTCAAAAGAGCTGTCTTTTCCAGCGTTTGGGACCCAGCGAGTTCAATCTCCGGTGCAGCTCCTACTCTTTTTCCCTAGACTTCCGGTTTCCCGCGCTAAGTAGATCTCAGCGCCCGTAGCCCTCGGCCACCTTGTTACATCGCAGTTATATTTTGAACTGACGGAAAAAATTATGTTAAAAGTTAGCCCTTATTATATGTCACAATAAAGGCCCTCATTCAGAGCCACTCGCAAACAGCAGTACGCTCGTTGCATTCTGATGTTGACTAACCACGCATGCGTCGGTGTTACACTGCGCATGTGCGTACGGCAGATTGCGAGCTTTTTATCTGTCGTTCCTAAAATAGCGTACAGGAAGTGACATGTCAAATGTGATTGACAGAACAGGGCGTTTTTGGGTGTTGACGGGGGTGGAGATGGAAAAACGCAGGCGTGGTGAGGCGTTTTTGGGGCGTACATACATTAGCAGATGCGAACGTCAAATGTGTTCGGACCGTCACATACGTCACTGGAACATCCTCTTTCCCTTCAAAATGCTCGCACAGTTTCGGGTCTGGATTACTCGACCACATTGGCGATGGCCTTCTCCTCCGTCCCGGGACTCCACGATGTTGCAGCGATTAATCGCGGGTGGTCACAAAAGCAATTAGTGTTGTATTGAAAACCGGCTTGGTATGTGTTTGGAAAGCAGTTTATTGGGATAGCACAAAACCGTAGGCAGGTGGAAATCATACCTGCTAATGTCAGGATTACACAATCAATTGGCGTACATTTTTGGGGGGGTTTTTTGGCCTCAATTTGTTGTTTATGGCCTATTGTGACAATAATGTCATCATGTTTTAATTAGCTCCCCTTTTTTTTTTTAATGTGCAATTTGCATCGTTATGTTTTTTTTTAAACGTTCCTTCAAGAGGCCTTTTTTTTATACAAATGAAATGGTTTTTGGTGTCCTTTTTTGCCTTTAGGGCCAGGATTAAATGTAACCCATTTGTCCAATAATGTCACAATACAATGTCAGATTTTTTTCATAAATTTATTGTTTAAACACAAACCAATTGGCATAATATTTTTTTTTAGTTTTTCTGCCAAAGATACTTTTTAAAAAAAAATAAAAATCAATAACTGATAACATAAACGTACAAAAATAACTTAAAAACATTTCACAAGAAAGGAGAGGGAAGTTTTGACCAGAAAGGAATATGAGCCAAGCACAGAAGGAGTGTGGGAAAAGTCGCCATTGCTGTCACCGTTTTTTCGCCCGTTTGGATGGGGGAGGGTGGGCGCCAGACCGGGTCCGGGATGCCATCGGGCTGGCCTGTCCAGAGGCAGATGTTGTGGGCTCTGGACTAGGCACAGGGCTAGGCACATTTGGAGGATTGGCTGATGTTGTGCCAGAGGTGGAGGATCCTGATGTTCCGGCAGGAAGGGAGGTCGGCTCCACCATGTGCTGGCGAACGAGCTGCTCCAGGGCATCGGCGATGCGGATGTTGGCCCTGGTATTTTCCGCCAGGGCCTGACCAATGGTCACGTTGGCCGCAGCATTTTGCTCCAGGGCCTCAGCCACCCGTAGCAGACTGGCGTCCATCCTCTGCAGAATCTCCGTATGGAAATCCGATTTGAAATTGAGTTCTGTGAGGAGGCCCACTGCCTGCGAGGGGGCACGCCCTGGACTGGCTTCTGCAGGGTCCTCAGCCGGATGTACTGGTTCCTCCCCTGCAGAGCCAGCAGAAATTCTGCGGCCAAGGCTTCCCTCTGGAGCAGACTCATCCGCCTGTGTCTCTGTTGGAAAAATGAGAAAAGACTCACATTAGAATCTACATATTGGCACAATAGCATTTCAGAGTTGGTGACATCACAATACTTACCTGGGCCAACATGAGGAGCCGCAAAGTCTGGCATGTCCGTATCCATGTTGGACACGCCAAACACCTCCACAGGCTGCACACACCCCTGTGCCAGCTCTTCTAAATCCGTCAACTCCAATGACACAGGGGTGGGACCCCCACCTGTCCCCCTTGCATGCCTAGCCCTGTCCGCGAGTTTTTGCTTTAGGCGATATTTGAAGTCGCCCCATCTGTGGGGAAAAATGGAAGCCATTATCCTTTGGTTTAAAATGGGGTTTGTTTTTAGGGGGGGCAAGGGTTTACTTACCGCCGTTTGACATCCCGGGCTAGACGGACATAATCACCCACCGTATTGACAGCAACGGCTACCTCTTCCCACATTCTCCACTTCTGGCTTAGACTCATATTCCTGTCTGCCTGTGGCAGGATGTCCACACACTTCTGGATCAAAACCTCCATCTCCTTTCTTGTGAAATGTGGCTGCCTTTTTTTTTTGGCCGCTTTGGCCGGAATACTGGGCCCAGCAGCCTCTTCCATGTCATCCTCCTCACCTATTTGTGTAAATTTACAGAATTCACAAAATCACAACTTGCCTCATCTTATGTTTCAAATTAATCGTTGATAGAAAATGCATGAAAGACTTACCGCCTGACTCTTGGGCATTTTTTCCCTGGTCTGTCGCCATGTCTGCGGTCCAAACAAGAAATACACCAGAATTTGAATGTGTTTTCGTGACGTATTTATACATGCGTCCTTATTTTGCGGCCGCATCATTGATTGTGCGGCCCTATGATCCCTCCTTAATTTGTGCCGGAAACGAAACACTATTTATGGCTTGGTGTGTCTCAAGTCGAGGTGGCGTTTTTGGATTGTTGGAGGTTATCTTGGCTGGAGTTTATTGATTGTGTAGAAAGGAGTTGGAGGTTGGAGAATCGTTTGTTGGTTAGATTTGCGTTTTTTTTTCCGTTATCTTTGTTGGTTTATATTTTTGGGACCTCGTTTGTTGATTTGGTAAGTTTTGTGAAGTCTAACTTTTGTTCAATTGTTGTTTCATTGTGTTTCGTATATTTTGTAATTTTTGGATACCTAATTTATTCTATTTTAGATTTTGTTTATTTTCGACCCCAAAGACCTTTTGATTTTGCATCTTAGATATTTGCTCTTGGTAAGTCCATTTTTTATCTTGTATTAGCAAACTAATTAGCGCATTTTTAGTAGTTACTCTTGTGACTTGTATTAGCGAACTAATTAGCGCATTTTTAGTAGTTACTCTTGTGACTTGTATTAGCGAACTAATTAGCGCATTTTTAGTAGTTACTCTTGTGACTTGTATTAGCGAACTAATTAGCACATTTTTAGTAGTTACTCTTGTGACTTGTATTAGTGAACTAATTAGCGCATTTTAAACAGCTTAATAATCATTCTAACTTTTTGATGGTTTAGCTTTCGCTTTTTGAGCCAACATTTCGACCCGTTTTGATGTACTGTGTTAAATGTCGCTTTGCGGTTTTGCTAAATGGGTGTTTGGCATATTTGAACTTTGGTCTAGCACAAAATGTATCCACAAAAATGCACAGAGTGAAATGTGTCAAGTAATTTTGTTGTTTATTTTCAGTTTGGACGTATCATGACAATACCCCGGCATGTAAGCAGCAATGGATGGTATCATCAAGCTAAGTTGTTTTAATATAGTTTTGGGGTGGGTCAAAAGCCTTACTTTAAAATTTTGGAATTTCAGGTTGATCTGGGGAGGATTGTTCTGGCCATGCTCCCGGAAGCCGACCAACCTCAATCTCATCCCAGGCGTAGGCATCGTAGGCATGCAAGGCCCCAGATATTTCGAACACGTGTCACCCTTTTTGGAATGCCCGATGATGAGGTTTTAAGACGCTACCGTCTACCTCCCAAAATCATCATAGACACTCTCTCATTAATAGAAAGTGATCTTGAGCGGCAAATTGACAGTCCAACAGCAATACCACCACTGACGCAATTTATGGCGGTGTTACATTTCTGTGCCTCAGGATCGTTTCAAACAACGGTGGGAATAGTGGCGGGCATCTCCCAATCCTCCTTTTCCCGGATCCTGAGGGCAGTGATGGAGGCACTTTTCAAGCACCTCCATCATTTTATTCAAATGCCTTTGGATATGGGTGCCCTTAGTGTGGCCAAGGCCAATTTTTACCAAATAGCTGGCTTCCCACACATCATAGGGGTTGTGGATGGTACTCACATACCACTTCAGCCTCCAGCACGGCTGGAGGCAATATTTCGAAACAGGAAACACTATCACTCCCTGAATGTAATGGTGGTATGTGATGCCTCCCTCCAGATCCTGTCCCTGAATGCTAAGTTACCAGGGAGTGCACATGACTCCTTCGTCATCCGGCAATCAGGGATATGGCAGAAATTAACCAACCTACAAGCTGGTGATGCGTGGCTTCTGGGTAAGTGGAGACCTTTAGTACATAACAATGTTAAGCTTGATACACAGTGTTCCTGATGTTGTCTCTTATTTTTCACAGGAGACAGTGGATACCCTTGCATGTCCTGGCTGCTCACTCCTTATTTGGCTCCCACACCAGGCCCACAAAGTGAGTATAATTCCGCACTTACAGCCACCAGGCAAGTGGTGGAGCGCTGTATCGGCCTTTTAAAAGGCCGATTCAGATGCCTCCACCGCTCTGGTGGCGAGCTCATGTATTTGCCGGATATGGTGTCGAAAATTGTGGTCCTGTGTGGGATATTTCACAACATCGCCATAAGGAGTGGTGTCCCAATGCAGCCAGAGGATGCCTTACCTGAGGATGGCCCCCCCAAGGTTGGTCGGAGGTCAGTATGTGGGGGGGCCATACGCGATGATGTGGTGGCCAGATTTTTTAGGTAAGTTTGACCCAAACTACAGTGTTTATACCTAATGTGTTTGTGTTTGTTTGCGAACATCTAATTTTTTTTTATTTTTTCACCATCTTCTGTTTGTTCACATAATCTTTGCCACTCCAACGCTCACTACTTCCTGCTACCCTTACCAAACCTGGATCTGGTGATTTTGTCCATATATTCTGGAACCTATATCGCAACGCCATGTTTGTGGAATCATGTTGGCATGGTCCTTCGTCAACCAGTTCTTGATTGTTTTTTTTAATTAAATATTTTATTTGTATGTGTTGTATTTGAGATTATCACTTTGACCACTTTGATTTCTCATTTATGTTGTGAATAAATGTTTGGAGAGTGAAATGGTCTTCCTTTTTTTGGACGTTAACAGCAAGTGGAACCAGGTTAACACACCTTACAATTGACTAAGGGGTAATCCAGTACTGACACCAGTTGATGTAAACTGAAATATGTTTGCAGGTTCCCAACCCACACCAAAAGGAAGCCTGTCCAAACCTTTGGATTTGGAAGATTGGCCTAAGCAGCTTGCACACCAACTAGGAACCTGTAAAATGGCGAAATATCTAATTGACACTACACCCAAAAAGGGAAATGACATTGTTACTGTTATGTGTTTCTTGTGGCTGTTTAACATACAAATACAAAATACAATCTAACTTTTAAAAAAGGGAAATCCTTGCAGGAACAGTCTACTTATGTCAGGGAAAACTATTTGTGTTTTAGAAAAAAAGAATGAGCCAGAACGTATATTAGAACTACAAAATTTATTTACAAAACGAAAATAAACAAAAAAAACTACTGGCGAAGGATGCCAGACAGCCGGTCAAGGGCCACAAGAAGGCCAATGACATGTTGGCGCATCTGGCCAACACAATCCTCCACCTCTTGACGACGCCTCTGTTCCTCTGTGGGTGAGAAAAGTGTGTGGATTAATAAAACAATAGGGAATCCACATTAAAAAAACAAAAACACAACGAAATCACTCCTAAACCGAAAAAAGAAAAAGCAAAACAAAAAGGGGGTGCTGGCAAAAATACAAGGCCTATGTACAAATTCACACAGGTATGATATGTGTATGTTGAAATCAGCAGGAAGAGGTAAAGGCAAACTGCTAAATCACCAAAAGTAAACCAAACAAGCACGAATAAAGGCATGACACATGATTACATACAAACAGTTTGTGGTTAAAAAAAATGAGAAATAAAAACAGACCGGGAGCCAAAACGGGAGCTCCGGAAGTCCCTCCATGTTCCTCCTCGGAGGAGCCTTCATTCCCCAAAGAACGGGGAGGGGTAATGATGGACTCCGGGGAGGGGGTAATTGGAAGAGGGGTGGGTGGAGGAGAGGGGGAAGTGGGACGGAGGGGAAGGAGGCCCGACAGTTCCGGGAGAGGGTCTGGGAAGGCTGGGGAGGAGTGGGGTATAGGGGAAATATTTGGGGTGGAGTGTTGGCTGGGGGTTGGGGATAGTGGCCGGGAACGCCGTCTGGCCAGACGGTGACGGCGTAGTCTTGGCTGTCCTCCTAAAATATGTCAAACAAATTGAGGTTAGTTTCTGGGCAAATCCGGGGCCCAAATAAAAAAAAAAAAACCAGCAACAAAAAACATGCAAAAAGGAGTAGAATGAAAAAAACAGAAATAGAGGGAAAACAAGCACACGCTGATATGAGGACAAATAATTAATAGGACAGACAGGAAAACATGCACACGCAGATATGAGGACAAATAATTAATAGGACAGACAGGAAAACATGCACACGCAGATATGAGGACAAATAATTAATAGGACAGACAGGAAAACATGCACACGCAGATATGAGGACAAATAATTAATAGGTCAGACAGGAAAACATGCACACGCAGATATGAGGACAAATAATTAATAGGACAGACAGGAAAATATGCACACGCAGATATGAGGACAAATAATTAATAGGACAGACAGGAAAACATGCACACGCAGATATGAGGACAAATAATTAATAGGACAGACAGGAAAACATGCACACGCAGATATGAGGACAAATAATTAATAGGACAGACAGGAAAACATGCACACGCAGTTTGCCCCACAAACACAAACATGAAAACCACAATACATAACACTTACTTTCAACGATCTGCATGCGAAAGCATGCCAGCAAGCGGGGCGTTCGCCGTTGCAGGTCTGACCACCTGCGCTCAAGCTGCCCGATGTTGCGGCGTGAACCCAACGACCGCAGGCGGGACCGTGCCTCCGCATACGCGGAGCGCTTCTGCCGGTTGGTGATGGGTGGAGGCTGGCTGGTGATCCGCCTATCCATCACCTCCGTAAGCACCAGCAGCTCGCGCCTGGTGAATGCGGAGGCTCTCATGATGGCAATGGAGTTTTTCATACAAAACATTTTTGATAAAGTGTGGCCAAAATTTCTGATTGGCTAATGTATTTTGGAAATTAACAGGAGCAATTTTATTGGTTAGTGTATGAGTCATGTGTTCAACAGGGCCAGAAATCTCTGGAGAGTTATGATAGGCTTGATGCAGTGACATGCGTTTGCAAATTTAAATAAAGAAATGAACCCCGGAAAATATGCGGGGATCCACAGCAATAGAACAATTGTTTAATTGTGGTTCACATGTTTTTTGAACAATAAAAGCGAATGTTCCATCCGTACGTATTCTGCGGGTAAACACACAAACACGGACAAGAGTAAAGTTTCTTGCATTGTGTTGAAAAAAAAAAAACAATTAAGCTAATTGATACATTAATTGGCATGATACGATTGAGGGAGGTAGGCAGAATAAAGGAGCAGGTAATCGACATCTGACAAGGCCACTTCCGGTTTCACTTGTGCGTGCGTTCCCTTCAAGCCATTTCGGGGATGTACGCTCGCTATTTCGCACGCTCGTTAGTTAGAGGAGGGGTCGCCTGAGTTTAGGGAGGAATTTTAGATGTGAACGAAAATACGAGCGAGCCATTGAATTTAAATATTTTTGTACGTACGCCTAACGTACGTGCGCCCGCTTGCGAGTGGGTCTGAATGAGGGCCAAAATATTATTTTTTATTAGTTAGAAAGCTTTTTGTGGTGCAATAAAAAAAAATGATGTGTCTTGGTTAAAATTTGTTATGTGTATTAGAAAAATATTACTATATGTGATGGTTATGTGTTGTTATATGATGCTTAGAAAACATTTTTATATGATAATTATTTAATGCTATGATTTGCATTCAAACATTATTATCAATCAGATATGAATGTCTTACCAGTCTAGGCCGATCTCGACGGGTATAGAAGGGTACCCTGTTCCGACCCTCCCCGTAAGGGTGAGTGACGCTCCTTAATGATCCTCAGCTTGACATCCGGGGGGCCTGCATCCAGGTGTCTCTCACCAGTCTAGACTCTAGGTGGCTTCACTTGGAAAAAAAACAGAAAGTGTAACGTCTTTTTAAAGACCCCTTGCTACACCAGTGTAGTGATCTATATGATCTTTCTGATGTCAAGGTTCTTTTGTTCTTCTTATAGTGACTTTCTCCAAGATATCTCTTCTACTTCAGAAGAACTTGATGGCTCCCTGTCCACCGACGAACTAACGTTTCCATGTTTGAGCGGTTATTACATGAAAAAGCGAGGGGGCAGAACTGTCACGCAGTATTTCGTGAAAGGCTCACTTTGGTTACTCCTGACTGTCCCATGCACAGGAAGCCAAAATTCACTCTTAGGCGGCCCCAAATGCAATGCCCCTCAAGCCAATCAATTAGGTTGAATCTTCTCTTTCAAGCGCACCAAAGCCACGGTTCAATGCAATACTCAAAAGAGCTGTCTTTTCCAGCGTTAGGGACCCAGCAAGTTTAATCTCCAGAGCAGCTCCTACTCTTTTTCCATAGACTTCTGGTTTCCCGCGCTAAGTAGATCTTGGCGCCCGCAGCCCTCGGCCACCTTGTTACATCGCAGCTATATTTTGAAGTAACTGACGTAAAGAATTATGTTAAAAGTTATCCCTTATTATGTGTCATAATAAAATATAATTTTTTATTAGCTAGAAAGTTTTTTGTGGTGCAATAAAAAAAAAAATTATGTGTCTTGGTTAAAATTTGTTATATGTCTTAGAAAAATATTAATATATAAGTGATGGTTATGTGAGGCTTAGAAAACATTTTTATATGATAATTATTTAATGCTATGATTTATATTCAAACATTATTATCAATCAGATATAAATGGCTTACCAGTCTAGGCCGACCTCGGCGGGCACAAAGGGGTACCCTGTGCTGACCCTTCCCCGAAAGGGTCAGCGACGCTCCTTCCTGATCCTCAGCTTGACACTGGGGGGGCCTTCATCCAGTTGTCTCTCACCATTCTTGACTCTCGGTGGCTTCACTTGGAAAAAAACCAGAAAGTGTAACGTCTTTTTAAAGACCCCTTGCTACACCAGTGTAGTGATCTATCTGATCTTTCTGATGTCAAGGGGTCTTTTGTTCTTCTTATAGTGACTTTCTCCAAGATAGCTCTTCTACTTCGGAAGAACTTGATGGCTCCCTGTCCACCGACGAACTAACGTTTCCATGTTTGATTGGTTATTACATGAAAAAGCGAGGGGGCAGAACTGTCACGCAGTATGTCGTGAATGGCTCACTGTGGTTACTCCTGACTGTCCCATGCACAGGAAGCCAAGATTGACTCTTAGGCAACAACAAATGCAATGACCCTCAAGCCAATCAATTAGGTTGAGTCTTCTAATTCAATCCCACCAAAGCCACGGTTGAACACAGTACTCAAAAGAGCTGTCTTTTCCAGCATTTGGGACCCAGCGAGTTCAATCTCCGATGCAGCTCCTACTCTTTTTCCCTAGACTTCCGGAATCCTGTGCTAAGTAGATCTCGGCGCCGCAGCCCTCGGCCACCTTGTTACATCGCAGTTTTATTTTTATATAACTGACGTTAAAAATTATGTTAAAAGTTACACCTTATTATGTGTCACAATAAAATTTTATTTTTTATTAGTTAGAAAGTTTTTTATGGTGCAATAAAAAAAAATTATATGTCTTGGTTAAAATTTGTTATGTGTCTTAGAAAAATATTAAAATATATGTGATGGTTATATGATGCTTAGAAAACATTTTTATATGATAATTATTCAATGCTATGATTTGCATTCAAAGTTTCAAATATTATTATAAATCAGATATAAATGTCTTACCAGTCTAGGCCGACCTTGGCAGACACAAAGGGGTACTCTGTGCTGACCCTTCCCCGTAGGGATCAGCGACGCTCCTTCCTGATCCTCAGCTTGAAACTAGGGGGGCCTGCATCCAGGTGTCTCTCACCATTCTTCACTCTCGGTGGCTTCACTTGGAAAAATACAGAAAGTGTAACGTCTTTTTAAAGACCCCTTGCTACACATGTGTAGTGATCTATATGATCTTTCTGATGTCAAGGGGTCTTTTGTTCTTCTTATAGTGACTTTCTCCAAGATATCTCTTCTACTTCGGAAGAACTCGATGGCTCCCTGTCCACCGACGAACTAACGTTTCCATGTTTGAGCGGTTATTACATGAAAAAGCGAGGGGGCAGAACTGTCACGCAGTATGTCGTGAAAGGCTCACTGTGGTTACTCCTGACTGTCCCATGCACAGGAAGCCAAGATTGACTCTTAGGCAGCGCCAAATGCAATGCCCCTCAAGCCAATCAATTAGGTTGCATCTTCTGTTTCAAGCGCACCAAAGCCACGGTTCAACGCAATACTCAAAAGAGCTGTCTTTTCCAGCGTTTGGGACCCAGCAAGTTCAATCTCCGGAGCAGCTCCTACTCTTTTTCCATAGACTTCTGGTTTCCCGCGCTAGTAGATCTCGGCGACTTCAGCCCTCGGCCACCTTGTTACATCGCAGTTATATTTTGAAGTAACTGACGGAAAAAATTATTTAAAAACTTACCCCTTATTATGAGTCATAATAAAATATTATTTTTTATTAGTTAGAAAGTTTTTTGTGTTGCAATAAAAAAAAAAATGATGTGTCATGGTTAAAATTTGTTACGTGTCTTAGAAAAATATTAATATATATGTGATGGTTATGTGATGCTTAGAAAACATTTTTATATGATAATTATTTAATGCTATGATTTCCATTCAAACATTATTATCAATCAGATATAAATGTCTTACCAGTGTATGCCGACCTCGGCGGCACAGAGGGGTACCCTGTCCCGACCCTTCCCCAAAAGGGTCAGCGACGCTCCTTCCTAATCCTCAGCTTGATACTCGGGGGCCTTCATCCAGGTGTCTCTCACCATTCTTGACTCTCGGTAGCTTCACTTGGAAAAAAAACAGAAAGTGTAACGTCTTTTTAAAGACCCCTTGCTACACCAGTGTAGTGATTTATCTGATCTTTCTGATGTCAAGGGGTCTTTTGTTCTTCTTATAGTGACTTTCTCCAAGATAGCTCTTCTACTTCCAAAGATCTTGATGGCACCCTGTCCACCGACGAACTAACGTTTCCACGTTTGAGTGGCTATTAGAAGAAAAAGCGAGCATTCTGAACTGTCACGCAGTAAGTCGTGAATGGCTCACTGTGGTTACTCCTGACTGTCCTTTGCACAGGAAGACAAGATTGACTCTTAGGCAGCGCCAAATGCAATGCCCCTCAAGCCTATCAATTAGGTTGAATCTTCTGATTTAAGCCCACCAAAGCCACGGTTGAACACAGTACTCAAAAGAGCTGTCTTTTCCAGCGTTTGGGACCCAGCGAGTTCAATCTCTGGTGCAGCTCCTACTCTTTTTCCATAGACTTCCGGTTTCCGGCGCTAAGTAGATCTCGGCGCTCACAGCCCTCGGCCACCTTGTTACTTCGCAGTAATATTTTTATATAACTGACGTTACAAAATTATGTTAAAAGTTACCCCTTATTATGTGTCACAATAAAATATAATTTTTTATTAGTTAGAAAGTTTTTTATGGTGCAATAAAAAAAAATTATGTGTCTTGGTTAAAATTTGTTATTTGTATTAGAAAAATATTACTATATGTGATGGTTATATGATGTTATATGATGCTTAGAAAACATTTTTATATGATAATTAATGCTATGATTTGCATTCTAACATTATTATCAATCAGTTATGAATGTCTTACCAGTCTTGGCCGATCTCGACGGGTACAGAGGGGTACCCTGTGCCGACCCTTCCCCAAAAGGGTCAGTGACGCACTTTCCTGATCCTCAGCTTGACACTCGGGGGGCCTTCATCCAGGTGTCTCTCACCATTCTTGACTCTCGGTGGCTTCACTTGGAAAAAAACCAGAAAGTGTAACGTCTTTTTAAAGACCCCTTGCTACACCAGTGTAGTGATCTATCTGATTTTTCTGATGTCAAGGCATCTTTTATTCTTCTTATAGTGACTTTCTCCAAGATATCTCTTCTACTTCGGAAGAACTTGATGGCTCCCTGTCCACCGACGATCTAACGTTTCCATGTTTGAGTGGTTATTACATGAAAAAGCGAGGGGGCAGAATTGTCACGTAGTATTTCATGAAAGGCTCACTTTGGTTACTCCTGACTGTCCCATGCACAGGAATCCAAGATTGACTCTTAGGCAGCAACAAATGCAATGACCCTCAAGCCAATCAATTAGGTTGAATCTTCTGATTCAATCCCACCAAAGCCACGGTTGAAAACAGTACTCAAAAGAGCTGTCTTTTCCAGCGTTTGGGACCCAGCGAGTTCAATCTCCGATGCAGCTCCTACTCTTTTTCCATAGACTTCCGGAATCCCGCGCTAAGTAGATCTCGGCGCCCTCAGTCCTCGGCCACCTTGTTACATCGCAGTTATATTTTAATATAACTGTTGTAAAAAATTATGTTAACAGTTACCCCTTATTATGTGTCACAGTAAAATATTATTTTTTATTAGTTAGAAAGCTTTTTGTGGTGCAATAAAAAAAAATGTGTCTTGGTTAAAATTTGTTATGTGTATTAGAAAAATATTACTATATGTGATGGTTATGTTTTGTTATATGATGCTTAGAAAACATTTTTATATGATAATTATTTAATGCTATGATTTGCATTCAAACATTATTATCAATCAGATATGAATGTCTTACCAGTCTAGGCCGATCTCGACAGGTACAGAGGGGTACCCTGTGCTGAACCTCCCCGTAAGGGTCAGTGACGCTCCTTAATGATCCTCAGCTTGACATCCAGGGGGACTGCATCCAGGAGTCTCTCACCAGTCTTGACTCTAGGTGGCTTCACTTGGAAAAAAAACAGAAAGTGTAACGTCTTTTTAAAGACCCCTTGCTACACATGTGTAGTGATCTATATGATCTTTCTGATGTCAAGGAGTCTTTTGTTCTTCTTATAGTGACTATCTCCAAGATATCTCTTCTACTTCAGAAGAAGAACTTGATGGCTCCCTGTACACCGACGAACTAACGTTTCCATGTTTGAGTGGTTATTACATGAAAAAGCGAGGGGGCAGAACTGTCATGCAGTATTACATGAAAGGCTCACTTTGGTTACTCCTGACTGTCCCATGCACAGGAAGCCAAGATTGACTCTTAGGCAGCGCCAAATGCAATGCCCCTCAAGCCAATTAATTAGGTTGAATCTTCTGTTTCAAGCGCACCAAAGCCACGGTTCAATGCAATACTCAAAAGAGCTGTCTTTTCCAGCGTTAGAGACCCAGCAAGTTCAAACTCCGGAGCAGCTCCTACTCTTTTTCCTTAGACTTCTGGTTTCCCGCGCTAAGTAGATCTCGGCGACCACAGCCCTCGGCCACCTTCTTACATCGCAGTTATATTTTGAAATAACTGACGGAAAAAATTATGTTAAAAGTTACCCCTTATTATGTGTCACAATAAAATACAGAAAGTGTAACGTCTTTTTAAAGACACCTTGCTACACATGTGTAGTGATCTATCTGATTTTTCTGATGTCAAGGCATCTTTTGTTCTTCTTATAGTGACTTTCTCCAAGATATCTCTTCTACTTCGGAAGAATTTGATGGCTCCCTGTCCACCGACGAACTAACATTTCCATGTTTGAGCAGTTATTACATGAAAAAGCGAGGGGGCAGAACTGTCACGCAGTATGTCGTGAAAGGCTCACTGTGGTTACTCCTGACTGTCCCATGCACAGGAAGCCAAGATTGACTCTTAGGCAGCGCCCAATGCAATGCCCCTCAAGCCAATCAATTAGGTTGAATCTTCTGTTTCAAGCGCACCAAAGCCACGGTTCAACGCAATACTCAAAAGAGCTGTCTTTTCCAGCATTAGGGACCCAGCAAGTTCAATCTCCAAAGCAGCTCCCAATCTTTTTCCCTAGACTTCAGGTTTCCCGCACTAAGTAGATCTCCGCGCCCGCAGCCCTCGGCAACCTTGTTACATCGCAGTTATATTTTGAAGTAAATGACGTAAAAAATAATTTTAAAAGTTACCCCTTATTATGTGTCATAGTAAAATATTATTTTTTATTAGTTAGAAAGTTTTTTATGGTGCAATAAAAAAAAAATGATGTGTCATGGTTAAAATAAGTTATGTGTCTTAGGAAAATATTAATATATATGTGATGGTTATGCGATGCTTAGAAAACATTTTTATATGATAATTATTTAATGCTATGATTT
This sequence comes from Taudactylus pleione, assembly GCA_031769625.1. Classification (NCBI taxonomy): domain Eukaryota; kingdom Metazoa; phylum Chordata; class Amphibia; order Anura; family Myobatrachidae; genus Taudactylus; species Taudactylus pleione. The sequence goes on from JAUIMM010000288.1 coordinate 123,947, forward strand.
CCATTCAAACATTATTATCAATCAGATATAAATGTCTTACCAGTCTAGGCCGACCTCGGCGGGCACAGAGGGGTACCCTGTGCTGACCCTTCCCCGAAAGGGTCAGCGACGCTCCTTCCTGATCCTCAGCTTGACAATCGGGGGGCCTACATCCAGGTGTCTCTCACCATTCTTGACTCTCGGTGGCTTCACTTGGAAAAAAAACACAAAGTGTAACGTCTTTTTAAAGACCCCTTGCTACACCAGTGTAGTGATCTATCTGATCTTTCTGATGTCAAGGGGTCTTTTGTTCTTCTTATAGTGACTTTCTCCAAGATAGCTCTTCTACTTCCAAAGGTCTTGAAGGCTCCCTATCCACCAATGAAGTAAGGTTTCCACGTTTGAGTGGCTAGTAGAAGAAAAAGCGAGCATTCATAACTGTCACGCAGTAAGTCGTGAATGGCTCACTGTGGTTACTCCTGACTGCCCATGCACAGGAAGCCAAGATTGACACTTAGGCAGCGCCAAATGCAATGCCCCTCAAGCCAATCAATTAGGTTGAATCTTCTGATATAAGCCCACCAAAGCCATGGTTGAACACAGTACTCAAAAGAGCTGTCTTTTCCAGCATTTGGGACCCAGCGAGTTCAATCTCTGGTGCAGCTCCTACTCTTTTTCCATAGACTTCCGGTTTCCCGCGCTAAGTAGATCTCGGCGCCCACAGCCCTCGGCCACCTTGTTACATCGCAGTTTTATTTTTATATAACTGAAGTTACAAAATTATGTTAAAAGTTACCCCTTTTTATGTGTCACAATAAAATATTATTTTTTATTAGTTAGAAAGTTTTTTATGGTGCAATAAAAAAAAATGATGTGTCTTGGTTAAAATTTGTTATTTGTATTAGAAAAATATTACTATATGTGATGGTTATGTGTTGTTATATGATGCTTAGAAAACATTTTTATATGATAATTAATGCTATGATTTGCATTCTAACATTATTATCAATCAGATATGAATGTCTTACCAGTCTTGGCCGATCTCAACGGGTACAGAGGGGTACCCTGTGCCGACCCTTCCCCGAAAGGTCAGTGACGCACTTTCCTGATCCTCAGCTTGACACTCGGGGGGCCTTCATCCAGGTGTCTCTCACCATTCTTGACTCTCGGTGGCTTCACTTGGAAATAAAACAGAAAGTGTAACGTCTTTTTAAAGACCCCTTGCTACACCAGTGTAGTGATCTATCTGATTTTTCTGATGTCAAGGCATCTTTTGTTCTTCCTATAGTGACTTTCTCCAAGATATCTCTTCTACTTTTGAAGAACTTGATGGCTACCTGTCCACCGACGATCTAACGTTTCCATGTTTGAGTGGTTATTACATGAAAAAGCGAGGGGGCAGAATTGTCACGCAGTATGACATGAAAGGCTCACTTTGGTTACTCCTGACTGTCCCATGCACAGGAAGCCAAGATTGACTCTTAGGCAGCAACAAATGCAATGACCCTCAAGCCAATCAATTAGATTGAATCTTCTGATTCAATCCCACCAAAGCCACGGTTGAACACAGTACTCAAAAGAGCTGTCTTTTCCAGCGTTTGGGACCCAGAGAGTTCAATCTCCGATGCAGCTCCTACTTTTTTTCCATAGACTTCCGGAATCCCGCGCTAAGTAGATCTCGGCGCCCGCAGCCCTCGGCCACCTTGTTACATCGCAGTTATATTTTTATATAACTGTTGTAAAAAATTATGTTAACAGTTACCCCTTATTATGTGTCACAATAAAATATTATTTTTTATTAGTTAGAAAGCTTTTTGTGGTGCAATAAAAAAAAATGTGTCTTGGTTAAAATTTGTTATGTGTATTAGAAAAATATTACTATATGTGATGGTTATGTTTTGTTATATGATGCTTAGAAAACATTTTTATATGATAACTATTTAATGCTATGATTTGCATTCAAACATTATTATCAATCAGATATGAATGTCTTACCAGTCTAGGCCGATCTCGACAGGTACAGAGGGGTACCCTGTGCTGAACCTCCCCGTAAGGGTCAGTGACGCTCCTTAATGATCCTCAGCTTGACATCCGGGGGGACTGCATCCAGGAGTCTCTCACCAGTCTTGACTCTAGGTGGCTTCACTTGGAAAAAAAACAGAAAGTGTAACGTCTTTTTAAAGACCCCTTGCTACACCAGTTTAGTGATCTATCTGATCTTTCTGATGTCAAGGGGTCTTTTGTTCTTCTTATAGTGACTTTCTCCAAGATATCTCTTCTACTTCAGAAGAACTTGATGGCTCCCTGTACACCGATGAACTAACGTTTCCATGTTTGAGTGGTTATTACATGAAAAAGCGAGGGGGCAGAACTGTCACGCAGTATGTCGTGAAAGGCTCACTTTGGTTACTCCTGACTGTCCCATGCACAGGAAGCCAAGATTGACTCTTAGGCAGCGCCAAATGCAATGCCCCTCAAGCCAATTAATTAGGTTGAATCTTCTGTTTCAAGCGCACCAAAGCCACGGTTCAATGCAATACTCAAAAGAGCTGTCTTTTCCAGCGTTAGAGACCCAGCAAGTTCAAACTCTGGAGCAGCTCCTACTCTTTTTCCATAGACTTCAGATTTCCCGCGCTAAGTAGATCTCGGCGACCACAGCCCTCGGCCACCTTCTTACATTTCAGTTATATTTTGAAATAACTGACGGAAAAAATTATGTTAAAAGTTACCCCTTATTATGTGTCACAATAAAATATTATTTTTTATTAGTTAGAAAGTTTTTTGTGGTGCAATAAAAAAAAAATGATATGTCTTGGTTAAAATTTGTTATGTGTCTTAGAAAAATATTAAAATATATGTGATGGTTATGTGATGCTTAGAAAACATTTTTATATGATAATTATTCAATTCTATGATTTGCATTCAAACATTATTATAAATCGGATATAAATTTCTTACCAGTCTAGGCCGACCTTGGCAGGCACAGAGCAGTACCCTGTGCTGACCCTTCCCCACAGGTGTCAGCGACACTCCTTCCTGATCCTCAGCTTGACACTCGGCGGGCCTTCATCCAGGTGTCTCTCACCATTCTTGACTCTCTGTGGCTTCACTTGGAAAAAAAAAAGAAAGTGTAACGTCTTTTTAAAGACCCCTTGCTACACATGTGTAGTGATCTATCTGATCTTTCTGATGTCAAAGGGTCTTTTGTTCTTCTTATAGTGACTTTCTCCAAGATAACTCTTCTACTTCCAAAGATCTTGATGGCTCCCCACCGATGAACTAATGTTTCCACGTTTGAATGGCTATTAGAAGAAAAAGCGAGCATTCAGAACTGTCACGCAGTAAGTCGGGAATGGCTCACTGTGAGTACTCCTGACTGTCCCATGCACAAGAAGCCAAGATTGACTCTTAGGCAGCGCCAAATGCAATGCCCCTCAAGCCAATCAATTAGGTTGAATCTTCTATTTCAAGCGCACCAAAGCCACGGTTCAACGCAATACTCAAAAGAGCTGTCTTTTCCAGCTTTAGGGACCCAGCAAGTTCAATCTCTGGTGCAGCTCTCATTCTTTTTCCATAGACTTCTGGTTTCCCGCGCTAAGTAGATCTCTGTGCCCGCACCCCTCGGCCACCTTGTTACATCGCAGTTATATTTTGAAGTAACTGACGTAAAAAATTATGTTAAAAGTTACCCCTTATTATGTGTCATAATAAAATATTATTTTTTATTAGTCAGAAAGTTTTTGTGGAGAAATAAAAAAAAATGATGTGTCTTGGTTAAAATTTGTTGTCAGTCTTAGAAAAATATTAATATATAAGTGATGGTTATGTGATGCTTAGAAAACATTTTTATATGATAATTATTTAATGCTATGATTTCCATTCAAACATTATTATCAATCAGAAAAAAATGTCTTACCAGTCTAGGCCGACCTCGGCGGGCACAGAGGGGTGCCCTGTGCTGACCCTTCCCCGAAAGGGTCAGCGACGCTCCTTCCTGATCCTCAGATTGACACTCGGGGGGCCTTCATCCAGGTGTCTCTCACCATTCTTGACTCTCGGTGGCTTCACTTGGAAAAAACGTCTTTTTAAAGACCCCTTGCTACACCAGTGTAGTGATCTATCTGATCTTTCTGATGTCAAGGGGTCTTTAGTTCTTCTTATAGTGACTTTCTCCAAGATAACTCTTCTACTTCCTAAGATCTTCATGGCTCCCCACCGATGAACTAATGTTTCCACGTTTGAATGGCTATTAGAAGAAAAAGCGAGCATTCAGAACTGTCACGCAGTAAGTCGTGAATGGCTCACTGTAGGTACTCCTGACTGTCCCATGCACAGGAAGCCAAGATTGACTCTTAAGCAGCGCCAAATGCAATGCCCCTCAAGCCAATCAATTAGGTTGAATCTTCTGTTTCAAGCGCACCAAAGTCACGGTTCAATGCAATGCTCAAAAGAGCTGTCTTTTCCAGCATTAAGGACCCAGCAAGTTCAATCTCCGGAGCAGCTCCCACTCTTTTTCCATAGACTTCTGGTTTCCCGCGCTAAGTAGATCTCGGCGCATGCAGCCCTCGGCCACCTTGTTACATCGCAGTGATATTTTGAAGTAACTGACGTAAAAAATTATGTTAAAAGTTACCCCTTATTATGTTTCATAATAAAATATTATTTTTTATTTGTCAGAAAGTTTTTTGTGGTGAAATAAACAAAAATTATGTGTCTTGTTTAAATTTTGTTATGTGTCTTAGAAAATTTTTAATACATATGTGATGGTTATGTGACGCTTAGAAAACATTTTTATATGATAATTATTTAATGCTATGATTTCCATTCAAACATTATTATTAATCAGATATAAATGTTTTACCAGTCTAGGCCGACCTCGGCGGGCACAGAGGGGTCCCCTGTGCCGACCCTTCCCCGAAAGGGTCAGCGACACTCCTTCCTGATCCTCAGCTTGACACTCGGGGGGCCTTCATCCAGGTGTCTCTCACCATTCTTGACTCTAGGCGGCTTCACTTGGAAAAAAAACACAAAGTGTAACGTCTTTTTAAAGACCCCTTGCTACACCAATGTAGTGATCTATCTGATCTTTCTGATGTCAAGGGGTCTTTTGTTCTTCTTATAGTGACTTTCTCCAAGATATCTCTTCTACTTCCAAAGATCTTGATGGCTCCCCACCGATGAACTAACGTTTCCACGTTTGAATGGCTATTAGAAGAAAAAGCGAGCATTCAGAACTGTCACGCAGTAAGTCGAGAATGGCTCACTGTGGTTACCCCTGACTGTCCCATGCACAGGTAGCCAAGATTGACTCTTAGGCAGCGCCAAATGCAATACCCCTCAAGCCAATCAATTAGGTTGAATCTTCTGATTTAAGCCTACCAAAGCCACGGTTGAACACAGTACTCAAAAGAGCTGTCTTTTCCAGCGTTTGGGATCCAGCGAGTTCAATCTCCGGTGCAGCTCCTACTCTTTTTCCATAGACTTCCGGATTCCCGAGCTAAGTAGATCTCGGCGCCTACAGCCCTCGGCCACCTTGTTACATCGCAGTTATATTTTTATATAACTGACGTTACAAAATTATGTTAAAAGTTACACCTTATTATGTGTCACAATAAAATATAATTTTTTATTAGTTAGAAAGTTTTTTATGGTGCAATAAAAAAAAATTATGTGTCTTGATTAAAATTTGTTATGTGTCTTAGAAAAATATTAAGATATATGTGATGGTTATGTGATGCTTAGAAAACATTTTTATATGATAATTATTCAATGCTATGATTTGCATTCAAACATTATTATAAATCAGATATAAATGTCTTTCCAGTCTAGGCCGTCCTTGGAGGACACAGAGGGGTACCCTGTGCTGACCCTTCCTCGCAGGGGTCAGCGACGCTCCTTCCTGATCCTCAGCTTGACACTTGGGGGGCCTAAATCCAGGTGTCTCTCACCATTCTTGACTCTCTGTGGCTTCACTTGGAAAAAAAACAGAAAGTGTAACGTCTTTTTAAAGACCCCTTGCTACACATGTGTAGTGATCTACCTGATCTTTCTGATGTCAAGGGGTCTTTTGTTCTTCTTATAGTGACTTTCTCCAAAATATCTCTTCTACTTCAGAAGAATTTTATGACTCCCTGTCCACCGACAAACTAACGTTTCCATGTTTGAGCGGTTATTACATGAAAAAGCGAGGGGGCAGAACTGTCACACATTATGTTGTGAAAGGCTCACTGTGGTTACTCCTGACTGTCCCATGCACAGGAAGCCAAGATTGACTCTAAGGCAGTGCCAAATGCAATGCCCCTCAAGCCAATCAATTAGGTTGAATCTTCTGTTTCAAGCGCACCAAAGCCACGGTCCAACGCAATACTCAAAAGAGCTGTCTTTTCCAGCGTTAGGAACCCAGCAAGTTCAATCTCCGTAGCAGCTCCCACTCTTTTTCCCTAGACTTCTGGTTTCCCGCGCTAGGTAGATCTCGGCGCACGCAGCCCTCGGCCACCTTGTTACATCGCAGTTATATTTTGAAGTAACTGATGTAAAAAATTATGTTAAAAGTTACCCCTTATTATGTGTCATAATAAAATATTATTTTTTATTAGTTAGAAAGTTTTTTGTGGTGAAATAAAAAAAAATTATGTGTCTTCTTTAAATTTTGTTATGTGTCTTAGAAAAATATTAATATATATGTGATGGTTATGTGATGCTTAGAAAACATTTTTATATGATAATTTTTTAATGCTATGATTTCCATTCAAACATTATTATCAATCAGATATAAATGTCTTACCAGTCTAGGCCGACCTCGGCGGGCACAGAGGGGTACCCTGTGCCGACCGTTCCCCGAAAGGGTCAGCGACGCTCCTTCCTGATCCTCAGCTTGACACTCGGGGGGACTTCATCCAGGTGTCTCTCACCATTCTTGACTCTCGGTGGCTTCAGTTGGAAAAAAAACACAAAGTGTAACGTCTTTTTAAAGACCCCTTGCTACAGCAGTGTAGTGATCTATCTGATCTTTCTGATGTCAAGGGGTCTTTTGTTCTTCTTATAGTGACTTTCTCCAAGATAACTCTTCTACTTCCAAAGATCTTGATGGCTCCCCACCGATGAACTAATGTTTCCACGTTTGAATGGCTATTAGAAGAAAAAGCGAGCATTCAGAACTGTCACGCAGTAAGACGTGAATGGCTCACTGTGAGTACTCCTGACTGTCCCATGCACAAGAAGCCAAGATTGACTCTTAGGCAGCGCCAAATGCAATGCCCCTCAAGCCAATCAATTAGGTTGAATCTTCTATTTCAAGCGCACCAAAGCCACGGTTCAACGCAATACTCAAAAGAGCTGTCTTTTCCAGCTTTAGGGACCCAGCAAGTTCAATCTCCGGTGCAGCTCCCATTCTTTTTCCATAGACTTCTGGTTTCCCGCGCTAAGTAGATCTCTGTGCCCGCACCCCTCGGCCACCTTGTTACATCGCAGTTATATTTTGAAGTAACTGACGTAAAAAATTATGTTAAAAGTTACCCCTTATTATGTGTCATAATAAAATATTATTTTTTATTAGTCAGAAAGTTTTTGTGGTGAAATAAAAAAAAATGATGTGTCTTGGTTAAAATTTGTTGTCAGTCTTAGAAAAATATTAATATATAAGTGATGGTTATGTGATGCTTAGAAAACATTTTTATATGATAATTATTTAATGCTATGATTTCCATTCAAACATTATTATTAATCAGATATAAATGTCTTACCAGTCTAGGCCGACCTCGGCGGGCACAGAGGGGTACCCTGTGCCGACCCTTCCCCGAAAGGGTCAGTGACGCTCCTTCCTGATCCTCAGCTTGACACTCGGGGGGCCTTCATCCAGGTGTCTCTCATCATTCTTGACTCTCGGTGGCTTCACTTGGAAAAAACGTCTTTTTAAAGACCCCTTGCTACACCAGTGTAGTGATCTATCTGATCTTTCTGATGTCAAGGGGTCTTTAGTTCTTCTTATAGTGACTTTCTCCAAGATAACTCTTCTACTTCCTAAAATCTTGATGGCTCCCCACCGATGAACTAATGTTTCCACGTATGAATGGCTATTAGAAGAAAATGCGAGCATTCAGAACTGTCACGCAGTAAGTCGTGAATGGCTCACTGTAGGTACTCCTGACTGTCCCATGCACAGGAAGCCAAGATTGACTCTTAAGCAGCGCCAAATGCAATGCCCCTCAAGCCAATCAATTAGGTTGAATCTTCTGTTTCAAGCGCACCAAAGTCACGGTTCAATGCAATACTCAAAAGAGCTGTCTTTTCCAGCATTAGGGACCCAGCAAGTTCAATCTCCGGAGCAGCTCCCACTCTTTTTCCATAGACTTCTGGTTTCCCGCGCTAAGTAGATCTCGGCGCATGCAGCCCTCGGCCACCTTGTTACATCGCAGTGATATTTTGAAGTAACTGACGTAAAAAATTATGTTAAAAGTTACACCTTATTATGTGTCATAATAAAATATTATTTTTTATTAGTCAGAAAGTTTTTTGTGGTGAAATAAAAAAAAATTATGTGTCTTGTTTAAATTTTGTTATGTGTCTTAGAAAATTTTTAATATATATGTTATGGTTATGTGAAGCTTAGAAAACATTTTTATATGATAATTATTTAATGCTATGATTTCCATTCAAACATTGGGCCTGATTCAGAGCCGTTCGCTATTTGTGGTCGTTCGTTCAAAAACAAGGGGTGGCTATTCAAATGATCCGTTCGCAAATTGCAGTCTGTTCCCACCTCTAAGTCTGAACAAGCGAGCAAAACATACGCTCGTTTATTTGATAAAATCTCCCCCTGGCCGCACGCACCATACGTCATGTCCGCTATTTATTAGATTAATCGAGTACATCGTACAGTGTATGAACTGCTCGCTATTCTGTGGTTGGTGTTTTCAACCGCTATTTTGCGAGCAGTTCTGAGTTAAAAAAAACCAAGTGACGTGGTCAATGACGCTGCTGTATTAATTATGCACTCCCTTAAAACGCCCGTTTTGACCTTTAAGCACGCCTGCGTTCGGATCTCCACTCCCCGTTTTCAAGCACCTTCCCCTGTTACCACCCACATACGCCTCATTCTGTCACTCAAAATAGCAGGCCCTCGCTATATTGCGTACCAACGATTCTCGGCCGCACTGACTGGTTCGCGCATGCGTACTAAAAACCGTACGCATGCGCAGATGTGCGAACATCGCTCGGAACGAGCGTACTACCGCTAGCGAGTGGCTCTGAATGAGGGCCATTATTATCAATCAGATATAAATGTTTTACCAGTCTAGGCCGACCTCGGCGGGCACAGAGGGGGACCCTGTGCCGACCCTTCCCCGAAAGGGTCAGCGACACTCCTTCCTGATCCTCAGCTTGACACTCGGGGGGCCTTCATCCAGGTGTCTCTCACCATTCTTGACTCTAGGCGGCTTCACTTGGAAAAAAAACACAAAGTGTAATGTCTTTTTAAAGACCCCTTGCTACACCAATGTAGTGATCTATCTGATCTTTCTGATGTCAAGGGGTCTTTTGTTCTTCTTATAGTGACTTTCTCCAAGATAGCTCTTCTACTTCCAAAGATCTTGATGGCTCCCCACCGATGAACTAACGTTTCCACGTTTGAATGGCTATTAGAAGAAAAAGCGAGCATTCAGAACTGTCACGCAGTAAGTCGTGAATGGCTCACTGTGGTTACCCCTGACTGTCCCATGCACAGGTAGCCAAGATTGACTCTTAGGCAGCGCCAAATGCAATGCCCCTCAAGCCAATCAATTAGGTTGAATCTTCTGATTTAAGCCTACCAAAGCCACGGTTGAACACAGTACTCAAAAGAGCTGTCTTTTCCAGCGTTTGGGATCCAGCGAGTTCAATCTCCGGTGCAGCTCCTACTCTTTTTCCATAGACTTCCAGATTCCCGCGCTAAGTAGATCTCGGCGCCTACAGCCCTCGGCCACCTTGTTACATCGCAGTTATATTTTTATATAACTGACGTTACAAAATTATGTTAAAAGTTACACCTTATTATGTGTCACAATAAAATCTAATTTTTTATTAGTTAGAAAGTTTTTTATGGTGCAATAAAAAAAAATTATGTGTCTTGATTAAAATTTGTTATGTGTCTTAGAAAAATATTAAGATATATGTGATGGTTATGTGATGCTTAGAAAACATTTTTATATGATAATTATTCAATGCTATGATATGCATTCAAACATTATTATAAATCAGATATAAATGTCTTTCCAGTCTAGGCCCTCCTTGGAGGACACAGAGGGGTACCCTGTGCTGACCCTTCCTCGCAGGGGTCAGCGACGCTCCTTCCTGATCCTCAGCTTGACACTCGGGGGGCCTTCATCCAGGTGTCTCTCACCATTCTTGACTCTCTGTGGCTTCACTTGGAAAAAAAACAGAAAGTGTAACGTCTTTTTAAACACCCCTTGCTACACATGTGTAGTGATCTATCTGATCTTTCTGATGTCAAGGGGTCTTTTGTTCTTCTTATAGTGACTTTCTCCAAAATATCTCTTCTACTTCAGAAGAATTTTATGACTCCTTGTCCACCGACGAACTAACGTTTCCATGTTTGAGCGGTTATTACATGAAAAAGCGAGGGGGCAGAACTGTCACACATTATGTTGTGAAAGGCTCACTTTGGTTACTCCTGACTGTCCCATGCACAGGAAGCCAAGATTGACTCTAAGGCAGTGCCAAATGTAATGCCCCTCAAGCCAATCAATTAGGTTGAATCTTCTATTTCAAGCGCACCAAAGCCACGGTTCAACGCAATACTCAAAAGAGCTGTCTTTTCCAGCTTTAGGGACCCAGCAAGTTCAATCTCCGGTGCAGCTCCCATTCTTTTTCCATAGACTTCTGGTTTCCCGCGCTAAGTAGATCTCTGTGCCCGCACCCCTTGGCCACCTTGTTACATCGCAGTTATATTTTGAAGTAACTGACGTAAATAATTATGTTAAAAGTTACCCCTTATTATGTGTCATAATAAAATATTATTTTTTATTAGTCAGAAAGTTTTTGTGGTGAAATAAAAAAAAATGATGTGTCTTGGTTAAAATTTGTTGTCAGTCTTAGAAAAATATTAATATATAAGTGATGGTTATGTGATGCTTAGAAAACATTTTTATATGATAATTATTTAATGCTATGATTTCCATTCAAACATTATTATTAATCAGATATAAATGTCTTACCAGTCTAGGCCGACCTCGGCGGGCACAGAGGGGTACCCTGTGCCGACCCTTCCCCGAAAGGGTCAGTGACGCTCCTTCCTGATCCTCAGCTTGACACTCGGGGGGCCTTCATCCAGGTGTCTCTCATCATTCTTGACTCTCGGTGGCTTCACTTGGAAAAAACGTCTTTTTAAAGACCCCTTGCTACACCAGTGTAGTGATCTATCTGATCTTTCTGATGTCAAGGGGTCTTTAGTTCTTCTTATAGTGACTTTCTCCAAGATAACTCTTCTACTTCCTAAAATCTTGATGGCTCCCCACCGATGAACTAATGTTTCCACGTTTGAATGGCTATTAGAAGAAAAAGCGAGCATTCAGAACTGTCACGCAGTAAGTCGTGAATGGCTCACTGTAGGTACTCCTGACTGTCCCAAGCACAGGAAGCCAAGATTGACTCTTAAGCAGCGCCAAATGCAATGCCCCTCAAGCCAATCAATTAGGTTGAATCTTCTGTTTCAAGCGCACCAAAGTCACGGTTCAATGCAATACTCAAAAGAGCTGTCTTTTCCAGCATTAGGGACCCAGCAAGTTCAATCTCCGGAGCAGCTCCCACTCTTTTTCCATAGACTTCTGGTTTCCCGCGCTAAGTAGATCTCGGCGCATGCAGCCCTCGGCCACCTTGTTACATCGCAGTGATATTTTGAAGTAACTGACGTAAAAAATTATGTTAAAAGTTACACCTTATTATGTGTCATAATAAAATATTATTTTTTATTAGTCAGAAAGTTTTTTGTGGTGAAATAAAAAAAAATTATGTGTCTTGTTTAAATTTTGTTATGTGTCTTAGAAAATTTTTAATATATATGTTATGGTTATGTGAAGCTTAGAAAACATTTTTATATGATAATTATTTAATGCTATGATTTCCATTCAAACATTGGGCCTGATTCAGAGCCGTTCGCTATTTGTGGTCGTTCGTTCAAAAACAAGGGGTGGCTATTCAAATGATCCGTTCGCAAATTGCAGTCTGTTCCCACCTCTAAGTCTGAACAAGCGAGCAAAACATACGCTCGTTTATTTGATAAAAACTCCCCCTGGCCGCACGCACCATACGTCATGTCCGCTATTTATTAGATTAATCGAGTACATCGTACAGTGTATGAACTGCTCGCTATTCTGTGGTTGGTGTTTTCAACCGCTATTTTGCGAGCAGTTCTGAGTTAAAAAAAACCAAGTGACGTGGTCAATGACGCTGCTGTATTAATTATGCACTCCCTTAAAACGCCCGTTTTGACCTTTAAGCACGCCTGCGTTCAGATCTCCACTCCCCGTTTTCAAGCACCTTCCCCTGTTACCACCCACATACGCCTCATTCTGTCACTCAAAATAGCAGGCCCTCGCTATATTGCGTTCCAACGATTTTCGGCCGCACTGACTGGTTCGCGCATGCGTACTAAAAACCGTACGCATGCGCAGATGTGCGAACATCGCTCGGAACGAGCGTACTACCGCTAGCGAGTGGCTCTGAATGAGGGCCATTATTATCAATCAGATATAAATGTTTTACCAGTCTAGGCCGACCTCGGCGGGCACAGAGGGGGACCCTGTGCCGACCCTTCCCCGAAAGGGTCAGCGACACTCCTTCCTGATCCTCAGCTTGACACTCAGGGGGCCTTCATCCAGGTGTCTCTCACCATTCTTGACTCTAGGCGGCTTCACTTGGAAAAAAAACACAAAGTGTAACGTCTTTTTAAAGACCCCTTGCTACACCAATGTAGTGATCTATCTGATCTTTCTGATGTCAAGGGGTCTTTTGTTCTTCTTATAGTGACTTTCTCCAAGATAGCTCTTCTACTTCCAAAGATCTTGATGGCTCCCCACCGATGAACTAACGTTTCCACGTTTGAATGGCTATTAGAAGAAAAAGCGAGCATTCAGAACTGTCACGCAGTAAGTCGTGAATGGCTCACTGTGGTTACCCCTGACTGTCCCATGCACAGGTAGCCAAGATTGACTCTTAGGCAGCGCCAAATGCAATGCCCCTCAAGCCAATCAATTAGGTTGAATCTTCTGATTTAAGCCTACCAAAGCCACGGTTGAACACAGTACTCAAAAGAGCTGTCTTTTCCAGCGTTTGGGATCCAGCGAGTTCAATCTCCGGTGCAGCTCCTACTCTTTTTCCATAGACTTCCGGATTCCCGCGCTAAGTAGATCTCGGCGCCTACAGCCCTCGGCCACCTTGTTACATCGCAGTTATATTTTTATATAACTGATGTTACAAAATTATGTTAAAAGTTACACCTTATTATGTGTCACAATAAAATCTAATTTTTTATTAGTTAGAAAGTTTTTTATGGTGCAATAAAAAAAAATTATGTGTCTTGATTAAAATTTGTTATGTGTCTTAGAAAAATATTAAGATATATGTGATGGTTATGTGATGCTTAGAAAACATTTTTATATGATAATTATTCAATGCTATGATATGCATTCAAACATTATTATAAATCAGATATAAATGTCTTTCCAGTCTAGGCCCTCCTTGGAGGACACAGAGGGGTACCCTGTGCTGACCCATCCTCGCAGGGGTCAGCGACGCTCCTTCCTGATCCTCAGCTTGACACTCGGGGGGCCTTCATCCAGGTGTCTCTCACCATTCTTGACTCTCTGTGGCTTCACTTGGAAAAAAAACAGAAAGTGTAACGTCTTTTTAAACACCCCTTGCTACACATGTGTAGTGATCTATCTGATCTTTCTGATGTCAAGGGGTCTTTTGTTCTTCTTATAGTGACTTTCTCCAAAATATCTCTTCTACTTCAGAAGAATTTTATGACTCCTTGTCCACCGACGAACTAACGTTTCCATGTTTGAGCGGTTATTACATGAAAAAGCGAGGGGGCAGAACTGTCACACATTATGTTGTGAAAGGCTCACTTTGGTTACTCCTGACTGTCCCATGCACAGGAAGCCAAGATTGACTCTAAGGCAGTGCCAAATGTAATGCCCCTCAAGCCAATCAATTAGGTTGAATCTTCTATTTCAAGCGCACCAAAGCCACGGTTCAACGCAATACTCAAAAGAGCTGTCTTTTCCAGCTTTAGGGACCCAGCAAGTTCAATCTCCGGTGCAGCTCCCATTCTTTTTCCATAGACTTCTGGTTTCCCGCGCTAAGTAGATCTCTGTGCCCGCACCCCTCGGCCACCTTGTTACATCGCAGTTATATTTTGAAGTAACTGACGTAAAAAATTATGTTAAAAGTTACCCCTTATTATGTGTCATAATAAAATATTATTTTTTATTAGTCAGAAAGTTTTTGTGGTGAAATAAAAAAAAATGATGTGTCTTGGTTAAAATTTGTTGTCAGTTTTAGAAAAATATTAATATATAAGTGATGGTTATGTGATGCTTAGAAAACATTTTTATATGATAATTATTTAATGCTATGATTTCCATTCAAACATTATTATCAATCAGATATAAATGTCTTACCAGTCTAGGCCGACCTCGGCGGGCACAGAGGGGTACCCTGTGCCGACCCTTCCCCGAAAGGGTCAGCGACGCTCCTTCCTGATCCTCAGCTTGACACTCGGGGGGCCTTCATCCAGGTGTCTCTCACCATTCTTGACTCTCGGTGGCTTCACTTGGAAAAAACGTCTTTTTAAAGACCCCTTGCTACACATGTGTAGTGATCTATCTGATCATTCTGATGTCAAGGGGTCTTTAGTTCTTCTTATAGTGACTTTCTCCAAGATAACTCTTCTACTTCCGAAAATCTTGATGGCTCCCCACCGATGAACTAATGTTTCCACGTTTGAATGGCTATTAGAAGAAAAAGCGAGCATTCAGAACTGTCACGCAGTAAGTCGTGAATGGCTCACTGTAGGTACTCCTGACTGTCCCATGCACAGGAAGCCAAGATTGACTCTTAAGCAGCGCCAAATGCAATGCCCCTCAAGCCAATCAATTAGGTTGAATCTTCTGTTTCAAGCGCACCAAAGTCACGGTTCAATGCAATACTCAAAAGAGCTGTCTTTTCCAGCATTAGGGACCCAGCAAGTTCAATCTCCGGTGCAGCTCCCATTCTTTTTCCATAGACTTCTGGTTTCCCGCGCTAAGTAGATCTCTGTGCCCGCACCCCTCGGCCACCTTGTTACATCGCAGTTATATTTTGAAGTAACTGACGGAAAAAATTATGTTAAAAGTTACCCCTTATTATGTGTCATAATAAAATATTATTTTTTATTAGTCAGAAAGTTTTTGTGGTGAAATAAAAAAAAATGATGTGTCTTGGTTAAAATTTGTTGTCAGTTTTAGAAAAATATTAAAATATAAGTGATGGTTATGTGATGCTTAGAAAACATTTTTATATGATAATTATTTAATGCTATGATTTCCATTCAAACATTATTATCAATCAGATATAAATGTCTTACCAGTCTAGGCCGACCTCGGCGGGCACAGAGGGGTACCCTGTGCCGACCCTTCCCCGAAAGGGTCAGCGACGCTCCTTCCTGATCCTCAGCTTGACACTCGGGGGGCCTTCATCCAGGTGTCTCTCACCATTCTTGACTCTCGGTGGCTTCACTTGGAAAAAACGTCTTTTTAAAGACCCCTTGCTACACATGTGTAGTGATCTATCTGATCATTCTGATGTCAAGGGGTCTTTAGTTCTTCTTATAGTGACTTTCTCCAAGATAACTCTTCTACTTCCGAAAATCTTGATGGCTCCCCACCGATGAACTAATGTTTCCACGTTTGAATGGCTATTAGAAGAAAAAGCGAGCATTCAGAACTGTCACGCAGTAAGTCGTGAATGGCTCACTGTAGGTACTCCTGACTGTCCTATGCACAGGAAGCCAAGATTGACTCTTAAGCAGCGCCAAATGCAATGCCCCTCAAGCCAATCAATTAGGTTGAATCTTCTGTTTCAAGCGCACCAAAGTCACGGTTCAATGCAATACTCAAAAGAGCTGTCTTTTCCAGCATTAGGGACCCAGCAAGTTCAATCTCCGGAGCAGCTCCCACTCTTTTTCCATAGACTTCTGGTTTCCCACGCTAAGTAGATCTCGGCGCATGCAGCCCTCGGCCACCTTGTTACATTGCAGTGATATTTTGAAGTAACTGACGTAAAAAATTATGTTAAAAGTTACACCATATTATGTGTCATAATAAAATATTATTTTTTATTAGTCAGAAAGTTTTTTGTGGTGAAATAAAAAAAAATTATGTGTCTTGTTTAAATTTTGTTATGTGTCTTAGAAAATTTTTAATATACATGTTATGGTTATGTGACGCTTAGAAAACATTTTTATATGATAATTATTTAATGCTATGATTTCCATTCAAACATTATTATCAATCAGATATAAATGTTTTACCAGTCTAGGCCGACCTCGGCGGGCACAGAGGGGTACCCTGTGCCGACCCTTCCCCGAAAGGGTCAGCGACACTCCTTCCTGATCCTCAGCTTGACACTCGGGGGGCCTTCATCCAGGTGTCTCTCACCATTCTTGACTCTAGGCGGCTTCACTTGGAAAAAAAACACAAAGTGTAACGTCTTTTTAAAGACCCCTTGCTACACCAATGTAGTGATCTATCTGATCTTTCTGATGTCAAGGGGTCTTTTGTTCTTCTTATAGTGACTTTCTCCAAGATAGCTCTTCTACTTCCAAAGATCTTGATGGCTCCCCACCGATGAACTAACGTTTCCACGTTTGAATGGCTATTAGAAGAAAAAGCGAGCATTCAGAACTGTCACGCAGTAAGTCGTGAATGGCTCACTGTGGTTACCCCTGACTGTCCCATGCACAGGTAGCCAAGATTGACTCTTAGGCAGCGCCAAATGCAATGCCCCTCAAGCCAATCAATTAGGTTGAATCTTCTGATTTAAGCCTACCAAAGCCACGGTTGAACACAGTACTCAAAAGAGCTGTCTTTTCCAGCGTTTGGGATCCAGCGAGTTCAATCTCCGGTGCAGCTCCTACTCTTTTTCCATAGACTTCCGGATTCCCGCGCTAAGTAGATCTCGGCGCCTACAGCCCTCGGCCACCTTGTTACATCGCAGTTATATTTTTATATAACTGACGTTACAAAATTATGTTAAAAGTTACACCTTATTATGTGTCACAATAAAATCTAATTTTTTATTAGTTAGAAAGTTTTTTATGGTGCAATAAAAAAAAATTATGTGTCTTGATTAAAATTTGTTATGTGTCTTAGAAAAATATTAAGATATATGTGATGGTTATGTGATGCTTAGAAAACATTTTTATATGATAATTATTCAATGCTATGATATGCATTCAAACATTATTATAAATCAGATATAAATGTCTTTCCAGTCTAGGCCCTCCTTGGAGGACACAGAGGGGTACCCTGTGCTGACCCATCCTCGCAGGGGTCAGCGACGCTCCTTCCTGATCCTCAGCTTGACACTCGGGGGGCCTTCATCCAGGTGTCTCTCACCATTCTTGACTCTCTGTGGCTTCACTTGGAAAAAAAACAGAAAGTGTAACGTCTTTTTAAACACCCCTTGCTACACATGTGTAGTGATCTATCTGATCTTTCTGATGTCAAGGGGTCTTTTGTTCTTCTTATAGTGACTTTCTCCAAAATATCTCTTCTACTTCAGAAGAATTTTATGACTCCTTGTCCACCGACGAACTAACGTTTCCATGTTTGAGCGGTTATTACATGAAAAAGCGAGGGGGCAGAACTGTCACACATTATGTTGTGAAAGGCTCACTTTGGTTACTCCTGACTGTCCCATGCACAGGAAGCCAAGATTGACTCTAAGGCAGTGCCAAATGTAATGCCCCTCAAGCCAATCAATTAGGTTGAATCTTCTGATTTAAGCCTACCAAAGCCACGGTTGAACACAGTACTCAAAAGAGCTGTCTTTTCCAGCGTTTGGGATCCAGCGAGTTCAATCTCCGGTGCAGCTCCTACTCTTTTTCCATAGACTTCCGGATTCCCGAGCTAAGTAGATCTCGGCGCCTACAGCCCTCGGCCACCTTGTTACATCGCAGTTATATTTTTATATAACTGACGTTACAAAATTATGTTAAAAGTTACACCTTATTATGTGTCACAATAAAATATAATTTTTTATTGGTTAGAAAGTTTTTTATGGTGCAATAAAAAAAAATTATGTGTCTTGATTAAAATTTGTTATGTGTCTTAGAAAAATATTAAGATATATGTGATGGTTATGTGATGCTTAGAAAACATTTTTATATGATAATTATTTAATGCTATGATTTCCATTCAAACATTATTATAAATCAGATATAAATGTCTTTCCAGTCTAGGCCGTCCTTGGAGGACACAGAGGGGTACCCTGTGCTGACCCTTCCTCGCAGGGGTCAGCGACGCTCCTTCCTGATCCTCAGCTTGACACTTGGGGGGCCTAAATCCAGGTGTCTCTCACCATTCTTGACTCTCTGTGGCTTCACTTGGAAAAAAAAAGAAAGTGTAACGTCTTTTTAAAGACCCCTTGCTACACATGTGTAGTGATCTACCTGATCTTTCTGATGTCAAGGGGTCTTTTGTTCTTCTTATAGTGACTTTCTCCAAAATATCTCTTCTACTTCAGAAGAATTTTATGACTCCCTGTCCACCGACGAACTAACGTTTCCATGTTTGAGCGGTTATTACATGAAAAAGCGAGGGGGCAGAACTGTCACACATTATGTTGTGAAAGGCTCACTGTGGTTACTCCTGACTGTCCCATGCACAGGAAGCCAAGATTGACTCTAAGGCAGTGCCAAATGCAATGCCCCTCAAGCCAATCAATTAGGTTGAATCTTCTGTTTCAAGCGCACCAAAGCCACGGTCCAACGCAATACTCAAAAGAGCTGTCTTTTCCAGCGTTAGGAACCCAGCAAGTTCAATCTCCGTAGCAGCTCCCACTCTTTTTCCCTAGACTTCTGGTTTCCCGCGCTAGGTAGATCTCGGCGCACGCAGCCCTCGGCCACCTTGTTACATCGCAGTTATATTTTGAAGTAACTGATGTAAAAAATTATGTTAAAAGTTACCCCTTATTATGTGTCATAATAAAATATTATTTTTTATTAGTTAGAAAGTTTTTTGTGGTGAAATAAAAAAAAATTATGTGTCTTCTTTAAATTTTGTTATGTGTCTTAGAAAAATATTAATATATATGTGATGGTTATGTGATGCTTAGAAAACATTTTTATATGATAATTTTTTAATGCTATGATTTCCATTCAAACATTATTATCAATCAGATATAAATGTCTTTCCAGTCTAGGCCGACCTCGGCGGGCACAGAGGGGTACCCTGTGCCGACCGTCCCCGAAAGGGTCAGCGACGCTCCTTCCTGATCCTCAGCTTGACACTCGGGGGGACTTCATCCAGGTGTCTCTCACCATTCTTGACTCTCGGTGGCTTCAGTTGGAAAAAAAACACAAAGTGTAACGTCTTTTTAAAGACCCCTTGCTACAGCAGTGTAGTGATCTATCTGATCTTTCTGATGTCAAGGGGTCTTTTGTTCTTCTTATAGTGACTTTCTCCAAGATAACTCTTCTACTTCCAAAGATCTTGATGGCTCCCCACCGATGAACTAATGTTTCCATGTTTGAATGGCTATTAGAAGAAAAAGCGAGCATTCAGAACTGTCACGCAGTAAGTCGTGAATGGCTCACTGTGAGTACTCCTGACTGTCCCATGCACAAGAAGCCAAGATTGACTCTTAGGCAGCGCCAAATGCAATGCCCCTCAAGCCAATCAATTAGGTTGAATCTTCTATTTCAAGCGCACCAAAGCCACGGTTCAACGCAATACTCAAAAGAGCTGTCTTTTCCAGCTTTAGGGACCCAGCAAGTTCAATCTCCGGTGCAGCTCCCATTCTTTTTCCATAGACTTCTGGTTTCCCGCGCTAAGTAGATCTCTGTGCCCGCACCCCTCGGCCACCTTGTTACATCGCAGTTATATTTTGAAGTAACTGACGTAAAAAATTATGTTAAAAGTTACCCCTTATTATGTGTCATAATAAAATATTATTTTTTATTAGTCAGAAAGTTTTTGTGGTGAAATAAAAAAAAATGATGTGTCTTGGTTAAAATTTGTTGTCAGTCTTAGAAAAATATTAATATATAAGTGATGGTTATGTGATGCTTAGAAAACATTTTTATATGATAATTATTTAATGCTATGATTTCCATTCAAACATTATTATTAATCAGATATAAATGTCTTACCAGTCTAGGCCGACCTCGGCGGGCACAGAGGGGTACCCTGTGCCGACCCTTCCCCGAAAGGGTCAGTGACGCTCCTTCCTGATCCTCAGCTTGACACTCGGGGGGCCTTCATCCAGGTGTCTCTCATCATTCTTGACTCTCGGTGGCTTCACTTGGAAAAAACGTCTTTTTAAAGACCCCTTGCTACACCAGTGTAGTGATCTATCTGATCTTTCTGATGTCAAGGGGTCTTTAGTTCTTCTTATAGTGACTTTCTCCAAGATAACTCTTCTACTTCCTAAAATCTTGATGGCTCCCCACCGATGAACTAATGTTTCCACGTTTGAATGGCTATTAGAAGAAAAAGCGAGCATTCAGAACTGTCACGCAGTAAGTCGTGAATGGCTCACTGTAGGTACTCCTGACTGTCCCATGCACAGGAAGCCAAGATTGACTCTTAAGCAGCGCCAAATGCAATGCCCCTCAAGCCAATCAATTAGGTTGAATCTTCTGTTTCAAGCGCACCAAAGTCACGGTTCAATGCAATACTCAAAAGAGCTGTCTTTTCCAGCATTAGGGACCCAGCAAGTTCAATCTCCGGAGCAGCTCCCACTCTTTTTCCATAGACTTCTGGTTTCCCGCGCTAAGTAGATCTCGGCGCATGCAGCCCTCGGCCACCTTGTTACATCGCAGTGATATTTTGAAGTAACTGACGTAAAAATTATGTTAAAAGTTACACCTTATTATGTGTCATAATAAAATATTATTTTTTATTAGTCAGAAAGTTTTTTGTGGTGAAATAAAAAAAAATTATGTGTCTTGTTTAAATTTTGTTATGGGTCTTAGAAAATTTTTAATATATATGTTATGGTTATGTGAAGCTTAGAAAACATTTTTATATGATAATTATTTAATGCTATGATTTCCATTCAAACATTGGGCCTGATTCAGAGCCGTTCGCTATTTGTGGTCGTTCGTTCAAAAACAAGGGGTGGCTATTCAAATGATCCGTTCGCAAATTGCAGTCTGTTCCCACCTCTAAGTCTGAACAAGCGAGCAAAACATACGCTCGTTTATTTGATAAAATCTCCCCCTGGCCGCACGCACCATACGTCATGTCCGCTATTTATTAGATTAATCGAGTACATCGTACAGTGTATGAACTGCTCGCTATTCTGTGGTTGGTGTTTTCAACCGCTATTTTGCGAGCAGTTCTGAGTTAAAAAAAACCAAGTGACGTGGTCAATGACGCTGCTGTATTAATTATGCACTCCCTTAAAACGCCCGTTTTGACCTTTAAGCACGCCTGCGTTCGGATCTCCACTCCCCGTTTTCAAGCACCTTCCCCTGTTACCACCCACATACGCCTCATTCTGTCACTCAAAATAGCAGGCCCTCGCTATATTGCGTACCAACGATTTTCGGCCGCACTGACTGGTTCGCGCATGCGTACTAAAAACCGTACGCATGCGCAGATGTGCGAACATCGCTCGGAACGAGCGTACTACCGCTAGCGAGTGGCTCTGAATGAGGGCCATTATTATCAATCAGATATAAATGTTTTACCAGTCTAGGCCGACCTCGGCGGGCACAGAGGGGGACCCTGTGCCGACCCTTCCCCGAAAGGGTCAGCGACACTCCTTCCTGATCCTCAGCTTGACACTCGGGGGGCCTTCATCCAGGTGTCTCTCACCATTCTTGACTCTAGGCGGCTTCACTTGGAAAAAAAACACAAAGTGTAACGTCTTTTTAAAGACCCCTTGCTACACCAATGTAGTGATCTATCTGATCTTTCTGATGTCAAGGGGTCTTTTGTTCTTCTTATAGTGACTTTCTCCAAGATAGCTCTTCTACTTCCAAAGATCTTGATGGCTCCCCACCGATGAACTAACGTTTCCACGTTTGAATGGCTATTAGAAGAAAAAGCGAGCATTCAGAACTGTCACGCAGTAAGTCGTGAATGGCTCACTGTGGTTACCCCTGACTGTCCCATGCACAGGTAGCCAAGATTGACTCTTAAGCAGCGCCAAATGCAATGCCCCTCAAGCCAATCAATTAGGTTGAATCTTCTGATTTAAGCCTACCAAAGCCACGGTTGAACACAGTACTCAAAAGAGCTGTCTTTTCCAGCGTTTGGGATCCAGCGAGTTCAATCTCCGGTGCAGCTCCTACTCTTTTTCCATAGACTTCCGGATTCCCGCGCTAAGTAGATCTCGGCGCCTACAGCCCTCGGCCACCTTGTTACATCGCAGTTATATTTTTATATAACTGACGTTACAAAATTATGTTAAAAGTTACACCTTATTATGTGTCACAATAAAATCTAATTTTTTATTAGTTAGAAAGTTTTTTATGGTGCAATAAAAAAAAATTATGTGTCTTGATTAAAATTTGTTATGTGTCTTAGAAAAATATTAAGATATATGTGATGGTTATGTGATGCTTAGAAAACATTTTTATATGATAATTATTCAATGCTATGATATGCATTCAAACATTATTATAAATCAGATATAAATGTCTTTCCAGTCTAGGCCCTCCTTGGAGGACACAGAGGGGTACCCTGTGCTGACCCTTCCTCGCAGGGGTCAGCGACGCTCCTTCCTGATCCTCAGCTTGACACTCGGGGGGCCTTCATCCAGGTGTCTCTCACCATTCTTGACTCTCTGTGGCTTCACTTGGAAAAAAAACAGAAAGTGTAACGTCTTTTTAAACACCCCTTGCTACACATGTGTAGTGATCTATCTGATCTTTCTGATGTCAAGGGGTCTTTTGTTCTTCTTATAGTGACTTTCTCCAAAATATCTCTTCTACTTCAGAAGAATTTTATGACTCCTTGTCCACCGACGAACTAACGTTTCCATGTTTGAGCGGTTATTACATGAAAAAGCGAGGGGGCAGAACTGTCACACATTATGTTGTGAAAGGCTCACTTTGGTTACTCCTGACTGTCCCATGCACAGGAAGCCAAGATTGACTCTAAGGCAGTGCCAAATGTAATGCCCCTCAAGCCAATCAATTAGGTTGAATCTTCTATTTCAAGCGCACCAAAGCCACGGTTCAACGCAATACTCAAAAGAGCTGTCTTTTCCAGCTTTAGGGACCCAGCAAGTTCAATCTCCGGTGCAGCTCCCATTCTTTTTCCATAGACTTCTGGTTTCCCGCGCTAAGTAGATCTCTGTGCCCGCACCCCTCGGCCACCTTGTTACATCGCAGTTATATTTTGAAGTAACTGACGTAAAAAATTATGTTAAAAGTTACCCCTTATTATGTGTCATAATAAAATATTATTTTTTATTAGTCAGAAAGTTTTTGTGGTGAAATAAAAAAAAATGATGTGTCTTGGTTAAAATTTGTTGTCAGTCTTAGAAAAATATTAATATATAAGTGATGGTTATGTGATGCTTAGAAAACATTTTTATATGATAATTATTTAATGCTATGATTTCCATTCAAACATTATTATTAATCAGATATAAATGTCTTACCAGTCTAGGCCGACCTCGGCGGGCACAGAGGGGTACCCTGTGCCGACCCTTCCCTGAAAGGGTCAGTGACGCTCCTTCCTGATCCTCAGCTTGACACTCGGGGGGCCTTCATCCAGGTGTCTCTCATCATTCTTGACTCTCGGTGGCTTCACTTGGAAAAAACGTCTTTTTAAAGACCCCTTGCTACACCAGTGTAGTGATCTATCTGATCTTTCTGATGTCAAGGGGTCTTTAGTTCTTCTTATAGTGACTTTCTCCAAGATAACTCTTCTACTTCCTAAAATCTTGATGGCTCCCCACCGATGAACTAATGTTTCCACGTTTGAATGGCTATTAGAAGAAAAAGCGAGCATTCAGAACTGTCACGCAGTAAGTCGTGAATGGCTCACTGTAGGTACTCCTGACTGTCCCAAGCACAGGAAGCCAAGATTGACTCTTAAGCAGCGCCAAATGCAATGCCCCTCAAGCCAATCAATTAGGTTGAATCTTCTGTTTCAAGCGCACCAAAGTCACGGTTCAATGCAATACTCAAAAGAGCTGTCTTTTCCAGCATTAGGGACCCAGCAAGTTCAATCTCCGGTGCAGCTCCCACTCTTTTTCCATAGACTTCTGGTTTCCCGCGCTAAGTAGATCTCGGCGCATGCAGCCCTCGGCCACCTTGTTACATCGCAGTGATATTTTGAAGTAACTGACGTAAAAAATTATGTTAAAAGTTACACCTTATTATGTGTCATAATAAAATATTATTTTTTATTAGTCAGAAAGTTTTTTGTGGTGAAATAAAAAAAAATTATGTGTCTTGTTTAAATTTTGTTATGTGTCTTAGAAAATTTTTAATATATATGTTATGGTTATGTGAAGCTTAGAAAACATTTTTATATGATAATTATTTAATGCTATGATTTCCATTCAAACATTGGGCCTGATTCAGAGCCGTTCGCTATTTGTGGTCGTTCGTTCAAAAACAAGGGGTGGCTATTCAAATGATCCGTTCGCAAATTGCAGTCTGTTCCCACCTCTAAGTCTGAACAAGCGAGCAAAACATACGCTCGTTTATTTGATAAAAACTCCCCCTGGCCGCACGCACCATACGTCATGTCCGCTATTTATTAGATTAATCGAGTACATCGTACAGTGTATGAACTGCTCGCTATTCTGTGGTTGGTGTTTTCAACCGCTATTTTGCAAGCAGTTCTGAGTTAAAAAAAACCAAGTGACGTGGTCAATGACGCTGCTGTATTAATTATGCACTCCCTTAAAACGCCCGTTTTGACCTTTAAGCACGCCTGCGTTCGGATCTCCACTCCCCGTTTTCAAGCACCTTCCCCTGTTACCACCCACATACACCTCATTCTGTCACTCAAAATAGCAGGCCCTCGCTATATTGCGTACCAACGATTTTCGGCCGCACTGACTGGTTCGCGCATGCGTACTAAAAACCGTACGCATGCGCAGATGTGCGAACATCGCTCGGAACGAGCGTACTACCGCTAGCGAGTGGCTCTGAATGAGGGCCATTATTATCAATCAGATATAAATGTTTTACCAGTCTAGGCCGACCTCGGCGGGCACAGAGGGGGACCCTGTGCCGACCCTTCCCCGAAAGGGTCAGCGACACTCCTTCCTGATCCTCAGCTTGACACTCGGGGGGCCTTCATCCAGGTGTCTCTCACCATTCTTGACTCTAGGCGGCTTCACTTGGAAAAAAAACACAAAGTGTAACGTCTTTTTAAAGACCCCTTGCTACACCAATGTAGTGATCTATCTGATCTTTCTGATGTCAAGGGGTCTTTTGTTCTTCTTATAGTGACTTTCTCCAAGATAGCTCTTCTACTTCCAAAGATCTTGATGGCTCCCCACCGATGAACTAACGTTTCCACGTTTGAATGGCTATTAGAAGAAAAAGCGAGCATTCAGAACTGTCACGCAGTAAGTCGTGAATGGCTCACTGTGGTTACCCCTGACTGTCCCATGCACAGGTAGCCAAGATTGACTCTTAGGCAGCGCCAAATGCAATGCCCCTCAAGCCAATCAATTAGGTTGAATCTTCTGATTTAAGCCTACCAAAGCCACGGTTGAACACAGTACTCAAAAGAGCTGTCTTTTCCAGCGTTTGGGATCCAGCGAGTTCAATCTCCGGTGCAGCTCCTACTCTTTTTCCATAGACTTCCGGATTCCCGCGCTAAGTAGATCTCGGCGCCTACAGCCCTCGGCCACCTTGTTACATCGCAGTTATATTTTTATATAACTGACGTTACAAAATTATGTTAAAAGTTACACCTTATTATGTGTCACAATAAAATCTAATTTTTTATTAGTTAGAAAGTTTTTTATGGTGCAATAAAAAAAAATTATGTGTCTTGATTAAAATTTGTTATGTGTCTTAGAAAAATATTAAGATATATGTGATGGTTATGTGATGCTTAGAAAACATTTTTATATGATAATTATTCAATGCTATGATATGCATTCAAACATTATTATAAATCAGATATAAATGTCTTTCCAGTCTAGGCCCTCCTTGGAGGACACAGAGGGGTACCCTGTGCTGACCCTTCCTCGCAGGGGTCAGCGACGCTCCTTCCTGATCCTCAGCTTGACACTCGGGGGGCCTTCATCCAGGTGTCTCTCACCATTCTTGACTCTCTGTGGCTTCACTTGGAAAAAAAACAGAAAGTGTAACGTCTTTTTAAACACCCCTTGCTACACATGTGTAGTGATCTATCTGATCTTTCTGATGTCAAGGGGTCTTTTGTTCTTCTTATAGTGACTTTCTCCAAAATATCTCTTCTACTTCAGAAGAATTTTATGACTCCTTGTCCACCGACGAACTAACGTTTCCATGTTTGAGCGGTTATTACATGAAAAAGCGAGGGGGCAGAACTGTCACACATTATGTTGTGAAAGGCTCACTTTGGTTACTCCTGACTGTCCCATGCACAGGAAGCCAAGATTGACTCTAAGGCAGTGCCAAATGTAATGCCCCTCAAGCCAATCAATTAGGTTGAATCTTCTATTTCAAGCGCACCAAAGCCACGGTTCAACGCAATACTCAAAAGAGCTGTCTTTTCCAGCTTTAGGGACCCAGCAAGTTCAATCTCCGGTGCAGCTCCCATTCTTTTTCCATAGACTTCTGGTTTCCCGCGCTAAGTAGATCTCTGTGCCCGCACCCCTCGGCCACCTTGTTACATCGCAGTTATATTTTGAAGTAACTGACGTAAAAAATTATGTTAAAAGTTACCCCTTATTATGTGTCATAATAAAATATTATTTTTTATTAGTCAGAAAGTTTTTGTGGTGAAATAAAAAAAAATGATGTGTCTTGGTTAAAATTTGTTGTCAGTCTTAGAAAAATATTAATATATAAGTGATGGTTATGTGATGCTTAGAAAACATTTTTATATGATAATTATTTAATGCTATGATTTCCATTCAAACATTATTATTAATCAGATATAAATGTCTTACCAGTCTAGGCCGACCTCGGCGGGCACAGAGGGGTACCCTGTGCCGACCCTTCCCCGAAAGGGTCAGTGACGCTCCTTCCTGATCCTCAGCTTGACACTCGGGGGGCCTTCATCCAGGTGTCTCTCATCATTCTTGACTCTCGGTGGCTTCACTTGGAAAAAACGTCTTTTTAAAGACCCCTTGCTACACCAGTGTAGTGATCTATCTGATCTTTCTGATGTCAAGGGGTCTTTAGTTCTTCTTATAGTGACTTTCTCCAAGATAACTCTTCTACTTCCTAAAATCTTGATGGCTCCCCACCGATGAACTAATGTTTCCACGTTTGAATGGCTATTAGAAGAAAAAGCGAGCATTCAGAACTGTCACGCAGTAAGTCGTGAATGGCTCACTGTAGGTACTCCTGACTGTCCCAAGCACAGGAAGCCAAGATTGACTCTTAAGCAGCGCCAAATGCAATGCCCCTCAAGCCAATCAATTAGGTTGAATCTTCTGTTTCAAGCGCACCAAAGTCACGGTTCAATGCAATACTCAAAAGAGCTGTCTTTTCCAGCATTAGGGACCCAGCAAGTTCAATCTCCGGTGCAGCTCCCACTCTTTTTCCATAGACTTCTGGTTTCCCGCGCTAAGTAGATCTCGGCGCATGCAGCCCTCGGCCACCTTGTTACATCGCAGTGATATTTTGAAGTAACTGACGTAAAAAATTATGTTAAAAGTTACACCTTATTATGTGTCATAATAAAATATTATTTTTTATTAGTCAGAAAGTTTTTTGTGGTGAAATAAAAAAAAATTATGTGTCTTGTTTAAATTTTGTTATGTGTCTTAGAAAATTTTTAATATATATGTTATGGTTATGTGAAGCTTAGAAAACATTTTTATATGATAATTATTTAATGCTATGATTTCCATTCAAACATTGGGCCTGATTCAGAGCCGTTCGCTATTTGTGGTCGTTCGTTCAAAAACAAGGGGTGGCTATTCAAATGATCCGTTCGCAAATTGCAGTCTGTTCCCACCTCTAAGTCTGAACAAGCGAGCAAAACATACGCTCGTTTATTTGATAAAAACTCCCCCTGGCCGCACGCACCATACGTCATGTCCGCTATTTATTAGATTAATCGAGTACATCGTACAGTGTATGAACTGCTCGCTATTCTGTGGTTGGTGTTTTCAACCGCTATTTTGCGAGCAGTTCTGAGTTAAAAAAAACCAAGTGACGTGGTCAATGACGCTGCTGTATTAATTATGCACTCCCTTAAAACGCCCGTTTTGACCTTTAAGCACGCCTGCGTTCGGATCTCCACTCCCCGTTTTCAAGCACCTTCCCCTGTTACCACCCACATACACCTCATTCTGTCACTCAAAATAGCAGGCCCTCGCTATATTGCGTACCAACGATTTTCGGCCGCACTGACTGGTTCGCGCATGCGTACTAAAAACCGTACGCATGCGCAGATGTGCGAACATCGCTCGGAACGAGCGTACTACCGCTAGCGAGTGGCTCTGAATGAGGGCCATTATTATCAATCAGATATAAATGTTTTACCAGTCTAGGCCGACCTCGGCGGGCACAGAGGGGGACCCTGTGCCGACCCTTCCCCGAAAGGGTCAGCGACACTCCTTCCTGATCCTCAGCTTGACACTCGGGGGGCCTTCATCCAGGTGTCTCTCACCATTCTTGACTCTAGGCGGCTTCACTTGGAAAAAAAACACAAAGTGTAACGTCTTTTTAAAGACCCCTTGCTACACCAATGTAGTGATCTATCTGATCTTTCTGATGTCAAGGGGTCTTTTGTTCTTCTTATAGTGACTTTCTCCAAGATAGCTCTTCTACTTCCAAAGATCTTGATGGCTCCCCACCGATGAACTAACGTTTCCACGTTTGAATGGCTATTAGAAGAAAAAGCGAGCATTCAGAACTGTCACGCAGTAAGTCGTGAATGGCTCACTGTGGTTACCCCTGACTGTCCCATGCACAGGTAGCCAAGATTGACTCTTAGGCAGCGCCAAATGCAATGCCCCTCAAGCCAATCAATTAGGTTGAATCTTCTGATTTAAGCCTACCAAAGCCACGGTTGAACACAGTACTCAAAAGAGCTGTCTTTTCCAGCGTTTGGGATCCAGCGAGTTCAATCTCCGGTGCAGCTCCTACTCTTTTTCCATAGACTTCCGGATTCCCGCGCTAAGTAGATCTCGGCGCCTACAGCCCTCGGCCACCTTGTTACATCGCAGTTATATTTTTATATAACTGACGTTACAAAATTATGTTAAAAGTTACACCTTATTATGTGTCACAATAAAATCTAATTTTTTATTAGTTAGAAAGTTTTTTATGGTGCAATAAAAAAAAATTATGTGTCTTGATTAAAATTTGTTATGTGTCTTAGAAAAATATTAAGATATATGTGATGGTTATGTGATGCTTAGAAAACATTTTTATATGATAATTATTCAATGCTATGATATGCATTCAAACATTATTATAAATCAGATATAAATGTCTTTCCAGTCTAGGCCCTCCTTGGAGGACACAGAGGGGTACCCTGTGCTGACCCTTCCTCGCAGGGGTCAGCGACGCTCCTTCCTGATCCTCAGCTTGACACTCGGGGGGCCTTCATCCAGGTGTCTCTCACCATTCTTGACTCTCTGTGGCTTCACTTGGAAAAAAAACAGAAAGTGTAACGTCTTTTTAAACACCCCTTGCTACACATGTGTAGTGATCTATCTGATCTTTCTGATGTCAAGGGGTCTTTTGTTCTTCTTATAGTGACTTTCTCCAAAATATCTCTTCTACTTCAGAAGAATTTTATGACTCCTTGTCCACCGACGAACTAACGTTTCCATGTTTGAGCGGTTATTACATGAAAAAGCGAGGGGGCAGAACTGTCACACATTATGTTGTGAAAGGCTCACTTTGGTTACTCCTGACTGTCCCATGCACAGGAAGCCAAGATTGACTCTAAGGCAGTGCCAAATGTAATGCCCCTCAAGCCAATCAATTAGGTTGAATCTTCTATTTCAAGCGCACCAAAGCCACGGTTCAACGCAATACTCAAAAGAGCTGTCTTTTCCAGCTTTAGGGACCCAGCAAGTTCAATCTCCGGTGCAGCTCCCATTCTTTTTCCATAGACTTCTGGTTTCCCGCGCTAAGTAGATCTCTGTGCCCGCACCCCTCGGCCACCTTGTTACATCGCAGTTATATTTTGAAGTAACTGACGTAAAAAATTATGTTAAAAGTTACCCCTTATTATGTGTCATAATAAAATATTATTTTTTATTAGTCAGAAAGTTTTTGTGGTGAAATAAAAAAAAATGATGTGTCTTGGTTAAAATTTGTTGTCAGTCTTAGAAAAATATTAATATATAAGTGATGGTTATGTGATGCTTAGAAAACATTTTTATATGATAATTATTTAATGCTATGATTTCCATTCAAACATTATTATTAATCAGATATAAATGTCTTACCAGTCTAGGCCGACCTCGGCGGGCACAGAGGGGTACCCTGTGCCGACCCTTCCCTGAAAGGGTCAGTGACGCTCCTTCCTGATCCTCAGCTTGACACTCGGGGGGCCTTCATCCAGGTGTCTCTCATCATTCTTGACTCTCGGTGGCTTCACTTGGAAAAAACGTCTTTTTAAAGACCCCTTGCTACACCAGTGTAGTGATCTATCTGATCTTTCTGATGTCAAGGGGTCTTTAGTTCTTCTTATAGTGACTTTCTCCAAGATAACTCTTCTACTTCCTAAAATCTTGATGGCTCCCCACCGATGAACTAATGTTTCCACGTTTGAATGGCTATTAGAAGAAAAAGCGAGCATTCAGAACTGTCACGCAGTAAGTCGTGAATGGCTCACTGTAGGTACTCCTGACTGTCCCAAGCACAGGAAGCCAAGATTGACTCTTAAGCAGCGCCAAATGCAATGCCCCTCAAGCCAATCAATTAGGTTGAATCTTCTGTTTCAAGCGCACCAAAGTCACGGTTCAATGCAATACTCAAAAGAGCTGTCTTTTCCAGCATTAGGGACCCAGCAAGTTCAATCTCCGGTGCAGCTCCCATTCTTTTTCCATAGACTTCTGGTTTCCCGCGCTAAGTAGATCTCTGTGCCCGCACCCCTCGGCCACCTTGTTACATCGCAGTTATATTTTGAAGTAACTGACGTAAAAAATTATGTTAAAAGTTACCCCTTATTATGTGTCATAATAAAATATTATTTTTTATTAGTCAGAAAGTTTTTGTGGTGAAATAAAAAAAAATGATGTGTCTTGGTTAAAATTTGTTGTCAGTTTTAGAAAAATATTAATATATAAGTGATGGTTATGTGATGCTTAGAAAACATTTTTATATGATAATTATTTAATGCTATGATTTCCATTCAAACATTATTATCAATCAGATATAAATGTCTTACCAGTCTAGGCCGACCTCGGCGGGCACAGAGGGGTACCCTGTGCCGACCCTTCCCCGAAAGGGTCAGCGACGCTCCTTCCTGATCCTCAGCTTGACACTCGGGGGGCCTTCATCCAGGTGTCTCTCACCATTCTTGACTCTCGGTGGCTTCACTTGGGAAAAACGTCTTTTTAAAGACCCCTTGCTACACATGTGTAGTGATCTATCTGATCATTCTGATGTCAAGGGGTCTTTAGTTCTTCTTATAGTGACTTTCTCCAAGATAACTCTTCTACTTCCGAAAATCTTGATGGCTCCCCACCGATGAACTAATGTTTCCACGTTTGAATGGCTATTAGAAGAAAAAGCGAGCATTCAGAACTGTCACGCAGTAAGTCGTGAATGGCTCACTGTAGGTACTCCTGACTGTCCCATGCACAGGAAGCCAAGATTGACTCTTAAGCAGCGCCAAATGCAATGCCCCTCAAGCCAATCAATTAGGTTGAATCTTCTGTTTCAAGCGCACCAAAGTCACGGTTCAATGCAATACTCAAAAGAGCTGTCTTTTCCAGCATTAGGGACCCAGCAAGTTCAATCTCCGGAGCAGCTCCCACTCTTTTTCCATAGACTTCTGGTTTCCCATGCTAAGTAGATCTCGGCGCATGCAGCCCTCGGCCACCTTGTTACATTGCAGTGATATTTTGAAGTAACTGACGTAAAAAATTATGTTAAAAGTTACACCATATTATGTGTCATAATAAAATATTATTTTTTATTAGTCAGAAAGTTTTTTGTGGTGAAATAAAAATAAATTATGTGTCTTGTTTAAATTTTGTTATGTGTCTTAGAAAATTTTTAATATACATGTTATGGTTATGTGACGCTTAGAAAACATTTTTATATGATAATTATTTAATGCTATGATTTCCATTCAAACATTATTATCAATCAGATATAAATGTTTTACCAGTCTAGGCCGACCTCGGCGGGCACAGAGGGGTACCCTGTGCCGACCCTTCCCCGAAAGGGTCAGCGACACTCCTTCCTGATCCTCAGCTTGACACTCGGGGGGCCTTCATCCAGGTGTCTCTCACCATTCTTGACTCTAGGCGGCTTCACTTGGAAAAAAAACACAAAGTGTAACGTCTTTTTAAAGACCCCTTGCTACACCAATGTAGTGATCTATCTGATCTTTCTGATGTCAAGGGGTCTTTTGTTCTTCTTATAGTGACTTTCTCCAAGATAGCTCTTCTACTTCCAAAGATCTTGATGGCTCCCCACCGATGAACTAACGTTTCCACGTTTGAATGGCTATTAGAAGAAAAAGCGAGCATTCAGAACTGTCACGCAGTAAGTCGTGAATGGCTCACTGTGGTTACCCCTGACTGTCCCATGCACAGGTAGCCAAGATTGACTCTTAGGCAGCGCCAAATGCAATGCCCCTCAAGCCAATCAATTAGGTTGAATCTTCTGATTTAAGCCTACCAAAGCCACGGTTGAACACAGTACTCAAAAGAGCTGTCTTTTCCAGCGTTTGGGATCCAGCGAGTTCAATCTCCGGTGCAGCTCCTACTCTTTTTCCATAGACTTCCGGATTCCCGCGCTAAGTAGATCTCGGCGCCTACAGCCCTCGGCCACCTTGTTACATCGCAGTTATATTTTTATATAACTGACGTTACAAAATTATGTTAAAAGTTACACCTTATTATGTGTCACAATAAAATCTAATTTTTTATTAGTTAGAAAGTTTTTTATGGTGCAATAAAAAAAAATTATGTGTCTTGATTAAAATTTGTTATGTGTCTTAGAAAAATATTAAGATATATGTGATGGTTATGTGATGCTTAGAAAACATTTTTATATGATAATTATTCAATGCTATGATATGCATTCAAACATTATTATAAATCAGATATAAATGTCTTTCCAGTCTAGGCCCTCCTTGGAGGACACAGAGGGGTACCCTGTGCTGACCCATCCTCGCAGGGGTCAGCGACGCTCCTTCCTGATCCTCAGCTTGACACTCGGGGGGCCTTCATCCAGGTGTCTCTCACCATTCTTGACTCTCTGTGGCTTCACTTGGAAAAAAAACAGAAAGTGTAACGTCTTTTTAAACACCCCTTGCTACACATGTGTAGTGATCTATCTGATCTTTCTGATGTCAAGGGGTCTTTTGTTCTTCTTATAGTGACTTTCTCCAAAATATTTCTTCTACTTCAGAAGAATTTTATGACTCCTTGTCCACCGACGAACTAACGTTTCCATGTTTGAGCGGTTATTACATGAAAAAGCGAGGGGGCAGAACTGTCACACATTATGTTGTGAAAGGCTCACTTTGGTTACTCCTGACTGTCCCATGCACAGGAAGCCAAGATTGACTCTAAGGCAGTGCCAAATGTAATGCCCCTCAAGCCAATCAATTAGGTTGAGTCTTCTATTTCAAGCGCACCAAAGCCACGGTTCAACGCAATACTCAAAAGAGCTGTCTTTTCCAGCTTTAGGGACCCAGCAAGTTCAATCTCCGGTGCAGCTCCCATTCTTTTTCCATAGACTTCTGGTTTCCCGCGCTAAGTAGATCTCTGTGCCCGCACCCCTCGGCCACCTTGTTACATCGCAGTTATATTTTGAAGTAACTGACGTAAAAAATTATGTTAAAAGTTACCCCTTATTATGTGTCATAATAAAATATTATTTTTTATTAGTCAGAAAGATTTTGTGGTGAAATAAAAAAAAATGATGTGTCTTGGTTAAAATTTGTTGTCAGTTTTAGAAAAATATTAATATATAAGTGATGGTTATGTGATGCTTAGAAAACATTTTTATATGATAATTATTTAATGCTATGATTTCCATTCAAACATTATTATCAATCAGATATAAATGTCTTACCAGTCTAGGCCGACCTCGGCGGGCACAGAGGGGTACCCTGTGCCGACCCTTCCCCGAAAGGGTCAGCGACGCTCCTTCCTGATCCTCAGCTTGACACTCGGGGGGCCTTCATCCAGGTGTCTCTCACCATTCTTGACTCTCGGTGGCTTCACTTGGAAAAAACGTCTTTTTAAAGACCCCTTGCTACACATGTGTAGTGATCTATCTGATCATTCTGATGTCAAGGGGTCTTTAGTTCTTCTTATAGTGACTTTCTCCAAGATAACTCTTCTACTTCCGAAAATCTTGATGGCTCCCCACCGATGAACTAATGTTTCCACGTTTGAATGGCTATTAGAAGAAAAAGCGAGCATTCAGAACTGTCACGCAGTAAGTCGTGAATGGCTCACTGTAGGTACTCCTGACTGTCCCATGCACAGGAAGCCAAGATTGACTCTTAAGCAGCGCCAAATGCAATGCCCCTCAAGCCAATCAATTAGGTTGAATCTTCTGTTTCAAGCGCACCAAAGTCACGGTTCAATGCAATACTCAAAAGAGCTGTCTTTTCCAGCATTAGGGACCCAGCAAGTTCAATCTCCGGAGCAGCTCCCACTCTTTTTCCATAGACTTCTGGTTTCCCACGCTAAGTAGATCTCGGCGCATGCAGCCCTCGGCCACCTTGTTACATTGCAGTGATATTTTGAAGTAACTGATGTAAAAAATTATGTTAAAAGTTACACCATATTATGTGTCATAATAAAATATTATTTTTTATTAGTCAGAAAGTTTTTTGTGGTGAAATAAAAAAAAATTATGTGTCTTGTTTAAATTTTGTTATGTGTCTTAGAAAATTTTTAATATACATGTTATGGTTATGTGACGCTTAGAAAACATTTTTATATGATAATTATTTAATGCTATGATTTCCATTCAAACATTATTATCAATCAGATATAAATGTTTTACCAGTCTAGGCCGACCTCGGCGGGCACAGAGGGGTACCCTGTGCCGACCCTTCCCCGAAAGGGTCAGCGACACTCCTTCCTGATCCTCAGCTTGACACTCGGGGGGCCTTCATCCAGGTGTCTCTCACCATTCTTGACTCTAGGCGGCTTCACTTGGAAAAAAAACACAAAGTGTAACGTCTTTTTAAAGACCCCTTGCTACACCAATGTAGTGATCTATCTGATCTTTCTGATGTCAAGGGGTCTTTTGTTCTTCTTATAGTGACTTTCTCCAAGATAGCTCTTCTACTTCCAAAGATCTTGATGGCTCCCCACCGATGAACTAACGTTTCCACGTTTGAATGGCTATTAGAAGAAAAAGCGAGCATTCAGAACTGTCACGCAGTAAGTCGTGAATGGCTCACTGTGGTTAACCCTAACTGTCCCATGCACAGGTAGCCAAGATTGACTCTTAGGCAGCGCCAAATGCAATGCCCCTCAAGCCAATCAATTAGGTTGAATCTTCTGATTTAAGCCTACCAAAGCCACGGTTGAACACAGTACTCAAAAGAGCTGTCTTTTCCAGCGTTTGGGATCCAGCGAGTTCAATCTCCGGTGCAGCTCCTACTCTTTTTCCATAGACTTCCGGATTCCCGCGCTAAGTAGATCTCGGCGCCTACAGCCCTCGGCCACCTTGTTACATCGCAGTTATATTTTTATATAACTGACGTTACAAAATTATGTTAAAAGTTACACCTTATTATGTGTCACAATAAAATCTAATTTTTTATTAGTTAGAAAGTTTTTTATGGTGCAATAAAAAAAAATTATGTGTCTTGATTAAAATTTGTTATGTGTCTTAGAAAAATATTAAGATATATGTGATGGTTATGTGATGCTTAGAAAACATTTTTATATGATAATTATTCAATGCTATGATATGCATTCAAACATTATTATAAATCAGATATAAATGTCTTTCCAGTCTAGGCCCTCCTTGGAGGACACAGAGGGGTACCCTGTGCTGACCCATCCTCGCAGGGGTCAGCGACGCTCCTTCCTGAT
This sequence comes from Taudactylus pleione, assembly GCA_031769625.1. Lineage (NCBI taxonomy): Eukaryota > Metazoa > Chordata > Amphibia > Anura > Myobatrachidae > Taudactylus > Taudactylus pleione. The sequence continues at coordinate 160,538 of JAUIMM010000288.1, forward strand.
CCTCAGCTTGACACTCGGGGGGCCTTCATCCAGGTGTCTCTCACCATTCTTGACTCTCTGTGGCTTCACTTGGAAAAAAAACAGAAAGTGTAACGTCTTTTTAAACACCCCTTGCTACACATGTGTAGTGATCTATCTGATCTTTCTGATGTCAAGGGGTCTTTTGTTCTTCTTATAGTGACTTTCTCCAAAATATTTCTTCTACTTCAGAAGAATTTTATGACTCCTTGTCCACCGACGAACTAACGTTTCCATGTTTGAGCGGTTATTACATGAAAAAGCGAGGGGGCAGAACTGTCACACATTATGTTGTGAAAGGCTCACTTTGGTTACTCCTGACTGTCCCATGCACAGGAAGCCAAGATTGACTCTAAGGCAGTGCCAAATGTAATGCCCCTCAAGCCAATCAATTAGGTTGAGTCTTCTATTTCAAGCGCACCAAAGCCACGGTTCAACGCAATACTCAAAAGAGCTGTCTTTTCCAGCTTTAGGGACCCAGCAAGTTCAATCTCCGGTGCAGCTCCCATTCTTTTTCCATAGACTTCTGGTTTCCCGCGCTAAGTAGATCTCTGTGCCCGCACCCCTCGGCCACCTTGTTACATCGCAGTTATATTTTGAAGTAACTGACGTAAAAAATTATGTTAAAAGTTACCCCTTATTATGTGTCATAATAAAATATTATTTTTTATTAGTCAGAAAGATTTTGTGGTGAAATAAAAAAAAATGATGTGTCTTGGTTAAAATTTGTTGTCAGTTTTAGAAAAATATTAATATATAAGTGATGGTTATGTGATGCTTAGAAAACATTTTTATATGATAATTATTTAATGCTATGATTTCCATTCAAACATTATTATCAATCAGATATAAATGTCTTACCAGTCTAGGCCGACCTCGGCGGGCACAGAGGGGTACCCTGTGCCGACCCTTCCCCGAAAGGGTCAGCGACGCTCCTTCCTGATCCTCAGCTTGACACTCGGGGGGCCTTCATCCAGGTGTCTCTCACCATTCTTGACTCTCGGTGGCTTCACTTGGAAAAAACGTCTTTTTAAAGACCCCTTGCTACACATGTGTAGTGATCTATCTGATCATTCTGATGTCAAGGGGTCTTTAGTTCTTCTTATAGTGACTTTCTCCAAGATAACTCTTCTACTTCCGAAAATCTTGATGGCTCCCCACCGATGAACTAATGTTTCCACGTTTGAATGGCTATTAGAAGAAAAAGCGAGCATTCAGAACTGTCACGCAGTAAGTCGTGAATGGCTCACTGTAGGTACTCCTGACTGTCCCATGCACAGGAAGCCAAGATTGACTCTTAAGCAGCGCCAAATGCAATGCCCCTCAAGCCAATCAATTAGGTTGAATCTTCTGTTTCAAGCGCACCAAAGTCACGGTTCAATGCAATACTCAAAAGAGCTGTCTTTTCCAGCATTAGGGACCCAGCAAGTTCAATCTCCGGAGCAGCTCCCACTCTTTTTCCATAGACTTCTGGTTTCCCACGCTAAGTAGATCTCGGCGCATGCAGCCCTCGGCCACCTTGTTACATTGCAGTGATATTTTGAAGTAACTGATGTAAAAAATTATGTTAAAAGTTACACCATATTATGTGTCATAATAAAATATTATTTTTTATTAGTCAGAAAGTTTTTTGTGGTGAAATAAAAAAAAATTATGTGTCTTGTTTAAATTTTGTTATGTGTCTTAGAAAATTTTTAATATACATGTTATGGTTATGTGACGCTTAGAAAACATTTTTATATGATAATTATTTAATGCTATGATTTCCATTCAAACATTATTATCAATCAGATATAAATGTTTTACCAGTCTAGGCCGACCTCGGCGGGCACAGAGGGGTACCCTGTGCCGACCCTTCCCCGAAAGGGTCAGCGACACTCCTTCCTGATCCTCAGCTTGACACTCGGGGGGCCTTCATCCAGGTGTCTCTCACCATTCTTGACTCTAGGCGGCTTCACTTGGAAAAAAAACACAAAGTGTAACGTCTTTTTAAAGACCCCTTGCTACACCAATGTAGTGATCTATCTGATCTTTCTGATGTCAAGGGGTCTTTTGTTCTTCTTATAGTGACTTTCTCCAAGATAGCTCTTCTACTTCCAAAGATCTTGATGGCTCCCCACCGATGAACTAACGTTTCCACGTTTGAATGGCTATTAGAAGAAAAAGCGAGCATTCAGAACTGTCACGCAGTAAGTCGTGAATGGCTCACTGTGGTTAACCCTAACTGTCCCATGCACAGGTAGCCAAGATTGACTCTTAGGCAGCGCCAAATGCAATGCCCCTCAAGCCAATCAATTAGGTTGAATCTTCTGATTTAAGCCTACCAAAGCCACGGTTGAACACAGTACTCAAAAGAGCTGTCTTTTCCAGCGTTTGGGATCCAGCGAGTTCAATCTCCGGTGCAGCTCCTACTCTTTTTCCATAGACTTCCGGATTCCCGCGCTAAGTAGATCTCGGCGCCTACAGCCCTCGGCTACCTTGTTACATCGCAGTTATATTTTTATATAACTGACGTTACAAAATTATGTTAAAAGTTACACCTTATTATGTGTCACAATAAAATATAATTTTTTATTAGTTAGAAAGTTTTTTATGGTGCAATAAAAAAAAATTATGTGTCTTGATTAAAATTTGTTATGTGTCTTAGAAAAATATTAAGATATATGTGATGGTTATGTGATGCTTAGAAAACATTTTTATATGATAATTATTCAATGCTATGATTTGCATTCAAACATTATTATAAATCAGATATAAATGTCTTTCCAGTCTAGGCCGTCCTTGGAGGACACAGAGGGGTACCCTGTGCTGACCCTTCCTCGCAGGGGTCAGCGACTCTCCTTCCTGATCCTCAGCTTGACACTCGGGGGGCCTTCATCCAGGTGTCTCTCACCATTCTTGACTCTCTGTGGCTTCACTTAGAAAAAAAAAAGAAAGTGTAACGTCTTTTTAAAGACCCCTTGCTACACATGTGTAGTGATCTATCTGATCTTTCTGATGTCAAGGGGTTTTTTGTTCTTCTTATAGTGACTTTCTCCAAAATATCTCTTCTACTTCAGAAGAATTTTATGACTCCCTGTCCACCGACGAACTAACGTTTCCATGTTTGAGCGGTTATTACATGAAAAAGCGAGGGGGCAGAACTGTCACACATTATGGTGTGAAATGCTCACTGTGATTACTCCTGACTGTCCCATGCACAGGAAGCCAAGATTGACTCTAAGGCAGTGCCAAATGTAATGCCCCTCAAGCCAATCAATTAGGTTGAATCTTCTGTTTCAAGCGCACCAAAGCCACGGTCCAACGCAACACTCAAAAGAGCTGTCTTTTCCAGCGTTAGGAACCCAGCAAGTTCAATCTCCGTAGCAGCTCCCACTCTTTTTCCCTAGACTTCTGGTTTCCCGCGCTAAGTAGATCTCGGCGCCCACAGCCCTCGGCCACCTTGTTACATCGCAGTTATATTTTGAAGTAACTGATGTAAAAAATTATGTTAAAAGTTACCCCTTATTATGTGTCATAATTAAATATTATTTTTTATTAGTTAGAAAATTTTTTGTGGTGAAATAAAAAAAAATTATGTGTCTTCTTTAAATTTTGTTATGTGTCTTAGAAAAATATTAATATATATGTGATGGTTATGTGATGCTTAGAAAACATTTTTATATGATAATTTTTTAATGCTATGATTTCCATTCAAACATTATTATCAGATATAAATGTCTTACCAGTCTAGGCCGACCTCGGCGGGCACAGAGGGGTACCCTGTGCCGACCCTTCCCGAAAGGGTCAGCGACGCTCCTTCCTGATCCTCAGCTTGACACTCGGGGGGACTGCATCCAGGTGTCTCTCACCATTCTTGACTCTCGGTGGCTTCACTTGGAAAAAAAACACAAAGTGTAACATCTTTTTAAAGACCCATTGCTACACCAGTGTAGTGATCTATCTGATCTTTCTGATGTCAAGGGGTCTTTTGCTCTTCTTATAGTGACTTTCTCCAAGATATCTCTTCTACTTCGGAAGAACTTGATGGCTCCCTGTCCACCGACGAACTAACGTTTCCATGTTTGAGTGGTTATTACAGGAAAAATCAAGGGGGCAGAACTGTCACGCAGTATGTCGTGAAAGGCTCACTGTGGTTACTCCTGACTGTCCCATGCACAGGAAGCCAAGACTGACTCTTAGACAGCGCCAAATGCAATGACCCTCAAGCCAATCAATTAGGTTGAATCTTCTGATTCAATCCCACCAAAGCCACGGTTGAACACAGCACTTAAAAGAGCTGTTTTTTCCAGCGTTTGGGATCCAGCGAGTTCAATCTCCGATGCAGCTCCTACTCTTTTTCCATAGACTTCCGGATTCCCGCGCTAAGTAGATCTCGGCGCCCGCAGCCCTCGGCCACCTTGTTACATCGCAGTTATATTTTTATATAACTGATGTAAAAAATTATGTTAACAGTTACCCCTTATTATGTGTCACAATAAAATATTATTTTTTATTAGTTAGAAAGCTTTTTGTGGTGCAATAAAAAAAAATGATGTGTCTTGGTTAAAATTTGTTATGTGTATTAGAAAAATATTACTATATGTGAGGGTTATGTGTTGTTATATGATGCTTAGAAAACCTTTTTTTTATGATAATTATTTAATGCTATTATTTGCATTCAAACATTATTATCAATCAGATATGAATGTCTTACCAGTCTAGGCCGATCTCGACAGGTACAGAGGAGTACCCTGTGCCGACCCTCCCCGTAAGGGTCAGCGACGCTCCTTAATGATCCTCAGCTTGACATCAGGGGGGGCTGCATCCAGTAGTCTCTCACCAGTCTTGACTCTAGGTGGCTTCACTTGGAAAAAAACCAGAAAGTGTAATGTCTTTTTAAAGACCCCTTGCTACACCAGTGTAGTGATCTATCTGATCTTTCTGATGTCAAGGGGTCTTTTGTTCTTCTTATAGTGACTTTCTCCAAGATATCTGTTCTACTTCGGAAGAACTTGATGGCTCCCTATCCATCAACGAACTAACGTTTCCATGTTTGAGCGGTTATTACATGAAAAAGCGAGGGGGCAGAACTGTCACGCAGTATGTCGTGAAAGGCTCACTGTGGTTACTCCTGACTGTCCCATGCACAGGAAGCCAAGATTGACTCTTAGGCAGGGCCAAATGCAATGCCCCTCAAGCCAATCAATTAGGTTGAATCTTCTGTTTCAAGCACACCAAAGCCACGGTTCAACGCAATACTCAAAAGAGCTGTCTTTTCCAGCGTTTGGGACCCAGCGAGTTCAATCTCTAGTGCAGTTCCTACTCTTTTTCCATAGACTTCTGGTTTCCAGCGCTAAGTAGATCTCGGCTCCCGCAGCCCTCGGGCCACCTTGTTACATCGCAGTTATATTTTGAAGTAACTGACTTAAAAATTTATGTTAAAAGTTACCCCTTATTATATGTCATAATAAAATATTATTTTTTATTAGTTAGAAAGTTTTTTGTGGTGAAATAAAAAAAAATTATGTGTCTTGTTTAAATTTGTTATGTGTCTTCGAAAAATATTAATATATATGTGATGGTTATGTGATACTTAGAAAACATTTTTATATGATAATTATTTAATGCTATGATTTCCATTCAAACATTATTATCAATCAGATATAAATATCTTACCAGTCTACGCCGACCTTGGCGGGCACAGAGGGGTACCCTGTGCCGACCCTTCCCCGAAAGGGTCAGCGACGCTCCTTCCTGATCCTCAGCTTGACACTTGGGGGGCCTTCATCCAGGTGTCTCTCACCCTTCTTGACTCTCGGTGGCTTCACTTGGAAAAAAAACACAAAGTGTAACATCTTTTTAAAGACCCCTTGCTACACCAGTGTAGTGATCTATCTGATCTTTCTGATGTCAAGGGGTCTTTTGTTCTTCTTATAGTGACTTTCTCCAAGATATCTCTTCTACTTTGGAAGAATTTGATGGCTCCCTGTCCACCGACGAACTAACGTTTCCATGTTTGAGCGGTTATTACATGAAAAAGCGAAGGGGCAGAACTGTCACACAGTATGTCGTGAAAGGCTCAATGTGGTTACTCCTGACTGTCCCATGCACAGGAAGCCAAGATTGACTCTTAGGCAGCGCCAAATGCAATGCCCCTCAAGCCAATCAATGAGGTTGAATCTTCTGTTTCAAGCGCACCAAAGCCACAGTGGAACGCAATTCTCAAAAGAGCTGTCTTTTCCAGCGTTCGGGACCCAGCAAGTTCATTCTCTAGAGCAGCTCCCACTCTTTTTCCCTAGACTTCTGGTTTACTGCGCTAAGTAGATCTCGGCGCCCGCAGCCCTCGGCCACCTTGTTACATCGCAGTCATATTTTTATATAACTGACGTAAATAATGATGTTAAAAGTTACCCCTTATTATGTGTCACAATAAAATATAATTTTTTATTAGTTTCAAAGTTTTTTGTGGTGCAATAAAAAAAAATGATGTGTCTTGGTTAAAATTTGTTATGTGTCTTAGAAAAATATTAATATATATGTGATGGTTATGTGATGCTTAGAAAACATTTTCATATGATAATTATTCAATGCTATGATTTGCATTCAAACATTATTATAAATCAGATATAAATGTCTTACCAGTCTAGGCCGACCTTGGCAGGCACAGAGGGGTACCCTGTGCTGACCCTTCCCCGTAGGGGTCAGCGACGCTCCTTCCTGATCCTCAGCTTGACACTCGGGGGGCCTTCATCCAGGTGTCTCTCACCATTCTTGACTCTCGGTGGCTTCACTTGGAAAAAAATCAGAAAGTGTAACGTCTTTTTAAAGACCCCTTGCTACACCAGTGTAGTGATCTATCTGATCTTTCTGATGTCAAGGGGTCTTTTGTTCTTCTTATAGTGACTTTCTCCAAGATATCTCTTCTACTTCGGAAGAACTTGATGGCTCCCTGTCCACCGACGAACTAACGTTTCCATGTTTGAGCGGTTATTACATGAAAAAGCGAGGGGGCAGAACTGTCACGCAGTATGTCGTGAAAGGCTCATTGTGGTTACTCCTGACTGTCCCATGCACAGGAAGCCAAGATTGACTCTTAGGCAGGGCCAAATGCAATGCCCCTCAAGCCAATCAATTAGGTTGAATCTTCTGTTTCAAGCGCACCAAAGCCACGGTTCAACGCAATACTCAAAAGAGCTGTCTTTTACAGCGTTAGGGACCCAGCAAGTTCAATCTCCGGTGCAGCTCCTACTCTTTTTCCATAGACATCTGGTTTCCCGCGCTAAGTAGATCTCGGCGCCCGCAGCCCTCGGCCAACTTGTTACATCGCAGATATATTTTTAAGTAACGGATGTAAAAATTATGTTAAAAGTTACCCCTTATTATGTGTCATAATAAAATATTATTTTTTGTTAGTTAGAAAGTTTTTTGTGTTGCAATTAAAAATAAAAAATGATGTGTCATAGTTAAAATTTGTTATCTGTCTTAGAAAAATATTAATATATAAGTGATGGATATGTGATGCTTAGAAAACATTTTTATATGATAATAATTTAATGCTATGATTTCCATTCAAACATTATTATCAATCAGACATATATGACTTACCAGTCTAGGCCGACCTCGGCGGGCACAGAGGGGTACCCTGTGCCGACCCTTCCCCGTAGGGGGCAGCGACGCTCCTTCCTGATCCTCAGCTTGACACTCGGGGGGCATTCATCCAGGTGTCTCTAACCATTCTTGACTCTCGGTGGCTTCACTTGGAAAAAAAAACAGAAAGTGTAACGTCTTTTTAAAGACCCCTTGCTACACCCTTGCTACACCAGTGTAGTGATTTATCTGATCTTTCTGATGTCAAGGGGTCTTTTGTTCTTCTTATAGTGACTTTCTCCAAGATAGCTCTTCTACTTCCTAAGATCTTGATGGCTCCCTGTCCACCGACGAACTAACGTTTCCACGTTTCAGTGGCTATTAGAAGAAAAAGCGAGCATTCAGAACTGTCACGCAGTAAGTCATGTATGGCTCACTGTGGTTACTCCTGACTGTCCCATGCACATGAAGCCAAGATTGACTCTTAGGCAGCGCCAAATGCAATGCCCCTCAAGCCAATCAATTAGGTTGAATCTTCTGATTCAAATCCACCAAAGCCACGGTTGAACACAGTACTCAAAAGAGCTGTCTTTTCCAATGTTTGGGACCCATCGAGTTCAATCTCCGCTGCAGCTCCTACTCTTTTTCCACAGACTTCCGGATTCCCGCGCTAAGTAGATCTCGGCGCCCGCAGCCCTCGGCCACCTTGTTACACGCAGTTATATTTTTATATAACTGACGTAAAAAATTATGTTAAAAGTTACCCCTTATTATGTGTCACAATAAAATATTATTTTTTATTAGTTTCAAAGTTTTTTGTGGTGCAATAAAAAAAAAATGATGTGTCTTGGTTAAAATTTGTTATGTGTCTTAGAAAAATATTAATATATATTTGATGGTTATGTGATGCTTAGAAAACATTTTCATATGATAATTATTCAATGCTATGATTTGCATTCAAACATTATTATAAATCAGATATAAATGTCTTACCAGTCTAGGCCGACCTTGGAAGGCACAGAGGGGTCCCCTGTGCTGACCCTTCCCCATAGGGGTCAGCGACGCTCCTTCCTGATCCTCAGCTTGACACTCGGGGGGCCTTCATCCAGGTGTCTCTCACCATTCTTGACTCTAGGTGGCTTCACTTGGAAAAAAACCAGAAAGTGTAACGTCTTTTTAAAGACCCCTTGCTACACCAGTGTAGTGATCTATCTGATCTTTCTGATGTCAAGGGGTCTTTTGTTCTTCTTATAGTGACTTTCTCCAAGATATCTCTTCTACTTCGAAAAACTTGATGGCTCCCTGTCCACCGACGAACTAACGTTTCCATGTTTGAGTGGTTATTACATGAAAAATCAAGGGGGCAGAACTATCACGCAGTATGTCGTGAAAGGCTCACTGTGGTTACTCCTGACTGTCCCATGCACAGGAAGCCAAGACTGACTCTTAGACAGCGCCAAATGCAATGACCCTCAAGCCAATCAATTAGGTTGAATCTTCTGATTCAATCCCACCAAAGCCACGGTTGAACACAGCACTTAAAAGAGCTGTCTTTTCCAGTGTTTGGGATCCATAGACTTCCGGATTCCCACGCTAAGTAGATCTCGGCGACCGCAGCCCTCGGCCACCTTGTTACATCGTAGTTATATTTTTATATAACTGAAGTAAAAACTTATGTTAACAGTTACCCCTTATTATGTGTCACAATAAAATATTATTTTTTATTAGTTAGAAAGCTTTTTGTGGTGCAATAAAAAAATGATGTGTCTTGGTTAAAATTTGTTATGTGTATTAGAAAAATATTACTATATGTGGGTTATGTGTTGTTATATGATGCTTAGAAAACATTTTTATATGATAATTATTTAATGCTATTATTTGCATTCAAACATTATTATCAATCAGATATGAATGTCTTACCAGTCTAGGCCGATCTCGACAAGTACAGAGGAGTACCCTGTGCCGACCCTCCCCGTAAGGGTCAGTGATGCTCCTTAATGATCCTCAGCTTGACATCCAGGGGGCCTGCATCCAGTAGTCTCTCACCAGTCTTGACTCTAGGTGGCTTCACTTGGAAGAAAAACAGAAAGTGTAATGTCTTTTTAAAGACCCCTTGCTACACCAGTGTAGTGATCTATCTGATCTTTCTGATGTCAAGGGGTCTTTTGTTCTTCTTATAGTGACTTTCTCCAAGATATCTCTTCTACTTCGGAAGAACTTGATGGCTCCCTGTCCACCGACGAACTAACGTTTCCATGTTTGAGTGGTTATTACATGAAAAATCGAGGGGGCAGAACTGTCACGCAGTATGTCGTGAAAGGCTCGCTGTGGTTCCTCCTGACTGTCCCATGCACAGGAAGCCAAGACTGACTCTTAGGCAGCGCCAAATGCAATGACCCTCAAGCCAATCAATTAGGTTGAATCTTCTGTTTCAAGCGCACCAAAGCCACGGTTCAACGCAATACTCAAAAGAGCTGTCTTTTCCAGCGTTAGGGACCCAGCAAGTTCAATCTCCAGAGCAGCTCCTACTCTTTTTCCATAGACTTCTGGTTTCCCGCGCTAAGTAGATCTCGGCGCCCGCAGCCCTCGGCCACCTTGTTACATCGCAGTTATATTTTTATATAACTGACGTAAAAAATTATGTTAAAAGTTACCCCTTATTATGTGTCACAATAAAATATCATTTTTTATTAGTTAGAAAGCTTTTTGTGGTGCAATATAAAAAAATGATGTGTCTTGGTTAAAATTTGTTATGTGTATTAGAAAAATATTACTATATGTGATGGTTATGTGTTGTTATATGATGCTTAGAAAACATTTTTAAATGATAATTATTTAATGCTATTATTTGCATTCAAAAATTATTATCAATCAGATATTAATGTCTTACCAGTCTAGACCGATCTCGACGGGTACAGAGGGGTACCCTGTGCCGACCCTCCCCGTAAGGGTCAGTGACGCTCCTTAATGATCCTCAGCTTGACATCCGGGGGGCCTGCATCCAGTAGTCTCTCACCAGTCTTGACTCTAGGTGGCTTCACTTGGAAGAAAAACAGAAAGTGTAATGTCTTTTTAAAGACCCCTTGCTACACCAGTGTAGTGATCTATCTGATCTTTCTGATGTCAAGGGGTCTTTTGTTCTTCTTATAGTGACTTTCTCCAAGATATCTCTTCTACTTCGGAAGAACTTGATGGCTCCCTGTCCACCAACGAACTAACGTTTCCATGTTTGAGCGGTTATTACATGAAAAATCGAGGGGGCAGAACTGTCACGCAGTATGTCGTGAAAGGCTCACTGTGGTTACTCCTGACTGTCCATGCACAGGAAACCAAGATTGACTCTTAGGCAGCGCCAAATGCAATGACCCTCAAGCCAATCAATTAGGTTGAATCTTCTGATTCAATCCCACCAAAGCCATGGTTGAACACAGCACTCAAAAGAGCTGTCTTTCCAACGTTTGGGACCCAGCGAGTTCAATCTCCGATGCAGCTCCTACACTTTTTCCATAGACTTCCGGATTCCCGCGCTAAGAAGATCTCGGCGCCCACAGCCCTCGGCCCCCTTGTTACATCGCAGTTATATTTTCATATAACTGATGTAAAAAATTATGTTAACAGTTACCCCTTATTATGTGTCACAATAAAATATTATTTTTTATTAGTTAGAAAGCTTTTTGTGGTGCAATAAAAAAAAATGATTTGTCTTGGTTTAAATTTGTTATGTGTATTAGAAAAATATTACTATATGTGATGGTTATGTGTTGTTATATGATGCTTAGAAAACATTTTTATATGATAATTATTTAATGCTATGATTTCCATTCAAACATTATTATCAATCAGATATAAATGTCTTACCAGTCTAGGCCGACCTCGGTGGGCACAGAGGGGTACCCTGTGCCGACCCTTCCCCGAAAGGGTCAGCGAAGCTCCTTCCTGATCCTCAGCTTGACACTTGGGGGGCCTTCATCCAGGTGTCTCTCACCAGTCTTGACTCTCGGTGGCTTCACTTGGAAAAAAACCAGAAAGTGTAATGTCTTTTTAAAGACCCCTTGCTACACCAGTGTAGTGATCTATCAGATTTTTCTGATGTCAAGGGGTCTTTTGTTCTTCTTATAGTGACTTTCTCCAAGATAGCTCTTCTACTTCCAAAGATCTTGATGGCTCCCTGTTCACCGACGAACTAACGTTTCCATCTTTGAGCGGTTATTACATAAAAAAGCGAGGGGGCAGAACTGTCACACAGTATGTCGTGAAAGGCTAACTGTGGTTACTCCTGACTGACCCATGCACAGGAAGTCAAGATTGACTCTTAGGCAGCGCCAAATGCAACGCCCCTCAAGCCAATCAATTAGGTTGAATCTTCTCATTCAATCCCACCAAAGCCACGGTTGAACACAGTACTCAAAAGAGCTGTCTTTTCCAGCATTTGGGACCCAGCGAGTTCAATCTCCAGTGCAGCTCCTACTCTTTTTCCATAGACTTCTGGATTCCCGCGCTAAGTAGATCTCGGTGCCCGCAGCCCTCGGCCACCTTGTTACATCGCAGTTATATTTTTATATAACTGATGTAAAAAATTATGTTAAAAGTTACCCCTTATTATGTGTCACAATAAAATATTATTTTATGTTAGCTAGAAATTGTTCTGTGGTGCAGTAAAAAAAAAATTATGTGTCATGGTTAAATATTGTTATGTGTTTTAGAAAAATATTACTATATGTGATGGTGATGTGTTCTTATGTGATGCTTAGAAAACATTATTATATGATAGTTATTTAATGCTATGACTTGTATTTAAACATTATTATCAATCAGATATAAATGACTTACCAGTCTTGGCCGACCTTCGCGGGCACAGAGGGGAGCCTGTGCTGACCCTTCCCCGTAGGGGTCAGCGATGCTCCTTCCTGATCCTCAGCTTGACACTCGGAGGGCCTTCACCCAGGTGTCTCTCACCAGTCTTGACTCTCGGTGGCTTCACTTGGAAAAAAAACAGAAAGTGTAATTTCTTTTCAAAGATCCGCTTGTTTTATCAGTGTAGTGATCTATCTGATCTTTCTGATGTCAAGGGGTCTTTTGTTCTTCTTACTGTGATTTTCTCCAAGATGGCTCCTCTACTTGAGAAGATTTGATGGCTCCCTGTCCACCAACGAACTAACGTTTCTACATTTGAGCGGCTATTACAAAAAAAGCGAGGGGGCAGAACTGTCATGCAGTAAATCATGAATGTCTCACTGCGGCTACTCCTGACTGTCTCATGCACAGGGAGCTAGGATAGTGGCATGGCCGCACATCACACCCCATTTGTCGTCCCACTTGCCTAATTTTGAAAACTAGTTTCAGGGAGATTATAGTTGGTAGGAGAATGCACCATTGATGGGGCGTATCTAGCTCCACCTATGGGTGTTTTTATTGCCACTCAGGGCAGGGGCATTTCTAGAGAGGAGGGGGCCCGTGTGCAGTCTCCTACATGGGCCCCCTCCTCTCCACCCCGCGGCCAGCAGTGCACTGAGCTGTGCGCGGCCAGCGCTGGAGTTATAGACTCTGGGCACTAGAGTGTGCCCAGAGTCTGTAGCGTATGCATAGTTCACCTGGAAAATGGGCGCGACGGACATTTTCCCTGTACTGCGCATTGGGCAAATGAACTGAAAATGGCCACCGTGGCCATTCTCCAGTCGTTTTACAGTGCTAGACGCCAGCGCCGACGTGGGACTCCGGAGAGGTTAGTAATATTATGGGTGTAGGGTGTGCGGTGCGGGGCCTCCCTGGACCCAGGGGCCCGTGTTCCCCGCACACCCTGCACCCATTATAGATACGCCCCTGACTCAGGGGTGTGTTCTGCAGCAGTAAGTGAAAACTATAGTAGTAAGCGCAGCATACTGTCAAATGTAGGTAGAGTTAGCAAACTCATAGGGAAATAAGATCTGATGCACTATACAGTATAGTGCTACTAAGGGTTCTCATAAAGTGCAGCTACATGGAGATTAATCGGAGTTCAGCATCCCTTCACATGAAATATAGTAATAGGGGTACTCTATAGCACAGAAAGACCGGGATGGGAAATACAAAGTCCCACAATTTGTAAATCCTAGAGTGTGGATCAATGCCAAATAATTTTTATGGCAATCAGGATTTAATATACAACCAATTCTATAATTATTGTATTAATAAATGTAAATTTGGAAAACTACTTAACGCTGGACCATATTTAATTTGACGTAAGCATCCTTAAATAAGAGGACATTTCATGCCTATCATCCCAGTCTGTCTGTGCACTAGAGAACTCTTATTACCCTGATTTAACAAACTCTTAACCCTAGCCATAAAGCAATATAAAAAGCATCCCAGTGACCCCCGTACAGATCAAAGATTATCCACGTGCCCGCCATATCAGATTCCATACATAAAATGTTAATAGGTGGTGATGAAAGAGAGAACCATAAAAGGTGGTAATAATACTCCAATAAAACGGTGGCACAGGTGGCAAGCATGTGGTGGTACTTGCACTGTTATTCTCAGATAGAACAAAGGGGACATGTGACTATAGGATATGTTCACTCTCCCCACCTCTGCATATTGAATAGTATAACACTGGGGCATATCTCACCTGGGCTGTAAGTAGTGAGGATCTGCAAGTCATTTTACTACCTCCCTTCAACAATTGAGTACTGTGCGCACCAAGGGCCTGATTCAGAGCCGGATGCTCTGACAGAGTGCTCGCTCTGAATCAGGGCGTCTTTTTCTTTTTTTATGGAGCGGCCTCCTGGCCACTCGCATTGCTGTGGGTTACCACCCACAGCTAGTGTGAGCGGCCATGATGATGGTCGCGATGGTCAAGACCATCACGACCATCGGGCAAGCGACAAGACCCTTGTGGTAGGGTGTCGTGGCCGCAAGCCCCAGAGAGCTTTCGGCTCAAACAAAGCCGAAAGCTCTCCCACTGACATCACTTGTGATGTCAGTGGGGCCGCCCCCAGACGGTAGGCGTTCTCATGGGAGCGCCTCCGTCTGGGCAGCCACCCCCCTGCCCGCCCACTAAAGGGGGCGTGCTGTCACTCAACATCGACAGCACGCCCCCTTTGGTGCGAGACCCGGAGCGACAGATTCCCCGTCGCTATCCGGGTCTCGCGCATGCGCACGGCGGAGCCGGCTCCGTCGTGCGCATGCGCTCTGGACCACCATCAACCCGGTTGCGAGCGCTCAGCACTTGCGACCGGGTCTGAATCAGGCCCCAAGTTTTTCCTTCACCCTTGTGCGTTCCATTTTACCTCTTAATTTTTAAACTTGGATATTTTTCCTTTAACCTTCTCAGTTTTTATCAGGACTTTGTTTCTTTTTGATAAATTATTTTTTAGAGCTGGACTATTTATATATAGTTTTACACAAGGACATAAATTATCCTCAATAAACTGTTTTACATGCTAGTTATTTAGTTTTATATAAATAATTTAACCACCTCAATTAATATATTCTTAATATATTTTTGCTTATTATATTGTCGACTTTCATTTTCCTATATTATCCCATAATAAAATACATATTTTTCTTATAATACATATTGTTTCCATACTCCTCTGTGCGCCACTCAAACATGCATTCTTGTTAATATTATTTGGATGGTATAGGAAACACCATCAATGTTTTAAGGCAGCACGTGGGTATCTATAAAGAACACACCAGAACATTCATACACCATACCATAGGCATAAGGGACAAAGAAAAGGAGGGCAGTAGACCACACAAACACCCTATACCAGTGGTTCCAAAACTGTGCCCCGTGGCACCCTGTGGTGCCTCGGGACACTTGCAGGAGTGCCTCAGGTTGGTGGTCCAGCACCAAATGAAATTATTAGTGGTCAATGTAATGTAAATATGTGGACAAACTGAAGTGCAAACCTATCCACCAACACATAACTGAACCTAAGGATGACAGGTAAGCACAATTTACTTTACTTTAATTTTTTTCGAAATCTCTAAATAACAAACTTGGCTTAGGGGTGCCGTTAAAACAATGCTGATACTCTAGGGTGCTGTGAGTCAAAAAAGTTTAGGACCCACTGCACTATACTGTTTATTAATGCTTTAACACTAATAGCTCACAGGAATAGGGCAGGAGGAAGTTACTGTAGCTTTTGTATCAGCCAATGGGCTCTATTTATTAACATTATTTTTACTAAAATAAAGTGAAAAAGGGTGTTTTCACACCCTTTTCACATTATTTTAGTTTCACCTATAGTTATTACAGGGCAATTGGAGTAGAATTAGTAAAATTCTACTCCAACCCCTAGTATCACTTATTTTTAGTAAAGCAGATCGCATTTCCCATAATTGTAATGGGAAATGTGATCCGACCATAGTTACTAAAAATAAATTGTAAAAAAATACCGGGGGAAGCCCTGTGATAATAACGCCACCTGGGGGTGGCGTTATCCAGGGTCTCCCCCGGTTACCGGGCTCCCACTCTGCTCTAACGGGGAGAGCAGAGCCGGGAGCCGGTACCAGTAATCAGCTATGTGGTCTAAATAGACCGCAAGCTGATTGCTGTAAAAAAAAGGAAAAAAAAATGAAACATTTTTTTTTTACTTACCTGACTCCAGGGACCGGTGATCGGGCCTCCGGTGATGGCTCCTCTCCGGTCAGCTGGTCTTCCACAGTGCACTGCTGCCCGGTCATCAGGTGATCGGGCCCCAGTGCAGTATGGGAGATCACCTGATCGGGAAGCCCGGAGAAGATCACCGGAGGCCAGGAGGATTCAGGTAAGTGTAATGAAGGGAGGGGGTGGTCGCGGGGGGGTCCGCGATCGCGGGGGCGGGGCTTAGCACCGGTGGGGGGGCAGCAGCGACGGTGGGTCGGCGCATGCGCAGGCTCTTAGTCGCGGTATTTTTTCCGAAAATACCGCGACTAGAGTGCGGATGGGATCCGCAGGGACAAAGCTTTATCGCAAGCTCTGTCCCTGCAAGGGATTTATAGTAAATCCCTGTGATATTGCCGGAATTCGCAATGCGAATTCACTCGGTAATATCACACTACAATCCGCATTCAATATGCGGATTGTAGTAAATAGAGCCCTTTGTGATTTATGTGCAACTATGGGAAGACTTTATAGGTAAACCTTTGAGTGCAAGAATTGTTATTCACCCATCTATGCAATTCACTACGCTGCACATTATTACTGGACACAATTGTATTGTACATTCTCAGTGACCAGCCTACAAAGTACAATATATCATAGTTACAGGCTCAGAGCAAACCCCAGAGCACTCACAGGATGTAGCTCCAGTTTCCCATCCCATAGTATGCAGGACAGAGCCGGCGGCAGCAGCGGGACTATAGCAGTGAGCCCTTTTCCTTGCAGTGAAGGTCCATCTGACACCCCTGATATGTCCTTTACAGCTCTGCTCCCGGGTCACTCTGTCAGTGCCTCTGCTCCATTCATCCATGCTCACTACACAGCAATGCAGCACAGACGATGTAATGGTTAGCGTTACTGCCTCACAGCACTGAGGTCATGGGTTTGATTCCCACTACGGCCCTAACTGTGCAGAGTTTGTATATTCTCCCTGTGCTTGCGTGGGTTTTCTCCAGGTACTCCGGTTTCCACCCACACTCCAAAAATATAGTGGTAAGTTAATTGGCTCCCCACAAAATTGAGCATGTGGTAGGGAATATAGATTGTAAGCTCCACTGGTTCAGGGACAGATGTGAATGGTAAGATATGGTAAAGCGCTACGGAATATGTGTGCACTATATAAATAACTGGTAATAAATAAATAATAAATAATAACTGTATTGTGGGGGGTGGGGCCACATGTCAATACTTTCCCGGTGAAGAGCCCTGGCCAATATGTACTAGGACATCGGCTGGTCTGTGCCCTACCCCCTTCAGATTCACACCGGTGCATTGGGAAAGCAGGGAAGTCCGGGTGTCGTCAGCAACCCACCCCAATCGCATCTGGACTAGCGCAATACGCGCACGCAGGGGGGATTTCCAAGTACCTAGAAACCCCCCCCTGCCCGCCGATCTACTGCTGCGCAGCTTAATAAGGCACCCGGCAGCACTGGGAGTAGAAATTAGAATTAATTTGGCCACTAGTGCCGGTCACGCGAGCCAATCACGGCTCGCGGATCGGCAGCCAATCAGGAACAGCCACATGGCCGCTCCTAATTGGCTGTTGGTCCGGGCAGACGGCAGCCAATCAAGAGCCGCCACGTTCCCGCTTCTAATTGGCTGTCGGTCCGCGCATACCGGCACAGTATTCTAAAGTACCACCCGGGATCCTGAAAGGAGTGGTGCACTCTCCAGCAAACACAGCTGCGGCGAAGCAAGTGCTGAGGAGCGGGGCTACGTGAAGGGGCTGTGTGCAGAGATGCCAGTGAAGGGGATGTTTGTTTGCAGATCAGATTGTGAAGGGCTACGCCGGCAGGTACTGTGTATGCAGATGATGTCCAGTTGTGTGTGTATGCAGATCAGATGTAAGGTGCTGTCTATGCAAATCAGATGGTGTGGGGCTGTGTGTACCGTGTATGCAGATGGTGAGGGGCTGTGTGTACTGTGTATGCAGATGGTGTGGGGCTGTGTGTACTTATGGTGAGGAGCTGTGTGTACTGTGTATGCAGATGGTGAGGGGCTGTGTGTACATATGGTGAGGGGCTGTGTGTGTACATATAATGAGAGTCTGTGTTTACAGATGATGAGGGACTGTGTGTGTATAGATAAGGGGAACGAAGGGCTGTGGCGAGTGCTGAGGGGAGGGGTGGCGTGAGGTGAGTGGTGTGAGGAGAGGTGAGTGGTCATGTGAGTGCTGTGGGGAGGGGAAGTGTGAGGAGAGGTGAGTGCTGTGGGAAGGGGAGGTGTGAGGAGAAGTGAGTGCTGTGGGAAGGGGAGGTGTGAGGAGAAGTGAGTGCTATGAGGGGAAGGGGAGGTGTGAGGAGAGGTGAGTGCTGTGGGAAGGAGGTGTGAGGAGAGGTGAGTGCTGTGGGAAGAAGGTGTGAGGAGAAGTGAGTGCTGTGGGAAGGGGAGGTGTGAGGAGCAGTGAGTGCTGTGGGAAGGGGAGGTGTGAGGAGAAGTGAGTGCTGTGGAAAGGGGAGGTGTGAGAAGTGAGTGCTGTGTGAAGGGGAGGTGTGAGGGGAGGTGTGAGGAGAGGTGTGAGGAGAGGTGTGTGCTGCAGTAAGTAAAGGTGTGCTGCTGCAAGAGGAGCAGAGAGGGAGGAAAGAGGACTTCCATAAGAAAAGAAGTAGGAAGAGCTGGCCACAGAAGGTGCTGCTGGCAAGAAGCTGAGGAACAAGAAGCTGAGGACCGGAGAGTGCTGCAGTGGTGGAAGGAAAAGACCTAAACGAATCTCCCCACTGCAGCCTCTCCCAGCGCCATGGTAAGCGGCTTTGCCCACTTTCACTTATTTAATCCTCCCTAAACCACCGGGGTTGCTGGACACTAGGCCCGTGGGCCCAGTCAGTCCTCAGGCCTTTGGTGCTTGTTAAGCAGGCAAAAAGCCTGTGCTCTAGGTAAGTGACCCTAGGCATTAGGCCCAGGTCACTGTCCTTATTTTGAAGTGGGGGTATGGAAATATCAGGGTGGTTCAATGTTTGGGCCTGCCTAAGCAAAGCCCCATTGATATATTTATACCCCCACTTCAAAATTTTCACTTCGACCACTGTATATTATATATTCAACGGACGGGGTCCAAATCCTAAAATCTAAGCATAGCTCGGTCTCATACAAACAGATACAGGCAGCACTCCTCGGGTACTTAATAATCCAAGCTTCCATTTCTGTGCCACGTTTCAAATGTATTTATTACATATTTTGTCAAGGCATCTGAAAGGTTGCACAGTAATGGATTAACAAGCTTGGATTATTGAGGAGGAGGAGGAGGAGGAGTGCTGCCTGTATGTGTTTTTGGCCATTGGTTTTGCAACTAAGGGCCTGATTCAGAGCCGTTCGCTATTTGTGGTCGTTCGTTCAAAAACAAGGGGTGGCTATTCAAATGATCCGTTCGCAAATTGCAGTCTGTTCCCACCTCTAAGTCTGAACAAGCGAGCAAAACATACGCTCGTTTATTTGATAAAAACGCCCCCTTGCCGCACGCACCATACGTCATGTCCGCTATTTATTAGATTAATCGAGTACATCGTACAGCGTATGAACTGCTCGCTATTCTTGTGGTTGGTGTTTTCAACCGCTATTTTGCGAGCAGTTCTGAGTTAAAAAAAACCAAGTGACGTGGTCAATGACGCTGCTGTATTAATTATGCACTCCCTTAAAACGCCCGTTTTGACCTTTAAGCACGCCTGCGTTCGGATCTCCACTCCCCGTTTTCAAGCACCTTCCCCTGTTACCACCCACATACGCCTCATTCTGTCACTCAAAATAGCAGGCCCTTGCTATATTGCGTACCAACGATTTTCGGCCGCACTGACTGGTTCGCGCATGCGTACTAAAAACCGTACGCATGCGCAGATGTGCGAACATCGCTCGGAACGAGCGTACTGCCGCTAGCGAGTGGCTCTGAATGAGGGCCTAAGTATTGGAAACCCCCCTTTCAAAATCCTGCGTTTGCCACTGAGCGCTGTCTGCATTTGTGAAAAGCCAGTGGGGAGTCCGGGAGAATGTCGGGACTCACTGGCAGTGGGGAGTCCGGGAGCTTTATGTAACATCCCGGGGCAGAGGGAGACTCTGTAATCATCCGGGAGTCTCCCGCAGGATGCAGGAGTGTAGGCAACCCTGCTGTGGGCATGCCCTGTGCTTCCCAAGCTACCTGTGGTGTAATATTAGAACTTTAGGTTTGTTAATCTATTATGGGGAATTTCCTAAATAAAGTTTTTCCAGAACAACAGTCTCAGGTGAATTAACTAATATCTTTAAGTGTCTATTACTGACTGTGTAATACAAGTAACAGACATTTTTCTGGGGACCCAAATGCACTACAACCTATGTAAATAACTCAGCTACTATGACTTCTATATTGGAGACAATAGGAATGTGACAGTTGATCACCCAGTACTGAGAGAAGGGGAGAAGCGGATATGATATAATATGGAGTGCACATAATATATATGAACACTAGGATATAATATGGAGTGTACATAGGATATGATATAATATAATATAGAATATGGGCAGCACAGTGATTAGCATTACTTCCTCACAGGAAATGATTAGCATTACTTCCTCACAGCACTGAGGTCATGGATTCAATTCCAAGCAGTGCTTAATCTGTGTGGGGTTTGTATGTTGTCATGTTTGCATAGGTTTTCTCTGGGTACTTTGGTTTTCTCCCACCATCTAAAATAAATAAACAACTGGAAGGCTAATTCCCTTTTAACTAAAAAAAATACAATACCGTTCAAAAGTTTGGGGTCACCCAGACAATTTCGTGTTTTACATGAAAACTGACTTTTATTTATCAAATGAGTTGCAAAGTGAATAGAACATATAGTCAAGACATTGGCAAGGTTAGAAATAATGATTTTTATTTGAAATAATAATTTTGTCCTTCAAACTTTGCTTTCGTCAAAGAATGCTCCTTTTGCAGCAATTAGAGCATTGCAGACCTTTGCATTCTAGTTGTTAATTTGTTGAGGTAATCTGAAGAAATTTTACCCCAGGCTTCCTGAAGCACCTCCCACAAATTGGATTGGCTTGATGGGCACTTCTTGCGTACCATACGGTCAAGCTGCTCCCACAACAGCTCAATGGGGTTGAGATCTGGTGACTGCACTGGCCACTCCATTACAGACAGAATACCAGCTGCTTCTTCCCTAAATAGTTTTTGCATAATTTGGAGGTGTGCTTTGGGTCATTGTCCTGTTGGAGGAGGAAATTGGCTCCAATCAAGCGCTGTCCACAGAGTATGGCATGGCATTGCAAAACTTCGATTTGTCTGTCCATAATACTTTTTTCCAATCTTCCTCTGTCCTCTGTCTGTGTTCTTTTGCCCATATTAATCTTTTCCTTTTATTGGCCAGTCTCAGATATGACTTTTTCTTTGCCAATCTGCCTAGAAGGCCAGCATCCCAGAGTCGCCTCTTCACTGTAGATGTTGACACTGGCGTTTTGCGGGTACCATTTAAAGAAGCTGCCAGTTGAGGGCTTGTGAGGCGTCTATTTCTAAAACTAGAGACTCTAATGTACTTGTCTTCTTGCACGTGCACCGAAGCCTCCCACTTCTCTTTCTACTCTGGTTAGAGCCTGTGTGTGCTGTTCTCTGAAGGGAATAGTACAAACCGTTGTAGGAAATCTTCAGTTTCTTGGCAATTTCTCGCATGTAATAGCATTCATTTCTAAGAACAAGAATAGACTGTCAAGTTTCACATGAAAGTTCTCTTTTTCTGGCCATTTGGAGAGTATAATCGAACCCACAAATGTGATGCTCCAGATATTCAACTAGCTCAAAGGAAGACCAGTTTTATAGCTTCTCTAACAAGCAAACCCGTTTTCAGCTATGCTAACATAATTGCACAAGGGTTTTCAAGGATTTTCTAATCATCCATTAGTCTTCTAACGCGCTTCCCAAACACAATGTACCATTAGAACACTGGAGTGATGGTTGCTGGAAATGGGCCTCTATACACCTATGTAGATATTCCTTTAAAAACCAGATGTTTGCTGCTAGAATGTCATTTACCACATTAACAATGTATATAGTATATTTCTGATTCATTTAATGTTATCTTCATTGAAAAAAACAGTGCTTTTCAAAAATAAGTTAATTTATAAGTTAGCCCAAACTTTTGAATGGTAGTGTATTTTTAAAAATAGTTTGCGAATTATCCCACATTTGTGTTTAGACAGTCAAAAGGTGTAGTGGCATGGAAGTTGTCATTGCACGAGTACAGCTAGGCCATGTTAACGCAGCTTACACTATACTTGCCAACTCTCCTGGAAGGTTTGGGAGAATCAAATTTATGGGGGCTCTCCCGGTGAACAGACACAGAACCTGATTCACTACTAATTGCAACTGCATTTGCAATAGCCTTTACGTACGCAGTCTGACTGCGATAGTATGCTAATCAATTGCGATCGCTATGTCGTCGCAGCAGAACATAAGGATGCCCACTTTACCTTACACACATCTGTAATCCTTAGCAAGACTGTGAAATCATCGGTAACATCGAGTACCATCGCAGCCTCACACACACTTGCACAAGCTCTGACCTTACTCAGGAATTGCTAACTTCATCACACGCTATGAGTACTCAAGCTGCATAAGGCATCGCAGCGGATAATTTATGCACGCCCATGCAACGGCGTTAGAACGCACTGCGTTTCGCAGACCACTCCCCCGTCACCTCCCACAAACGGCTCTTCCTGTCACTCACTCTGCGAAGGATCTGCTTAGTGACTGCGACCTCATTGACCTATTCTTGCAGGTGCACTGCGGTGCATACGCATGCACAGAACGCAACAATCGGCCAATTGCGTGTACAATCGCAGTTGCAATCGGTAGTGAGTCAGGCCCACAGTTAGATAGTATCCTACTGCTGCCCACTAGATTATATGATTTGTATTGAATTATGCCATCCTAGCGAAGTCCCTACTGTTAAATGCCAGAAATTGTGACTTTGAACAGTGGGTGGAGGGGTCACAATAACATGTAGAAACGCCCACCTACTGTAAAATGTAATGAATTGCGGCTTTAAACAGTGGTGGTCAGAGCCATAATGACGCATGTGGCATCACAGCACAACCCATCGGAGAGGGCTGCCACCTCCTGGACTCCCTGAAGTGGTACTAAAGAAGTCAGCAAGTACTGTATGCTTTACAGCCAAATCAAAGTAACTTAGCTGCAATTGCTGCTGTCTCTCCTCATTACCAGCACTATACTCAGCCAGCCAGGGCTGGTGTCACTGCAGCAGGGAAACCCATTGTGTGAGGTCACCCCACCATACACTACAGTGCCAAACCAGCTTTAGGTGAGCTACAGGTTACAGTATGCCCATTCCATTTATAGTACTACAAGCTATAACATGCAAATGACTGGCAGAATGGCATACTGGCATTTATGGGCAAGCTGGGACCTGTAGTGCACGTTAGAGAAATTCTAGGGGAAACAAAGTAACTATAGGCACTAAATTTAAGAAATAACTTTATTTTAAAAAAGGGAGGATATTGTCACAACTAGTGCTGAAGGTATCCAAGGTGCAGGTGCTGTGCAACCTATTAGACAAAGAATATAAAAACTTGTACATAGGGAACACAACACAAAAAAGAAAAATATCATACTTACCTAGACTCCCGGAACGGCCAGGAGGCTCCTGAAAATCGGGTGGCAGTCCCGGATGCCCAGAAAAGCAGGCAAGTCCCCCGCACACCCCCGCGCACACTCCCGCAGTAGCGGGGGTGATGAAGTGAAAACACTGAATCTGTCATCATAGCTCCGTCCCCTGCTGCACAATGCCCCCCAACTCTGCCCCTAATACCGCCCCCCTATGCTGCACCACGCCTCCCAGACGCGCCCCCTATGCCGCACCCCTATGCCGTACCATGCCCCCCACCTCCCGCTTTTTCGCTCTGGCTGCAGCCAGAATGTCAGCAATTATGATATATAGATATGAAACTACAGTGATTCAAATACTCCTTCACGTGCCTTTGGTGGGCTATACATAATTTAATAGTGCATAATAGACTTAAAGGAGCTGGAATTAGAGTAAAACAGGAAGATACACCATTTGAGTATATAGTAAAATAATAAATGTGCAGTTTGCACTTTGACAGTATCATGTTGCACTGCAGATGGGGCAGATTTAAAATGTGCAGAGAGATTTTTTAGTTGGGAAGAGTTGTGTTCTAGTTTTATTCTAAATTTCAGTGTGAAACCAAACTTCCCAGTATTTGTTCATTATGTGCAAAAGCAGCCGGTATTTTTGCAGTGTGTGCCCCTCCTGTACCCAGGGGCCCGTGTGCACCACACACCCTGCACCCATTATAGACATACATGCCTACTCTCCCGGGAATCGCGGGAGGCTCCCGATTTTTCCGGTAACCCCCCGCGATCCCGGAAGAGTAGGCATATCTCCCGCATCCCGGCCACTTCCTAGTGAAGTGGGCAGGATGGGGAGATTTTACCTGAAATTATCGGGTCCGTCGGGAAGGGGCGGGGCTAAATTAGGCAAATCGTGTCATTTAGCCCCGCCCCCTCCTCACGGACCCGCAAATCACGGGGTTTCCTGTAAAGGGGGCGGGGCCTAATGCAGTCTATCGTATGGCCCCGCCCCCCGAAGAGGAGAGCAGCAGGCCCCTCCTGCTGCTCCCGGAAAGCTGCCCAGCAAAGTAGGTAAGTATGATTATAGATATGACCAGGGCTTAAAGTGGTCCTGGAGAGGTGGTGGAACTCATCTCTCCTGCCGCCTACTCACCACCCCCACACTGTTGTGTATAGGAAACAGTAAGGCGAATGGCCAGAAGCCGCCTAGGCTCCCAGAAGTTTTGGGGGCTATGACAGTGTGATATACATTTTAGATGCTCTTTTAGCACTCCTGTCATCAGACTACAATGTTAGATCACTTAAAAAAAAAAAATCTATATCAGTATTATTCTTCTGCCATGCCTCTGAGTTTTTTTATGGGGTCCCCATAAACTAGTCTATGTCACATGAATGCCCAATGTTTTTTGCAACCCCTTTGTCAGTGATTCCCAACCTCGGTCCTCAAGGCACACTAACAGTCCTGGTTTTAGTGATATCCATGCTTGTGCACAGATGGTTAAATCAAAATAACTGAGGGACTGATTAAATCACCTGTGCTCAAGTATGGCTATCCTTAAAACCTGGACTGTTAGTGTGCCTTGAGGACCGTGGTTGGGAATCCCTGCCCTATGTATTGCCTACGCTTGATTCTTTCCTTACCTATATGCTGGTTTCTCTGAAGAAATTGAGCCTCCCTTGGCAGACAAGAGAGCGGCTCTGTCTGTGGTACTTCTGTTCAGGGACTTGGTGGAGGTGGAACTAGTTCCACCTACCGTTAGAGGTGACGGAACTCAGTTCCACCCCGTTCCTGCCCACTTTATCCCCTGGATATGACCCTGCACATACATACAACTCACCTGTGAATAGGGTACACAGGAATACTCACTCAATATTTTCTTGAAGCTGATTATTTTTGTTATGGGGGTGCCTCCCCCTGAGCCCTCCTGGTTGATTGCAGAGGGACAAGTTCAGTTGGGGGCAGCTCGGCGAAACCTCATGACCCAAAGTACAATGAGTAGTGAACCCAACAACACTCTTCCCAAAGAATTGACAAAGAATACCACTATTAAAGGATATAAATAGGCATGCCATTGGTGGGTTAACCATGAATGGTCACTATCGATGGTACAATTTGTGATTAACATCGATGGTGTGTAATCATCATGAGACCATCGATGGCTTCAATGAAAGGGGGAGGGGGAGCTCTGCTTTGTCTCCTGGCGCCAGATATGGGGAAAAACAATCATGAGGTTCTGTGCTATCGATGGCAAATAATTATTGGATCTCCACCATAGGTAAAAAAAACATTGGCCATCGGTGATTAACCTTGTGTGATTGGTAATCATCAATGGTGGATGGCCATCCCTAGATATAAATTCTCTTTGTATGGGATATAATTTTATGGTTATGTGATTGGCCACACAAATGTCAAGGATCCTACACCTATATTTATAAATTAATAGCAGATGTACCCGGTTTGAAATTTAGCTGCTGGTTTGAAAAATAACAATATTTATTTTTATGTATATATTAAATATCAAAATGATAAAAACAATTCATTTCATTGCACACAATATATGAAAAATATGGCAGATATAATTTTACTGCACAGGTTCGGATATTAATATTGTTATATCATAATTTGATTATGGACAGCCGAGGTTAATAAAGCTAATTTAAATGGTCATCAATGTTTGTAGCACAAGCAAAGCTCAGTTTGTAAGTATTCATCAGATGCTTGAAAAATACTGATCTATAGGTACAACATCAAGTGAATTATAGATGATCATATAGCCAGGGCCGGATCCAGGGGTCGGAGCACCCTGTGCTGGCTCTCTCTAGCACGCCCCTACAGTGCGCGCGCCTGGAAAGGGGCATGGCCTAATTACCATAGGCCACACCTCCTACATGCCGTTATTTGGAGGCATGCCCGCATTTTAGTACTGTCCTGCTGAAATCGGGATGTTGGGGAGAGGTGGCCCTCTATGGGTTGTTCCCCTGTTCGACCGCACTGGTCGAACACCCCTAGAGCCGGCCTTGCATATAGCTTATGCTGCTAAATCAATCAAGTTACCAGAATGTTACCGAACTGAGACAGCGCTGTATAATGCCTGTAATCGGCTCCAGGTTACCTGGAACACTTGACTGGAGGATGGTATGTGGAGTGGCTTCACACGCCAAGACAAAGGGACCTCTGCTCCTATTGAGCAGCACAATGTCACCGGCCTCCCTCTCATAGATCATGCCCATAACACTCTGCTGGCTGTATTGCCGAGTCAGCATACTTTCGAACACAGGAGGGGCAGATATTAATATTATACAGGATATATACACAGTACAGCCGAGTCAGAAATTACTGCTACTCCGGTTTAAGGGCCTCATTCTGATTTAGAAATAGAGTAAGTAACCATAGTAATGCATCACTGCTATTGTAAGACATTACCTTCCCTCTGTGGTAACACCAGTCCTTACCTCGCCCGTGTTGCAACACATTTGACATTCCCCTCCCTCACCTGTGTAGAAATACAGGACCTCATTCAGAGCCGGACGCTATTTGCGAACGGTCATTCAGAAAAAGGGGCCGGCTATTTAAATTGAGCGCTCGCTCTTTGCGGTCTGTTGATGCCTCTATGTCTGAGCGAGCAAACGAAACATGCGCTCGCTATTTTGTAAAGACAACCCCTGGCCGTTCGCATCATACGTCATCTCCGCTATTTATTAGATTAATCGAGTACATCGAAAGGCGTCTGAACTGCTCGCAGTGCTTGTGGTAGGTTTTACTTCCCGCAATCACTGCGAGCAGTTCAGGCTAAAAGACAACCAAGTGACGTGGTTGATGACGCTGCTATGTTAATTATGCACACCCATTAAACACCCGTTTTGACCATTTGGCACGCCTGCGTTCGGATCTCCACTCCCCGTTTTCAAGCACCTTCTCCTGTTACCACCCACAAACGCCTCATTTTGTCACTCAAATTAGCAGGCCCTCATTGTTTTGCGAGCACACGATTTCCGACCGCAATGACTGGTTGGCGCATGCGCATTACGACCCATACGCATGCGCAGATGTGCGAAAATCGCTCAGAGCGAGCGAGCGGCCGCTTACGAGCGGCTCTGAATCAGGCCCACAGTCCCTCCCTCACACATGTAGTAACACATTACCCTTACTCACACCTGTAGTAACTTATTCCCCTCCCTCACCTCTGGATTAACACATTCCAGTAGTAACCAATGTTATTTTTCAGCATGAACAAGCAGGAAATCAGTTCCTGAACCTTTCATTAATTATGATGTAATGCCAAAATGTATTTTCCATATGGTAAGTTTTATTTTAAAGTCCCTTTTGAGTGCCTTATCTTCTAAATACTATATTGTTTTTCTATAGTTCCACCTCCAGTCACTCCACCCACAGTTCCTGAGCCTATTTTTCCAGAAAAATAGCCCTGGTGGTAACACATTACCCCCCGCTCACCCCTGTAGTAACACATTACCCCCGTTAGCCCTTGTAGCAACACATACTTTTCCTCTCTCACCTTTAGTAGTAACACATTTCCTTCCCTCACTTTTCAAATAGAGGAGCCACACCAACTGCCAGTGATGTTTGGCAGCACTTGGGATGACAGTTGGTGTATGAATATGCACTGTGCTACGGCCACAATGAGATAGTCAGTCAGGACATTGCACAGGGGGAGGAAACATTTTAGCCCTTTTCATCCCCTTAGGAGTCGAATTTCAAAAAATCCCTTAGTGGGCACCAAAGTCATGGAGGGAATATACTCCACGATTTTCATGTTTCTAGATCCAGGGGTTTAGGCTGAGTGTTGATGAATCAGTCAGTCAGTCCAAACATATGATTTTATATATATATACAAGTAGTCCCTGAGTCCCTAAGATTTGAGGATAACTTTTGGTCCAGCTGATGTTGGCACATGTAATTTAAAAAAGGAAATTGACCGGGTCATGTGACTATAGTGTTAAATATTATGTGATGAAGAAAACACATCTCATAACTAGTCCAATCAAAAACTGCAACTGGTTGTAGTATATGTATAACATTAATAGTAGTGGTATTCTGGTTAACCCGCCCTCTCTGCTGTGCTTATTGACAGGAGTATCAAGTCACTTTATTGAATACACTTATGTGTAACTACAAGATATGTATTTGGTTATCTCTCTCTCTCTCTCTCTCTCTCTCTCTCTCTCTCGATCGCAACTATTATTATTGTTATTATTATTATTATCATCATTATCATCCAACCCATTTCTAACCTCCTCACAAAGGGGCCTATTCATGATGTTAATTATCGAGGTGCGAAATCAGCTGCCCCCGTGAGCGCCTTCACTGCTCCTTTTCGGAGTAGTGAATCTTTTCACTGCTCCTGTCGGAGGAGTGACTGCGGTGCACATGCGTGACCTACAGGTCATGCGCACAAGAGCCCCGACGTCCGGCGGAAGGAGCTGGACAGGGGCGGAGGGATCCGGAAGGATCCCTTATCGCAACCCGTAACTTCTTCCCATAGGGAAGAACGGGTAGCGATCAACAAGCGGTGAATGCTCCCGCAGTCAAGCTCCGAAAGTATAATATTTTCAGAGCGTTATGAATTCTGTCCCCCATAGGGACAGCGGGTGATTCCGTAAACGGAAGGTAAGTAGGAGTTATCTGTGATATCTCCTGATTTACCTTCTTAATGAATGGCCCGAATACTTAATTTTCACAATTGCAGGTGAAATGTGCTTTTTCACCTGCTTTTGTGAAAATTAAGTGATGATGAATAGGCCCCAAAGTATCCTCCCTTTCCTTCACCCTCCGGATCCCTCTGCAGTTCAAAATAGTAATAACACCCAGTACTGGCTGCCAATTCCCTTCATTTCCCCTCTGCATCCTCTCTGCAGCTGTGAGCCCCCAGCCCAGCGCAAATCCATGGGAGGGGGGCGCGATCAGCGTGCTCGCTCCTCCCACAGCATACATGGCTATCCTACCGGAATTCGCAGGAGGTTCCTGATTTTTGGGGAGTAACCCCCCGCACTCCCAGCAGAGTAGGCATTTCTCCTGCATTTCTGCCCACTTCCTAGTGGTTGTTTAAGAAATTATAGTTTGGAGCTGATTGGTTGGTGATATATGTCTCACAATTTTATCTCACATCAAGCTTTGATACATATGTCATCAAAACATATAAACCAAGTTGATACAACATGACAAAGGTATAATCAGTTTTAAAATAGAGTGCAGATCCTTATCATACAGGTTAGAAAACACGTTGTTTGCTAACCTGTACACTGGGTTAAGCTACGTGGAGGGGGGTTTAGGGTTAGGAACCACTTGGGGCTTAGAATTAGGCACTAAGGGGGGGTTAGGTTTAGGCACCAAGGGGGAGGGTTAGGGTTTGGAGTGGGGAGGGTTAGGTTTAAGCACTAACGGGGAGGGTTAGGGTGTGGAGTGGGGAGGGTTAGGTTTAGGCACTAACAGGGAGGGTTAGGGTGTGGAGTGGGGAGGGTTAGGGTATGGAGTGGAGAGGGTTAGGGTATGGAGTGGAGAGGGTTAGGTTTAGGCACTAACGGGGAAGGGTAGGGTGTGGAGTGGGGAGGGTTAGATTTAGGCACTAACGGGGAGGGTTAGAGTGCGGAGTGGGGAGGGTTAGGTTTAGCCACTAATGGGGAGGGTTAGGGTGTGGAGTGGGGAGGGTTAGGGTGTGGAGTGGAGAGGGTTAAGTTTAGGCACTAACGGGGAGGGTTAGGGTGTGGATTGGGGAGGGTTAGATTTAGGCACTAACGGGGAGGGTTAGGGTGTGGAGTGGGGAAGGGTGGGGTGTGGAGTGGGGAGGGTTAGGTTTAGGCACTTACAGGGAGGGTTAGGTTGTGGAGTGGGAAGGGTTAGGTTTAGGCACTAACAGGGAGGGTTAGGGTGTGGAGGGTTAGGATTAGGCACTAACAGGGAGGGTTAGGGTGTGGAGTGGGGAGGGTTAGGATTAGGCACTAACAGGGAGGGTTAGGGTGTGGAGTGGGGAGGGTTAGGTTTAGGCACTTACAGTCAGGGTTAGGTTGTGGAGTGGGAAGGGTTAGGTTTAGGCACTAACAGGGAGGGTTAGGGTGTGGAGTGGGGAGGGTTAGGATTAGGCACTAACAGGGAGGGTTAGGGTGTGGAGTGAGGAAGGTTAGGTTTAGGCACTAACGGGGAGGGTTAGGGTGTGGAGTGGGGATGGTTAGGGTGCAAGAAGGAAGTGTTAGATGCAGAAGGGGGGATGGTTAGGATACTTACATATCCCCAGTTGGGATACTGAGTATCGGGATGCCGTTGATGGTATTTTGACAGCTGGCATCTCGACTGCCGGTATTTCATAACCAACCCTTGTGAGGTCACAGGTCACAGCATGCCCATACCATTTGTAGTATTACAAGCTTTAACATAACCATGGCTGCCAGCATCGCATACTGGCATTTAAGAGTAAGCTGAGACCTGTAGTGTGCCACGCAGAAATTCTAGTGGAAATAAAGAAACTATGGGGTCATTCAGACCCACTCGCGAGCGGCAGTATGCCCGCAAGTGGGTCGAAGTTCCCCATTGCGCATGCGCACGACGGAGGGAGCTCCGTCGTGTGCATGCGCGAGACCCGGCGAGCGAAGGACTTTCCATCGCTCTGGGTCTCGCACCAAAGGGGGCGTGCTGCGATGTTGATTGACAGCATGCCCCCTTTGGTGGGCGTTCCGGGGGCATGCCTGCCAGACGGAGGCGTTCCTATGGGAACACCTACCGTCTGAAGCCGGCCACACTGACATCACTAGTGATGTCAGTGGGATTGATTTTGGCTCTGATAGAGCCAAAATCACTCCTGGCCTTGCGGTTGAGAAACCCGGCCACAGGGTTTCACTCGCAAGTCCGATGGTCGCGATGGTCAAGACCATCGCGACCATCTTGTTGGACTCTCGTATATGCTGTGGGTGGTGACCCACAGCTATACGAGCGTCCAGGAGGACGCTCCATTTTAATGGAGGTGGGCCCTGATTCAGAGTGAGCGCTCTGGTCAGAGCGTCCGGCTCTGAATCAGGGCCTAAGGGCCTCATTCAGACCCACTCGCGAGCGGCTGTCTGCTCGCAAGTGGGTCGATGGTGTGCACTGCGCATGCGCACGACGGATGGAGCTCCGTCGTGCGCATGCGCGAGACGCGACGAGCGAAGGACTTTCCTTCGCTCGTTGTGTCTGATCAAAGGGGGCGTGCTGTTGATGTTGATTGACAGCACGCCCCCTTTGGTGGGCGTGCCGGGGGCGTGCCAGCCAGACGGAGGCGTTCCCAAGGGAACGCCTACCGTCAGAAGCCGGCCCCACTGACATCACTAGTGATGTCAGTGGGAGTGATTTTGGCTCTGATAGAGCCAAAATCACTCCGGGCCTTGCAGTTGAGAAACTCAACCGCAGGCTTCTGGTCGCGATGGTCAAGACCATCGCGACCATCATCCTGCACGCTCGTATAGGCTGTGGGTGGTGACCCACAGCTATACGAGCGTCCAGGAGGACGCTCCATATTTATGGAGGTGGGCCCTGATTCAGAGCGAGCGTCCGGCTCTGAATCAGGGCCTATATACACTAAATGTAATAAAAAAAAAACCTTTATTTTAAAAAATGGTGCTAATGATATTGGAGGTGCAGCGTTCCTATTAAGAAGGGCTGTGTAACCTTCCTGACTAAGAAAATAAATACAGGGAATATAGCCCTATATACAACCCTATATACACTGAAGTGCCAAAAGTCATGGATAGCAGTATGTAAAGGTAAAGATAGATGGTGTCACCGTACTGTGACATCTTGGAAATACCCAGACCTGCATCAGTTGAATTCTGACATCTAGTAAGTAATTTTGAACACTGGTTAGGCTGCTCATGGCAAGGTGAATTACCAGAGTTAGAACAGGGCATAATAGTGGGTGCTCTGCAGATGGGACATTCCATTTCCAAAGTTGTGTGGACATTCAACATTCCTCGATCTACTGTGTCACTGAGTACCGGGAACACCTCACGGAAGGCATTACCACCCACTGTGGACAGCGCAGTGGCCGACCACAGGTGGTTAATGATCGTCACCAGCGACATCTGGCCAGAATTGTCAGTAGTAACATACAAGCGACACTGGCTCATATCACATCCACATTCAATGCAGGAGGTACCAGACACATATCCAGCAGGTCAGTACAGAGTTCTTTAGCTTTTGTCGAAGCTGGATTATTGGCTGAGACAAGATCAGTTTAAAATTGAATCGCAGCGACACCATCTTGCGACTGGCCGCAAGACGCCATCTTGGAAATGAGATCGCAAGATGCCATTTTGCGAATGGCCGCCTAAGCGCCATTTTAGATAAACTCACACTTTAGTACATGTGGCGATATTACTATTAGCATCATGCGATTGCATCTGTGACCATCGCCATAAGTTACGGCGATTCACCAAAAGCCCATTTCATGACTTTACGTAGTTTGGGTGCTCTGGATAAAGTGTATATTATTATAATTCCCCTAAAGGATATATTTCAGAAATGGCTGTACAGTATGTCAAAATTGGATTGCATTAGCTAAACAGAGCAAATGGCCACGTGACAACTAGTCTGTGAAGACAAGCTTCATGGACATAACGTCTGCTCTCACTCCAGGTGGCCCTGCTCGAATACAGCAAGAGGGTCGTTTGTAGCACCTTACATTAGCAGGCTTCCTACAATTAAATACCTTCAAAGCCAAGAGTGTTATTTGAGGTTTGGGTCTTGTAGCTGTGCTAATTTGCATTTACACAAGAACCTGGGAGAACAAAGGACTGTACTTTTGAGCCTGGGAAGGGTGGGGGCTGCTGAGAGAGGGGGGCATGTGGAATTATAATGCTCAGCATTCCACACTGTTAGGTGTTCACTTAGTTTAAGTGAGATTTAAGTGCACCATTTCTCATACACACATTAATACGCACAATTGCGCTGTTAACTAGTCACATATTAGCGAATGAAAACGCTGTTTATTAGCTTCATGAGCAGACATCTGCCCAAAGTTAACTAGCGTCTTTACATCACACCCCGCATACTTACACATTACATATTCACATAAAAGGTTTAATAAGCTTTAAAGTATAAGATTCAAGTATGCACATTTACTATAATTGCTATGAAATAAAGATTATTTGGTAACTAAGGTTTTATACATGATAAGTAAGCTGTGATTGGTATTGTACTGATACGTACTCTTTCAACAGTATTCCGGTACCATCGGTGTGGAGATCGCATCATGCATTCTCAACTTATGGACCTCAGAGACTTCAAGCAACAAAATGTACATAATATGAACAACTGTTAGGATGTTGCATGAGGCAGGAAACCAGAGACCCCCAATTGTTAGAGGCTGGGTTGTGTCTATTTGAATCAACCTGTTAAATGCCTTGTAACATATGCCCTCTCCTTTAGGACCAATGGTATTAGCAACAAACTTCTCTATTGTGTTGTTTATTTCTGGGGGGTATAAATATGTGTGCTGACCTTGGGTTCTTAGTCTTTGTGCTAAATGCTGATTGGCGAGGGTTTTCTTGCTGATGCCTAACATCTGGACCAGAGTGCGCTGCATATGTATAATTGTACTTGGGTCTGTATAATCTCTTTGCGCTAAGATTATATGAGGATCATAGCGTGTAACTGCTGTACTTTTACTTGAATAATACTTTGTGCTTTGGAACCACATGTTCTAGGTCTGGAGTCTTTATTTACTGGATGACTGCGTATGCAAATTAGCGTCATCCTTAGAGGTTTATAGGAAGGATATTAGAAGGTATAGGCAGGGGTATATAGAGGTTCAAAGGTAGAATCCTTAGTTGGGGGCTCATCGTGAAGTCACTTACCTACTCACACGGCACATACGGTTATCGATATCTCAGCAAAGGGTGGAGTGGCCACATGCAGGGTTTACCTGCAACTGCTTTGTGCTGAAAGATTGCTATCCGTTTTCGTGTGAGCCAAGGAAGCTGACTAGAATCCAATGTCAAGAGAGGAAAAAGTTTGTTTTCCTTTGTTGATAGAACCTAACATTTAAAGGGGTGCCGCAGTATTGAGCACGCGGCTTGGTCGCAGTTTTGCGCACAGTAAAGATGCACTTTTGCGTACGTAGCTAAAAAGTTGTCTCACGGTTGTGTGGTAGTCGCATTATTGTTTATGTGACTGGTCGCACAATAGCCTATACGTACTTCCCGTTGTGCTGGCACGTGTTTAAATAAAGCCGTTGAGGTTTACATTTTTCAATTGTTATCAATATCTGGGTTAACATGTATTTTTCTGCGCAGGAAAAAGTGTGTAACAGTGAGTAATTGTTGGCAATGGGAGCGCAATGGGAACCCCTAAAACACGGAAAAGAGCCTATGCAGAAAAGAGGTTTGTACAGACGTCGCTCTCTTGGACCTATAAAGAGAAAATCATGCAAATAATGCGCCACGCCCGCCTGCCCAGAGCCGGCATGAACACACCAGTGAATAAAGGAACTGAATTTCTCAAAATAAGCACAGGACACCGCACAGCCCATAGGCAAACATTTATCCACGAAGTAACCAGACTATAATTTAAAACCCATGAATTGCATAGCCTCTGGGTGTAGAAGTAATAACGAAAAGCTGCCTCAATGTCTAATTTCGCGAGCAATGTACCTTGTCCAAAGCTGCAAACTAAATCTAAAACATCATCGAAACCTTGATATACCACTCTGCAGAAGCTATCCGGTATTGCATCGTTAACCGAACCCCCAGGTGGATATGACAGGTGTTGTATCAGACGAAACTGACCTGGTGCCTTCTTGGGCACCACACCCACAAGAGAGATACAAAGGTCCTGCAAAGGAGGACCAGGGAAAGGACCCTCCATCCTCCCCAGCAGGACCTCCGCCCCCACCTTAGCCTGCAAAACATCCGGGAACCCTAACGAAAAACCTTTGAACAAAAACAAAGCCTCCTCCTTATGAGGATATGACTTTAACCATCGAGCCAGCTCATCCAAACAATTCAGCGAACTAGCCTTAAACAGCTCCTTTGACCCTTCACTATAATCCTGGGCAGCTCCAGCCGACCCCCGATGGCAATCCCTGGCCTGATGCTCTCCTCCACAGAGACGACATGAGTGACGAAAATGACAGGACGACCCCGCGTACAGCGAGAGTCATTAAAGGCAAAACATTTGCCCCTTGCCACCCCTGTCATCCCCGGCCTACTGGCAGGATAGCCCTTTGCGAGGAGGCATTGAATCCAAGAGTGGCCGATGCTGCTGTGACACCTCTAACCACACCTCAACATCTTTCGTCCCAAAAGGTACGACAAGACTAATGTCATGTTTTCGTCTAAATTGCACATGATATTCGCGCCATGCCAAGGCCCGCGAGCAGACAAACATGTCAAGGGCTAAATATATATATTTCACTATGTTCACATGTTCATCGGCCCGCGGCTCCAAATAGCATGCCGCGATTATCAGCATGCCCTTCAACCAAGTGGTGAAACTGCAAAAAAGCCTCCTCCCCAAATGTACATTCAGTTATGGTAACCCTGTCAGCAGGAAGATGCAATTACCTGACTGGACACCATGCAGCCAGTATTGCTTCGGCAGTGCCATCTGGAGCGCCATTTGGATGCTCCAGGCAGGCACCCTGCAGTCTGTGCATTGGCTGAGAGCGTCCTCAGGATGCTACAAGTAGTGCTACACCTCCAGGTGCCAGCAGCCCCACACCCCCTGCATGATATCATGCGCTTAGGTGGCGGGGCTAACATAGGGCGCTCCGAGACCCTGCCACACCACTGAGTGGGAGTTTGTGACGCAGGGCCTGCGCAACTGTTTTAAAGTGTACACTACAACTGTTATTGTTGCTAGAAGCAGGGGGAAGAACAAACTGCATGGGAGTTTGTATTGACAAGCCTGCGCCATTGTGATAGTGCTTGAAGACTGCTGGCTCTTCTGTGTAATCACTAGGGGTGTACACCGGCCACTTTTCGTGTTTTGTGTTTTGGATATGGATCTTTCTTCGTGTTTTGGATCTGGATTGGTTTTGTCAAAACCACCCTTCTGTGTTTTGGGTACTGGGTTTTGTGTTTTTAATCTGTATTTTTTTTTTTTAAAAGCATAAAAACAGCTACAATCACAGAATTTGTGGGTTTTTCTGCTCCTATGCTATTATTAACCTCAATAACCTTAATTTCCACTCATTTCCAGTCTATTAGCTAGATGACTATGCTAATCGACACGAGTGGGCGGCACAAACATCTAGGAGTGACACTGCAGTGGCAGACAGGATGGCAGTTTGAAAAACTAGGCCCCAAACAGTACATACTGCAAAGAAAAAAAGAGGTGCAAGATGGAATTGTCCTTGGGCCCTCCCCTCCCACCCACCCTTATGTTGTATAATAGGACATGCACACTTTAACAAACCAATCATTTCAGCGCCAGGGTCTGCCACACAACTGTGGCTAAAATGATTGGTTCGTTTGGGCCCCCACAAAACAAGCTGGAAATTAATCTGTCCCTGCACAAACTGGCTCTACGGAGGCAAGATGTCGTCCTCATCCTCCTCATCCACCGATTCCTCACGGTGAAATCGCTGAAATCCACCACCACAGGTCCCTCTGTACGTTCTGGAGGCTAGTCTCCCTGGAAGAGTTCATAATTCATTTTTATGAACATCATCTTCTCCACATTTTGTGGAAGCAACCTACGCCTTTCGCTGACAAGGCTCCCGGCTGCACTAAACACTCTTTCAGAGTACACACTGGAGGGGGGGCAACTCAGGTAAAATAGAGCCAGTTTGTACAGGGGCCTCCAAATTGCCTCTTTTTCCAGCCAGTACAGGTATATGGACTGTAGTGTTCCCTCTAGCTCTGGCGGGAGGCAGGGCGCCAGAGCTAGAGAGGGCATGCCCGCGCGCACGCTGAAGGTGCGCGCGTGTCCGAGAAGGGGGCATGGTCATCGGAAAAGGGGGCGTGTCTATAAGACGCGTCCCCTTTTCGTCACTCTTGGGGGCGCGCCCGGCACTTACGGACACGCCGGGCAGCCCCCAAGCCCTGCAGACAGGGAGAATAGATGCCGGGCGCATGCGCCCGGCGTCTATTCTCCGGCGGTGACCAGGTCACCGCATGTTTCTCCACCCGCGGGACACTGCGTCCCGCGGGTGAGAATGGCTCCCGCAGGCTGTGAGGGCAGGGCGCTTTTTGCCCTCCTCCTGGAGGGCAGGGCGCCGCGCCCCGCTAAAACAGCCTAGCGGGAACGCTAGACTGTCTGACATGACTACTTGGATGCTGTCACCGATGTAATCCTCCAGCATTCTGTCAATGGTGACAGTATCCTATGCAGTGACAGTAGACTTGTCAGAAATTGTTGCCAGGTCCTTCAGTCCGGACCAGATGTCCAAACTTGGTCCTGCCTACCCTGCATCACCGCCAGCAGGTTGCTTAGGATACCTAAGTTTTTTCCTGACAGCCCCAGTTGCGGGAGAATGAAGAAGGACCTCTGCACCTCTGCAGGCTTGTGTCGACCGGAAAGAGAGACACCACATAGGCTTTAAACCTAGGATCGAGCACGGTGGCCAAAATGTAGTGGTCTGATTTCAACAGATTGACTACCCTGGAATCCTGTCAAAGTGAATGAAGGGCTTCATCCACAAGTCCCACATGCCGAGCGGAATCGCTCCATCTTAGCTCCTCCTTCACTTTCTCCAGCTGCTTCTGCAAATGCCAGATGAAGGGAATGACCTGACTCAAGCTGGCAGTGTCTGAACTGACTTCACGTGTGGCAAGTTCGAAGGGCTGGAGAACCTTGCACAACACGGAAATCATTCTCCACTGTGCTTGAGTCAGGTGCATACCCCCTCCTTTGCCTATGTCATAGGTGGATGTATAGGCTTGAATGGCCTTTTGCTGCTCCTACATCCTCTGAAGCATATAGAGGGTTGAGTTCCACTGCGTCACAACCTCTTGCTTCAGGTGAAGGTGGGGCAGGTTCAAGAGTGTTTGCTGGTGCTCCAGTCCTTGGCACGCAGTCGCTGAATGGCGAAAGTTGCCAGAAATTTTTCGGGCCACCCAAAGTGTCTCCTGCATGCCCCTGTCGCTTTTCAGAAAATTCTCCACCACCAAATTTATTGTGTGAGCAAAACATGGGACATGCTGGAATTTGCCCAGATGTAATGTCCGCACAATATTGGTGGCTTTGTCAGATATCACAAATCCCCCGGAGAGTCTAAGTGGGGTAAGCCACTGGGCGATGACTTCCCTCAGTTTCTCTAAGAGGTTGTCGGCGGTGTGCCTCTTACTGAAACCAGTGATACACAGCGTAGCCTGCCTTGGAACGAGCTGGCGTTTCTGAGATGCTGCTACTGGTGACGCTGCTGTTGTTGCTGCATAAGGTGATACATCTACCCAGTGGGCTGTCACAGTCATATAGTCCTTAGTCTGCCCTGTTTCACTTGTCCACATGTCCGTGGTTAAGTGGAGATTGGGTACAACCGCATTTTTCAGGACACTGAGGACACTTTTTCTGACGTTTCTGTACAGTCTCGGTATCGCCAGCCTAGTGAAGTGGAATCTAGATGGGATTTGGAACTAGGGACACACTACCTCCATCAATTGTCTAAATCCCTCTGCACTAATGGCGGATACCGGATACCGGACGCACGTCTAACACCAACATAGCAGTCAAGGCCTCAGTTATACGTTTTGCTTCAGGATGACAGGATGACAGTACTTCATCCTCCTCGCTAAGGACTGTTGGAGGGTCAATTGTTTAGTAAAAGTAGTGGTGTTCCTACTTCCTCTCTGGGATGATGAACGACTCCCAGCAGCAGCAACAGCAGCAGCGGCAGCAGTAGGCGTAGCAATGCAGGATCCTCCGGAGGAATCCCGGATAGGAGAGTCAGTCATGCCAGTGACATGGCCTGCAGGACTACTTCCGATCCTGACTAAGGAGGAAATTGATGAGGAGGGAGTTGACAGTGTGGTTTGCAGGCGCTTGGATACAACAGGACGAAGGGATTTAGGTGTCCCTGGACTGCTTACGGTCTTAGCCAAAGTTTCTGAACTTGACAGTAACTTTTTATGAACGCGCTGCAAGTGACTTATAAGGGAGGATGTTCCTAGGTGGTTAACATCCCTACCCCTACTTATTTCACCTTTACATATGATACATATGGCAAGACAGTTGTTGTCCGGATTTGGATAGAAATATTGCCAGACCAAAGAGGTGGAATGTTTGGTCTTCTGCCCAGGCATGACCGTGATGGGCTTTTTCATCCCACGGACAACAACTGTCTCCCCCGGAGCCTGATTTAAACAAACCACATCACCATCAGAATCCTCCTCGCCAACTTCCTCCTCAGCGCCAGCTACACCAGTATCCTTATCCTGTTGTGCTCCAAAAGTGACATCTTCAATTTGCATATCAGCAAGTGGACTGTGGGTGCTCCTTTCAGCACTTGCAGAGGGTTTGCAAATGGTGGAAAGAGCCACCTCTTCCCGTCCAGTGCTGGGAAGGTCAGGCATCGCAACCGCCACCACACTTGGACTCTCCTTGGGGATTTGTGATATCTTCTTAGAACGCACAATTCTTCACTGTGCTTTTGCTAGCTTAACTCGTTTGATTTTTTTAGCAGGATGAGGGCTTCCATCATCATGTGAAGCTGAACCACTAGTTATGAACA
The DNA here is from genome assembly GCA_031769625.1 of Taudactylus pleione. Classification (NCBI taxonomy): domain Eukaryota; kingdom Metazoa; phylum Chordata; class Amphibia; order Anura; family Myobatrachidae; genus Taudactylus; species Taudactylus pleione. The sequence goes on from JAUIMM010000288.1 coordinate 200,979, forward strand.
TAGGGAAAGACCTTAGCCGTTCCTTGCCACTCCGTGTTGTAAATGGCATATTGGCAAGTTTACGTTTCTCCTCAGATGATTTAAATGTTTTTTTAAGGTCATTTTCCTGAACTTTGTCATTTGGGATTGTATATGCCCTCTACTATGACATTGGGCATCAGCCTTGGCAGATGACGTTGATGGCATGTTATTGTCTATGTCATGACTAGTGGCAGCAGCTTCAGCACTAGGAGGAAGTGGTTCTTCATCTTTCCCGATTTTATTTTTATCGGAGAAAGTTTGGTCCTCCATTTATGTTATATTGATATATACGTGCTGCTAAGGCGCACACAAACACAGAAAATAATTTTTAAGTTTTGTTGGAGACTAGTGCACTTTGTGGGTTACACTACCCTTTTAGAAATGAGCCAGCCAGCTCTTTATTTATGGGACACAGGTGCATGCTTGGCGCTGCTCCTTTGTTGATGCACGTGCAGCTACAGTGCACACAATTCACAAAGACAGAAAAAATATATATTTTTATTTTTTGTGGAGCGCACTTTGAGGGTTACACCACCCTTTAACAGACAGATGCACGCTTGGCGCTGCTGCTTTGAGGATGCACGTACAGTGCAGACAATTCACAAACAGAAGAAAATGTTTTCTTTTGTTGGAGTGCACTTTGGGGGTTACACCACCCTTTAACAGACAGAAGCACGTTTGGCGCTGCTGCTTTGAGGATGCACATACAGTGCAGACAATTCACAAACACAGAAGAAAATGTTTTATTTTTGTTGGAGTGCACTTTGGGGGTTACACCACCCTTTAACAGACAGAAGCACGCTTGGCGCTGCTGCTTTGAGGATGCACGTACAGTGCACACAATTCACAAACACAGAAAAAAAAATATTTTTTGGAGTGCACTTTGGGGGTTACAGCACCCTTTAACGGACGAGCCAGCTGGCCATTTACTTATGACACAGGTGCACGCTTGGCGCTGCTCCTTTGTTGATGGACATGCAGCTACAGGGCACACAATTGACAAATACAGAAAATATGTTTTAATTTTTGTTGGAGTGCACTTTGGGGGCTTACACCACCCTTTAAGAGATGAGCCAGCCGGACCTTTACATATCGGACACAGACACACGCTTGGCGCTGCTCCTTTGTTGATGCACGTGCAGCCACAGTGCACACAATTCACAAACACAGAAAATAATTTTTTATTTTGTTCGGAGTGCACTTTGGGGGTTACAGCACCCTTTAACGGTCAAGCCAGCCGGCCCTTTACTTATGACACAGCCGCACGCTTGACGCTACTTTGTTGATGCACATGCGGCTACTGTGCACACAATTCACAAACACAAAAAAATATATTTTTGTATTTTTTTTGTAGTGCACTTTGGGGGCTTACACCACCCTTTAACGGTCAAGCCAGCTGGCCCTTTACTTATGACACAGGCGCACGCTTGGCGCTACTTTGTTGATGCACGTACAGTGCACACAATTCACAAACACAGAAAATTATTTGTTATTTTGTTTGGAGTGCACTTTGGGGGTTACAGCACCTTTTAACAGTTAAGCCAGCCGGCCCTTTACTTATGACACAGACGCATGCTTGGCGCTACTTTGTTGATTCACGTGCGGCCACAGTGCACACAATTCACAAACACAAAAAAATATATTTTTTAATTTTTTTTTGGAGTGCACTTTGGGGGTTACAGCACCCTTTAACGGACAAGCCAGCTGACCCTTTACTTATGGGTCACAGGTTCACGCTTGGCGCTGCTCCTTTGTTGATGCACATGCAGCCACAGTGACACAATTCACAAACACAGAAAATAATTTTTTATTTTGTTTGGTGTGCACTTTGGGGGTTACACCACCCTTTAACAGACGAGCCAGCCGCCCTTTACTTATGACACAAGCGCACGCTTGGCGCTACTTTGTTGATGCACGTGCGGCTACTGCGCACACAATTCATAAACACAAAAAATATATTTTTTTTTAGAGTGCACTTTGGGGAGCACTCCTGATGCACAGATCACCTCCTGGACAACACTACAGCACCCCTCTAGGACTACAGCCTTTATGGGACACTGCACAACACAGTCCAGCCAGCCCCTATAGACTTTGGAGTGGACACAGCCCCTTTGGACAACTGACTGTACAACACAGCCCAGCCAGCCCCTATGGACAACAGCAGCACAACACAGCCCAGCCAGCCCCTATGACAGCAGCACAACACAGCCCAGCCAGCCCCTATGGACAACAGCAGCACAGCACAGCCCAGTCAGCCCCTATGGACTGAGTGGTCACAGCCCCTATGGACAACAGCAGCACAACACAGTCCAGCCAGCCCTAGCTCCCACCCTCCCTCTTCACTGTCCACAGCCGGAGTGAGAAATGGCGCCGATGCGGGGACCTTTTATAGAATCCAAAACCCGAGAGTTCTGTAAAGGCGGGATGATGACATTTTGCCTCGATTTCAGATCTGAGTCAGACGGGAAAAGTCGAGTCTGACTCAGATATGACTCAGATCGGGGGGGCTCGGGGGGTTCGGATTTCAGAAATCCGAACCCGCTCATCCCTAGTTTAAAGATAAACATAGAACATATTATACATCGCCCACGGTGGCATCGGACATGAGCCAACACCCATAAATCACGTCCCCTCCTGGACATGAGCCAGAGGTTCACAGGAAAGAAAATGACCACCAATACAATTCTTGGGGGACAGAAGTGGTGACCTAACTTTCACTTCCCCCCTTATTTCAACATTACTAAAGCAGATGAGGGACCTATCCTGACCGCCAAAATGACTCCCTTGCTTCCCCTTTTATTCTATGGACCCTGGGGACATAGGCAGGGCATGGCAACAGGCTATGGAACCTGACTAGTGACAGGCAGGACAAGCAGTGGACAGGGGTGGCTAAGTGCAAGGCAGGGAAAGGAGCAGGAACAGGGAAGCTCTTGTGTATCTCACCCCAATGCAGTGGCTGTTCAGCCTCCCACGATATCCACGGAAACTCTGGGATGCTAGGCACCACACCGGAGTTCCCAGCTGCAGACCTCCAGCAGGTATTTTACAAGGGGCAACAGGTGCAAAATCCCTTTCCACGGGAGCTCTGTCCGGCAAACAAACAGCAGCAGGAGGGGTCCTGAAGCACTCTTCCTCTGGGGCTGTCTTTTCTTCTGCCCATGCGGGTGCCAGCAGGGTTTTCGTCACTGATGGGACCTTTTCCTCAGCTGGGGCTTCATCTTCGAAGATAGAGCGATGAGACCTCCTTCCCAGGCAGCTCCTCTTCTCTCCCAGCATGAGCAGACTTCCACATATGGCGCCTCCTGATAATAGGCACTTAGGTAGGCAGTCCATTATTCAGAGGGGGCTTCTTCCAAAGCAGGGTGCTCTATGCAAATTGGTTGGCTGTATTTCCACTTCTCGCTAGGGACCTGGAAGTGACGTGAGTGAGGGCGGAAGTGCAGTTCCTGCCCATGACAGCCAGCTAAAGAAGAACTTGTCCCCACTTACACAAGTTTGTTGTGCCCTCGCGGGCTCGCTGCGCTCGCCACGCTTAGGGCACGGTTATGTTCCCCCTCTATGCCCACTTGGATGGCAGGGAATGACGCTGGACACTGGCTGATGATGTCAGGGTCCTTTCGGTGAAGGGGATTTAGACATTACCTATGCAAATCCCCAGGCAAGCTTCCTCCAGGGACTCACATCCAGCATCAGAGCACCTCTCCTGGCAGATTGGATAGGTAGCCTTCCGGGCTAATGTGAAGTCTGGTAATTGTAATCCAGGGCAAACATAAAAGTTACAGCATCCTTATTTTTACAGCTCCAAGAGCACTCCACTGAAACTCCTTACAGACAGCACCAGGTGCAGTATTTGTAATCCAGGATAAATGAGAAGGGTTACTGCACCCCAATTTGTACAGATCCAAGGGTATCCACGGCAACTCATTACAGACAGCATACCAGGTGCAGTATTTGTAATCCAGGGTAAATGAGAGGGGTTACTGCACCCCTATATTTGTACATACATAAAAAAAATATTGGGGGACCCCTATTTGGGAACAAACTTGGGGGTACCACACAGGGATTAGAGGTTGAAAGATGGGGAACGCTGGGGCCAGGCGCGCTGCTGTACTCTACTTCCACATTCACAGCAGGTGCCCGGCTGGCTACTGAAACTGTCACTGAATGAATGGCCATGGCCGTGCTGTTCTCAGAATACAGGCAGGTCGGAGGGGGCAGGGGACTCACGTCTTCACTTCTAGCTGGACAGTGGTGGACAAAACACCACACACAGCTCCTCCCCCCTTACCATACCAAGCCCACCCGCAGTGCTACCTGTTTTGGGGTGCCGGGTGTCGTCTTAAAGCCGGGGGCCGGGCAGCAGTCTTCTTCATGCAGGAGAAGGGGGGGTGGCCCGCAGTCTTCACGTCAGGGGAGGGGAGGCGGCCTGCTTCATGCCAGAGTCACGCTGACTGCTGACTGAGCTGCAGTATCAAGGGGCATGTCATAGCTGGCTCTGCCTCCTCTTTGGTGTCTCCCCTGCAGCCGGGCCAGGGGAGACATCAATCAATGTAACCAGAAGCCGGGGAATGGCCGGCACTGGAGCGCGTCCCCGGGGAATCGCCCATTCTGAAAAAGTGAGTCCCCGTTCCTCAGTAGTGGGTAAAATATGTGCTATAGGCGCGTATTTGTGAACCCTGATGTATGGAGATGATCAGCAGATTTCCAGACCGTTACTAGTAAAATGATTGGCCTTTCACGATTGGAAGAACTGTATTTCCTGAAAATGACTTGCAAATCACTGAAAAAAATCTGTTGTAAGACGGGTCAGATTGCTAGATTGGAACAACAAATCTTCAAATTGTTCAATTGTGCTTTTTGTAGATTGTTGATGTATGGGGGCCTTTAGACCAGTGGTTCTCAAACTCGGTCCTCAGGACTAGATCCAGGTCACCCAGCAGGTTCACAGGTGTACTCATTACTGACTGACATGTGCTCCAGGTCACACAGCTGGTGCACAGGTGTACTCCTTACTCACGGACACGTTCTCCAGATCACACAGCAAGTGCACAGGTGTACTCATTTTAAAAGTCACAGGTGGAGCTAATTATTATTATAAATATGCCTAGGGGGTGTCTTAAACCTTCCATGTCCATAGGCCCCCATTGTACAATTACTTCCCTCTCCCCAGTGTATAATTATTCCCCAGCAGCAACAGATCTCCATTAGTACATCCCTCCATAACTGTTACTGTTTCAGTACTCCCCCACCCATTTGTTACTATATGTAAATAATAACACCCCCAAGAGTCAATACAACTTTTCTTACTCACCCATCCTCCTACTTAAAGGCAAAATATTACCTGCCCACCCCCTGCATCACTCCCTCGTGCCATTGTCCCTTCTCAGCTCTAATGCAGAGCGCAATGGAGCTTGGGTCAGGTGACACTAAAACACAGAGTTCAGCATATTTGTGCTCGGGGGAGAAATATGTTCCCCACCTCACTTTTAGTTTACGACCATGCGAATGGCACTCGGGGTGCGATTTCTGGAGCGATGTTGGCGGTGGGCCAGTGCAGTAGGAGGAGATCCATTCCTCCATAACAGACGGGGGAGGGGGACTCAGCAGGTACCACGTTCCTCTTTATTAGCTATGTCTGCCTGGGCATCTGGTCAGAATGTTGACATGGACAAGAATGAAAAATGTCAATATTCACAATGGTTTGAATGTCGATATTTACCATGTAGACACTAGAATATAAATATTTGTGTTAGGATTAGCCTACAATATGCAAAAAAAACCTTGATGAAATTCTGGTGGTGACATGTTAACATGTCGACATTTGTGAATGTTGACATATTGCTCTCAACCTAATCTACATGTTGACCTTCTGACTGTCGACTTCTAATACCACACCCAATTGCCTGCCCCTCCACCATACATTGTAATGTGCCATCTTCCCTCACATATACTATCTTCCCCGTGCCATCAACAGCACTAATCCTTCAGGCTAAGCTGGTGCTGCCTTATTGGTTATGATGACTGTGTATGCAGTAATGTTTATATCACTTGTAACCTCCTATGCACTGCATTGTTTTGTACCTTAACTCTTTTGTACTGTGGGCCTGATTCAGCCCGGATCGTGGCTGCATAATCGCATGCAATGCAGCTGCGAAAATATGCTAATGTCTGCAACCGCTCAGCCAGCATAGAGACGCCCACTGCTGCCTTCTCACATCCGTAACACCTCAGTCCTGCGTATACATTGGTATCATTGAGGAACATTGGCCAGTCACTCGCAATTACATCAGCTCTGACCTGTCTCAGAAATTGTCTCATCGCATGCTGTGAGTACACAAGCTGCATATGCAATTGCAGTGGCTAATTTATGCACGCCCATGCAACGGCGTTCAAACGGACAGGCATACCTGGGTTTCTCCGACCCCTCCCCGTCACCACTCCCAAATGCTCACAGCCTGTCACTTGCTCTGCGATGGATTCTTATGAGCACCCATAATCGAAGTGCGATCGCGGTGCATGCGCAGTCTGCAACCATCAGCCGATCTGCGTGCGCGGTTGCAATTGCGATCCATGCTGAATCAGGCCCTGTATCTTTTGCGATCCATGCTGAATCAGGCCCTGTATCTTTTCATGCTCTATGTAAGGAGCTGTGTACCCCTTGTGGCAACATATAAATAAAGGATGATAACACAGATTTGACAGAAGGTGCAACTGTTTAGTAATACTCTTCCAAGGCTTTTATTGTGCCCTAGAATATACACACATTCTGGATAACTGAAAGCAGATATTAAAATCATATATATGAAGTTGCATGGTGTTGTTGGACTTCTCACTTCGACCAAGACTAAAGGACAAAAAGCTGAAATGACAGAGCATGTCATTTCAATATGCTTGCTTGGCTATCATATGGGAGACTAAAATTTATTTCTGGTGCCTAATCCTAAGGGGTAAATTTACTAAGAATCGAGTCTGGGAAAGTTTGCTTTTTATTCAACTCGATTAGCTTCACCTAAACTCGGGTGATTTGAAGCTCCTGAGACTCAAATTTAAAAAGAAGGGAGTTTAGCTGAGAGTGAGATGGCCGATGGTGAAGCAGAACGAGATTTCTCTGCCGAGTAGCAAGTTTTGCAAGAGATTTCTCCCCTGAGTAGCAGGTTTTGCAGGAGATGACTCACTCGAGATTGCAGTGTCTTCTTTGTGCAAAACTCTCCCGAGCAAGCAGCGTGCACATATCAGTGAGATATGTGTAAGCTGCTTGTGTTGTACCTGTTAAAAAACAGGTTAAAAGTGTTTTCTTTTAAATACATAGGGCCCCCCCCCCTTAAGCTTAACCAGCCCCAGGCTTGCCAGCCTGTCCTAGTTTCTAAGATTACGGGGAACAAAATGTGTAGGGTTCCCCTGTAATTTAGAAACCAACACCAGGCTGCAGGACCCTACGCAATTTTTCCCCCCCTATATTTAAAACCAGGACTGGCCCTGCAGCCTGGTGTTGGTTTCTAAATTATGGTGGAACCCTACACATTTTGTTCCCCATAATTTTCAAAACCAGGACAGACTGGCAAGCCTGGGGCTGGTTAGGCTTTTGGGGGGGGGCCCTATGTCATTTTTTTTCAGATATTTAAATTTATTTTCTATATTTACAGGCAGAAACATAAATGGATCACAGTGATCTGTTTATGTTTCTGCCAAACTCTTAGATCACAGGCAGGTGTATTTTTTTCACGAGTTTTTACAGGACAAATTTCCCATCTCATGAGAGTTTAGAAACTCTCTGCTTTGGTAAATTCCAGAATCCTATCTGCACCAGTGAAAAGGTTCTCGAGTTTTGTCGATGGTGAATTGAAGAGAGTTTGCTAACTCTCCAGTATTTTCCCGTAGCAAAGGAGATCTCTCTCCTGAGTTTGACATTAGTAAATTTGAGAGTGGGAAAAAATGCCAAAACTCTCCAGAGTTTGCAAACTGTCCCAAACTCTCAGCTTAGTAAATTTACCCCTAAGTTCCCCCGGGGGTACCTAAACCAACCCCCCCCCCCCCCCCGCTAGCTTGTCCCGCTTAATTTTGTTCGTGATGCTGGCTGTCGGTCTTTCGGTGTCGAGCTAAAGATAGACAACGGTATTTAGACACCTATCTTAAATCCCGAGTCGGGCTTTCGGCTTCAGGATTCCACCGGCCGGCATCCTGGCCGTCGGTACATTGACTACATCCTCTTTCCCAATTACTACTGGCAAGGCAGTGGGTCTGCTTGAATGTAACCTGCTTTTGGCAGCCTCACCCATTGACAAGACCTGCTTGAAGGAAGGGCTATCCGGATGATAGGTTTACATTAAAAAAGGCAGAGTCAATAGGTTGGCAGGGTTAAAAGGTCAACATTCAAATGGTCAACACAATTAAAATGGTTGACATGTTTTTTCTTGATTTTTAGGGTTAGGTTTTTAGGGTAGGGTTTGAGCTAAAATAAAAAATAACGAGTTGACCTTTTTGTGTCGGGGTATGGTGTAATAATGGCGTCTTCCCAATGAGCTGCAAATTGCTGGATGTGATAGACTCACCACAAAATTGCCGGAAACACTGCCTTGTGGTTAGTTGCCATCCCGATGTTCTAATGTTGTGGTATGAAAAGGCAACATTGAAAATTTCGACAGTCCTTTTTTTGCTTATTTAAGCCTAAGCCCAACACTTAAAAATAAGAAAAAAACTGTATGTTGACATTTTAACCAGGACAACATTGGTTGTTGACCTAAAGTCGATGCTGAATTTCTGACATTCAGAACCTGGCAACATTCTGACTGAATCCCGTTGAAGGCACATGTCACCAGATGTAATAGCCAGTGATTTACAAAGTCACTGAAAATGCATCAGAAAACCCACCAAACACTAGCGGTGCCTCTGGTCAGCAAAGCAACGGATTGTCTGAATGCGGTGTATTCTAGCCAATAACCAAATTCCATGTATTATTATACAATGGCTTACTTTGATCATACGCAACAGGCACACCTCAGAGGACTAGTTATACACCGACTAAGTGGTTTTTGTGTTGCCGAGCCTGAGAGCTATTTCACACTTGCGGGTTTTGACCATCCGGCAAAACAAACAGCCGTTTTTTTTGGCGTGTGTGAAATGTAGTAATGCAGGGAAGAGGGTGGGTCCTTTCACACGGCCAGGGCAAGGCACAGTTGCCATGTTACAGCAGGAAATATCCACTGAGAAGGACGGCTGCCGTGCCTGTGCTGTCTCTGCAAGCCAGTGGTGTATAAGAAACAATGTTTCCTTTCACACCGCCCGGCCTGTGCAGTAGCTGCTGTGCATGCCCAATAGATACATTTTAAAGCCGCTGCTTGTGAAAGGCACTGAGTACCTACAAAAACAGGCCAGCTTCTGCCTGGTTTTTTGCTGGCCGACCAAAACCGCCAAATGTGAAATAGGCCTGAGGATCATGGATTTTACATGGACCTGTAATTAGTAAAGTGATGAATTATGGTGGTGTGGGTATGTTTAATATATACATTTTATTCCATGGTGTGGTTGCCATTATATTGGTCCTGACATGTGTTGCTTGGACCAGTGGAAAAAAAATAAATCTATTTTTAGAAATATTAACCCTACACACACTGCCCAGGGCTATCGGGAATAGCCCTAGTGCTATAAGCATGGGACTGGTTTCTCCTAGGGGTACCCTCATTTTTTACACAAACAATAAATGTATATTTTTTTAGCATATTATGTCATTGTTTAACATAAACATTTCTTGACCTAGTACAGGTCACGTATGAATGTGCAAAAATGTACCCAGCAGGGCAATTGCACCTTTGAGGTGTGATGCATGAGTGGGAAGGAGGGAGGGGTATTTGTATCCTCTGATGGGAGGAGGTGATCGGGGTGTTGTTGGTTTTCTAGCTAGATGTGGGCTCAAAACAAAACAAATTTATTGGTACTTAACATTTCACCAGGGAGCTTCTTTTTTTTTTGTTCAACCATCCAGGGCACACACTGAGACGACGGATCAGTCAGCAGACAGATCCGCCATCAGAGCGACCGACTGGTAAGCTACACATACACACACTTATGTGATACCCCACCAAAACACTGTTTTAAGCCTATGGTGGGTATGACTAATGTATTTAAAATCCCTATAAAAACAAAATACATGTACTGGTGCAGATAATATCATATGTGATGAGTCTGCAGGAGGTCACATGATGCAGAAGCTGCTGGAAGCTGCTGCAGGTAGCAGAGAAGAACAGATATGGCAGTTATAGTTAGCCCTGAGGATGAGGTGCTGAGGAGAGGAGCGGAACGTGAGGACTCTCCTGAGGGACAGCAGCAATTTGTGGACAAAGCAGTGGTCGGCTGCTGGCACTGGAGCATGAGAGACCTCCACCCAGCAGCTGTGACAGCCTGCAGCAAAGGGGTGAAAAGCTGAAGGTGGTCCCATCATCATACCTCCCAACATGACCCTCTCCAGGAGGGACACAATGCTCTGGTCCTCGACTTCCCTGGTGAGAGGTGGGGCTGCAGTGCAGTTCAAAATTCAAATAGCGCTAGTTAGTACAACTCTAGGTGAGTCACATGCTCATGCACACTTCCTGGTTACAGCGTTACAGCGCTCAAGTAACCAGGATGTGTGCGTTCCACGAGTAGGAAGGAGCAGGGATTGTAATGCACGTGGGAGCTCCATGTCTGACCAGATTATATAACAATTGGTGAGTTAGTTTTGGATGTCTATTTAATATGTGCCTTTTAATATGTGCCCATTAAATTTATCATCTAAGCCCATTTGTTGCCTCCCTGGTTGTTGATTGCATATGTAACAGGCACCACGCAGGTGTTTTAAGTGGGAGGTGTTTGAGTAAGGTAATTACATTAACTATGTGATTAGTGTGTGCATTTATATGCTCAGTGTTGTATGTACTTGCATCTTGACAAAGGTCCAAGGACTGGACCGAAACGTCGATGGACGGCTGTACTTATGGCTGTACTTTTAAGGTGACGTAAATAAAACAAATCTTTTTGATATTTCTATGAAGTCTGGTGAGTGCACCCTCATTTCTTTTGGAGATTATATATATATATATATATATATATATATATATATGTATATATATATATATATATACAGTCAGGTGCATAAATATTGGGACATTGACAGAATTTTCATAATTTGGCCAATATTCACCACCACAATGGCTTTGAAATGAAACAAACAAGATGTGCTTTAACTGCAAACTTTCATATTTAATTTGAAGGTAATTACATCCAAATCAGGTGAACGGTGTAGGAATTACATCGGTTTCTATATGTGCCTCACACTTTTTAAGGGGCCAAAAGTAATGGGACTATCAACTCAAAAGCTATTTCATGGACAGGTGTGTGCTATTCCCTCGTTATTTAATTATCAATTAAGCAGGTAAAAGGTCTGGAGTTAATTCTAGGTGTGACATTTGCATTTGGAATCAGTTGCTGTCGACTCTCAATATAACATCCAAAGAGCTGTCACTATCAGTGAAGCAAGCCATCATTAGGCTGAAAAATCAAAACAAACCCATCAGAGAGATAGCAAAAACATTAGGTGTGTCCAAATCAACTGTTTGGAACATTCTTAAAAAGAATGAACGCACCGGAGAGCTCAGCAACACTAAAAGACCCGGAAGACCACAGAAAACAACTGTGGTGGATGACAGAAGAATTATTTCCCTGGTGAAGAAAAACCCCTTCACAACAGTTGGCCAAATCAAGAACACTCTCCAGGAGGTAGGTGTATATGTGTCAAAGTCAACAATCAAGAGAAGACTTCACAAGAGTGAATATAGAGGGTTCACCACAAGATGTAAACCATTGGTGAGCCTCAAAAACAGGAAGACCAGATTAGAGTTTGCCAAACAACATCTAAAAAAGCCATTACAGTTCTGGAACAACATTCTATGGACAGATGAGACAAAGATCAACTTGTACTAGAGTGATGGGAAGAGAAGAGTATGGAGAAGGAAAGGAACTGCTCATGATCCAAAACATACCACCTCATCAGTGAAGCATGGTGGTGGTAGTGTCATGGCGTGGGCATGTATGGCTGCCAATGGAACTGGTTCCCTTGTATTTATTGATGATGTGACTGCCGACAAAAGCAGCAGAATTAATTCTGAAGTGTTTCGGGCAATATTATATGCTCATATTCAGTCAAATGCTTCAGAATTCATTGGACGGCTCTTCACAGTGCAGATGGACAATGACCCGAAGCATCCTGCAAAAGCATCTAAAGAGTTTTTTAAGGCTAAAAAGTGGAATGTTATGCAATGGCCAAGTCAATCCCCTGACCTGAATCTGATTCAGCATGCACTTCACTTGATGAGGACATCCCGATTTTCTAATGTTGTGGTATGAAAAGGCAACATTGAAAATCGGGTAGGGTAGGGTTTGAGCTAAAATAAAAAATAACGAGTTGACCTTTTTGTGTCGGGGTATGGTGTAATAATGGCGTCTTCCCAATGAGCTGCAAATTGCTGGATGTGATAGACTCACCACAAAATTGCCGGAAACACTGCCTTGTGGTTAGTTGCCATCCCGATTTTCTAATGTTGTGGTATGAAAAGGCAACATTGAAAATTTCGACAGTCCTTTTTTTTGCTTATTTAAGCCTAAGCCCAACACTTAAAAATAAGAAAAAAACTGTATGTTGACATTTTAACCAGGACAACATTGGTTGTTGACCTAAAGTCGATGCTGAATTTCTGACATTCAGAACCTGGCAACATTCTGACTGAATCCCGTTGAAGGCACATGTCACCAGATGTAATAGCCAGTGATTTACAAAGTCACTGAAAATGCATCAGAAAACCCACCAAACACTAGCGGTGCCTCTGGTCAGCAAAGCAACGGATTGTCTGAATGCGGTGTATTCTAGCCAATAACCAAATTCCATGTATTATTATACAATGGCTTACTTTGATCATACGCAACAGGCACACCTCAGAGGACTAGTTATACACCGACTAAGTGGTTTTTGTGTTGCCGAGCCTGAGAGCTATTTCACACTTGCGGGTTTTGACCATCCGGCAAAACAAACAGCCGTTTTTTTGGCGTGTGTGAAATGTAGTAATGCAGGGAAGAGGGTGGGTCCTTTCACACGGCCAGGGCAAGGCACAGTTGCCATGTTACAGCAGGAAATATCCACTGAGAAGGACGGCTGCCGTGCCTGTGCTGTCTCTGCAAGCCAGTGGTGTATAAGAAACAATGTTTCCTTTCACACCGGCCGGCCTGTGCAGTAGCTGCTGTGCATGCCCAATAGATACATTTTAAAGCCGCTGCTTGTGAAAGGCACTGAGTTGCTTCAAAAACAGGCCAGCTTCTGCCTGTTTTTTTGCTGGCCGACCAAAACCGCCAAATGTGAAATAGGCCTGAGGATCATGGATTTTACATGGACCTGTAATTAGTAAAGTGATGAATTATGGTGGTGTGGGTATGTTTAATATATACATTTTATTCCATGGTGTGGTTGCCATTATATTGGTCCTGACATGTGTTGCTTGGACCAGTGGGAAAAAAATAAATCTATTTTTATAAATATTAACCCTACACACACTGCCCAGGGCTATCGGGAATAGCCCTAGTGCTATAAGCATGGGACTGGTTTCTCCTAGGGGTACCCTCATTTTTTACACAAACAATAAATGTATATTTTTTTAGCATATTATGTAATTGTTTAACATAAAAATTTCTTGACCTAGTACAGGTCACGTATGAATGTGCAAAAATTTACCCAGCAGGGCAATTGCACCTTTGAGGTGTGATGCATGAGTGGGAAGGAGGGAGGGGTATTTGTATCCTCTGATGGGAGGAGGTGATCGGGGTGTTGTTGGTTTTCTAGCTAGATGTGGGCTCAAAACAAAACAAATTTATTGGTACTTAACATTTCACCAGGGAGCTTTTTTTTTTTTTTTGTTCAACCATCCAGGGCACACACTGAGACGACGGATCAGTCAGCAGACAGATCCGCCATCAGAGCGACCGACTGGTAAGCTACACATACACACACTTATGTGATACCCAACCAAAACACTGTTTTAAGCCTATGGTAGGTATAACTAATGTATTTAAAATCCCTATAAAAACAAAATACATGTACTGGTGCAGATAATATCATATGTGATGAGTCTGCAGGAGGTCACATGATGCAGAAGCTGCTGGAAGCTGCTGCAGGTAGCAGAGAAGAACAGATATGGCAGTTATAGTTAGCCCTGAGGATGAGGTGCTGAGGAGAGGAGCGGAACGTGAGGACTCTCCTGAGGGACAGCAGCAATTTGTGGACAAAGCAGTGGTCGGCTGCTGGCACTGGAGCATGAGAGACCTCCACCCAGCAGCTGTGACAGCCTGCAGCAAAGGGGTGAAAAGCTGAAGGTGGTCCCATCATCATACCTCCCAACATGACCCTCTCCAGGAGGGACACAATGCTCTGGTCCTGGACTTCCCTGGTGAGAGGTGGGGCTGCAGTGCAGTTCAAAATTCAAATAGCGCTAGTTAGTACAACTCTAGGTGAGTCACATGCTCATGCACACTTCCTGGTTACAGCGTTACAGCGCTCAAGTAACCAGGATGTGTGCGTTCCACGAGTAGGAAGGAGCAGGGATTGTAATGCACGTGGGAGCTCCGTGTCTGACCAGATTATATAACAATTGGTGAGTTAGTTTTGGATGTCTATTTAATATGTGCCTTTTAATATGTGCCCATTATATTTATCATCTAAGCCCATTTGTTGCCTCTCTGGTTGTTGATTGCATATGTAACAGGCACCACGCAGGTGTTTTAAGTGGGAGGTGTTTGAGTAAGGTAATTACATTAACTATGTGATTAGTGTGTGTATTTATATGCTCAGTGTTGTATGTACTTGCATCTTGACAAAGGTCCAAGGACTGGACCGAAACGTCGATGGATGGCTGTACTTATGGCTGTACTTTTAAGATGACGTAAATAAAACAAATCTTTTTGATATTTCTATGAAGTCTGGTGAGTGCACCCTCATTTCTTTTGGAGATTATATATATATATATATATATATATATATATACACAGTCAGGTGCATAAATATTGGGACAGTGACAGAATTTTCATAATTTGGCCAATATTCACCACCACAATGGCTTTGAAATGAAACAAACAAGATGTGCTTTAACTGCAAACTTTCATATTTAATTTGAAGGTAATTACATCCAAATCAGGTGAACGGTGTAGGAATTACAACGGTTTCTATATGTGCCTCACACTTTTTAAGGGGCCAAAAGTAATGGGACTATCAACTCAAGAGCTATTTCATGGACAGGTGTGGGCTATTCCCTCGTTATTTCATTATCAATTAAGCAGGTAAAAGGTCTGGAGTTAATTCTAGGTGTGACATTTGCATTTGGAATCAGTTGCTGTCGACTCTCAATATAACATCCAAAGAGCTGTCACTATCAGTGAAGCAAGCCATCATTAGGCTGAAAAATCAAAACAAACCCATCAGAGAGATAGCAAAAACATTAGGTGTGTCCAAATCAACTGTTTGGAACATTCTTAAAAAGAAAGAACGCACCGGAGAGCTCAGCAACACTAAAAGACCCGGAAGACCACAGAAAACAACTGTGGTGGATGACAGAAGAATTATTTCCCTGGTGAAGAAAAACCCCTTCACAACAGTTGGCCAAATCAAGAACACTCTCCAGGAGGTAGGTGTATATGTGTCAAAGTCAACAATCAAGAGAAGACTTCACAAGAGTGAATATAGAGGGTTCACCACAAGATGTAAACCATTGGTGAGTCTCAAAAACAGGAAGACCAGATTAGAGTTTGCCAAACAACATCTAAAAAAGCCATTACAGTTCTGGAACAACATTCTATAGACAGATGAGACAAAGATCAACTTGTACCAGAGTGATGGGAAGAGAAGAGTATGGAGAAGGAAAGGAACTGCTCATGATCCAAAACATACCACCTCATCAGTGAAGCATGGTGGTGGTAGTGTCATGGCGTGGGCATGTATGGCTGCCAATGGAACTGGTTCCCTTGTATTTATTGATGATGTGACTGCCGACAAAAGCAGCAGAATTAATTCTGAAGTGTTTCGGGCAATATTATATGCTCATATTCAGTCAAATGCTTCAGAATTCATTGGACGGCTCTTCACAGTGCAGATGGACAATGACCCGAAGCATCCTGCAAAAGCATCTAAAGAGTTTTTTAAGGCTAAAAAGTGGAATGGTAAGCAATGGCCAAGTCAATCCCCTGACCTGAATCTGATTCAGCATGCACTTCAATTGATGAGGACAAAACTGAAGGGAAAATGCCCCAAGAACAAGCAGGAACTGAAGACATTTGCAGTAGAGGCCTGGCAGAGCATCACCAGGGATGAAACCCAGCGTCTGGTGATGTCTATGCGTTCCAGACTTCAGGCTGTAATTGCCTGTAAAGGATTTGCAACAAAGTATTAAAAAGTGAAAGTTAGATTTAGGATTGTTTAGTTTGTCCCATTACTTTTGGCCCCTTAAAAAGTGGGAGGCACATATAGAAAATGTTGTAATTCCTACACCGTTCACCTGATTTGGATGTAATTACCCTCAAATTAAATCTGAAAGTCTGCAGTTAAAGCACATCTTGTTTGTTTCATTTCAAAGCCGTTGTGGTGGTGAATGGAAGCCAAAATATGAAAATTCTGTCAATGTCCCAATATTTATGCACCTGACTATATATATTTATCCTGCCAGGGGTGTCTGGTCTGTATCTTAGCAGTTTGTTGCATCAGCGGAGTGTGCTAGAAGCACCAGAGCAGACAGCATCATTCCAGACAGGAAAGAGGAATTGAATGGGTTGTGAGAAGTGCAGGGTGCTAGAATGATCACCGTATAAAACACACAATAACACTTGCACATACATTATATACACACTAGCATGTATATGCTAAAAAGTATACATACTTTAAATTTTGATGCAGCAGCTGTTTCGGGTTGCTAATAAGGATGGGCACCTACTTCATTATGCCTGACCCCTTGCGATGTAATGCTGTGATTCACTGGGATATGGACTGGAGCTTACCACACAGACCCCGCCCCCTACTGCGCCCAGTGTAGGGGGAGGGACTTTTCCATCATGGAGGTTTCTGTGTACTGAGAACCCCCCTGCATGTGCAAGTGCTTGGGTAGGGGTAAATGGCAATAATAATAATACTTACGGCTGATGGCAGTGGGGCCTGTATCTGAAGGCTGCATAAAAAATATATTCTGTGTAGCCTGCAAGTGGGGCCTGTATCTGAGGGCTGTATAATAAATATATTCTGTGTAGCCTGTAAGTGGGGCCAGTATCTGAAGCCTCTATCAAAAATAAATTATTTGGTGCCAGCAAGTGGGGCCTGTATCTGGGCCTCTAAGAAGAAGAGGAGAATAAATATATAAATTGTTATTTCAAGTTTAAATTATTATAAGGTCAGGATTTAAAACATTTTATCATTGTGAAGGCCCCCACCCAGCTACATCTTGATGCCACCCGGCTGGAAAAAATTTCTGGGGAGAACACTGCGTTGTAATAGGAAAGTTTCTGTATTCATTAGGCAACTGCTGCTGGGAGTCCTCATTTCCTATTACGCACTGTTCAGCCATGGCTGTGTGTATCTAGACGTTGGCAATTAATGGTGTATTTTGCAATATGTATTATAGTTTGCTATTTTACATAAGCCTATATTCATTTGTAATAAAGCAGTGTTATGTTTTCCTTTATGTATTGCAGTGTTTGATAAAACTGTTATACCAAGTTCACATTATACAAGACTGTAGTGCCCTTAGTTCACATCATGCCACACTGTAGTGCACTCAATTCACATTAAACCACAAGATAGTGCCGAGTTCACATTATGCCACAGTGTAGTGCCCCAGTTCATATTGTACCACATTGTGCCGCTCTGTAGTGAATCCAATTCATATTATAGCACATTGTAGTTTCCCAGAGTGAATCCAGTTCATATAATACCACATTGTAGTGCCCCTAGTTCACATTATACCACACTATAGTGCATCCAATTCAAAGTTTACCACTCTGTAGTGAATCCAGTTCAGATTATAACACTGTAGTGCCCCTAGTTCACATTATACCACACTGTAGTGTCCCCTGTTCACCTCATATTAAATGTGCCAATTGTGTATTTTATTTTTTTTATATATGAACCAAATCACAATATACAATAACTGTGCACAATTCAGCAGCGCATTGTGGTGACACACAAGGAACAAACATTGAAACATGCTTCCTGATGTCCTCTCACCTAAGGGTGCTAAAGAAACAAGAATCACAGCGGCACTAAATCCCGAATGTAGGTCCATCACATGTTTTTAAAATAAGTAATTTAATTTTGAATAAACACATAAGTATACAGTGGTCTGTCCTATAATAGTGAGACATGTGACTGACACTGAACCTTCTATTAATCTTCTGTGAACTAGGTTGGGTGTAACATACCCCAGCTAGATTTAAGCTCCTATAACTGTTTAAAAATACTGTGCGCAAGTTGCGGTTTCATGTAGCTATAGTTGCGATGTATCCAGTTTGCATAGTGATGATGGTATAGTGTGGCAAGCGATAGCGTAGAGAGTACATATGTGTAAAGTGCATGTGGGCATCTCATACCTCACCTGCTTCGGCAGCTGCCTTGATGTCAGCCAAGAGTGATATTATTAAGACTGAGCTAACTAACTTTTATAATTATTTCTAATTGTTCATAAGTTTAATTTTTACTAACGATTGTGATTCAAACATGTTCCAAAGATCTTTTTCAAAAAAGTTGTTACTAGAAGACTTATAAGTTTAGTTTGCAAAAAAAAAAGTTTTATTTTTGTTTTTAAAGTGTTTATTCCCTAAGCTACATTGTTCCGGGCTCTCCTGATCATTCAGATATTATTTTCTTCAGCTTTCGCTGCCCCGACGCCATCCATCCGTGTCTTCAGCACAGTGACCTCCTGCTGTAGCCCCTCTATGTCCTGGTCTTTTTTCTTTAGCTTGGCCACCAGTTTGTTAAACTGTTTTTGCAGCTTATTGTGACCTTTTGTTGCTGCCTTAGCGATGGTTAGCTCATCCTCCATAACCTGCATCTTCTTGCTGTTATCTGATATTAATGCTGCCAGCCTACCTCTCTCTGCTTTCTCCTCCTGTAGTTGTTCTCTCAGCTCCTCTGCTTCTCTCCTGGATGTTTCCTCTGCCTCTCTCATGAGGGGGACCTGCTGGAGGTATTATCTCCTGCTTTGCAGCATCTGGCTCAGGTCAGTTATCTCTCTCTGAATGATCTACAAGTCATAATAAAGTTGTGATTATAACCAAAAAGTGATGCTTATTTCTATAGAATATAGTTCTTTTACCTCTATTTTTAAGCACAGTTACCTCCATCCGTTCTTTAGAAGTTATTAATACTGTAAATACTGCAACATTACTTGTGTCCAAATGACTCCTCATACAATTACCTGCATCTGCAGGGCACTAAGGGGTGCTGCGTCAGTGCTGGGGCTCTTGGGTGTGCTGAGCCTCTCTCTTCTGAAACAGTGTCGCATTCTCAGGCAGATGGCACGGATAGAGGTCCAGAGCCGCCTCCAGCCATCCCTGGTGCTGGGTGTTTGGGCACAGGGAACGGGTGTTGGATCAGTCTGCAATATAGGCACAGAGAGAAGGGGAGGGAGAGATGATAGATCCATTACACTGGGCCACTTCCACCTCTGCATATCTATATCCTCACACTGACCAGGTCACTACATTCCCCTGGAACAGGTGTGTTACATGTAGCTGTGGTGATATCAGTGTAATATCTTCCAAAGGATCCCTCTCCGATAGTGGCCACTAGCTCATGTGCATTATTGGGAATATTGGTAAATAGGTCTCCTGCAGATAGACTGGCTGCCTATACTGTGTGCAGGTGATGGGCTCATTATCATTATCACTGACCTGATGTTTATCCTGATCCATTGTCGCTGTTTGATCCCTCTCCAGCTGTTGTTCCAGGATGGCGTTCCTCATGGTCACACTAAGAGATAATGTGCAGTTTTATTTTTTTTTAAGTTCACCTCCCAGTCAGCGCACAGGAACGCCCATCACTTTCCTGCCCCATTTCTGGTACCAGCAGTCCCGTTGGTAGAAGCACCTTTGTGCATACACTCTGTGTAATGCATGCACTATAGGGCTAGTCACAATGTTTTGCGCATGTGCATAATCACTGAGCTACGGGAACATCAGCAGTACATTATCTTCTGACTCTCTTTACACCTAGATAAATGACTTACTACCAGAGTATATACAGTGTTACATAGTTACACCTAGACTAATGACTTACTACCAGAGTATATACAGTGTTACATAGTTACACCTAGACTAATGACTTACTACCAGAGCATATGCAGTGTTACATAGTTACACCTAGACCAGTGGTTCCCAAACTGTGTGCCGTGGCATCCTGGGGTCCCTCAGTGCACATGCGGGGGTATCACGGAGTGGTGGTCCAGTACCAAATAAAATAATATTAGTCAGTGTGATAGGTAAAATCAGTGCTAATGGCTGCCAATCAAAGAATATGTGGACAAAAAGAAGCACAGCCCTGTCATCCACCACATAACTGAACCTAAGGGTGACATAGAATTTACTTTATTTAATTTGTTCTGAATTTCTCAATAAGAAACTTTTGGCCCAGGGGTCCCGTGGAAAAAATGCTGATAATCTAGGGTGCCGTGGTTCGAAAAAGTTTGGGAACCACTGACCTAGACAATTGATTACTACGATAGTATATACAGTGTTACATAATTTAGTTACACCTATATAAATTACTTACTACCAGAGTATGTACAGTATTACATAATTTAGTTACACCTATATAAATGACTTACTACCAGAGTATATACAGTGTTACATAGTTACACCTATATAAATGATTTACTACCAGAGTATATACAGTGTTACATGACAGAATATAAATACCCTCTGAGTTGGTCACTGAGCACGGATATAATACTATACAGCTGCTCTGCCTCTGTGCTGTGCTGCTGCCGGAGCTGGGCCAGTTCTTTTTGCAGGTCCTCATTGTCAGTCTGCAAGAAAAGAGTTGGAAATTCTCAGTATGAACTTCCCAATGGCCCCTAATCTCCTACATTAATCAGCACCATCCAGCCTTATGGAAGTGTCACACCTGTGGGATTGCAACATGAAACACTTATAGGAGTCACAGGAGATAATGATGTTCTCTTATCTAATGAGTGACAGTAAAAACTCTGTGAGAGCCTAATTGAGACAAACTGAGATCAGTTATACTTATTGATGGATACTGACATATTTGGGGCTAATATTTTAGGACAGGGATAGGCAATGTGCGGCACTCCAGGTGCAATGGAACTACCAGCATGCTCTGCCAGAGTTTTACTTTTAGGGCATGCTAAAGCTATGGCAAGGCGTGCTGTCATGTGTAGTTCTATAGGAGCTGGAGTGCCCAGCATTGCCTACCCCTGATGTATGGGATAATATTTCTGGTTAGAGTCACTAGGCCATGGTTTATCAAAGCCACCAATCAACTGCAGCTTTGACTGATGGATTGAAAATGGTACCAGTAATAAATGTTAAGTCCGTCTGGTTTAGCATTTATTACTGATGCCGTTTAAAAACCATCAGTAAAAGCAGCGGATCATTGGCGGTTTTGATAAACCATGGCCTAGTAAATCTACCTTCCCCCCAATCTTCTACATTATTGATCAGTGCTTTTCTATCTATATATTGTGTTTCTCACTATATAAACTATCACTGGGTATATCTATATGGTTTTACTGCTCTATGATTTTGCATTTATACTCTATGTGTAACACAATTCCTGTACTGTAATACCCAGCAGAAGAATCTATTATATGCTGGAAGTAAGATTACACAGCAGGATAAGATTGCTGGAACAGGCAGCTTGGAGGCCCCTTATCATAGGCCGGTGATTGATGTTAGGCGGCAGCGACGTGTTTTTTAATCAGCAGCCAATGAGAGTCAGACAGACTCATTGGCTGCTGTGCCCGCTGCAAGAGCCGAGCTGGAGCTCACTCATGAGCTCCACCTTCTGGCTCCTGCAGTGGGTAATGGGAGAGATGTCATGATGTCTGGGAAGTGGGGGTGCTATGACTGGGGGCACTACTAGGGGGGAACTCTACTGGGGACTACTGGGGGGCCTCTACTGGGGGCACTATTGGGAGGGACTATTACTGAGGGCACTGCATTGGGGAGGGGACCACTACTGGGGTGGACCTCCACTTGGGGGCCCTTCATTGGGGGAGCACTACTGGGGGCACTGAAAAGGGAGGGCCACTACAGAGGCATGGTATAAGGGGCCCTACTGGGGGCACTGCATAAGGGGGCCCACTACATGGGGCATTGCATAAGGGGGCCCACTACTGGGGGTACTGTATAAGGGGCACTACTGGGGGCCTGCATAAGAGGGACCACTACTGGGGACATTGCATACTGGGGGTACTGTATGAGGGGCACTACTGGGGGTCTGTCAAATGGGGACTACTACTGGGGGCACTGCATAGAGGGGACTGTATAAGGGGCACTGCATTAAGGAGCATATGTAATAGAAAGGAATGTTTCAGAAAGGGTGTGTGTCATGTTGACATGCCCCATTTTTAAACGACCATGCCCATTTTTTGGTGCACGCACATCGGGGGGGCGCTCCATTTTTAAATTTGCCCTGGGCTCCAAATACCCTAGTTATGCAACTGGTGCTAGGAGAGGGTAATACAGCCAATGCACATTGCTGCCCATCACACAGCCATGGTAGGAGATGCTCTGAGTAACCCAGCTGTGTTATAGTGACCCAGGTGCTAGGAGAGGGTAATACAGCCAATGCACATTGCTGCCCATCACACAGCCATGGCAGGGGATGCTCTGAGTAACCCAGCTGTGTTATAGTGACCCATGTGCTATAAGAGGGTAATCAGGGCCGGATTAAGGTCTGTGGGGGCCCTGGGCAACAAAATGTGGGAGCCCCTATTAAATGTGACGAACTGGGGTTATGCGTAATAGGGACCTTATGCAGAGCCCTCAGTAGTGTCAGTGCCCACAGTAGTGGTGCCCTTCATGCAGTGCACCCAGTAGTAGTGTCCCTTATGCAGTGCCCCCTATGCAATACTCCCATTAGTAGTGCCCCCTGTAGTAATGCTCTCTATATAAATGCCCCCAGTAGTAATACCTCTGTAGTTTTCCCCCCAATAGTAATGTCCCCCATTAGTATTGGGCACTGAGTGTGCCCAATAGTAATGCCCTAGTAGTAATGCCCCCTGTATAAATGCCCTCAGTAGTAATACCCCTGTAGTTTTGCCCTCAATAGTAATGCCCCAGTAGTCATGCCCCCTGTAGTAGAACCCTCTGTAGAAATGCCCCCTGCAGTAATGCCCTGTATTACTGCCCCCAATGCTAATGCTCCCTCTGTAGTAGAGCCCCCAATAGTATTGCCCCCTGAGTAATGCCCACAGTAGTAATGCTCCCTCCCCTGAGTAATGCCCCCAGTAGTAATGTCCTCCCCCAGTAGTAATGCCCCCCCTAAGTAATGTCCCCAGTAGTAATGCCTCTCCCCCGAGTAATGCCCCCAGTAAGTCACTTGCACTAAAAAAATAAGAATAAGGCTCATACTTACCTTAAGCTAAGCCTTGCATCCACTGCAGTCCGCTCGGCTGCTCCTCTGCACTATGGAAGAGACGTCATGACGTCTCTCCCATAGTGCACTGCGCGAGCCGGAAGCCGGAACTCACGAGTGAGCTCCAACCTCCGGCTCTGGCTGCCGCTGCGGGGAGGGAGCGGATGCCCGCTAGTTACAATCACAGTGGGCGCCTGGCAAATGATGCTTCCCTGCGGCGCCTGGCGCCGGGGTTAGGTTGGCTGGAGGAGGCGGAACTGGTTCCGACTCCTCCGGTCCACTTTAACCCCCAATGGGTGTGGGGGCCCAGGGACGATCGCCCCTGTCACCCCCCTGTTAATCTGGCTCTGAGGGTAATACAACCAATGCATATTGCTGCCCATCACACAACTCTATTAGCTCAACTAACACATTCTCTTTATTTTAAATAATATAAGAGATATTTTATTTATATATATATATATATATACACATATATATAAATCACATAACCTGTAAATGCTAGAAATTGGTTTTCCTGCTTATGTTAATGTCTCACTTCAATAGTTTATGAACTAAGGCTTATGATCCTGTTACCTGAGCAATTACTAGCTGTATACACCTAATACAGGACAATGGAGGACAGAAATCCACATCACCGTCATATGACTAAGGGTCACCAGCTCATATATAACACCTACGATTTGCCACCACTGGGAACCAGCAATAATAATAATTATAAGTAATACATAACCACTTAGCTTAGACAGATTTGGGCACAGACACCTCCCAACATTTACACCTACTAAATTGGGACAAAACACCACTCTATGCCCAGAAATGCCCACTTTCAGCTGAGCTCCACCCCTTCTGTGATCCATGAAAAATCCTAACTGTGCAAGCAACAAAGTACAACAAATAACAATAACAGCGCACTTTCCTGTCTCCTGATGCATGGCCGGTCCATGGCTGCACCGTAACTACTCTCTCTACTCCCTACTCCCTCCTCCCCTACTACTATATACACTAAAATACTAATATACTAAGCTAAAGATAATAAATAATATAATAAAAAGAAAACTGAATAAAACTAACACTAAATAAACTACTATATACACTAAAATACTAATATACTAAACTAAAGATAATAAATAATATAATAAAAAGAAAACTGAATAAAACTATCACTAAATAAACTACTATATCTACTAAAAAACTTAAATACTAACTAAATATAACACTAAGACTATACTAAATAAATAAATGCCTAAAACTAACACTAAGAAAATAATAATAAAATAAAACCAAACTTAATTATCACTAACAATACTATAAATTAGGGGCGTGCACCGGCCACTTTTCGTGTTTTGTGTTTTGGTTTTGGATCTGGATCTTTCTTCGTGTTTTGGATCTGGATTGGTTTTGCCAAAACCACCCTTGCGTGTTTTGGGTTCTGGGTTTTGTGTTTTGGATCTGTATTTTTTTTTTAAAAAGTATAAAAACAGCTAAAATCACAGAATGTGTTGGTTTTTCTGCTCCTATGCTATTATTAACCTCAATAACCTTAATTTCCACTAATTTCCAATCTATTCTGAACACCTCACACCTCACAATAGTGTTTTTATGTCCAAAAGGATGCACCAAGGTAGCTGGATGACTATGCTAAGCGACACGAGTGGGCGGCACAAACACGTGACCCATCTAGGAGTGATACTGCAGTGGCAGACAGGATGGCAGTTTGAACTAAACTAGGCCCCAAACTGTACATAATGCACAGAGAAAAAAGAGGTGCAAGATGGAATTGTCCTTGGGCCCTCCCACCCACCCTTATGTTGTATAAACAGGACATGCACACTTTAACAAACCAATCATTTCAGCGCCAGGGTCTGCCACACAACTGTGGCCAAAATGATTGGATCATTTGGGCCCCCACAAAACAAGCTGGCAATTAATCTGTCCCTGCACAAACTGGCTCTACGGAGGCAAGATGTCGTCCTCATCCTCCTCATCCACCGATTCCTCACCCTCTTCAGTGTTGTGTACATCCTCATCCTCACAGAGTATTAACTCGTCCCCACTTGAATCCACCACCACAGGTCCCTCTGTACGTTCTGGAGGCTGGTCTCCCTGGAAGAGTTGATCATTCATTTTTATGAACATCATCTTCTCCACATTTTGTTGAAGCAACCTCCTACGCCTTTCGCTGGCAAGGTTCCCGGCTGCACTAAACACTCTTTCGGAGTACACACTGGAGGGGGGGCAACTCAGGTAAAATAGAGCCAGTTTGTACAGGGGCCTCCAAATTGCCTCTTTTTCCTGCCAGTACAGGTACGGACTGTCTGACATGCCTACTTGGATGCTGTCACCAATGTAATCCTCCACCATTCTGTCAATGGTTACAGTATCATATGCAGTGACAGTAGACATGTCAGAAATTGTTGCCAGGTCCTTCAGTCCGGACCAGATGTCCAAACTTGGTCCTGCCTGACCTGCATCACCGCCAGCGGGTTGCTTAGGATACCTAAGTTTTTTCCTGGCAGCCCCAGTTGCGAGAGAAAATGAAGAAGGAGCTGTTGACGTATCACGTTCTGCTTCAGCTGACAGTGTTTTCACCAGCAGGTCTATGCACCTCTGCAGGCTTGTGTAGGCCAGAAAGAGAGATACCACATAGGCTTTAAACCTAGGATCGAGCACGGTGGCCAAAATGTAGTGGTCTGATTTCAACAGATTGACCACCCTGGAATCCTGGCAAAGCGAATGAAGGGCTTCATCCACGAGTCCCACATGCAGAGCGGAATCGCTCCATCTTAGCTCCTCCTTCACTTTCTCCAGCTGCTTCTGAAAATGCCTGATGAAGGGAATGATCTGAGTCAAGCTGGCAGTGTCTGAACTGACTTCACGTGTGGCAAGTTCGAAGGGCTGGAGAACCTTGCACAACACGGAAATCATTCTCCACTGTGCTTGAGTCAGGTGCATACCCCCTCCTTTGCCTATGTCATAGGTGGATGTATAGGCTTGAATGGCCTTTTGCTGCTCCTCCATCCTCTGAAGCATATAGAGGGTTGAGTTCCACTGCGTCACAACCTCTTGCTTCAGGTGATGGCGGGGCAGGTTCAAGAGTGTTTGCTGGTGCTCCAGTCTTCGACACGCAGTCGCTGAATGGCGAAAGTGGACAGAAATTTTTCGGGCCACCCAAAGCATCTCCTGCACGCCTCTGTTGCTTTTCAGAAAATTCTGCACCACCAAGTTTATTGTGTGAGCAAAACATGGGACGTGCTGGAATTTGCCCAGATGTAATACCCGCACAATATTGGTGGCGTTGTCAGATATCACAAATCCCCAGGAGAGTCTAAGTGGGGTAAGCCACTGGGCGATGATTTCCCTCAGTTTCTCTAAGAGGTTGTCGGCGGTGTGCCTCTTACTGAAACCGGTGATACACAGCGTAGCCTGCCTTGGAACGAGCTGGCGTTTCTGAGATGCTGCTACTGGTGACGCTGCTGCTGTTGCTGCGTAAGGTGATACATCTACCCAGTGGGCTGTCACAGTCATATAGTCCTTAGTCTGCCCTGTTCCACTTGTCCACATGTCCATGGTTAAGTGGACATTGGGTACAACGGCATTTTTCAGGACACTGAGGACACTTTTTTTGATGTTTCTGTACAGTCTCGGTATCGCCTGCCTAGTGAAGTGGAATCTAGACGGGATTTGGAACCGGGGACACACTACCTCCATCAATTGTCTAAATCTTACTGCACTAATGGCGGATACAGGATGCACGTCTAACACCAACATAGCAGTCAAGGCCTCAGTTATACGTTTTGCTTCAGGATGACTGCTGTCGTACTTCATCCTCCTCGCTAAGGACTGTTGGAGGGTCAATTGTTTAGTAAAAGTAGTGGTGTTCCTACTTCCTCTCTGGGATGATGAACGACTCCCAGCAGCAGCAACAGCAGCAGCAGCAGCAGTAGGCGTAGCAATGCAGGAACCTCCTGAGGAATCCCGGATAGGAGAGTCAGTCATGCCAGTGACATGGCCTGCAGGACTACTTCCGATCCTGACTAAGGAGGAAATTGACGAGGAGGGAGTTGATGGTGTGGTTTGCAGGCGCTTGGATACAACAGGACAACGGGATTTAGGTGTCCCTGGACTGCTTATGGTCTTAGCCAAAGTTTCTGAACTTGACAGTAACTTTTTATGAACGCGCTGCAGGTGCCGTATAAGAGAGGAAGTTCCTAGGTGGTTAACGTCCCTACCCCTACTTATTTTACCTTTACATATGGTACATATGGCAAGACAGTTGTTGTCCGGATTTGGATAGAAATATTGCCAGACCAAAGAGGTGAAATGTTTGGTCTTCTGCCCAGGCATGACCGTGAAGGGCTTTTTCATCCCACGGACAACAACTGTCTCCCCCGGAGCCTGATTTAAACAAACCACATCACCATCAGAATCCTCCTCGCCAACTTCCTCCTCAGCACCAGCTACACCAGTATCCTCATCCTGTTGTACTTCAACAGTGACATCTTCAATTTGCATATCAGCAAGTGCACTGTGGGTGCTCCTTTCAGCACTTGCAGGGGGCATGCAAATGGTGGAAAGAGCGACCTCTTCCCGTCCAGTGCTGGGAAGGTCAGGCATCGCAACCGCCACCACACTTGGACTCTCCTTGGGGATTTGTGATATCTTCTTAGAACGCACAGTTCTTCGCTGTGCTTTTGCCAGCTTAACTCGTTTGATTTTTTTAGTGGGAGGAGGGCTTCCATCGTCATGTGAAGCTGAACCACTAGTCATGAACATAGGGAAAGACCTTAGCCATTCCTTGCCACTCTGTGTCGTAAACGGCATATTGGCAAGTTTACGTTTCTCTTCAGATGATTTAAATGTTTTTTTCAAGGTAATTTTCCTGAACTTTGTCATTTGGGATTGTATGTGCCCTCTACTATGACATTGGGCATCGGCCTTGGCAGACGACGTTGATGGCATGTTATCGTCTATGTCATGACTAGTGGCAGCAGCTTCAGCACTAGGAGGAAGTGGTTCTTGATCTTTCCCTATTTTATTTTTATCGGAGAAAGTTTGGTCCTCCATTTATGTTATATTGATATATACGTGCGGCTAAGGCGCACACAAACACAGAAAATAATTATTTATTTTAGTTGGAGACAAGTGCACTTTGTGGGTTACACCACCCTTTAAGAAATGAGCCAGCCGGCCCTTTACTTATGGGACACAGGCGCACGCTTGGCGCTGCTCCTTTGTTGATGCATGTGCAGCTACAGCCCACACAATTCACAAACACAGAAAAAAAAAAATATTTTGTTTGGAGTGCCCTTTGGGGGTTACAGCACCCTTTAGCGGTCAATCCACCTGGCCCTTTATTTATGGGACACAGGTGCACGCTTGGCACTACTTTGTTGATGCACATGCGGCTACTGCGCACACAATTCACAAACACAAAAAAATATATTTTTTATTTTGTTGGAGTGCTCTTTGGGGGTTACAGCACCCTTTTACAGACAAGCCAACCGGCCTTTTACTTATGGGACACAGGCGCACGCTTGGCGATGCTCCTTTGTTGATGCACATGCAGCCACAGTGCACACAATTCACAAACACAAAAAAATATTTTTTTTTATTTTGTTTGGAGTGCCCTTTGGGGGTTACAGCACCCTTTAGCGGTCAATCCAGCTGGCCCTTTATTTATGGGACACAGGCGCATGCTTTGCACTACTTTGTTGATGCACGTGCGGCTACTGCGCACACAATTCACAAACACAAAAAAATATATTTTTTTATTTTGTTTGGAGTGCCCTTTGGGGGTTACAGCACCCTTTAGTGGTCAATACAGCTGGCCCTTTATTTATGGGACACAGGCGCACGCTTGGCACTACTTTGTTGATGTACGTGCGGCTACTGCGCACACAATTCACAAACACAAAAAAATATTTTTTTTAATTTTGTTTGGAGTGCCCTTTGGGGGTTACAGCACCCTTTAACAGACAAGCCAGCCAGCCTTTTACTTATGGGACACAGGTGCACGCTTGGCGCTGCTCCTTTGTTGATGCATGTGCAGCCACAGTGCACACAATTCACAAACACAAAAAATATATATTTTTATTTTGTTTGGAGTGCCCTTTGGGGGTTACAGCACCCTTTAGCGGTTAATCCAGCTAGCCCTTTATTTATGGGACACAGGCGCACGCTTTGCACTACTTTGTTGATGCAGGTGCGGCTACTGCGCACACAATTCACAAACACAAAAAAATATATTTTTTTATTTTGTTTGGAGTGCCCTTTGGGGATTACAGCACCCTTTAGCTGTCAATCCAGCCGGCCCTTTATTTATGGGACACAGGCCCACGCTTGGCACTACTTTGTTGATGCACGTGCGGCTACTGCGCACACAATTCACAAACACAAAAAAAAAATTTTTTTTATTTTGTTTGAAGTGCCCTTTGGGGGTTACAGCACCCTTTAGCGGTCAATCCAGCCGACCCTTTATTTATGGGACACAGGCGCACGCTTGGCACTACTTTGTTGATGTACCTGCGGCTACTGCGCACACAATTCACAATCACAAAAAAATATATTTTTATATTTTGTTTGGAGTGCCCTTTGGTGGTTACAGCACCCTTTAATGGACAAGCCAGCCGGCCTTTTACTTATGGGACACAGGCGCACGCTTGGCGCTGCTCCTTTGTTGATGCACGTGCAGCCACAGTGCACACAATTCACAAACACAGAAAAAATATTTTTTTTTTAGCACTTGGGGGGAGCACCCCTGACGGACACCCCCTGGACAACACTACAGCACCCCTTTAGGACTGGGACTCTGCACAGGACTTTGGAGTGGACACAGCCCCTATGGGCAACTGACTGCACAACACAGTCCAACCAGCCCCTATGGACTTTGAAGTAGTGGACACAGCCCCTATGGACAACAGCAGCACAGCGCAGCGCAGCACAGCACAGCACAACACTACACTGCACTACACTACACTACACAGCCTAGCCAGCCCTAACTCCCACCCTCCCTCTTCACTGTCCACAGCCGAGTGAGAAAATGGCGCAGACGCGGGTACTTTATATAGGATCCAAAACCCGCGAGACCCGGACGGCGGGATGATGACGTTTTGCCTCAATTTCAGATCCGAGTCAGGCGGGAAAAGTCGAGCCTGACTCGGATCGGCCTCGGATCGGTCGGCTGGGGGGGGTTCGGTTTTCAGAAATCCAAACTTGCTCACCCCTAATTATGATACCAATTAGCAAATATTCACCAAAGCATCTAGTAAAATACTGTATCTAACTACAAAAAATGGTCATTAAGTCCACGCGATTTCAGTGTATCTAAGGTATAAATCCACTTAGATTCCAGCTTGAGTATTGCCCCTTCTCTTGTCTTCGGGGATGTGGTCTATTATAAATAGGGGTGAGCGGGTTCGGATTTCTGAAATCCGAACCCACCCGATCCGAGGCCGATCCGAGTCAGGCTCGACTTTTCCCGCCTGACTCGGATCTGAAATCGAGGCAAAACGTCATCATCCCGCCTTCAGGGTCTCGCGGGTTATGGATCCTATCTAAGGTACCCGCGTCGGCGCCATTTTCTCACTCGGCTGTGGACAGTGAAGAGGGAAGGTGGGAGTTAGGGCTGGCTGGGCTGTGTAGTGTAGAGTAGTGTTGTGCTGTGCTGTGCTGCGCTGTGCTCCTGTTGTCCATAGGGGCTGTGTCCACTCCTCCAAAGTCCATAGGGGCTGGCTGTGTTGTGCTGTGCTGCTGTTGTCCATAGGGGTTGTGTCCACTCCTCCAAAGTCCATAGGGGCTGGCTGGACTGTGTTGTGCAGTCAGTTGTCCATAGGGGCTCTGTCCACTCCAAAGTCCTGTGCAGTGTCCCAGTCCAAAAGTGGTGCTGTAGTGTTGTCCAGGGAGTGCTCTGTCCATCAGGGGTGCTCCCCCAAGTGCAAAAAAAATAAATATTTTTTCTGTGTTTGTGAATTGTGTGTGCAGTAGTCGCACGTGCATTAACAAAGTAGTGCCAAGTGTGCGCCTGTGTCATAAGTAAAGGGCCGGCTGGCTTGACCGTTAAAGGGTGCTGTAACCCCCAAAGGGCACTCCAAACAAAATAAAGAAATATTTTCTGTGTTTGTGAATTGTGTGCACTGTGGCTGCACGTGCATCAAGAAAGGAGCAGCGCTAAGCGTGCGCCTGTGTCCCATAAGTAAAGGGCCGGCTGGCTTGTCCGTTAAAGGGTGCTGTAACCCCCAAAGGGCACTCCAAACAAAATAAAAAAATATATATTTTTGTGTTTGTGAATTGTGTGCGCAGTAGCCGCACGTGCATCAACAAAGTAGCACCAAGCGTGCGCCTGTGTCATAGGTAAAGGGCCGGCTGGCTTGACCATTAAAGGGTGCTGTAACCCCCAAAGGGCACTCCAAACAAAATAAAAAAATATTTTCTGTGTTTGTGAATTGTCTGCACTGCGGCTGCACGTGTATCAACAAATGAGCAGCGCCAAGCGTGCGCCTGTGTCCCATAAGTAAAAGGCCAGCTGGCTTGTCCGTTAAAGGGTGCTGTAACCCCCAAAGGGCACTCCAAACAAAAGAAAAAAATATATTTTTTTCTGTTTTTGAATTGTGTGCGCAGTAGCCGCACGTGCATCAACAAAGTAGTGCCAAGCGTGCGCCTGTGTCATAGATAAAGGGCTGGCAGGCTTGACCTTTAAAGGGTGCTGTAACCCCCAAAGTGCACTCCAAATAAAATAAAAATATATTTTTTTTTCTGTTTGTGAATTGTGTACGCAGTAGCCGCACGTGCATCAACAAAGTAGCGCCAAGCGTGCGCCTGTGTCATAGATAAAGGGCCGGCTGGCTTGACCTTTAAAGGGTGCTGTAACCCCCAAAGTGCACTCCAAAAAAAATAAAAATATATATTTTTTTGTGTTTGTGAATTGTGTGCGCAGCAGCTGCACGTGCATCAACAAAGTAGCGCCAAGTGTGCGCCTGTGTCATAGGTAAAGGGCCGGCTGGCTTGACTGTTAAAGGGTGCTGTAACCCCCATAGTGCACTTCAAACAAAATTAAAAAATATTTTCTGTGTTTGTGAATTGTGTGCACTGTGGCTGCACGTGCATCAACAAACGAGCAGCGCCAAGCGTGCGCCTGTGTCCCATAAGTAAAGGGCCGGCTGGCTTGACTGTTAAAGGGTGCTGTAACCCCCAAAGGGCACTCCAAACAAAAAAAATATATATTTTCTGTGTTTGTGAATTGTGTGCACTGTGGCTGCACATGCATCAACAAAGGAGTAGCGGCAAGCGTGCGTCTGTTAAAGGGTGGTGTAACCCCCAAAGTGCACTCCAACAAAAATAAAACATTTTCTTCTGTTTGTGAATTGTCTGCACAGTATGTGCATCCTCAAAGCAGCAGCGCCAAGCATGCGTCTGTCTGTTAAAGGGTGGTGTAACCCCCAAAGTGCGCTCCACAAAGAATAAAAAATTCTTTTTTTTTCTGTCTTTGTATATTGTGTGGGCTGTAGCTGCACGTGCATCAACAAAGGAGCAGCGCCAAGCGTGCGCCTGTGTCCCATAAGTAAAGAGCTGGCTGGCTCATTTCTTAAAGGGTGGTGTAACCCACAAAGTGCACTAGTCTCCAAGAAAAATAAAAAATTATTTTCTGTTTGTGTGCGCCTTAGCTGCACGTATATATCAATATAACATAAATGGAGGACCAAACTTTCTCCGATAAAAATAAAATAGGGAAAGATCAAGAACCACTTCCTCTTAGTGCTGAAGCTGCTGCCACTAGTCATGACATAGACGATAACATGCCATCAACGTCGTCTGCCAAGGCCGATGCCCAATGTCATAGTAGAGGGCACATACAATCCCAAATGACAAAGTTCAGGAAATGACCTTAAAAAAACATTTAAATCATCTGATGAGAAACGTAAACTTGCCAATATGCCATTTACGACACGGAGTGGCAAGGAACGGCTAAGGTCTTTCCCTATGTTCATGACTAGTGGTTCAGCTTCACATGATGATGAAAGCCCTCCTCCCGCTAAAAACATCAAATGAGTTAAGCTGGCAAAAGCACAGCGAAGAACTGTGCGTTCTAAGAAGATATCACAAATCCCCAAGGAGAGTCCAAGTGTGGTGGCGGTTGCGATGCCTGATCTTCCCAGCACTGGACGGGAAGAGGTGGCTCTTTCCACCATTTGCACGCCCCCTGCAAGTGCTGAAAGGACCACCCACAGTCCACTTGCTGATATGCAAATTGAAGATGTCACTGTTGAAGTACAACAGGATGAGGATACTGGTGTAGCTGGCGCTGAGGAGGAAGTTGGCGAGGAGGATTCTGATGGTGATGTTGTTTGTTTAAATCAGGCTCCGGGGAGACAGTTGATCCACCTCTTTGGTCTGGCAATATTTCTACCCAAATCCAGACAACAACTGTCTTGCCAAATGTACCATATGTAAAGGTGAAATAAGTAGGGGTAGGGACGTTAACCACCTAGGAACATCCTCTCTTATACGGCACCTGCAGCGCGTTCATGAAAAGTTACTGTCAAGTTCAGAAACTTTGGCTAAGACCATAAACAGTCTAGGGACACCTAAATCCCATTGTCCTGTTGTATCCAAGCGCCTGCAAACCACACCGTCAACTCCCTCCTCGTCAATTTCCTCCTTAGTCAGGATCAGAAGTAGTCCTGCAGGCCATGTCACTGGCATGACTGACTCTCCTATCCGGGATTCCTCCGGAGGATCCTGCATTGCTACGCCTACTGCTGCCGCTGCTGCTGTTGCTGCTGCTGGGAGTCATTCATCATCCCAGAGAGGAAGTAGGAACACCACTACTTTTACTAAATAATTGACCCTCCAACACTCCTTAGCGAGGTGGATGAAGTACGACAGCAGTCATCCTGAAGCAAAACGTATAACTGAGGCCTTGACTGCTATGTTGGTGTTAGACGTGCGTCCAGTATCCGCCATTAGTGCAGTGGGATTTAGACAATTGATGGAGGTAGTGTGTCCCCGTTTCCAAATCCAGTCTAGATTCCACTTCACTAAGCAGGCGATACCAAGACTGTACAGAAAAGTCAGAAAAAGTGTCCTCAGTGTCCTGAAAAATGCAGTTTTACCCAATGTCCACTTAACCACGGACATGTGGACAAGTGGAACAGGGCAGACTAAGGACTATATGACTGTGACAGCCCACTGGGTATATGTATCACCTTACGCAGCAACAACAGCAGCGTCACCAGTAGCAGCATCTCAGAAACGCCAGTTCGTTCCAAGGCAGGCTACGCTGTGTATCACCGGTTTCAGTAAGAGGCACACCGCCGACAACCTCTTAGAGAAACTGAGGGAAATCATCGCCCAGTGGCTTACCCCACTTAGACTCTCCTGGGGATTTGTGATATCTGACAGCGCCACCAATATTGTGCGGGCATTACATCTGGGCAAATTCCAGCACGTCCCATGTTTTGCTCACACAATAAACTTGGTGGTGCAGAATTTTCTGAAAAGCGACAGGGGTGGTCCTAAAAAATTCTTGTCACTTTCGCCGTTCAGCGACTGCGTGCCGAAGACTGGAGCACCAGCAAACACTCTTGAACCTGCCCCATCATCACCTGAAGCAAGAGGTTGTGACGCAGTGGAACTCAACCCTTTATATGCTTCAAAGGATGGAGGAGCAGCAAAAGGCCATTCAAGCCTATACATCCACATATGACATAGGCAAAGGAGGGGGTATGCACCTGACTCAAGCGCAGTGGAGAATGATTTCCGTGTTGTGCAAGGTTCTCCAGCCCTTCGAACTTGCCACACTTGAAGTCAGTTCAGACACTGCTTGAGTCAGGTCATTCCCCTCATCAGGCTTTTGCAGAAGCAGCTGGAGAAAGTGAAGGAGGAGCTAAGACGGAGCGATTCCGCTCGGCATGTGGGACTTGTGGATGAAGCCCTTCATTCTCTTTGCCAGGATTCCAGGGTGGTCAATCTATTGAAATCAGACCACTACATTTTGGCCACCGTGCTCGATCCTAGGTTTAAAGCCTATGTGGTATCTCTCTTTCCGGCCGACACAAGCCTGCAGAGGTGCAAAGACCTGCTGGTGAAAACACTGTCAGCTGAAGCGGAACGTGACACATCAACAGCTCCTTCTTCATTTTCTCCGGCAACTGGGCTGCCAGGAAAAAACTTAGGTATCCTAAGCAACCCGCTGGCAGTGATACAGGGCAGGCAGGTCCAAGTTTGGACATCTGGTCCGGACTGAAGGACCTGGCAACAATTTCTGACACGTCTACTGTCACTGCATATGATACTGTCACCATTGACAGAATGGTGGAGGATTACATCGGTGACAGCATCCAAGTAGGCATGTCAGACAGTCCGTACCTGTACTGGCAGGAAAAAGAGGCAATTTGGAGGCCCCTGTACAAACTGGCTCTATTTTACCTGAGTTGTCCCCCCTCCAGTGTTTACTCCGAAAGAGTGTTTAGTGCAGCCGGGAACCTTGTCAGCGAAAGGCATAGGAGGTTGCTTCCACAAAATGTGGAGAAGATGATGTTCATAAAAATGAATTATCAACTCTTCCAGGGAGACCAGCCTCCAGAACGTACAGAGGGACCTGTGGTGGTGGATTCCAGCGGGGATGAGTTAAAACCCTGTGAGGATGAGGATGTACACAACACTGAAGAGGGTGAGGAATCGGTGGATGAGGAGGATGAGGACGACATCTTGCCTCCGTAGAGCCAGTTTGTGCAGGGACAGATTAATTGCCAGCTTGTTTTGTGGGGGCCCAAACAAACCAATCATTTCAGCCACAGTCTTCTGACAGACCCTTGCGCTGAAATGATTGGTTTGTTAAAGTGTGCATGTCCTGTTTATACAACATAAGGGTGGGTGGGAGGGCCCAAGGACAGTTCCATCTTGTAACCTCTTTTTCTTCTTTGCATTATGTACTGTTTGAGGCCTAGTTTTTCAAACTGCCATCATGTCTGCCACTGCAGTGTCACTCCTAGATGGGCCACGTGTTTGTGCCGCCCACTCGTATCTCTTAGCATAGTCATCCAGCTACCTCGGTGCAACCTTTTGGACATAAAAACACTATTGTGAGGT
This sequence comes from Taudactylus pleione, assembly GCA_031769625.1. Lineage (NCBI taxonomy): Eukaryota > Metazoa > Chordata > Amphibia > Anura > Myobatrachidae > Taudactylus > Taudactylus pleione. The sequence continues at coordinate 237,736 of JAUIMM010000288.1, forward strand.
GTGAGGTGTTCAGAATAGACTGGAAATGAGTGGAAATTAAGGTTATTGAGGTTAATAATAGCATAGAACCAGAAAAACCCACAAATTCTGTGATTTTAGCTGTTTTTATGCTTTTTTTAAAAAAAATACAGATCCAAAACCCAGAACCCAAAACACGGAAGGGTGGTTTTGGCAAAACCAATCCAGATCCAAAACACGAAGAAAGATCCAGATCCAAAACCAAAATACAAAACACGAAAAATGGCCAGGGCACACCCCTAATTATAATGTGTATAAAGCTGGAGAGACTATGATGAGACTCAGCGAAATGTCTCGCTACAGGCTGTTTTGACATTTTGTAACCCAATGCGGCTCTAATGGCTGATCTATGTAGGGCCATACGTTCCTTAAAGGATAATATTAGTCGATTATCGATGATTTTTGTGCAATATTATCGCACCCGTAATAATCGGATAGACTGAAACAGGCGATAAGCTTTCACCGTCTCAGAGTAAGTAAAAAATGCAATATCCCTATTTTTGCCTAAAAATGTGGGGAATTCTTTCAGAACCCTTTTTTACACCTCACCCCCCCCCCCCCCAAAGATAAATTAACCCAAAAGTTCTTTGTAATGTGCATAATTTGGCCCAAAATAACCTGTAAAGTTTTGGGTAAAAAAAAATAATGATTGAAAATGGGTTTAATGTTTTGGGTCTGGTATTTCAGGGCGCTGTATAGATCTAACAGGTGTTTTAAAAATTGCGCGTGGCTCCAGCAGGGGTTTTTTTAACTTTTTTTTTAAAAGTGCGCTTTACAACACCAAAATATACTTGCACCCAATTGACGTGCAGTTCCTGGGAAAAAATTAACTTTCTATCATTTTTCAAAATGTTTTTATATACGCAAATTACAGCCAACAGATGCAATTTAAGTACTCTAACTACTTTAATTAAGGCCAATAATACATAGTACATTGCTTTACAATGTACTTTAGCCATTTTTGGGGGGTACAGACTTATTTTCTAGAATGTCCTAACATTTTTGCCTGTTTTCGGAGAAGTTATCGCACCTACCCTTGCTTGTTTTCTGGTTAAAAATGAGAGTGCGCATGCTCAGAATCGGCAATAATATTGAGCAAAAATCATCAAAATCGGCCAATATCGCTATCTATATCACTGATAATTGAATACGACCCTATACGTGTAATCTCAGGGGCAGATTGTGAAATTAAAGTGGCCCTATGTGCGCCCAAAAAAGTGGGTGTGGCCTTGTGACAAGGGGTGTGGCCTTGTGTGAAATGCCATGCCCGCAAGTTACTACCCCATTTTCAACATATTGGGGGCATGCCAACTGCTCGGGGAGCTGATTGGCAAACCCCCAGTCCCTCTCTTCAGTGAATAAATACATTGAGCATGTGAATGAGCATTTTCTTACCTATATGATTAATCTACAATGGACAACCTCTGAAGAAAATGATCCTTTCTGGACAGGCAGTTTTTTCAGTCTGTATTCTCTATTCATGCAGGAGATCACAGGGTCTAGAAGCCACCTGTTTGTGTAGGAACAAAACCAATGTCATCAACATGCAACAGTCCACCAACCATCCCCACGTTTCTCCAGCACCATTTACTCTGTGCCATCAGCACCCCAGTAAGTGCCCCACACTTTACCTGGCTGCCTGTCATTTAAAGCAGTTCGCCCTCAACACACCATCAGGCTGTCTGTCATATTGGAAATGCACGTAAAAAAAAAAAGTCTGATGGTAGCGCTCACCTCTCCTTCTCCAGACAAGCGTTTTTCCAGGTGCCCCAAACAATCTGAAAGGGGATTCATCAGAGAAAATAACTTTAACCCAGTCCTCAGCAGTCCTATCCCTGTACCTTTTGCAGAATATCAGTTTGTCCCTGATGTTATTCCTGGAGAGAAGTGGCTTCTTTGCTGCCCTTCTTGACACCAGGCCATCCTCCAAAAATCTTTGTCCTGTGTCATGCCAACAGTAAAGCATTCTGAGACCATTCATGTGTGGGGTTGCTTCTCTGCCAAGGGAGTGGGATCATTCACAATTTTGCTTAAGAACACAGCCATGAATAAAGAATGGTACCAAAACATTCTCCAAGAACAACTTCTCCCAACCATCCAAGAACAGTTTGGTGATGTACAGTGCCTTTTCCAGCATGATAGAGCACCTTGCCATAAAGGAAAAGTGATAACTAAGTGGCTCAGGGGACAATACATCTACATTTTGGGTCCATGGCCAGGAAACTCCCCAGACCTTAATCCCATTGAAAACTTGTGGTCAATCCTCAAGAAGCGGGTGGACAAACAAAAACCCACAAATTCTGACAAACTTCAAGCATTGATTAGGCAAGAATGGGCGGTCATCAGTCAGTATATGGCCCAGAAGTTGATTGACAGCATGCCAGGGCGAATTGCAGGTCTTGAAAAGAAGGGTCAACATTGCAAATATTTGCATAAACTTAATGTAATTGTCAATAAAAGCCTTTGACACTTATGAAATGTTTGTAATTTTACTTCAGTATACCATAGTAACATCTGACAAAAAGGTCTAACAACACTGAAGCAGCAAACTTTGTGAAAACCAATACTTTTGTCATTCTCAAAACGTTTGGCCACAGATATATATATATAATATAGAGAGAGAGAGAGAGAGAGAGACAGGTATCTCCCACGGAACTGTGTTGGTCCCAATAGAAGAAGATAGGTGGCACTCCAATGATGAAACAAATAAATAAAGTGTATTTAAATAAGAAACATCTTTACACAAACAATGTCGACGTTTCAAGGTCAACAGCGGACCTTTTCCTCAGGACTTGTGTATGAAAAGTGAACAAACAAAGGACCTCATTTAGACCCAGTTGCAAGTGCTGAGCGCTCGCAACCGGGTCGATGTTTAGGCCCTGTGCACGGGCAGTGGCCGCACTGCGCGTGCGCAAGCCCTGGAGCGAGAGAGAAATTCTCTCACTCCGGAGCTCACTACAAAAGGGGTGGCTGTCGATGTTGATCGATAGCTCGACCCGTTTTGTAGGCGTGGCGGGGTGTGGTTTCACAAACGGAGGCTTTCCTTAAGGAACGCTTGCCGTTTTGTGGGTGGCCACACTGACATCAGCAGTGATGTCAGTGGGGAGCTTCCTGCTCGATCAGAGCAGGAAGCTCCCTGGGGCTTGAGGTTGCCGAGACCCAACCTTAGGGTCTCGTCGCAAGCCCCGAAGGTTGCGATGGTCTTGACCAACGAGACCATGAACCTGGTCGGTCGCTAAAGCTGTGGGTGGTAACCCACAGCTTAGCTAGTGACCAGGAGGCCGCACTTGAAAAGTCAAGCGGCCGCCCTCATTCAGAGCGAGCGCTCACTTCTTGCGACCGCCTCTGAATGAGGGCCAAAGTGTCTTACCTTAAATAGAGTGAGCTGTTAAGACGCATGTACAATCACGCTGGGACTCTCCCTACAGCTGACCGGCGCCTGGAATCAGGGAAGCTCCGACACGTCCATAGAAGATGATGTCATCCGCGTCCATGGTAACGAAGATCCCAAGAACAGTGAAAATGCTGGCTGTGCTAATCAGGGGCTGGCTGGCAACTTTTAGCCTGGGGGGCAAATGCATGCAGGTGGTCCTGGCAGAGGAGTAGCGTGTAGCCAGGGTCCCCGAAGAACGTGCGTGCTACGGCGCCCCCCTCCCCCTCAAATGTTTCAGGGAGAAGGTGGGTCCATATGGGATTAATGTAAGGTAAAAATAAAGATTAGGGGCAGCCCCCTGTCGTAGTGCCCATATGCAGTGCCCCCGTGTGCCACAGGAGAGAACACCCTTATGCAGGCCTCCAGTAGTGCCCCCAGTAGTGATCACCCCCTATGCAGTGCCCCTTGTGCCCCCAGTAGTAAGCCCCTTATATAGTGCCCCCAGTATTGGTCCCCCCTGTGCAGTGCCCCTTGTGCCCCCAGTAGTAAGCCCCTTATATAGTGCCCCCAATAGTGGTACCCCTTATGCAGTGCCCCTTATATAGTGCCCCCAGTAGCAGTCCACCCCCCATGCAGTGCCCCCAATAGTGGTAACCCTTATGCAATGCCCCTTAAATAGTGGCCCCAGTTATAGTCTCGCCCCTATGCAGTACCCCCAGTATTGCCCTTTACATAGAGCCCCCAGCAGTGGTCCCTCGATGCAGTGCCCCCAGTGGTAGTCCCCTCCCCCTATGTAGTGCCCCTAGTAGTAGACCCCTCCCCCCTATGCAGTGCCCCTAGTAGTAGTCCCCTCCCCTTGTAGTGCCCCTAGTAGTAGTCCCCCACTTGTAGTGCCCCCAGTAGTAGTAGTACCCCCTTGTAGTGCCCCCAGTAGTAGCCCCCCCTTGTTGTGCCCCCAGTAGTAGTAGTCCCCCCCTTGCCTTGTAGTGCCCCCAGTAGTAGTAGTCCCCCCATTGTAGTGCCCCCAGTAGTAGTAGTCCCCCTCTTTGTAGTGCCCCCAGTAGTAGTAGTCCCCCCCCTTTGTAGTGCCCCCAGTAGTAGTAGTCCCCCCCTTTGTAGTGCCCCCAGTAGTAGCCCCCCCCTTGTAGTGCCCCAGTAGTAATAGTCCCCCCTTGTAGTTCCCCCAGTAGTAGTAGTCCCCCCCTTGTAGTGCCCCCATTAGTAGTAGTCCCCCCTTGTAGTGCCCCCAGTAGTAATCCACCCCCCTGGTAGTGCCCCCAGTAGTAATCCCCCCCTGGTAGTGCCCCCATAGTAATCACCCTTCCTGGTAGTGCCCCCAGTAGTCCGCCCCCCCCAGTAGAGAGAGACTTAATAAAATTAAAAAAAATCACTTACCTGAAACTCCCGCTCCTGGTCCCGCCGCTAACAGCTCCTCCGGCCACTTTGCATGGGAGAGACGTCATTACTCATGACGTCTCTCCCATTACCCACTGCGGGAGCCGGAAGATGGCTCCCGCAGTGGGAGCAGCAGCAGCCGATGAGAGTCTGACAGACTCTCAGCGGCTGCTGATTACAGCAAACCCACAGCTGCACATGGCACCCTGCCCCCCGGCCCAGCCCGCCACTGGTGCTAACTGTAGGTAAAAATAGAAAGTGCAAGTGCTTTTGAAAATACAATATAAAAATGCTGGTACATAACAGCATGAACTTTAAATAACAATGTGCAATAATGTAAACTGATGCAAAATATACACTCATCTGTTAATGGAATAACTGACACCAAAAAAATTAACGTCATAAACTCCTAGAGAACAACAAAAAAATACCATTATGAATAAAATTCCTTTTGTCACAGAATTTTCTGTGTCTAGTACAGTGGTACCCAGAGCAATCAAGGCTTTTTGGCCTTTGGTTACTGGAGATCGAGACCTACCAGGATTGCACACTAAAACCTTAATGCCTAGCTATTAAAAGAGGCAAAAATTTAAGAGATCTACTGGTAAAAACAGATATATCGGGACTGCAACAACACAATAGGACCAACACCAAAATTAAAAAACCGGCTTGCGTCACCTGTGGATTCATGGAAGCGGGACATTACTTTAAACATCCCCACACAGTACATAAGTACAAAATACAACATGTACTTACCTGTACAACTCAATACATGATTTACATAATTATCTGTCCGTGTGGACTATATTATGCAGGGCAGACCATAAGAACTTTCCGCGAACGTATGGCTTTACACAGATCAGCCATCAGAGCTGCACTACAAGGCAAAAGTATTTATCAACCAGTAGCCCGACATTTCAAAGCACAAAACCATACATTATCAAGTCTAAAATGTAAAATCATAGACCATATACCATTGTCGCTACGTGGAGGAGACCGTCACAAAAAACTATCACAATGTGAATCCAAATGGATACATCTGTTGGAGACTCAGACACCATAGGGCTTAAACAAGACCATCACATGGAATGTTTTCCTATAATCAATGGATTTTTTTCATTAACACAGTAGCTATTTTAATTGGCCATGTCTTCTATTTAGAATATTGCAAAATTAATCTTTAGTAGATTCATTCAGCCATTCCTCATCGGATGTAATATAAGCACCTGATTTATTGTTACATCTTAGACCATTGCCTGGAATAATTTTAGCAAACATGAGACATGTTCGAGATGTAATTTCTATTATACAGGTCCTAACCTAGTGACTTATAAAAGGGGTCCAGCGTTAGTGTATATATATGTCATTTTTTTACAGGTTCAATACGAGTTTATGACGTTAATTTTTTTGGTGTCAGTTGTTCCATTAACAGATGAGTGTATATTTTGCTTTATTACTGTAATGATACAAGTTTACATTATTGCACATTGTTATTTAAAGTTCATGCTGTTATGTACCAGCATTTTTATATTGTATTTTCAAAACTACTTGCACTTTCTATTTTTACCTACAGTTAGCACAGCCAGCATTCTCACTGTTCATCTCCCCCGATTTGTCTAACGACGCTGGGGATCTTGGTTGCCATGGACGCAGATGACGTCATCTTGTACGGACGTGTCAGAGCTTCCCTGATTCCAGGCGCCGGTCAGCTGTCGGGAGAGTCCAGCGTGATTGTACACGCGTCTTAACAGCTCACTCTATTTAAGGTAGGGGTGTGCACCGGCCACTTTTTGTGTTTTGTGTTTTGGTTTTGGATCTGGATCTTTCTACATGTTTTGGATCTGGATTGGTTTTGCCAAAACCACCCTTCCGTGTTTTGGGTTCTGGGTTTTGTGTTTTGGATCTGTATTTTTTTTTTTTAAAAAGCATAAAAACAGCTAAAATCACAGAATTTGTGGGTTTTTCTGCTCCAATGCTATTATTAACCTCAATAACCTTAATTTCCACTCATTTCCAGTCTATTCTGAACACCTAACACATCACAACAGTGTTTTTATGTCCAAAAGGTTGCACCGAGGTAGCTGGATGACTATGCTAAGAGATACGAGTGGGTGGCACAAACACGTGGTCCATCTAGGAGTGACACTGCAGTGGCTGACAGGATGGCAGTTTGAAAAACTAGGCCCCAAACAGTACATAATGCAAAGAAAAAAAAGAGGTGCAAGATGGAATTGTCCTTGGGCCCTCCCACCCACCCTTATGTTGTATAAACAGGACATGCACACTTTAACAAACCAAACATTTCAGCGCCAGGGTCTGCCACACGACTGTGGCTGAAATGATTGGTTCGTTTGGGCCCCCACAAAACAAGCTGGCAATTAATCTGTCCCTGCACAAACTGGCTCTACGGAGGCAAGATGTCATCCTCATCCTCGTCATCCACCGATTCCTCACCCTCTTCACTGTTGTGTACATCCACATCCTCACAGAGTATTAATTCTTCCCCACTGGAATCCACAACCACAGGTCCCTCTGTACGTTCTGGAGGCTGGTCTCCCTGGAAGAGTTGATAATTCATTTTATGAACATCATCTTCTCCACATTTTGTGGAAGCAAGCTCCTACGCCTTTCGCTGACAAGGTTCCCAGCTGCACTAAACACTCTTTCAGAGTACACACTGGAGGGGGGGCAACTCAGGTAAAATAGAGCCAGTTTGTACAGGGACCTCCAAATTGCCTCTTTTTCCTGCCAGTACAGGTACGAACTGTCTGACATGCCTACTTGGATGCTGTCACCAATGTAATCCTTTAACAGACAGACGCATGCTTGTCGCTGCTGCTTTAAGGATGCAGGTGCGGCTACTGCGCATACAGTTCACACACAAACACAGAAAAAAAAAGATTATTTTATTTTGTTGGAGCGCACTTTGGGGGTAACACCACCCTTTAACAGACAGATGCACGCTTGTCGCTGCTGCTTTGAGGATGCTGGTGCGGCTACAGCCCACACCATTCACAAAGACAGAAAAAAAAAGAAGAATTTTTTATTTTTTGTGGAGCGCACTTTGAGGGTTACACCACCCTTTAACTGACAGACGCACGCTTGTCGCTGCTGCTTTAAGGATGCAGGTGCGGCTACAGCCCACACATTTCACAAAGACAGAAAAAAAAAGAAGAATTTTTTATTGTTTGTGGAGCGCACTTTGAGGGTTACACCACCCTTTAACAGACAGATGCACGCTTGTCGCTGCTGCTTTGAGGATGCAGGTGGAATCTAGATGGGATTTGGAACCGGGGACACTCTACCTCCATCAATTGTCTAAATCCCACTGCACTAATGGCGGATACCGGATGCATGTCTAACACCAACATAGCAGTCAAGGCTTCAGTTATACGTTTTGCTTCAGGATGACTGCTGTCGTACTTCATCCTCCTCGCTAGGGACTGTTGGAGGGTCAATTGTTTAGTAAAAGTAGTGGTGTTCCTACTTCCTCTCTGGGATGATGAACAACTCCCAGCAGCAGCAACAGCACTAGGAGGAAGTGGTTCTTGATCTTTCCCTATTTTATTTTTATCGGAGAAAGTTTGGTCCTCCATTTATGTTATATTGATATTTACGTGCGGCTAAAGCGCACACAAACGCAGAAAATATTTTTTTATTTTTGCTGGAGAGTAGTGCACTTTGTGGGTTACACCACCCTTTAAGAAATGAGCCAGCCGGCCCTTTACTTATGGGACACAGGCGCACGCTTGGCGCTGCTCCTTTGTTGATGCACGTGCAGCCACAGTGCACACAATTCACAAACACAGAAAAAAAAAAATTATTTTGTTTGGAGTGCCCTTTGGGGGTTACAGCACCCTTTAGCGGTCAATCCAGCCGGCCCTTTATTTATGGGACACAGGCGCACGCTTGGCACTACTTTGTTGATGCACGTGCGGCTACTGCGCACACAATTCACAAACACAAAAAAAAATATTTTTTATTTTGTTTGGAGTGTACTTTGGGGGTTACAGCACCCTTTAATGGTCAAGCCAGCCGGCCCTTTACTTATGACACAGGCGCACGCTTGGCACTACTTTGTTGATGCACGTGCGGCTACTGCGCACACAATTCACAAACACAGAAATTATTTTTTTATTTTGTTTGGAGTGTACTTTGGGGGTTACAGCACCCTTTAACGGTCAAGCCAGCCGGCCCTTTACTTATGACACAGGCGCACGCTTGGCACTACTTTGTTGATGCACTTGCGGCTACTGCGCACACAATTCACAAACACAGAAAATATTTTTTTATTTTGTTTGGAGTGTACTTTGGGGGTTACAGCACCCTTTAACGGTCAAGCCAGCCGGCCCTTTACTTATGACACAGGCGCACGCTTGGCACTACTTTGTTGATGCACGTGCGGCTACTGCGCACACAATTCACAAACACAGAAAATATTTTATTTTTTTTTGCACTTGGGGGGAGCACCCCTGATGGACAGAGCACCCCCTGGACAACACTACAGCACCCCTTTAGGACTGGGACTCTGCACAGGACTTTGGAGTGGACACAGCCCCTATGGACAACTGACTGCACAACACAGTCCAGCCAGCCCCTATGGACTTTGGAGGAATGGACACAGCCCCTATGGACAACTGCGGCACAGCACAACACAACCAGCCCCTATGGACTTTGGAGGAGTGGACACAGCCCCTATGGACAACAGCAGCACAGCACAACACAGCCAGCCCCTATGGACTTTGGAAGAGTGGACACAGCCCTTATGGACAACAGCAGCATAGCGCAGCACAACACTACACTGCACTACACTACACAGCCCAGCCAGCCCTAACTCCCACCCTCCCTCTTCACTGTCCACAGCCGAGTGAGAAAATGGCGCCGACGCGGGTACCTTATATAGGTTCCAAAACCCGCGAGACCCGGAAGGCGGGATGATGACGTTTTGCCTCAATTTCAGATCCGAGTCAGGCGGGAAAAGTCGAGCCTGACTCGGATCTGCCTCGGATCGGGGGGGCTCGGGGGGGTTCGGATTTCAGAAATCCGAACCCGCTCACCCCTAATTTAAGGTAAGACACTTTGTTCACTGCTCATACACAAGTCCTGAGGAAAAGGTCCACTGTTGACCTTGAAACATCAACATTGTTTGTGTAAAGATGTTTCTTATTTAAATACACTTTATTTATTTTTCTCATTATTGGAGTGCCGCCTATCTTTTTCTATTGGTACCAACACAATTCCGTGGGAGAGACCTGTCTATATCTTACTCACAGGAGGGCACCCAAATTATTTTTGATTTCAGTCTGTCAAGTGCCAAACTACTGGACTCTCTCTCTCTCTCTCTCTCTCTCTATATATATATATATCCCGACTGGAGTGTGACATGGTGGGGCTGGATCGTATTATGCAAATTGTTTTTTTTTCTTCAAAGTATTGTTTGTGGATGTGGCTCTTTCAGTGTATTTTATATAGATCTGGCTTGTTTCAGTGTATTTTATGTAGAGATGTGCACTGACCCTTGTGTTTTGGTTTTGGATTTGGTTTTGGATCTGGATCTCCCCTTGTTTTGGATCTGAATTGGTTTTGCTAAAACCTCACTTCCGTGTTATGTTTTTCGGTTTTGGATCTGGATTTCTTCTTAAAAAATCATAAAAACAGCTAAAATCACATAAAATGGGCCTTTTTTTGTTAATACAGTATTATTAACCTCAATAACATTTATTTCCACTCGTTTCCAGTCAATTTTGACTACGTCACTGCTCACAATATTTACTCTTTTTTTTTTCATCTGGTTTAGGCCCAAAATTTGCACCAAGATAGTTGGCTGACTAAGCTAAGCTGCAGCAGTGGGAGGCACAAACACATGGCAGTTCAACTTCAAACATGGCACATCAGGAAACACTTTTATTATTCAAGGGAGTTGGAGCATGTATGTAGTTGAAGGCAGGGCAGGGACAGGAAGGCTTGATTGGTAGTAAATTTTATTTTATTTTTTGATTCCGAATAATATTTATGAGGGAGAAGAGGAGGGGAGGAGGCATTTACAAAAAAAGTGATACATTCACATCAGTCCTTGTCATAGAAGAATCCTTGAGCATGGCTGCTGCTGCTGGGAGTTGATTTTCTCATCCCAGAAGGGGACCAGAAAGAGTGCTTTCCAAAAAACAATAAACAATTGCCTTAAATAATCCTTTGCAAACCTTCTGTTCTGTAAAAGGAATTTCCCAACCTGTACAGGGACATTAAAAAAAACAGAGTTAGTTAATGGCCTCCAAATTGCCGTTGTTCCCACTGTCCACTTCTTAGATATGTGAACAAGTGGAACAGAGCAATAAATGCAACATTTCAGTTTAAGGTTTACTTTTACTTTGTGTCTGGAGTAGGGGTGTGCACCGGCCACTTTTCGTGTTTTGTGTTTTGGTTTTGGATCTGGATCTTTCTTCGTGTTATGGATCTGGATTGGTTTTGCCAAAACCACCTTCTGTGTTTTGGGTTCTGGGTTTTGTGTTTTGGATCTGTATTTTTTATTTTAAAAGCATAAAAACAGCTAGAATCACAGAATTTGTGGGTTTTTCTGCTCCTATGCTATTATTAACCTCAATAACATTAATATCCACTCATTTCCAGTCTATTCTGAATGCCTCACAGCTCACAATATTGTTTTTATGTCCAAAACGTTGCGCCAAGGTAGCTGGATGACTATGCTAAGTGACACAAGTGGGCGGCACAAACACGTGGCCCATCTAAGAGTGACACTGCAGTGGCAGACAGGATGGCAGTTTGAAAAACTAGGCCCCAACAGCACATAATGCAAAGAAAAAAATGAGGTGCAAGATGGAATTGTTCTTGGGCCCTCCGACCCACCCTTATGTTTTATAAACAGGACATGCACACTTTAACAAACCAATCATTTCAGCGCCAGGGTCTGCCACACGACTGTGGCTGAAATGATTGGTTCGTTTGGGCCCCCACAAAACAAGCTGGCAATAAATCTGTCCCTGTGCAAACTGGCTCTAAGGAGGCAAAATGTCATCCTCATCCTCCTCATCCACCGATTCCTCACCCTCTTCAGTGTTGTGTACATCCTCATCCTCACAGAGTATTAATTTGTCCCCGCTGGAATCCACCACCACAGGTCCCTCTATAAGTTCTGGAGGCTGGTCTCCCTGTAAGAATTGATAATTCATTTTGATGAACATCATCTTCTCCACATTTTGTGGAAGCAACCTCCTAGGCCTTTCGCTGACAAGGTTCCCGGCTGCACTATACACTCTTTCGGAGTACACACTGGAGGGGGGGGGCAATTTAGGTAAAATAGAGCCAGTCTGTACAGGGGCCTCCAAATTGCCTCTTTTTCCTGCCAGTACAGGTACGGACTGTCTGACATGCCTACTTGGATGCTGTCACCAATGTAATCCTCCACCATTCTGTCAATGGTTACAGTATCATATGCAGTGACAGTAGACGTGTCAGAAATTGTTGCCAGGTCCTTCAGTCCGGACCAGATGTCCAAACTTGGTCCTGCCTGACCTGCATCACCGCCAGCGGGTTGCTTAGGATACCTAAGTTTTTTCCTGGCAGCCCCAGTTGCGGGAGAAAATGAAGAAGGAGCTGTTGACGTGTCACGTTCCACTTCAGCTGACAGTGTGTTCACCAGCAGGTCTTTGCACCTCTGCAGGCTTGTGTCGGCCGGAAAGAGAGACACCACATAGGCTTTAAACCTAGGATCGAGCACGGTGGCCAAAATGTAGTGGTCTGATTTCAACAGATTGACCACCCTGGAATCCTGGCAAAGCGAACGAAGGGCTTCATCCACAAGTCCCACATGCCAAGCAGAATCGCTCCATCTTAGCTGCTCCTTCACTTTCTCCAGCTGCTTCTGCAAAAGCCTGATGAGGGGAATGACCTGACTCAAGCTGGCAGTGTCTGAACTGACTTCACGTGTGGCAAGTTCGAAGGGCTGGAGAACCTTGCACAACACGGAAATCATTCTCCACTGCGCTTGAGTCAGGTGCATACCCCCTCCTTTGCCTATGTCACAGGTGGATGTATAGGCTTGAATGGCCTTTTGCTGCTCCTCCATCCTCTGAAGCATATAGAGGGTTGAGTTCCACCGCGTCACAACCTCTTGCTTCAGGTGATGACGGGGCAGGTTCAAGAGTGTTTGCTGGCGCTCCAGTCTTCGGCACGCAGTCGCTGAATGGCGAAAGTGGCCTGAAATTTTTCGGGCCACCCAAAGCGTCTCCTGCACGCCCCTGTCGCTTTTCAGAAAATTCTGCACCACCAAGTTTATTGTGTGAGCAAAACATGGGACGTGCTGGAATTTGCCCAGATGTAATGCCCGCACAATATTGGTGGCGTTGTCAGATATCACAAATCCCCAGGAGAGTCTAAGTGGGGTAAGCCACTGGGTGATGATTTCCCTCAGTTTCTCTAAGAGGTTGTCGGCGGTGTGCCTCTTACTGAAACCGGTGATACACACCGTAGCCTGCCTTGGAACGAGCTGGCGTTTCTGAGATGCTGCGACTGGTGACGCTGCTGCTGTTGCTGCGTAAGGTGATACATCTACCGAGTGGGCTGTCACAGTCATATAGTCCTTAGTCTGCCCTGTTCCACTTGTCCACATGTCCGTGGTTAAGTGGACATTGGGTACAACGGCATTTTTCAGGACACTGAGGACACTTTTTCTGACGTTTCTGTACAGTCTCGGTATCGCCTGCCTAGTGAAGTGGAATCTAGACGGGATTTGGAACCGGGGACACACTACCTCCATCAATTGTCTAAATCCCACTGCACTAATGGCGGATACCGGACGCACTTCTAACACCAACATAGCAGTCAAGGCCTCAGTTATACGTTTTGCTTCAGGATGACTGCTGTCGTACTTCATCCTCCTCGCTAAGGACTTTTGGAGGGTCAATTGTTTAGTAAAAGTAGTGGTGTTCCTACTTCCTCTCTGGGATGATGAACGACTCCCAGCAGCAGCAACAGCAGCAGTGGCAGCAGGAGGCGTAGCAATGCAGGATCCTCCGGAGGAATCCCGGATAGGAGAGTCAGTCATGCCAGTGACATGGCCTGCAGGACTACTTCCGATCCTGACTAAGGAGGAAATTGACGAGGAGGGAGTTCACGGTGTGGTTTGCAGGCGCTTGGATACAACAGGACAACGGGATTTAGGTGTCCCTGGACTGCTTACGGTCTTAGCCAAAGTTTCTGAACTTGACAGTAACTTATTATGAACGCGCTGCAGGTACCGTATAAGGGAGGATGTTCCTAGGTGGTTAACGTCCCTACCCCTACTTATTCCACCTTTACATAAGGTACATATGGCAAGACAGTTGTTGTCCGGATTTGGATAGAAATATTGCCAGACCAAAGAGGTGGAATGTTTGGTCTTCTGCCCAGGCATGACCGTGATGGGATTTTTCATCCCACGGACAACTGTCTCCCCCGGAGCCTGATTTAAACAAACCACATCACCATCAGCATCCTCCTCGCCAACTTCCTCCTCAGCACCAGCTACACCAGTATCCTCATCCTGTTGTACTTCAACAGTGACATCTTCAATTTGCATATCAGCAAGTGGACTGTGGGTGCTCCTTTCAGCACTTGCAGGAGGCGTGCAAATGGTGGAAAGAGCCACCTCTTCCCGTCCAGTGCTGGGAAGGTCAGACATCGCAACCACCACCACACTTGGACTCTCCTTGGGGATTTGTGATATCTTCTTAGAAAGCACAGTTCTTCGCTGTGCTTTTGCCAGCTTAACTCTTTTGATTTTTTTAGTGGGAGGAGGGCTTCCATCGTCGTGTGAAGCTGAACCACTAGTCATGAACATACTAGGGATCGACCTTAGCCGTTCCTTGCCACTCCATGTCGTAAATGGCATATTGGCAAGTTTAAGTTTCTCTTCAGTTGATTTAAATGTTTTTTTCAAGGTAATTTTCCTGAACTTTGTCATTTGGGATTGTATGTGCCCTCTATTATGACTAGGGGTGAGCGGGTTCGGATTTCTGAAATCCGAACCCCCCCGAGCCCCCCCGATCCGAGTCCGATCCGAGTCAGGCTCGACTTTTCCCGCCTGACTCGGATCTGAAATCGAGGCAAAACGTCATCATCCCGCCTTCCGAGTCTCGCGGGTTTTGGATCCTATATAAGGTACCCGCGTCGGCGCCATTTTCTCACTCGGCTGTGGACAGTGAAGAGGGAGGGTGGGAGTTAGTGCTGTGTAGTGTAGTGTAGTGTAGTGCTGCTGTTGTCCACTACTTCAAAGTCCATAGGGGCTGGCTGTGTTGTGCTGTGCTGCTGTTGTTAATAGGGGCTGTGTCCACTACTTCAAAGTCCATAGGGGCTGGCTGGACTGTGTTGTGCAGTCAGTTCTCCATAGGGGCTGTGTCCACTCCAAAGTCCTGTGCAGTGTCCCAGTCCTAAAGGGGTGCTGTAGTGTTGTCCAGGGGGTGCTCTGTCCATCAGGGGTGCTCCCCCCAAGTGCTAAAAAAATAATATATTTTCTGTGTTTGTGAATTGTGTGCGCAGTAGCCGCACGTGCATCAACAAAGTAGTGCCAAGCGTGCGCCTGTGTCATAAGTAAAGGGCCGGCTGGCTTGACCATTAAAGGGTGCTGTAACCCCCGAAAGTACACTCCAGTCCAAACCAAAAAAAAATTATTTTCTGTGTTTGTGAATTGTGTGCGCAGTAGCCGCACGTGCATCAACAAAGTAGTGCCAAGCGTGCGCCTGTGTCATAAGTAAAGGGCCGGCTGGCTTGACCGTTAAGGGTGCTGTAACCCCCGAAAGTACACTCCAGTCCAAACCAAAAAAAAAATTATTTTCTGTGTTTGTGAATTGTGTGCGCAGTAGCCGCACGTGCATCAACAAAGTAGTGCCAAGCGTGCGCCTGTGTCATAAGTAAAGGGCCGGCTGGCTTGACCGTTAAGGGTGCTGTAACCCCCGAAAGTACACTCCAGTCCAAACCAAAAAAAAAATTATTTTCTGTGTTTGTGAATTGTGTGCGCAGTAGCCGCACGTGCATCAACAAAGTAGTGCCAAGCGTGCGCCTGTGTCATAAGTAAAGGGCCGGCTGGCTTGACCGTTAAGGGTGCTGTAACCCCCGAAAGTACACTCCAGTCCAAACCAAAAAAAAAATTATTTTCTGTGTTTGTGAATTGTGTGCGCAGTAGCCGCACGTGCATCAACAAAGTAGTGCCAAATGTGCGCCTGTGTCATAAGTAAAGGGCCGGCTGGCTTGACCGTTAAGGGTGCTGTAACCCCCGAAAGTACACTCCAGTCCAAACCAAAAAAAAAATTATTTTCTGTGTTTGTGAATTGTGTGCGCAGTAGCCGCACGTGCATCAACAAAGTAGTGCCAAACGTGCGCCTGTGTCATAAGTAAAGGGCCGGCTGGCTTGACCGTTAAGGGTGCTGTAACCCCCGAAAGTACACTCCAGTCCAAACCAAAAAAAAAATTATTTTCTGTGTTTGTGAATTGTGTGCGCAGTAGCCGCACGTGCATCAACAAAGTAGTGCCAAGCGTGCGCCTGTGTCATAAGTAAAGGGCCGGCTGGCTTGACCGTTAAGGGTGCTGTAACCCCCGAAAGTACACTCCAGTCCAAACCAAAAAAAAAATTATTTTCTGTGTTTGTGAATTGTGTGCGCAGTAGCCGCACGTGCATCAACAAAGTAGTGCCAAGCGTGCGCCTGTGTCATAAGTAAAGGGCCGGCTGGCTTGACCGTTAAGGGTGCTGTAACCCCCGAAAGTACACTCCAGTCCAAACCTAAAAAAAAATTATTTTCTGTGTTTGTGAATTGTGTGCGCAGTAGCCGCACGTGCATCAACAAAGTAGTGCCAAGCGTGCGCCTGTGTCATAAGTAAAGGGCCGGCTGGCTTGACCGTTAAAGGGTGCTGTAACCTCCGAAAGTACACTCCAGTCCAAACCAAAAAAAAATTATTTTCTGTGTTTGTGAATTGTGTGCGCAGTAGCCGCACGTGCATCAACAAAGTAGTGCCAAGCGTGCGCCTGTGTCATAAGTAAAGGGCCGGCTGGCTTGACCGTTAAGGGTGCTGTAACCCCCGAAAGTACACTCCAGTCCAAACCTAAAAAAAAATTATTTTCTGTGTTTGTGAATTGTGTGCGCAGTAGCCGCACGTGCATCAACAAAGTAGTGCCAAGCGTGCGCCTGTGTCATAAGTAAAGGGCCGGCTGGCTTGACCGTTAAAGGGTGCTGTAACCCCCGAAAGTACACTCCAGTCCAAACCAAAAAAAAAATTATTTTCTGTGTTTGTGAATTGTGTGCGCAGTAGCCGCACGTGCATCAACAAAGTAGTGCCAAGCGTGCGCCTGTGTCATAAGTAAAGGGCCGGCTGGCTTGACCGTTAAGGGTGCTGTAACCCCCGAAAGTACACTCCAGTCCAAACCTAAAAAAAAATTATTTTCTGTGTTTGTGAATTGTGTGCGCAGTAGCCGCACGTGCATCAACAAAGTAGTGCCAAGCGTGCGCCTGTGTCATAAGTAAAGGGCCGGCTGGCTTGACCGTTAAAGGGTGCTGTAACCCCCGAAAGTACACTCCAGTCCAAACCAAAAAAAAATTATTTTCTGTGTTTGTGAATTGTGTGCGCAGTAGCCGCACGTGCATCAACAAAGTAGTGGCAAGCGTGCGCCTGTGTCATAAGTAAAGGGCCGGCTGGCTTGACCGTTAAGGGTGCTGTAACCCCCGAAAGTACACTCCAGTCCAAACCAAAAAAAAAATTATTTTCTGTGTTTGTGAATTGTGTGCGCAGTAGCTGCACGTGCATCAACAAAGTAGTGCCAAGAGTGCGCCTGTGTCATAAGTAAAGGGCCGGCTGGCTTGACCGTTAAAGGGTGCTGTAACCCCCAAAGTACACTCCAGTCCAAACCAAAAAAAAAATTATTTTCTGGGTTTAGCCGCACGTATATATCAAATCGATATAACATAAATGGAGGACCAAACTTTCTCCGATAAAAATAAAATAGAGAAAGATCAAGAACCACTTCCTCCTAGTGCTGAAGCTGCTGCCACTAGTCATGACATAGACGATAACATGCCATCAACGGCGTCTGCCAAGGCCGATGCCCAATGTCATAGTAGAGGGCACATACAATCCCAAATGGCAAAGTTCAGGAAAATGACCTTGAAAAAGACATTTAAATCAGCTGAAGAGAAACGTAAACTTGCCAATATGCCATTTACGACACGGAGTGGCAAGGAACGGCTAAGGTCGATCCCTAGTATGTTCATGACTAGTGGTTCAGCTTCACATGACGATGGAAGCCCTCCTCCCACTAAAAAAATCAAAAGAGTTAAGCTGGCAAAAGCACAGCGAAGAACTGTGCTTTCTAAGAAGATATCACAAATCCCCAAGGAGAGTCCAAGTGTGGTGGTGGTTGCGATGCCTGACCTTCCCAGCACTGGACGGGAAGAGGTGGCTCTTTCCACCATTTGCACGCCCCCTGCAAGTGCTGAAAGGAGCACCCACAGTCCACTTGCTGATATGCAAATTGAAGGTGTCACTGTTGAAGTACAACAGGATGAGGATACTGGTGTAGCTGGCGCTGAGGAGGAAGTTGGCGAGGAGGATTCTGATGGTGATGTGGTTTGTTTAAATCAGGCTCCGGGGGAGACAGTTGTTGTCCGTGGGATGAAAAAGCCCATCACGGTCATGCCTGGGCAGAAGACCAAACATTCCACCTCTTTGGTCTGGCAATATTTCTATCCAAATCCGGACAACAACTGTCTTGCCATATGTACCATATGTAAAGGTGAAATAAGTAGGGGTAGGGACGTCAACCACCTAGGAACATCCTCTCTTATACGGCACCTGCAGCGCGTTCATAAAAAGTTACTGTCAAGTTCAGAAACTTTGGCTAAGACCGTAAGCAGTCCAGGGACACCTAAATCCCGTTGTCCTGTTGTATCCAAGCGCCTGCAAACCACACCGTCAACTCCCTCCTCGTCAATTTCCTCCTTAGTCAGGATCGGAAGTAGTCCTGCAGGCCATGTCACTGGCATGACTGACTCTCCTATCCGGGATTCCTCTGGAGGATCCTGCATTGCTACGCCTACTGCTGCCGCTGCTGCTGTTGCTGCTGCTGGGAGTCGTTCATCATCCCAGAGAGGAAGTAGGAACACCACTACTTTTACTAAACAATTGACCCTCCAACAGTCCTTAGCGAGGAGGATGAAGTACGACAGCAGTCATCCTGAAGCAAAACGTATAACTGAGGCCTTGACTGCTATGTTGGTGTTAGACGTGCGTCCGGTATCCGCCATTAGTGCAGTGGGATTTAGACAATTGATGGAGGTAGTGTGTCCCCGGTTCCAAATCCCGTCTAGATTCCACTTCACTAGGCAGGCGATACCGAGACTGTACAGAAACGTCAGAAAAAGTGTCCTCAGTGTCCTGAAAAATGCCGTTGTACACAATGTCCACTTAACCACGGACATGTGGACAAGTGGAACAGGGCAGACTAAGGACTATATGACTGTGACAGCCCACTGGGTAGATGTATCACCTTACGCAGCAACAGCAGCAGCGTCACCAGTAGCAGCATCTCAGAAACGCCAGCTCGTTACAAGGCAGGCTACGCTGTGTATCACCGGTTTCAGTAAGAGGCACACCGCCGACAACCTCTTAGAGAAACTGAGGGAAATCATCGCCCAGTGGCTTACCCCACTTAGACTCTCCTGGGGATTTGTGATATCTGACAACGCCACCAATATTGTGCGGGCATTACATCTGGGCAAATTCCAGCACGTCCCATGTTTTGCTCACACAATAAACTTGGTGGTGCAGAATTTTCTGAAAAGCGACAGGGGCGTGCAGGAGACGCTTTGGGTGGCCCGAAAAATTTCTGGCCACTTTCGCCATTCAGCGACTGCGTGCCGAAGACTGGAGCGCCAGCAAACACTCTTGAACCTGCCCCGCCATCACCTGAAGCAAGAGGTTGTGACGCGGTGGAACTCAACCCTCTATATGCTTCAGAGGATGGAGGAGCAGCAAAAGGCCATACAAGCCTATACATCCACCTATGACATAGGCAAAGGAGGGGGTATGCACCTGACTCAAGCGCAGTGGAGAATGATTTCCGTGTTGTGCAAGGTTCTTCAGCCCTTCGAACTTGCCACACGTGAAGTCAGTTCAGACACTGCCAGCTTGAGTCAGGTCATTCCCCTCATCAGGCTTTTGCAGAAGCAGCTGGAGAAAGTGAAGGAGGAGCTAAGACGGAGCGATTCCGCTCGGCATGTGGGACTTGTGGATGAAGCCCTTCATTCGCTTTGCCAGGATTCCAGGGTGGTCAATCTGTTGAAATCAGACCACTACATTTTGGCCACCGTGCTCGATCCTAGGTTTAAAGCCTATGTGGTGTCTATCTTTCCGGCCGACACAAGCCTGCAGAGGTGCAAAGACCTGCTGGTGAACACACTGTCAGCTGAAGCGGAACGTGACACGTCAACGGCTCCTTCTTCATTTTCTCCCGCAACTGGGGCTGCCAGGAAAAAACTTAGGTATCCTAAGCAACCCGCTGGCGGTGATGCAGGGCAGGCAGGACCAAGTTTGGACATCTGGTCCGGACTGAAGGACCTGGCAACAATTTCTGACATGTCTACTGTCACTGCATATGATACTGTCACCATTGACAGAATGGTGGAGGATTACATCGGTGACAGCATCCAAGTAGGCATGTCAGACAGTCCATACCTGTACTGGCAGGAAAAAGAGGCAATTTGGAGGCCCCTGTACAAACTGGCTCTATTTTACCTGAGTTGCCCCCCCTCCAGTGTGTACTCCGAAAGAGTGTTTAGTGCAGCCGGGAACCTTGTCAGCGAAAGGCGTAGGAGGTTGCTTCCACAGAATGTGGAGAAGATGATGTTCATCAAAATGAATTATCAGCTCTTCCAGGGAGACCAGCCTCCAGAACGTACAGAGGGACCTGTGGTGGTGGATTCAAGTGGGGACGAGTTAATACTTTGTGAGGATGAGGATGTACACACTGAAGAGGGTGAGGAATTGGTGGATGAGGAGGATGAGGATGACATCTTGCCTCCGTAGAGCCAGTTTGTGCAGGGACACATTAATTGCCAGCTTGTTTTGTGGGGGCCCAAACGAACCAATCATTTCAGCCACAGTTGTGTGGCAGACCCTGGCGCTGAAATGATTGATTTGTTAAAGTGTGCATGTCCTGTTTATACAACATAAGGGTGGGTGGGAGGGCCCAAGGACAATTCCATCTTGCACCTCTTTTTTTCTTTGCATTATGTACAGTTTGGGGCCTAGTTTTTCTAACTGCCATCCTGTCTGCCACTGCAGTGTCACTCCTAGATGGGTCACGTGTTTGTGCCGCCCACTCGTGTCGCTTAGCATAGTCATCCAGCTACCTCGGTGCAACCTTTTGGACATAAAAACACTATTGTGAGGTGTGAGGTGTTCAGAATAGACTGGAAATGAGTGGAAATTAAGGTTATTGAGGTTAATAATAGCATAGGAGCAGAAAAACCTACAAATTCTGTGATTTTAGCTGTTTTTATGCTTTTTTTCAAAAAAATACAGATCCAAAACACAAAACCCAGAACCCAAAACACGGAAGGGTGGTTTTGGCAAAACCAATCCAGATCCAAAACACGAAGAAAGATCCAGATCCAAAACCAAAACACAAAACACGAAAAGTGGCCGGTGCACACCCCTAATTATGACATTGGGCATCGGCCTTGGCAAACGACGTTGATGGCATGTTATCGTCTATGTCATGACTAGTGGCAGCAGCTTCAGCACTAGGAGGAAGTGGTTCTTGATCTTTCTCTATTTTATTTTTATCGGAGAAAGTTTGGTCCTCCATTTATGTTATATCGATTTGATATATACGTGCGGCTAAACACAGAAAATATTTCTTTATTTTTGCTGGAGAGTAGTGCACTTTGTGGGTTACACCAGCCTTTAAGAAATGAGCCAGCCGGCTCTTTACTTATGGGACACAGGCGCACGCTTGGCGCTGCTCCTTTGTTGATGCACGTGCGGCTACTGCGCACACAATTCACAAACACAGAAAATAATTTTTTTTTTGGTTTGGACTGGAGTGTACTTTGGGGGTTACAGCACCCTTTAACGGTCAAGCCAGCCGGCCCTTTACTTATGACACAGGCGCACGCTTGGCACTACTTTGTTGGTGCACGTGCGGCTACTGCGCACACAATTCACAAACACAGAAAATATATATTTTTTTTTCGGTTTGGTCTGGAGTGTACTTTGGGGGTTACAGCACCCTTTAACGGTCAAGCCAGCCGGCCCTTTACTTATGACACAGGCGCACGCTTGGCACTACTTTGTTGATGCACGTGCGGCTACTGCGCACACAATTCACAAACACACAAATAATATTATTTTTTTGGTTTGAACTGGAGTGTACTTTGGGGGTTACAGCACCCTTTAACGGTCAAGCCAGCCGGCCCTTTACTTATGACACAGGCGCACGCTTGGCACTACTTTGTTGATGCACGTGCGGCTACTGCGCACACAATTCACAAACACAGAAAATATATATATTTTTTTTGGTTTGGACTGGAGTGTACTTTGGGGGTTACAGCACCCTTTAACGGTCAAGCCAGCCGGCCCTTTACTTATGACACAGGCGCACGCTTGGCACTACTTTGTTGATGCACGTGCGGCTACTGCGCACACAATTCACAAACACACAAATAATATTATTTTTTTGGTTTGAACTGGAGTGTACTTTGGGGGTTACAGCACCCTTTAACGGTCAAGCCAGCCGGCCCTTTACTTATGACACAGGCGCACGCTTGGCACTACTTTGTTGATGCACGTGCGGCTACTGTGCACACAATTCACAAACACAGAAAATATATTTTTTTTTGGTTTGGACTGGAGTGTACTTTGGGGGTTACAGCACCCTTTAACGGTCAAGCCAGCCGGCCCTTTACTTATGACACAGGCGCACGCTTGGCACTACTTTGTTGATGCACGTGCAGCTACTGCGCACACAATTCACAAACACACAAAAAATATTATTTTTTTGGTTTGAACTGGAGTGTACTTTGGGGGTTACAGCACCCTTTAACGGTCAAGCCAGCCGGCCCTTTACTTATGACACAGGCGCACGCTTGGCACTACTTTGTTGATGCACGTGCGGCTACTGCGCACACAATTCACAAACACAGAAAATAATTTTTTTTTTGGTTTGGACTGGAGTGTACTTTGGGGGTTACAGCACCCTTTAACGGTCAAGCCAGCCGGCCCTTTACTTATGACACAGGCACACGCTTGGCACTACTTTGTTGATGCACGTGCGGCTACTGCGCACACAATTCACAAACACAGAAAATAAATTTTTTTTGTAGTTTGGACTGGAGTGTACTTTGGGGGTTACAGCACCCTTTAACGGTCAAGCCAGCCGGCCCTTTACTTATGACACAGGCGCACGCTTGGCACTACTTTGTTGATGCACGTGCGGCTACTGCGCACACAATTCACAAACACAGAAAATAATTTTTTTTTGGGTTTGGACTGGAGTGTACTTTCGGGGGTTACAGCACCCTTAACGGTCAAGCCAGCCGGCCCTTTACTTATGACATAGGCGCACGCTTGGCACTACTTTGTTGATGCACGTGCGGCTACTGCGCACACAATTCACAAACACAGAAAATAATTTTTTTTTTGGTTTGGACTGGAGTGTACTTTCGGGGGTTACAGCACCCTTAACGGTCAAGCCAGCCGGCCCTTTACTTATGACATAGGCGCACGCTTGGCACTACTTTGTTGATGCACGTGCGGCTACTGCGCACACAATTCACAAACACAGAAAATATATTTTTTTTTAGTTTGGACTGGAGTGTACTTTGGGGGTTACAGCACCCTTTAACGGTCAAGCCAGCCGGCCCTTTACTTATGATGACACAGGTGCACGCTTGGCACTACTTTGTTGATGCACGTGCGGCTACTGCGCACACAATTCACAAACACAGAAAATATATTATTTTTTTAGCACTTGGGGGGAGCACCCCTGATGGACAGAGCACCCCCTGGACCACACTACAGCACCCCTTTAGGACTGGGACACTGCACAGGACTTTGGAGTGGACACAGCCCCTATGGAGAACTGACTGCACAACACAGTCCAGCCAGCCCCTATGGACTTTGAAGTAGTGGACACAGCCCCTATTATCAACAGCAGCACAGCACAACAAAGCCAGCCCCTATGGACTTTGAAGTAGTGGACAACAGCAGCACTACACTGCACTACACTACACAGCCCAGCCAGCCCTAACTCCCACCCTCCCTCTTCACTGTCCACAGCCGAGTGAGAAAATGGCGCCGACGCGGGTACCTTATATAGGATCCAAAACCCGCGAGACTCGGAAGGCGGGATGATGACGTTTTGCCTCGATTTCAGATCCGAGTCAGGCGGGAAAAGCCGAGCCTGACTCGGATCGGACTCGGATCGGGGGGGCTCGGGGGGGTTCGGATTTCAGAAATCCGAACCCGCTCACCCCTACTCTACACACACACATATGTACACACAGTGGGCTAATGCCCAGTCACGGAGCTTGTATACACACAGTGGGCTTATGCCCAGTAAAGTCACAGAGTTTGTATACACACAGTGGGCTAATGCCCAGTCATGGAGCTTGTATACACACAGTGGGCCAAGTAAAGTCGCAGAGCTTGCATACACACAGTGGTCTTATGCCCAGTAAAGTCACAGAGCTTGTATACACACAGTGGGCTTATGCCCAGTCATGGAGCTTGTGTACACACAGTGGGCTTATGCCCAGTAAAGTCACGGAGCTTGTATACACACAGTGGGCTTATGCCCAGTCACGGAGCTTGTATACACACAGCGAGCTTATGCCTAGTCATGGAGCTTGTATACACACAGTGGGTCTATGCCCAGTCACCGAGCTTGTATACACACAGTGGGCTTATGCTCAGTACAGTGGGCTTATGCCCAGTCGGGAAGTTTGTATACACTATATACACACAGTGGGCTTATGCCCAGTCACGAAGCTTGTATACACTATATACACACAGCGGGCTTACGCCCAGTCACGGAGCTTGTTTACACGCAGTGGGCTTATGCCCAGTATAGTGGGCTTATGCCCAGTCACGGAGCTTGTATACACATAGCGGGCTTATGCCCAATAACGGAGCTTGTATACACACAATGGGCTTATGCCCAGTAACAGAGCTTGTAACTAACTAACTAACGGAGGTCACACCGACCAGACACCTCACCTCTCTCTCTAATTGAAAATGGCCCCGGTGCCGCGCCTTTTATAGAGGCTGAACGTCACCCGAGTCTCGCGAGAATCCGATGTCGGCCAGGTGACGTTTGGCCTCGAGGTGGATCCGAGTCAGGTGGGAACACCCGAACTTGCGTTTGGGTGGACTAGGTTTCCACCTGTTCGGAGCGGTTTGGATTCCTCAGAATCCGAACAGCTCATCTCTAATATAAACTAACATATCCAATCAGTACAGCAAAGGACAGCTCTTTCGATAAGAGCTGTCCTTTGCGATGTGCGCTGTGCCGTGGACTTCCGGGTTTATGACCCGGGAGTCAATCTGCTTATGCGCAGAGTGACATGGCGGCTGCGGGGCATGCTGGGAGGTATCCGATCGGATCCCTCATAGCAGCGCGATGCGGTAGAAGCCCATAAGATCTGCATTGGTTTACTGCTTCACAATACCTTAACACCTGATTAGCTTACTTAACTTAAGTTACAAATAAATAAAGACACGGACACCAGAGCTTGGCTAAAAAAGGTCACAGCTTTTTATTTATAAATTAAATTCAATCAACCTAACCAGGGTGGCCAAGAGACGCTGCAACTCAGTTCTAGCTTTCACCTAGATCAATACTCGGAGGACGACTAAACGACCCCCCTTCAAGACGTACTAACGATGCGAGAGTCTCACTTCCCTCCTGGGCCAATCCGAGGTGCTTTCGCACAAAAACAGCACCCGGGTCCCCCCGCAAAGAGAAGGACAAATTCGCCAGGGGCAATGAGGGACAGTGCCCCCACAAAGTTTTCTTACGCCACCTAAAGCCACTGAGTTGCAGCGAACTCCCGCCAAAGCCAGGCCCTAAGGAAAGACTGGCCCGCCACCCAAAAACTACACCAAAAATGAGAATAAATCCTTCACAAACAAACTGGTCCCCAAAGCATTCAAATGCACACCATCATGACGAAGGAACTTCCCAATATCGCCAACCAAAAAGCCATGACTCACCAAAATTCCTTCAATTTTTTCCACATGCTTGGCAATCGCAACATTGGCTTTCTTACGTGCTCTCTCCAAAGCACCATACTTGCGCACTCCCCTCCATGTCAAACGAGGCATCATTTCAGACCATACAATCCGAATAGTGGGCCACCGCAAACGGATCTCGTCCATCACTTCACGAATCCTGACAATCAACTCCACACCTTTCAACTGACCCACATCATTGCCACCAACATGTAAAACCAATATTTTTGGAACTCCCCACTTCGCCACCGATGAAACTATCAGTGCCAAAACAGATTCCACACGCAAGCCCCTTACACCAATCCAACGCACTCTAAACCTGCGAGGCCACAAAACCTGTTTTTGGGACAACACATATTTTTCCGCCCAAAAAATATATGAGTGACCAAGTAGCCACACCTGCCCCTCTTCTTCCGCCAATGCTGTGGAAAAAGAGAAAACCTAACCGTGAGAACCGCACCAAACCCAATTCCAACGGACACAACTTTAGTAACACATAGCAACTGACTAGCAGGGATGCAGAACTGGGGAAAAACAGGAACCCGAGTGAAGAAGAAAAACCAAAAAACCTGCCCGTGAACCAAATGGGTCAAATCATGGCTAACGGGAGGAAAAATTAAAAATCCCTTCACACCCCCAATTGCTCAACGCTAACCGTTGACCAATTGGCAGGTAAGCAACGTTTTCGGGTTAACGCAGGGTGCGCCACTATAACTTATCGCAACGCACGTACTTTTTATATGCAGCTGACTTCCAGCGCCCCACCTTCTGAATGTCCTGCACAGATGCCCCTGAGAGGGCCGCACAAGTAGCAGCGCCAATACGAAAAGAATGCGTGCCATACTCTGAAGGATTCAAACCCAGCTCTAACAAACCTTTCTTAAAAACTGCTGCGAATTGAAACTTGGTTAGAGGAGTGCCATCCGCAAGAATTAGCCACTGAGCACCCCCACTAGGACGTAACTCCATAAACCTAGCAGCTAACTGAACTGGACAGATGTCTAAATCCCTATTCTTATGAAGAGTAACCCATTTCCCCCTGCCTGTTTGATCTGTTTTGGAGAAACGCAGCTTGCAAAGTACTGCTTTGTCGTGCGCATGCTTTGTCGTGCGCATGCTCCAATAGCGACGAGCGAAGGAAAGTCCTTCGCTCGTAGTGTCTGATCAAAGGGGGCGTGCTGTCGATGTTGATTGACAGCACGCCCCCTTTGGTAGGCGTGCCGGGGGCGTGCCTCCCTGACGGAGGCGTTCCCACGGGAACGCCTCCCGTCAGAAGCCGGCCCACTGACATCACTAGTGATGTCAGTGGGAGTGATTTTGGCTCTGATAGAGCCAAAATCACTCCGGAGCTTGCGGTTGAAAACCTCAACCGCAGGCTCGCAATTTCGATGGTCGCGATGGTCTCGACCATCGCGGCCATCAAAATGCACGCTCATATAGCCTGTGGGTGGTGACCCACAGCTATACGAGCGTCCAGAAGGACGCTCCATTTTCATGGAGGCCGGCCCTCATTCAGAGCGTGCGCTCTGCTCAGAGCGTACGGCTCTGAATGAGGGCCAATGTCTTTTAACAAAAGACCAGAAACTGTGGAAGTTTTATTGCTAGACACTACCTCACTAACCCGAAACGCCCCAAAAAATGATACCGCAAAAGCAAGCCTAAAAAGAAAAGCTTCATAAGAATCAACCGCTATCTTCCCCATAGAAGTCAACAAGCCAGACAAAAGCTGCAAATCAACTGGCCGGCGAGAGTCTGAACGTGCTGGCAACCCCTTAGCCCAACCCCTCAAAGCCTTCACTAACACGAAAGCCTTGGTGGGATCATGTAAACCCTTTAACTTGCAGAAAAAGGAAATACCAGCAAGCGCGGAACCTATAAACGCTCTTGATCTGCCCTGCTGATATCTAACCCAAAAGATGAAATCAACTGTTCCGGAGACTTACCCTTCACGTCCGGGAGAGCACAATGCGTGCACCAATCCCGCCAAGCGGCTGAGTAAGCCCGGAAAGTCGATGGAGCAAGCGACTTTAACGCCAAACCTTCTAAGCCGGCCTGATAATCTGCCACACAAACGAGGGGCATACCAAACCAACGTTAGAAGCCGACGGCACAAGCGCCCGGAAGCGATCAAATTGAAATCGGGACAGCGCGTCTGCAATGTCATTACACACCCCTGGCACATGCTTCGCCCTGAATATAATGTTAAACTCCAAGCAGCGCAAAACTAAATGCCGGAGCAAACGCAAAACAAAATGTGAAGACGAACGCTGGTTGTTGATGGCATGAACCACACCCAAATTGTCGCACCAAAATACTACATGACAGTTGCTCAGTCGCACGGACCAGAGTTCAACTGATACGACAATTGGAAAAAGTTCCAGCAGCAACAAGTTGTCCATCAAACCCTCCTCGCGCCAAGCTATCGGCCACGGAGCCACGCACCATTCCCCATTGAAAAAGGCCCCAAAACCGTACGATCCGGCCGCATCCGTAAAAAGCTGCAATGAGCTGTTTGCTAACGGAGGTGAAGGCCAAATGCGTTCGCCATTAAAGTGCATCAAAAACCTATTCCACATACGAAGATCCTCCTTTATCTCCGCGGACAGGCGAACGTAGTGATGCGGCCGAACCACGCCAGCTGTTGCCCTCTCCAATATTCTACAAAAAACCCTACCCATGGGAATAATACGGCAAGCAAAATTTAAGGAGCCGAGGAGAGGCTGAACTCTACGTAACCTTACCGAATCCTCTGCTAAGCAGACTTCGATAAGACCACGCAGTTTCTCGACCTTATCCATGGGAAGTCTACAACAGCCTTCCATCGTGTCTATCTCAATTCCCAAATAAGATAAACAAACAGACGGACCCTCCGTCTTCTCATTAGCAACGGGAACACCTAAAACTCTAAATAAGGACTGCGCAGAAAAAAGGAGGTCAGAACAAACGTCACTTCTTCCTGGACCAATAAAGAGAAAATCATCTAAATAGTGTGCTATGCCCGTTTGTCCGGTCCCGGCATGTAGACACCACCGCAGAAAGGAGCTGAATTTCTCAAAATAGGCACAGGAAACCGCGCAGCCCATAGGTAAACACTTATCTACAAAATAACCCGAATCTAACCTAAAACCCATAAATCTCATGGCCCCAGGATGCATTGGTAATAAACGGAACGCTGATTCTATATCTAATTTTGCCAACAAAGCGCCATGACCAAAACTACGAACTAAATGCAAGGTATCGTCAAATGATTGATAAACGACCCTACGACAATTCTCCGGTATGGCATCATTAACAGAACCTCCCTGCGGATACGATAGATGTTGAATCAAACGAAACTTGCCCGGCACTTTTTTAGGAACCACGCCCACCGGAGAAATACAGAGATTTTGTAAAGGAGGACAAGGAAAAGGACCCTCCATCCTCCCCAGCAAAACCTCCGTGCGCACTTTATCCCTCAATTCCCCCGGAAAATCCCTGGCAGAGCGCAAATTCTGCGACGCCCTAACTATCAACTGCCTGTCAATGGGTAAATGAAAACCTGCTGAAAAACCCTCGAAAAGAAATAGTGCATCCTCTCTACATGGGTATAAATTCAACCATCTAATAAGAGAATCTAAACGGACTGGAGAACAAGCCTTAACTAGCACTCTTGAGACCCTCGGCACGGTCCTGGGAAATACCTCCTGCCCCACGTCGACAGTCCTTGGCCGGATGCTCACCTCCGCAGAGACGACAGGAGTGGCGAAAGCGACACCCCGACCCCCTAGTACATTTGGAGTCGTTATAGGCAAAGCATTTCCCTCTCCCCACTCCTGTCGACCCCTGCCTGTTGGCTGCATAGCTTTTCCGAGGAGGCGCACCGTCCAAGGGAGGTCGACGCTGTTGAGAGACCTCTAACCATACTTCCACATCCTTAACCCCGAAAAGAATAACTGAAGAACCGTCATGTTTTTTTCTGAATTGTGAATCATATTCACGCCATGCCAAGTTACGAGACCTAACGAACATGTCGAGCACTAAAAATAGATACCTGAGAATGTTAACGTGCTCCTGCGCCCTGGTCTCCAAATAACATGTCGCAAATATGAGCATGCCTTTCAACCAAGTATTAAAGCTGCAAAAAGCATCTTCCCCTATGCCTCACGATTTTTTAGCCTGCGCCAAGCCTGTCATCTGTGAGCGCAAAAAGGTCTACAAATTTTCCTTTACGAATTTTGCCTTTTACACTTTTCCGCAAGCCTCGTAGCACCGCAGTATTCGCGCAATGCACTGTATCTGCCCCTGCCTCCTGCGCTTTTGCCCCTGACTCATCAGACTTCCTAGTCTCGCTACCTGACTTTTTCACCAGCCGCCGCGCAACCAGTCTAGCAATTTTACGGGGGTGAGCGGGGGAACCAGAAGAGTGAGATGAAGAAGAGCCAGAAGAAGACAAAGGAGTTTCATACTCACTGGAACCAGATGGAAGCGGACCCGCTTCAGCAGACTTCTCCCTTGATGACGCCACAGCTTCGGATACCGGTGCCGAATCTTCCTGTCCCGAAGCAGGCAACGAAAGAACCGCGGACACCTCACCACCTGGACCATCAGATACTTCTAGGCCTGGAACTAAGGAAGACGTGTGAGCCACCACAGAAACAGACCTGGAAACCTCCGACGTGGGAAGAGACATGGTGACCGGCTTAGGAGGAGGAATGGCTGGCGCCCGTGGAAGAGGCGACAAACTGGGCGGGGGCAAAGAAGAGGCGGTTTGGCCAGAGTGCGTGCTGAAAGATGAAACTGAAGGCAAAGGCGGGGGCGCGGCCGAGGCAGGTGGGTAAACTTGCCAAGCTGGCATGTAAGGGTACTGAAATTGCGCATGCTGAAAAGCAGGAGGATATGCCGAAGGAGGGGCCGCGAAATGGGGAGAATAAAAGGGGGCAGGAGGAACAGCAACAGAAGATGTAAAGATCGGAGGAGCTCCGCCTGAGCTCCAAGAAGTCTGACCCCAAGAAGGGCCTGCCATAGAAAGGGGGGGTGGCACATTAAAGGAGGGTGCCTGGCTGCCGGCTGGGGTGTACCATGGGGGTTGAATCGAAACCGGCACCATGTGCCCAAATGATACTCCAGCGAATGGAGTCGCGGGAAAAGTTGGGGAGCTTAAACGCTGCACTGAACCCCCCGAAAAATTTGAAAAGGTGCCTGGGAAATAGGGAGACCCCGCATCTAAAATGGCCGCCTGAGGCAAGATGGCCGCCGGGCCCGCCGCATGGGCCAGGCCGGCTGGGCCACTGGATATCAAAGCGGCGGAGGTCGCAGCCGTGGTGTACACACCCCCGCCGGACCCAACATAAGGCCAGGACGGGGCTGATGTCAGGTGACCCCCGCTGACTGAATGGGGCAGACCCGTGGAAAACGCTGCGCGCACGTCCCCGACACCGCCGAGAGCCCCCGCAGGAGCCGCGGGCAAAGACGATATGCTAGGGGACCCCAGCGGCGCCAAAGGAGACGCGACACCGACCGGAGTGAGGGTGGGTGGAAGGGGATGTCCGGGCGCGTCGCGTGCCGGAGAAGCAGGGGCCGTGATGCTGCCAGAAGAGCTGGCGCCGGGGCGTGGTGGGGATGCAGCCGGGCCAGATACTGACGCGCCCGGGGAAAGAGTGCAGGCAGAGGAGGGAGCGGACCCAGCAGCCGCTGGGGAGCCAACGGCAAGCGGGGCAGAGCCGCTCGGGGAAGATATATAAAACTGGGAAGGGGAGGATGGGGGAGATAAGCGGGCTGGCACAGAGCGCAGAGGACACGCAAATTCAGCCAGCCTGCGGGGAGGGGGGGCATCGCGACGAGGACGGGACATGGTGAAAGAGACAGTTGGTAATAAACAGATAGGATAAATATGCAATTGATACTCAGCCTTTCCGAAATTCCACTGCAAAAGAGGCTGAGCTGCCCTCTAACCCTGCCTTAAATATCCTCAATTTAACTCCTCCTATCCCTCTGCCTATAGGATGAACTGACCACCTGACACAAACCATTCACTCAGCAAACAGGCTGTCATATACCAAACACCTTGCAGAAACCATCAATCTTATCTATCCTCAATCCTATACAGATTTCGTCTACCATAGGCTTCTATAAGGTAATGCCAGCAAGAGCTAATGTTACCCTCTGCATCAGAGACCCAGTGGCCAGGTGATGATACATATGGAAAATGCGGTAAAACCTCGAAAACGGGGTTTTTACCACATTTTCCGTTTAGTACATCCTGCCCCCTGATTGTCAGGGGAACTCCCTGAAATAGTAGCAATCTTCCTCCCTCCCTGAAGAGTCTATTAATCTCCCTGATTCTACCTCACCCTCATTATGAAGTTGTAATATATAAAAATAAACAGAGATATAAACATTTCCCTGCATTGGTTATAAGGCACAGTGATCATTTCCCTGCATTGGTTATAAGTAGGGATGTGCAGGCTCGGATAGGTTCGAGTTTGCACGTGGAGTTCGGATTTTTCCCTCCAAAAAAACGGAACTCAGAACGAGGCAAAACGTCATCTTACATGGACGAACATCATCATTCCTGGTCTTTTGTCCAGGAATGATGATGTTCGTCCATGTAAGATGACGTTTTGCCTCGTTCTGAGTTCCGTTTTTTTGGAGGGAAAAATCCGAACTCCACGTGCAAACTCGAACCTATCCGAGCCTGCACATCCCTAGTTATAAGGCACAGTGATCCCTATGGCTACATGCATTTTCTGTAATGTATCAGTGTGTTTTTATAAAATAATAGATCTTACTGACTGCTTTAGGGCTCATTTACATTTGGATGTAAGTAAATTTTATGACACGCCTCTCAGATGTAGCAGTACACACCCACTTTACCACCATGCTCATAGGTGCTGCTTTCACAATCTCCCTGAAATGCTTTTTCAAAAGTAGGCAAGCATGGGATACCAGCATTGCTTCTGACTCAAAATCAGTGTGTTTGCCAAAGTAAAAGGGGCATATACAGTATAGGGATGAGCGGGTTCAGATTTTTGAAATCCGAACTTCCCCGATCCGAGCCGGGAACCGAGTCCGGCTCAGGTTTTCCCAGCAGACTCGGTTCCCGGAACGAGGCAAAACGTCATCATCCTGGTGTTGGATTCTCGCGAGACCCGGACTTTGCACATTTCGCGCCTCCCGCCCCACCATCTTCACTCCAGTCCTGGAGAGGGTAGTGAGAGGACGTGTCTCTCTAGTGTCTGTGGGAAAGTGGCGTGGCATGGCGACCTGCTCTGCTGTATAAGACTGGGGGTACCTGCTCTGCTGTATCAGTCCAGTCCAGTGGTGCTGTGCTGCTGTATCAGTCAGGGGCATACTTGCTGACAATCAGCTCCCTCCTTCCGGCACTGAAATGATTGGTTTGTTAAAGTGTGCATGTCCTGTATATACAACATAAGGGTGGGTGGGAGGGCCCAAGGCCAATTCCATCTTGCACCTCTTTTTTTTCTTTGCATTATGTACTGTTTGGGGCCTAATTTTTCACACTGCCATCCTGTCTGCCACTGCAGTGTCACTCCTAGATGGGCCACGTGTTTGTGCCGCCCACTCGTGTCGCTTAGCATAGTCATCCAGCTACCTCGGTGCAACCTTTTGGACTAAAAACAGTATTGTGAGGTGTGAGGTGTTCAGAATAGACTGGAAATGAGTGAAAATTAATGTTATTGAGGTTAATAATAGCATAGGAGCAGAAAAACCCACAAATTCTGTGATTTTAGCTGTTATTATGCTTTTTTTTTTAAAAATACAGATCCAAAACCAAAACCCAGAAGGGTGGTTTTGGCGAAACCAATCCTGATCCAAAACATGAAAAAAGATCCAGATCCAAAACCAAAACACAAATACAGTATATATATTTATTATCTTGACATTTTCTGAGATTTGGCCCCTTGATATACTAATGGGGTACTGTAGAAGACATCTTGACAACTGCTGCAATCCTTCTATTTTCTATCAGCACAGAAGTCCACATAGAAGTCTATGGGGACTGCGATTCTGTCAAATTCATCAAACTCTGATAAGATTAGTTCTTTTGGAGCATGACACCTCATTGCTAATGCGATCTTTGTGGAGAGGGATGTGAATGTCTGCTTACACTTGCGCAGATGGACGATAAGAAATTATGCTTATCAGGGCTAAAATGCAGATTATCATAAATATGCAACTTGGGGGTCTATTTACTAAGCAGTGTTAGGAGACAGAGTGAAAACTGATAAGGTGCCAGCCAATCAGCTCCTAACTGCCATCTCACAGGCTGTTTGAAAAATTACAGTTGGGAGCTGATTGGCTGGTACCTTATCACTTTTCACTCTGTCTCCTAACACTGCTTAGTAAATTCCCACTTCAACCCTAACTGTGTGGAGTTTGTATATTCTCCCTGTGATTGTGTGGGTTTCCTCCGGGTGCTCTGGTTTCCTCCCACACTCCAAAAATATATTGGTAGGTTAATTGGCTCCTAACAAAAATTAAACCTAGGGTGTATATGTGTGAGCATGTGGTAGGGAATATAGATTGTAAGCTCCGTTCGGGGCAGGGACTGATGTGAATGGCTGAATATTCTCTATAAAGCGCTGCGAAATATGTGTGCACTTTATAAATAACTGGTAATAATAATAGACCCCTAAGTTTCTGATACCTGCTTTCCCACGTACCACTCTTTTTCTACCACTAGATGTCATGCTGTGCTAACCTCAATGAAATTAGTAGAAAAGCTCTGAAATAAATGAGACTATAGTTATTATTATTAGCAGTTATTTATATAGCGCACACATATTCCACAGTGCTTAACAGAGAATAGTTGGCAATTCACATCAGTCCCTGCCCCAGTGGAGCCTACAATCTATGGCCCTCATTCAGAGCCGCTCGTTAGCGGCAGTACGCTCGTTCCGAGCGATGTTCGCACATCTGCGCATGCGTACGGTTTTTAGTACGCATGCGCGAACCAGTCAGTGCGGCCGAAAATCGTTGGTACGCAATATAGCGAGGGCCTGCTATTTTGAGTGACAGAATGAGGCGTATGTGGGTGGTAACAGGAGAAGGTGTTTGAAAATGGGGAGTGGAGATCCGAACGCAGGCGTGCTTAAAGGTCAAAACGGGCGTTTTATGGGTGTGCATATTTAAAACAGCAGCGTCATTGACCACGTCACTGGGTTATTTTATAGCCAGAACTGCTCGCAAATTTGTGGTAGCAAACACCAACCACAAGAATAGCGAGCAGTTCATACGCTGGTCGATGTACTCGATTAATCTAATAAATAGCGGACATGACGTAGGATGCGAGCGGCCAGGGGGCGTTTTTAACAAATAAACGAGC
Organism: Taudactylus pleione; assembly: GCA_031769625.1. Lineage (NCBI taxonomy): Eukaryota > Metazoa > Chordata > Amphibia > Anura > Myobatrachidae > Taudactylus > Taudactylus pleione. Next base: position 273,120 of record JAUIMM010000288.1, read on the forward strand.
GTATGTTTTGCTCGCTCGTTCAGACTTAGAGGTGTGAACAGACTGCAATGTGCGTACGGATCATTTGAATAGCCACCCCTTGTTTTTAAACGAGCGACCACAAATAGCGAACGGCTCTGAATGAGGGCCTATGTTCCCTATCACATGCACACACTAGGGTTAGTTTGTGTAGGGAGCCAATTAACCTACCAGTATATTTTTGGAGTGTGGGAGGAAACCGGAGCACCCAGAGGAAACCCACACAAGCACAGGGAGAATATACAAACTCCACACAGATAGGGCAGTGGTGGGAATCGAACCCACAACCTCAGTGCTGTGAGGCAGTAATGCTAACCATTACACCGTCTGTGCTGCCCAGTAGTTCCATACTTGCCTACTTTTGAAAACTAGTTTTAGGAAGAATATAGTGGAAGTGGAATTGAGTGAAGGTGTCACGCTCCACCCACAGGGCGTGTCTAGCTCCACCTATGGGTATTTCTATTCTTAAATGCTTGTTGCAAGATATTTCTATATGACATTAGTAACAATATATTTAATATTAAAAGTATTGATACTAACATTGCTGCCTACAGTACTCGATTTCTTGTTTGCAGCTATTCGCTGTGAGATTTATTTTCTTCTCAATCAGCACAATATACATGATAAATGTGATGCTTATGCAATAAATTCCAAGTGCAATTTGACCTTGTGTGAATTCAAACCTAATTATATATTTCTTGACAGGTCGACTTATAATATTTTGCTAAGTATGTTTTATATTGTGTATTAGATGTTATTTTATTGTGAATTTCTGGACTGAGTGTAACTTGTATGCCCTATCTATAATTATTGGCTGTTCTGTTTTCCATACCTTTATAGTATCCTCCAAATCATTACAGACACCAGATACACAATTTACTCCAATCCGAGGAATGCATTGTTATCTGTAAAGCTGACCACACATCTAAAGATTTTCTGTCCAACCAGCCAACTAGTTGATTGGTTGGAATGAAAATCTGGTAATGTATGGGAGTAACTGATGATCAGCAATTTGCTCCTAAATGCCAGAAAACAGATGAAAATGGTCGTCAGACAAGTTTGTTAAATGTTTGATCTAAACAATTTGTTTAAACAACAGTTTTTGTCCATTTTCTGGCATTTGGGAGCAAATTGCTGATTGTCATTTGCTTTCATACCTTACCAGATTTTCATTCTAACCAATCAACTAGTTGTATGGTTGGATGTACGTTGGTCTAGTGTGTGGCCAGCTTAATATTACATCATACATATCGTTCACATGAGCTACGTTGAGGAATTGTGTTTGGGATCCTGATATTATTTATTTAAACAGGCTGCTTATAGTCCACCATAAATCACTGTGTTAACCAGTTGCATCAAATATACTTACCTGTAGATCACGCTTATCGAGGTAGCTATTATTTTAAAGTTCTAATTTACATATATAGTGTTTAATTACTTTTGAACCTATATTTCACCTAAATACCATTGGTTTACCACATATGATAAGTAATTACAGACTTACTTTAATTATCATCTTTTGGTAAAATAAAAACAAAAAATCTTTTTGTTGTATCGACCATTTTGTGTGGAACTCAGATTAGTAATATCTGTTCCTGTATTTTTAGTAAAGATTACTAATAAAACTTCTTAGATTCAGTCACAGCTCACACTAGCAGCAGCAGAGGCTGTAACTCAGCATACACACAGAGATAAGACACTGTAATCATTATACTGGGGCACCATCAAGGGATCATGAGCATGGACAGCAGAGGTTCCTGAGCAATGACAGCAGTCACAGTGACTGGAAAAAAAATCACTGTCTTTGTCCAGCAACTCCTTGGTGGTCCCCCGGCAGGTTGAGATGACCTGCAGTGAAGGATGTGGGATTTATGATTTACAATCCGTGGCAGCAGGAGAGAAGGCAGTGATCCGGGAGCCTCACACAGGATGCGGGAGGGCAACTATGCATACAGTTGTACAGCAATTCTAACATATAGAGTTCAATGCATTTTACATAAAAAACATTTTGAGTAGTGTTCAGGCCTACGATGGTTGCATATGTGCCAAGTTGATGTCACTGGACTAATACAATATTTATTATTTAGAAACAATCCTAATACTGTGACCCTACCACACATGAGTGCTCCTTCTACAAAACTATTTATTGCCCACTGCTTCCCATCTTGTCTTCCTGCAACCCTGAACAGGGACCTGCATCTTGCATCCGCATAAATCTAATCTAGTCGAGTAATAACTAACCCCTACCCATAATCCATTTCTTATTCCTCTAGACCAGGGCCAGCCAATACGTCAATCGCGATCTACCAGTAGCTCGCGGAGCTCCGACCGGTAGATCGCAGCCAACTTGCTGTAGCAACTGGGAACACTGGTGTCTGAAGCTATCTGATCAATTCAGAGGCCAGCGTTCCCAGTGATGCAGTGCACGGGTGACATCATGATGTCATCTGTGTCTCCCGTGATGTAAAGAGCCTGCGATGCCAGTATGCGGCAGGCAGCGTACGTCTACGTGGGAGTGCTGACCAGCATGAAGAGAGGTATGTACTGCACAGGTGAGGGGGCACCAGTACTGGGGGCACAGCATAAGGGGCACTACTAGGGGCATTACTGGAGGAACAGCATAAAGGGCACTACTAGGGTCATTACTGGGGGAACAGCATAATGGGCACTACTAGGGGCATTACTTGAGGTACTGTATTAGGGGTACTACTGGAGGGCACTGCATAAAGGGCACTACTGGAGGGCACTGCATAGGGGGCACTTCTGGGGTAATAGGCACTACTGGGGGCACTGCATAAGGGGCACTACTGGGGTACTGTATAAGGGGCACTACTGGGGCACTGCATAAAAGGCACTACTGGTTGCACTGCATAAAGGGCACTATTGGGGCACTATATAAGGGACACTGCATTAAGGGTACAACTGGGGCGCACTGCATAAAGGGAACTACTGGGGGCACTGCACAAGGGACTCTAATAAAGGGGGCATTGCATTATGTGCACAACTACAAGGGCATTGCTTAATGGGCTTTAATACAGAGGGCATTGCATAATGGGTACATCTACAGAGTGAACGGCATAATGGGCACAACTACAGGGGCACTACATAAGGCGCGCTAATACAGAGGGCATTGAATAATGAGCTCTAATACATGGGGCATTGCATAGTGGGCTCTAATATAGGGGGCATTACACCACTACAGGGGGCATTGCATAATGGGCACAACTACAGGGGCACTGCATAAGGGGCTCTAATACAGAGGACATTGCATAATGGGCACAACTACAGAGTGAACGGCATAATGGGCACAACTACAGAGGGAGCTGCATAATGGGTACAACTACAGGGGCACTAAATAAGGTGCTCTAATACAGGGGGCATTGAATAATGAGCTCTAATACATGGGGCATTACATAATGGGCTCTAATATAGGGACATTGCACCACTACAGAGGAAACTGCATAATGGGCACAACTACAGGGGCACTGCATTAGGGGCTCTAATATAGAGGGCATTGAATAATGGTCTCTAATACAGGGGGCATTGCATAATGGGCACAACTACAGAGTGAACGGCATAATGGGCACAACTACAGGGGGCATTGCATAAGGGGAACTACTACTGGGGGCACTGCATAATGGGCACAACTACAGGGGGCACTGCATAAGGTGCACTACAACAGGGGGTATTGCATAATGGCCACTACTAGTGGGGGCACTACATCATGGGAAAAACTACAGGGGGCATTGCATAATGGGCACTACTACTGGGAGCATTGCATAAGAGGCACTACTGTGGGTATTGTGTATAAGGGGCACTACTGTATGTCGTAATGTGAATAAGAGACACTACTATGTGGTGTAATGTGAATGATTGTTCTGCTGTGTGGAGTAATGTGAATTGGGGATACTATGTGTGATTTCGGCAGGACAGACCCCTTCACCCTTGCTGTGAGGTCACGCCCCTTTTTTGCACACCATAAAGGTCTCGGTAGATCACAAATGGTTTTTAGTTTTAAAAGTAGATCGCAGAGTCCAAAAGTCTGGCCACCCCTGCTCTAGACTCTGCTCTACTCTACTTATAACTTTCTCAACCATGTTTGCAGCTTCCGTTCTGTCTTATTGATGCTCATTATCTCTGCAAGCTAATGTATAGAAATTGCCCTAAGTTTCCTCGGTCTTTATCTCCTTGCTACTGCTCATTTCCCCACATTCTCCCTCCCTGCCCAATGACTGTCTGTGTCTTGTTTACCCTTTTGGCTCAGCTGCTTGGGCTGTTCCCCCTCTACATCTAATCCCCTTACTGCACCTCTTGACCATTTGCCCTTCCCACTTCTTCTACATCATTAGCCCTTGTTCCACTAACCTCCACCTCATCCCCATTCTTAACTGACCACTCCCCTCCGTTATCCCAGTCGTTACCATATGTAATATGTGCCACCCCACTTTCTACAATACTTTCACCCCCTTATCACAACAATTGTTGCTATAGTACACCCTCAACATAATACTTCCTGAACCTACCTCTCACTACCTCTAACTTTGCTCCATTTCCCAACTGTTGGTGATATCTTTCATAACCCTGGGCCCTGCCTTACCTTTGCACTCCACTGCCATCCCCTTTCCAAATCTTAACCCTCCCGGTAACATACCCTCAATTCTGCAAGTCTTATCCACATCACCCCACGGTATGTAGTTTCAATCCTGACTGTCAGGATGCTGGTTCTCAGAATGCTGGTGCCGGAATCCCGACACCAGTCACTGGCATACCGATCACTGGCAAGCCAATGGTAAGTAATGGGATTAGGGGGAGTGCTAGGGGTTAGTGTTAGGCACTGGGGGGAGGGTTAGAGTTAGGCACAAGGGGGGGAGGGTTAGATTTGGGTTGCGGGGGAAGGTTAGGTTTAAGCACTAGGGGGGAAGGCTAGGTTTAGGCTGCGGGAGGGAGGGGTAGGGGTAGGATACTTAATGACAGGTGTTGGTATCCTAACCCTGTCGGGATGCCAATGTGGAATTCTGACCACAGGATCCTGAGCGCCAGAATCCCGTACCCAACCCCACCTCACTTAGGGGGTCATTCAGACCCGCTCGTGAGCGGCCGGAAGATCGCTCGCAAGCGCGTCGATGTTCCCCACTGCGCATGCGCACGACGGAGGGAGCTCCGTCGTGCGCATGCGCGAGACCCGGCGAGCGACGGGCTCACCATCGCTCCGGGTCTCGCACCAAAGGGGGCGTGCTGTCGATGTTGATTGACAGCACGCCCCCTTTGGTGGGCGTGCCTGCCAGACGGAGGCGTTCCCATGGGAACACCTACCGTCTCAAGCCGGCCCCACTGACATCACTAGTGATGTCAGTGGGAGTGATTTTGGCTCTGATAGAGCCAAAATCACTCCAGGGCTTGCGGCAGTGAGACCCTACCGCAGGGTCTCCGTCGCAAGCCCGATGGTCGTGATGGTCAAGACCATCGCGACCGTCATCATGGACGCTCGCTATAGCTGTGGGTGGTAACCCACAGCTATGCGAGCGTCCATGAGGACACTCCAAAAAAAGGTAGGAGGGCCCTGATTCAGAGCGAGCGCTCTGGTCAGAGCGTTCAGCTCTGAATCAGGCCCTTAGTTCTCTCGCCTTTTCTTGTGCTCTCTGGAATGCATGTCTGCAGCAAACTGGCTGCCATTAACAATATTTTTACTGTCATCTCCCTTAACCTCCATTCCAAAAACCTGGCTCTTGCTTCCTGTCACCACTTCCCCTGCAGCTCTGTCCTATGGGGCCTATTCTTCTCCCAGACTACCAACCCCATAGGCAGGCAAGTCATGGCATTGGTGTCTTATTGTCTCCCTTCTCACTTTCCGGGTTATTACCTGTAATCAAGAGCCTTTATTAGAACCTGCAGAGGAAGTACTCTCAGTTAAGATAAATGATGATTTATGGTTATGGTTGTAAGTAGATTTCTACAGTGATTGGTTCATGTCACTGTCTTCTGCCGTTCTACTTTCCAACCATACTACACCATAAGTAGCTGCACAGAATTGCCAGTCGCCAATGACTGCTTTGTTATTGGAGGCTGATAATGCTTCTGTCCAACAAAAGCCATGCCCACTTCCCCAACACCAGATATAGGGCCTGATTCAGACCCGTTCACTATTTGCGGTCGTTCGTTCAAAAACAAGGGGTGGCTATTCAAATGATCCGTTCGCAAATTGCAGTCTGTTCACACCTCTAAGTCTGAACGAGCGAGCAAAACATACGCTCGTTTATTTGTTAAAAACGCCCCCTGGCCGCTCGCACCATACGTCATGTCCGCTATTTATTAGATTAATCGAGTACATCGACCAGCGTATGAACTGCTCGCTATTCTTGTGGTTGGTTTTTTCAACCAGTATTTTGCAAGCAGTTCTGAGTTAAAAAAAACCAAGTGACGTGGTCAATGACGCTGCTGGATTAATTATGCACTCCCTTAAAACGCCCGTTTTGACCTTTAAGCACGCCTGCGTTCGGATCTCCACTCCCCATTTTCAAGCACCTTCCCCTGTTACCACCCACATACACCTCATTCTGTCACTCAAAATAGCAGGCATTCGCTATATTGCGAGCACATGAATTTCGGCCGCACTGACTGGTTCGCGCATGCGTATAACGATCCGTACGCATGCGCAGATGTGCGAACATCGCTCGGAACGAGCGTACTGCCGCTAGCGAGTGGCTCTGAATGAGGACCCAAGTGTTTCCAAAACCTCTTACATTGTAAAGCCAGCTGGGCAAGGCCACCTTTACCTCCTGTTTCATGGCAATTGTGTGTAATTTGTTTGTGTCATGATTCCCTTAATGAACAGCACTGCGTAATATGTCTGCACTTTATAAGTAAGAATAAAAAAATATAATAGTCCTGCCTGTGTCCTCTCTCTCTCTCTGTTCCTTCAAATACCCGTTTGTAGTGATGTACCATTTTCCCAGTTCTGCATTTTGACAATTTTGCTGCCTGGAGCTCATTTTTTATTCTCCCCAACATCCTGGATGATCTCAATATTCATATAGATCTCCAACAACTCAGCCACTTTCAAACTTCTCTCCCTCTCTTCCCTCATTGTCCTCTCCCACTATATTTCCTCTATCACCTACATTAATGACCATTCCCTTGATTTATTTCATCCTCTCTTGCTGTATTTCCAATTTTTTTTCCAATTCACCATTCTTGGTCTCTCCCCATCTCCTGCTCCACAGCTATCACCCAACTCAATGTCATCTATTATTCCACATTTGAGCCTCTCCTCTCTCAACACCACTCTCTCATGGCTAAATCCAGCTATCTTCCAGTATAACTGCACTCTCACCTTAGCTACACTCCCAGCCTTCTGCTGTCTACAGTACTGTATACTCCAGGGCTAGCCCCAAGTCTACTTGCACCCTTTGCAAGAATTTTTGGAGCACCCCCCAACCACCACCACCACCACCCGATCCAACTACTGTATGTACATAATGTAAACTATCAAAAAGAGAAAATATACCCCCAACAGGAATAAAATACACACATTGCCACCCACAGGAGAAAAAAAGCAGGTGCAGCTGCATAAAATGTCCCCTTGATGAGAAGAACATATGGGAGGAGCAGAATCTCCTTTAATGTGGCAGCTAACTGTCTGCCTGTACTGTGCTGCTGCCCGACTGCCCTCAATGCACTGCGCGACTGTGTGACCTCCATGACATGAGCCGCATCTGAGCTGGTAGATGAGCCCAGTGTGGCCTGGGCCAGAAGTTTAACCTGGCCAAAAGTTCCGCTGTTGCACCATTCCCCCTATGGTGTGGCGCCCTTGTGCGGCCGATCTACTCATACGGGCCTTGAGCTGAACCTGCTATACCCCAATGTATTTAATTTGATGATTTCCTCAAATTTAAAATCATTATTTGATATTTCAGCTATGCCGTGTACAAGGGATACCAAGGAGGGACATGGGGAGGGGGTGCTGGTACAAAGATGTGCAGTCAGCCTCCAACATAGTGTGGTAATGCCTCCTTAAAAACATCATTTTCTCGAAGGAGCGGCTATTCACGACAAGGCATGTTTCCATATGGTGTGACCATACCTCCTTCATACCAGGGGCACTCTATTATTCCTAGTGACAATGCCAGCGCCTACAGTATTAGCATTAGTTAATGGCAATAATTAATAGCTACTTACCCAACCGTGCTCCACCATCTGCTTAGTATACAGCACATTTCATAATGTTAATTTATGAGGTCTGCCCAGGGGCGTATTTATAATCAGGGCCGGCTCCAGGGTTTGGAGCATCCTGTGCCGGCCCTTGAAGAGGCGCCCTAACATCGCGCGTGGCGCAAAACCAAATTTGGGGTGTGGCCTAATTACCATAGGCCACGCCCCTGTGTGACATTCTTTTGAGGCGTGCCCGCATGGCACGCCTCCAAATAACGTCAGGCTGGGGGTAAAGCCCAGCACTCCATCAGTGACTGGGGGTAAAGCCCAGCCCTCTCCCGTCAGTGAATGGTTGCCGTGCGCATGCACGCGGCATCCATTCACACTGCAGGGGTCTGGCAGTCCCCAACCTCCTGATTTGACCACCCGCTGGCCACTCCGTCCCGCGGGTGGAACAGCGGGACTACTGTCCCGCTGAAATCGGGATGCTGGGGAGGGGTGCCACCCCTCTATGGGTGGCCACCCTGTGCGACCGCACTGGTTGAACACCCCTAGAGCCGGCACCGTTTATAATGGGTGCAGGGTAGGATGTATGGCGCACACGGGCCCCTGAGTCCAGTGGGGCCCACATCACACACCCTGCACCCATATTTAGTTTACTTCCCGCAGTCTTCAGAATGCTGCACTGCAGCACCTGGGCAGCGCTGCAGAGCAGCAAAAATTACAGGGAAAACGGCGGCGGATATTTTCTCAATGATTTGCGCATGCGTAGAGAGGAGGGGGCCCAAGCAGAGGCCCCCTCTTTTCTTAAAAAACTTGGGTCTGCCTCCAATAATAAGGATTCATCACCACAATTCATGGCAATAAGGAATCCTTATTTGCCTGAATGTATTATAATTACCCAGATGCTGGGTCAGGAGCTCCGATAGGAAATCAGTAGAAGTAAAGCAATCGTATCTGCGATCATGTGGATGTGGGAGATATGCCGACTCTTCCAGGGGTGCGGGGGGTTCCCAGAAAAATCGGGAGCCTCCTGCGACTTCTGGGAGAGTAGGCATGTATGGGATTACCTTTCACTTGAAACATCGCACTATTGTGATTGGCATGCGCAAGATCTGTACTGTGCATGTGCAGGTCTCCCCCTGCACGCTGTATCTCAAAGCCCTAGCCTGATTGACAGACTGTGACCATTGGGGGTGGTGAGTGGGCAAGGCCGGCATCCATTCTGGAAAATGACTGCTTTCTGGGAGTCCCACGGCCAGAGTCTGCCCAAGCCCAATATTGTAGGTAAGCAAATATTTTGCAAATATTTTTTACTTTGCCCCCCGAGGTACTGTTGTGCATGTGACCGAAAAATATAAAGAGGCGTGGTCTCGTGGGAAAGGCCATAAACATACCTAAAGCATGTACTCTGCTCCCCCATGTCTCAACGTGACTTCTCCCCACCATATCTTGTATTGTACCCCCATGTATTTTATTATTCTCTCGCTCTCTGTTTTATATTGTCCTTTACTCCCCTCCATGACTTGTATTGTGTCCCCTGTGCCATGTATTGTTCTTGCCAACCCCCCACCCTCTGTCTTATATTGTCCTTCCCCATGTCTCATATTGCCCTCTGTCCCCTGTCATACCTTGTATGGTCTTTCCTTCCTAATGTCTTTTCCACTCTCCCTCACTCCAGCTAATTTGCCCCTGCCTTCTGTCCTCTCCGTGCTGCTCTGTCTCTCCCGTCGCTCTTCAAGGTACTGCAGAGCCGTGGCAGCATCAAAATGCAATCACTCGGCGCTGCTGTATGGTAGTGTCCGGAGGGCGCATATCTGTGCCAGTGGTCGAAGTGGGAATCCTGAAGTGGGGGTATGGAGTCAGCCTGTGTGTGCGCCATTGGCGAGCGCGGAAAAAAACTGTGGCCACGCGTCACAAGGGGCGTGGCTATGCAAAACGGGGATGTGTCAGCATTTTCTTAATGTCTCACGCCACTCCAGCTCATCTTCCTCCTTGTTTTACTTACCCCCTGAACCACTCATTCTCTCTACCCCTTGTTAACTCTGCACTTTTCACTCCCTGCTTCTGGTGACACACAGGGGTGGAGGGGTACACAGAGGAGGTGAGGGATACAGGGGTGGTGGGTACACACATAGGGACAGTGAGGAAGGACAACGCACATATGGGGGAAGTGAGGGAGGACATGGGGACAGTGAGGGAGGACAACGCACACAGGGGGACAGGGCGGGAAGACAGTACACACTTGGGGACAGTGAGGGAGGACAGTACACGCATGGGGAAAGTGAGAGAGGACAGTACACACATGGAGACAATGAATGAGGACAGTACACACATGGAGTCAATGAATGAGGACAGTACACACGGGGACAGGGAGGGAGTACTGTATATGCACAAGGGAACAGGGAGAGAGGACTGTATATACACTAGGGGTGAGCGGGTTCGGATTTCTGAAATCCGAACCCCCCCGAGCCCCCCCGATCCGAGTCCGATCCGAGTCAGGCTCGACTGTTCCCGCCTGACTCGGATCTGAAATCGAGGCAAAACGTCATCATCCCGCCTTCCGAGTCTCGCGGGTTTTGGATCCTATATAAGTTACCCGCGTCGGCGCCATTTTCTCACTCGGCTGTGGACAGTGAAGAGGGAGGGTGGGAGTTAGGGCTGGCTGGGCTGTGTAGTGTAGTGTAGTGTAGTGCTGCTGTTGTCCACTACTTCAAAGTCCATAGGGGCTGGCTGTGTTGTGCTGTGCTGCTGTTGTTAATAGGGGCTGTGTCCACTACTTCAAAGTCCATAGGGGCTGGCTGGACTGTGTTGTCCACTCCAAAGTCCTGTGCAGTGTCCCAGTCCTAAAGGGGTGCTGTAGTGTTGTCCAGGGGGTGCTCTGTCCATCAGGGGTGCTCCCACCAAGTGCTAAAAAAATAATATATTTTCTGTGTTTGTGAATTGTGTGCGCAGTAGCCGCACGTGCATCAACAAAGTAGTGCCAAGCGTGCGCCTGTGTCATAAGTAAAGGGCCGGCTGGCTTGACCGTTAAAGGGTGCTGTAACCCCCAAAGTACACTCCAGTCCAAACCAAAAAAAAAAATATTTTCTGTGTTTGTGAATTGTGTGCGCAGTAGCCGCAGGTGCATCAACAAAGTAGTGCCAAGCGTGCGCCTGTGTCATAAGTAAAGGGCCGGCTGGCTTGACCGTTAAAGGGTGCTGTAACCCCCAAAGTACACTCCAGTCCAAACCAAAAAAAAAATTATTTTCTGTGTTTGTGAATTGTGTGCGCAGTAGCCGCACGTGCATCAACAAAGTAGTGCCAAGCGTGCGCCTGTGTCATAAGTAAAGGGCCGGCTGGCTTGACTGTTAAAGGGTGCTGTAACCCCCAAAGTACACTCCAGTCCAAACCAAAAAAATATATATTTTCTGTGTTTGTGAATTGTGTGCGCAGTAGACGCACGTGCATCAACAAAGTAGTGCCAAGTGTGCGCCTGTGTCATAAGTAAAGGGCCGGCTGGCTTGACCATTAAAGGGTGCTGTAACCCCCAAAGTACACTCCAGTCCAAACCAAAAAAAAAAATATTTTCTGTGTTTGTGAATTGTGTGCGCAGTAGCCGCACGTGCATCAACAAAGTAGTGCCAAGCGTGCGCCTGTGTCATAAGTAAAGGGCCGGCTGGCTTGACCATTAAAGGGTGCTGTAACCCCCAAAGTACACCCCAAAGTACAGTCCAAACCAAAAAAAAAATTATTTTCTGTGTTTGTGAATTGTGTGCGCAGTAGCCGCACGTGCATCAACAAAGGAGCAGCGCCAAGCGTGCGCCTGTGTCCCATAAGTAAAGAGCCGGCTGGCTCATTTCTTAAAGGCTGGTGTAACCCACAAAGTGCACTACTCTCCAGCAAAAATAAAAAAATATTTTCTGTGTTTAGCCGCACGTATATATCAAATCGATATAACATAAATGGAGGACCAAACTTTCTCCGATAAAAATAAAATAGAGAAAGATCAAGAACCACTTCCTCCTAGTGCTGAAGCTGCTGCCACTAGTCATAACATAGACGATAACATGCCATCAACGTCGTCTGCCAAGGCCGATGCCCAATGTCATAATAGAGGGCACATACAATCCCAAATGACAAAGTTCAGGAAAATGACCTTGAAAAAAATCATTTAAATCAGCTGAAGAGAAACGTAAACTTGCCAATATGCCATTTACGACACGGAGTGGCAAGGAACGGCTAAGGTCGATCCCTAGTATGTTCATGACTAGTGGTTCAGCTTCACATGACGATGGAAGCCCTCCTCCCACTAAAAAAATCAAAAGAGTTAAGCTGGCAAAAGCACAGCGAAGAACTGTGCTTTCTAAGAAGATATCACAAATCCAAGTGTGGTGGTGGTTGCGATGCCTGACCTTCCCAGCACTGGACAGGAAGAGGTGGCTCTTTCCACCATTTGCACGCCCCCTGCAAGTGCTGAAAGGAGCACCCACAGTCCACTTGCTGATATGCAAATTGAAGATGTCACTGTTGAAGTACAACAGGATGAGGATACTGGTGTAGCTGGCGCTGAGGAGGAAGTTGGCGAGGAGGATTCTGATGGTGATGTGGTTTGTTTAAATCAGGCTCCGGGGGAGACAGTTGTTGTCCGTGGGATGAAAAAGCCCATCACGGTCATGCCTGGGCAGAAGACCAAACATTCCACCTCTTTGGTCTGGCAATATTTCTATCCAAATCCGGACAACAACTGACTTGCCATATGTACCTTATGTAAAGGTGGAATAAGTAGGGGTAGGGACGTTAACCACCTAGGAACATCCTCCCTTATACGGCACCTGCAGCGCGTTCATAATAAGTTACTGTCAAGTTCAGAAACTTTGGCTAAGACCGTAAGCAGTCCAGGGACACCTAAATCCCGTTGTCCTGTTGTATCCAAGCGCCTGCAAACCACACCGTCAACTCCCTCCTCGTCAATTTCCTCCTTAGTCAGGATCGGAAGTAGTCCTGCAGGCCATGTCACTGGCATAACTGACTCTCCTATCCCGGATTCCTCCGGAGGATCCTGCATTGCTACGCCTCCTGCTGCCGCTGCTGCTGTTGCTGCTGCTGGGAGTCGTTCATCATCCCAGAGAGGAAGTAGGAACACCACTACTTTTACTAAACAATTGACCCTCCAACAGTCCTTAGCGAGGAGGATGAAGTACGACAGCAGTCATCCTGAAGCAAAACGTATAACTGAGGCCTTGACTGCTATGTTGGTGTTAGACGTGCGTCCGGTATCCGCCATTAGTGCAGTGGGATTTAGACAATTGCTGGAGGTAGTGTGTCCCCGGTTCCAAATCCCGTCTAGATTCCACTTCACTAGGCAGGCGATACCGAGACTGTACAGAAACGTCAGAAAAAGTGTCCTCAGTGTCCTGAAAAATGCTGTTGCACCCAATGTCCACCTAACCACGGACATGTGGACAAGTGGAACAGGGCAGACTAAGGACTATATGACTGTGACAGCCCACTGGGTAGATGTATCACCTTACGCAGCAACAGCAGCAGCGTCACCAGTCGCAGCATCTCAGAAACGCCAGCTCGTTCCAAGGCAGGCTACGCTGTGTATCACCGGTTTCAGTAAGAGGCACACCGCCGACAACCTCTTAGAGAAACTGAGGGAAATCATCGCCCAGTGGCTTACCCCACTTAGACTCTCCTGGGGATTTGTGATATCTGACAACGCCACCAATATTGTGCGGGCATTACATCTGGGCAAATTCCAGCACGTCCCATGTTTTGCTCACACAATAAACTTGGTGGTGCAGAATTTTCTGAAAAGTGACAGGGGCGTGCAGGAGACGCTTTGGGTGGCCCGAAAAATTTCAGGCCACTTTCGCCATTCAGCGACTGCGTGCCGAAGACTGGAGCGCCAGCAAACACTCTTGAACCTGCCCCGCCATCACCTGAAGCAAGAGGTTGTGACGCGGTGGAACTCAACCCTCTATATGCTTCAGAGGATGGAGGAGCAGCAAAAGGCCATTCAAGCCTATACATCCACCTGTGACATAGGCAAAGGAGGGGGTATGCACCTGACTCAAGCGCAGTGGAGAATGATTTCCGTGTTGTGCAAGCTTCTCCAGCCCTTCGAACTTGCCACACGTGAAGTCAGTTCAGACACTGCCAGCTTGAGTCAGGTCATTCCCCTCATCAGGCTTTTGCAGAAGCAGCTGGAGAAAGTGAAGGAGGAGCTAAGACGGAGCGATTCCGCTCGGCATGTGGGACTTGTGGATGAAGCCCTTCATTCGCTTTGCCAGGATTCCAGGGTGGTCAATCTGTTGAAATCAGACCACTACATTTTGGCCACCGTGCTCGATCCTAGGTTTAAAGCCTATGTGGAGTCTTTCTTTCCGGCTGACACAAGCCTGCAGAGGTGCAAAGACCTGCTGGTGAACACACTGTCAGCTGAAGCGGAACGTGACACGTCAACAGCTCCTTCTTCATTTTCTCCCGCAACTGGGGCTGCCAGGAAAAAACTTAGGTATCCTAAGCAACTCGCTGGCGGTGATGCAGGGCAGGCAGGACCAAGTTTGGACATCTGGTCCGGACTGAAGGACCTGGCAACAATTTCTGACATGTCTACTGTCACTGCATATGATACTGTCACCATTGACAGAATGGTGGAGGATTACATCGGTGACAGCATCCAAGTAGGTATGTCAGACAGTCCATACCTGTACTGGCAGGAAAAAGAGGCAATTTGGAGGCCCCTGTACAAACTGGCTCTATTTTACCTGAGTTGCCCCCCCTCCAGTGTGTACTCCGAAAGAGTGTTTAGTGCAGCCGGGAACCTTGTCAGCGAAAGGCGTAGGAGGTTGCTTCCACAGAATGTGGAGAAGATGATGTTCATCAAAATGAATTATCAGCTCTTCCAGGGAGACCAGCCTCCAGAAGGTACAGAGGGACCTGTGGTGGTGGATTCAAGTGGGGACGAGTTAATACTTTGTGAGGATGAGGATGTACACACTGAAGAGGGTGAGGAATCGGTGGATGAGGAGGATGAGGATGACATCTTGCCTCCGTAGAGCCAGTTTGTGCAGGGACACATTAATTGCCAGCTTGTTTTGTGGGGGCCCAAACGAACCAATCATTTCAGCCACAGTTGTGTGGCAGACCCTGGCGCTGAAATGATTGGTTTGATAAAGTGTGCATGTCCTGTTTATACAACATAAGGGTGGGTGGGAGGGCCCAAGGACAATTCCATCTTGCACCTCTTTTTTTTCTTTGCACTATGTACAGTTTGGGGCCTAGTTTTTCAAACTGCCATCCTGTCTGCCACTGCAGTATCACGCCTAGATGGGTCACGTGTTTGTGCCGCCCACTCGTGTCGCTTAGCATAGTCATCCAGCTACCTCGGTGCAACCTTTTGGACATAAAAACACTATTGTGAGGTGTGAGGTGTTCAGAATAGACTGGAAATTAGTGGAAATTAAGGTTATTGAGGTTAATAATAGCATAGGGGCAGAAAAACCTACAAATTCTGTGATTTTAGCTGTTTTTATGCTTTTTTTAAAAAAAATACAGATCCAAAACACAAAACCCAGAACCCAAAACACGGAAGGGTGGTTTGGGCAAAACCAATCCAGATCCAAAACACGAAGAAAGATCCAGATCCAAAACCAAAACACAAAACACGAAAAGTGTCCGGTGCACACCCCTAATATATATATATATATATAGATATATATAATATATTAGGGGTGAGCGGGTTCGGATTTCTGAAATCCGAACCCCCCCGAGCCCCCCCGATCTGAGTCCGATCCGAGTCAGGCTCGACTTTTCCCGCCTGACTCGGATCTGAAATCGAGGCAAAACGTCATCATTCCGCCTTCCGAGTCTCGCGGGTTTTGGATCCTATATAAGGTACCCGCGTCGGCGCCATTTTCTCACTCGTCTGTGGACAGTGAAGAGGGAGGGTGGGAGTTAGGGCTGTGTAGTGTAGTGTAGTGTAGTGCTGCTGTTGTCCACTACTTCAAAGTCCATAGGGGCTGGCTGTGTTGTGCTGTGCTGCTGTTGTTAATAGGGGCTGTGTCCACTACTTCAAAGTCCATAGGGGCTGGCTGGACTGTGTTGTGCAGTCAGTTCTCCATAGGGGCTGTGTCCACTCCAAAGTCCTGTGCAGTGTCCCAGTCCTAAAGGGGTGCTGTAGTGTTGTCCAGGGGGTGCACTGTCCATCAGGGGTGCTCCCCCCAAATGCTAAAAAAATAATATATTTTCTGTGTTTGTGAATTGTGTGCGCAGTAGCCGCACGTGCATCAACAAAGCAGTGACAAGCGTGCGCCTGTGTCATAAGTAAAGGGCCGGCTGGCTTGACCGTTAAAGGGTGCTGTAACCCCCAAAGTACACTCCAGTCCAAACCAAAAAAATTATTATTTTCTGTGTTTGTGAATTGTGTGCGCAGTAGCCGCACGTGCATCAACCAAGTAGTGCCAAGCGTGCGCCTGTGTCATAAGTAAAGGGCCGGCTGGCTTGACCGTTAAAGGGTGCTGTAACCCCCGAAAGTACACTCCAGTCCAAACCAAAAAAAAAATTATTTTCTGTGTTTGTGAATTGTGTGCGCAGTAGCCGCACGTGCATCAACAAAGTAGTGCCAAGCGTGCGCCTGTGTCATAAGTAAAGGGCCGGCTGGCTTGACCGTTAAGGGTGCAGTAACCCCCGAAAGTACACTCCAGTCCAAACCAAAAAAAAAATAATTTTCTGTGTTTGTGAATTGTGTGCGCAGTAGCCGCACGTGCATCAACAAAGTAGTGCCAAGCGTGCGCCTGTGTCATAAGTAAGGGGCCGGCTGGCTTGACCGTTAAAGGGTGCTGTAACCCCCAAAGTACACTCCAGTCCAAACCAAAAAAAAAATTATTTTCTGTGTTTGTGAATTGTGTGCGCAGTAGCCGCACGTGCATCAACAAAGTAGTGCCAAGCGTGCGCCTGTGTCATAAGTAAAGGGCCGGCTGGCTTGACCGTTAAAGGGTGCTGTAACCCCCAAAGTACACTCCAGTCCAAACCAAAAAAAAAATTATTTTCTGTGTTTGTGAATTGTGTGCGCAGTAGCCGCACGTGCATCAACAAAGTAGTGCCAAGCGTGCGCCTGTGTCATAAGTAAAAGGGCCGGCTGGCTTGACCGTTAAGGGTGCTGTAACCCCCGAAAGTACACTCCAGTCCAAACCAAAAAAAAAATTATTTTCTGTGTTTGTGAATTGTGTGCGCAGTAGCCGCACGTGCATCAACAAAGTAGTGCCAAGCGTGCGCCTGTGTCATAAGTAAAGGGCCGGCTGGCTTGACCATTAAAGGGTGCTGTAACCCCCGAAAGTACACTCCAGTCCAAACCAAAAAAAAAAATATTTTCTGTGTTTGTGAATTGTGTGCGCAGTAGCCGCACGTGCATCAACAAAGTAGTGCCAAGCGTGCGCCTGTGTCATAAGTAAAGGGCCGGCTGGCTTGACCGTTAAAGGGTGCTGTAACCCCCAAAGTACACTCCAGTCCAAACCAAAAAAAAAATTATTTTCTGTGTTTGTGAATTGTGTGCGCAGTAGCCGCACGTGCATCAACAAAGTAGTGCCAAGCGTGCGCCTGTGTCATAAGTAAAGGGCCGGCTGGCTTGACCGTTAAGGGTGCTGTAACCCCCGAAAGTACACTCCAGTCCAAACCAAAAAAAAAATTATTTTCTGTGTTTGTGAATTGTGTGTGCAGTAGCCGCACGTGCATCAACAAAGTAGTGCCAAGCGTGCGCCTGTGTCATAAGTAAAGGGCCGGCTGGCTTGACCGTTAAAGGGTGCTGTAACCCCCAAAGTACACTCCAGTCCAAACCAAAAAAAAAATTATTTTCTGTGTTTGTGAATTGTGTGCGCAGTAGCCGCACGTGCATCAACAAAGTAGTGCCAAGCGTGCGCCTGTGTCATAAGTAAAGGGCCGGCTGGCTTGACCGTTAAAGGGTGCTGTAACCCCCAAAGTACACTCCAGTCCAAACCAAAAAAAAAAATATTTTCTGTGCTTGTGAATTGTGTGCGCAGTAGCCGCACGTGCATCAACAAAGTAGTGCCAAGCGTGCGCCTGTGTCATAAGTAAAGGGCCAGCTGGCTTGACCGTTAAGGGTGCTGTAACCCCCGAAAGTACACTCCAGTCCAAACCAAAAAAAAAATTATTTTCTGTGTTTGTGAAATGTGTGTGCGCAGTAGCCGCACGTGCATCAACAAAGTAGTGCCAAGCGTGCGCCTGTGTCATAAGTAAAGGGCCGGCTGGCTTGACCGTTAAGGGTGCTGTAACCCCCGAAAGTACACTCCAGTCCAAACCAAAAAAAAAATTATTTTCTGTGTTTGTGAATTGTGTGCGCAGTAGCCGCACGTGCATCAACAAAGTAGTGCCAAGCGTGCGCCTGTGTCATAAGTAAAGGGCCGGCTGGCTTGACCATTAAAGGGTGCTGTAACCCCCGAAAGTACACTCCAGTCCAAACCAAAAAAAAAATTATTTTCTGTGTTTGTGAATTGTGTGCGCAGTAGCCGCACGTGCATCAACAAAGTAGTGCCAAGCGTGCGCCTGTGTCATAAGTAAAGGGCCGGCTGGCTTGACCGTTAAAGGGTGCTGTAACCCCCAAAGTACACTCCAGTCCAAACCAAAAAAAAAATTATTTTCTGTGTTTGTGAATTGTGTGCGCAGTAGCCGCACGTGCATCAACAAAGTAGTGCCAAGCGTGCGCCTGTGTCATAAGTAAAGGGCCGGCTGGCTTGACCGTTAAAGGGTGCTGTAACCCCCGAAAGTACACTCCAGTCCAAACCAAAAAAAAAATTATTTTCTGTGTTTGTGAATTGTGTGCGCAGTAGCCGCACGTGCATCAACAAAGTAGTGCCAAGCGTGCGCCTGTGTCATAAGTAAAGGGCCGGCTGGCTTGACCGTTAAGGGTGCTGTAACCCCCGAAAGTACACTCCAGTCCAAACCAAAAAAAAAATTATTTTCTGTGTTTGTGAATTGTGTGCGCAGTAGACGCACGTGCATCAACAAAGTAGTGTAAAGCGTGCGCCTGTGTCATAAGTAAAGGGCCGGCTGGCTTGACCGTTAAGGGTGCTGTAACCCCCGAAAGTACACTCCAGTCCAAACCAAAAAAAAAATGATTTTCTGTGTTTGTGAATTGTGTGTGCAGTAGCCGCACGTGCATCAACAAAGTAGTGCCAAGCGTGCGCCTGTGTCATAAGGAAAGGGCCGGCTGGCTTGACCGTTAAAGGGTGCTGTAACCCCCAAAGTACACTCCAGTCCAAACCAAAAAAAAAATTATTTTCTGTGTTTGTGAATTGTGTGCGCAGTAGCCGCACGTGCATCAACAAAGTAGTGCCAAGCGTGCGCCTGTGTCATAAGTAAAGGGCCGGCTGGCTTGACCGTTAAGGGTGCTGTAACCCCCAAAGTACACTCCAGTCCAAACCAAAACAAAAAATATTTTCTGTGCTTGTGAATTGTGTGCGCAGTAGCCGCACGTGCATCAACAAAGTAGTGCCAAGCGTGCGCCTGTGTCATAAGTAAAGGGCCGGCTGGCTTGACCGTTAAGGGTGCTGTAACCCCTGAAAGTACACTCCAGTCCAAACCAAAAAAAAAATTATTTTCTGTGTTTGTGAAATGTGTGCGCAGTAGCCGCACGTGCATCAACAAAGTAGTGCCAAGCGTGCGCCTGTGTCATAAGTAAAGGGCCGGCTGGCTTGACCGTTAAGGGTGCTGTAACCCCCGAAAGTACACTCCAGTCCAAACCAAAAAAAAAATTATTTTCTGTGTTTGTGAATTGTGTGCGCAGTAGCCGCACGTGCATCAACAAAGTAGTGCCAAGCGTGCGCCTGTGTCATAAGTAAAGGGCCGGCTGGCTTGACCGTTAAAGGGTGCTGTAACCCCCGAAAGTACACTCCAGTCCAAACCAAAAAAAAAATAATTTTCTGTGTTTGTGAATTGTGTGCGCAGTAGCCGCACGTGCATCAACAAAGTAGTGCCAAGCGTGTGCCTGTGTCATAAGTAAAGGGCCGGCTGGCTTGACCGTTAAAGGGTGCTGTAACCCCCAAAGTACACTCCAGTCCAAACCAAAAAAAAAATTATTTTCTGTGTTTGTGAATTGTGTGCGCAGTAGCCGCACTTGCATCAACAAAGTAGTGCCAAGCGTGCGCCTGTGTCATAAGTAAAGGGCCGGCTGGCTTGACCGTTAAAGGGTGCTGTAACCCTCGAAAGTACACTCCAGTCCAAACCCAAAAAAAAATTATTTTCTGTGTTTGTGAATTGTGTGCGCAGTAGCCGCACGTGCATCAACAAAGTAGTGCCAAGCGTGCGCCTGTGTCATAAGTAAAG
This sequence comes from Taudactylus pleione, assembly GCA_031769625.1. Classification (NCBI taxonomy): domain Eukaryota; kingdom Metazoa; phylum Chordata; class Amphibia; order Anura; family Myobatrachidae; genus Taudactylus; species Taudactylus pleione. The sequence continues at coordinate 293,613 of JAUIMM010000288.1, forward strand.
GGCCGGCTGGCTTGACCGTTAAGGGTGCTGTAACCCCCGAAAATACACTCCAGTCCAAACCAAAAAAAAAATTATTTTCTGTGTTTGTGAATTGTGTGCGCAGTAGCCGCACGTGCATCAACAAAGTAGTGCCAAGCGTGCGCCTGTGTCATAAGTAAAGGGCCGGCTGGCTTGACCGTTAAAGGGTGCTGTAACCCCCAAAGTACACTCCAGTCCAAACCAAAAAAAAAATAATTTTCTGTGTTTGTGAATTGTGTGCGCAGTAGCCGCACGTGCATCAACAAAGTAGTGCCAAGCGTGCGCCTGTGTCATAAGTAAAGGGCCAGCTGGCTTGACCGTTAAGGGTGCTGTAACCCCCGAAAGTACACTCCAGTCCAAACCAAAAAAAAATTATTTTCTGTGTTTGTGAATTGTGTGCGCAGTAGCCGCACGTGCATCAACAAAGTAGTGCCAAGCGTGCGCCTGTGTCATAAGTAAAGGGCCGGCTGGCTTGACCGTTAAAGGGTGCTGTAACCCCCAAAGTACACTCCAGTCCAAACAAAAAAAAAAATTATTTTCTGTGTTTGTGAATTGTGTGCGCAGTAGCCGCACATGCATCAACAAAGTAGTGCCAAGCGTGCGCCTGTGTCATAAGTAAAGGGCCGGCTGGCTTGACCGTTAAGGGTGCTGTAACCCCCAAAAGTACACTCCAGTCCAAACCAAAAAAAAAATTATTTTCTGTGTTTAGCCGCACGTATATATCAAATTGATATAACATAAATGGAGGACCAAACTTTCTCCGATAAAAATAAAATAGAGAGAGATCAAGAACCACTTCCTCCTAGTGCTGAAGCTGCTGCCACTGGTCATGACATAGACAATAACATGCCATCAACGTCATCTGCCAAGGCCGATGCCCAATGTCATAGTAGAGGGCACATACAATCCCAAATGGCAAAGTTCAGGAAAATGACCTTGAAAAAGACATTTAAATCAGCTGAAGAGAAACGTAAACTTGCCAATATGCCATATACGACACGGAGTGGCAAGGAACGGCTAAGGTCGATCCCTATGTTCATGACTAGTGGTTCAGCTTCACATGACGATGGAAGCCCTCCTCCCACTAAAAAAATCAAAAGAGTTAAGCTGGCAAAAGCACAGCGAAGAACTGTGCTTTCTAAGAAGATATCACAAATCCCCAAGGAGAGTCCAAGTGTGGTGGTGGTTGCGATGCCTGACCTTCCCAGCACTGGACGGGAAGAGGTGGCTCTTTCCACCATTTGCACGCCCCCTGCAAGTGCTGAAAGGAGCACCCACAGTCCACTTGCTGATATGCAAATTGAAGATGTCACTGTTGAAGTACAACAGGATGAGGATACTGGTGTAGCTGGCGCTGAGGAGGAAGTTGGCGAGGAGGATTCTGATGGTGATGTGGTTTGTTTAAATCAGGCTCCGGGAGAGACAGTTGTTGTCCGTGGGATGAAAAAGCCCATCACGGTCATGCCTGGGCAGAAGACCAAACATTCCACCTCTTTGGTCTGGCAATATTTCTATCCAAATCCGGACAACAACTGTCTTGCCATATGTACCATATGTAAAGGTGAAATAAGTAGGGGTAGGGACGTCAACCACCTAGGAACATCCTCCCTTATACGGCACCTGCAGCGCGTTCATAAAAAGTTACTGTCAAGTTCAGAAACTTTGGCTAAGACCGTAAGCAGTCCAGGGACACCTAAATCCCGTTGTCCTGTTGTATCCAAGCGCCTGCAAACCACACCATCAACTCCCTCCTCGTCAATTTCCTCCTTAGTCAGGATCGGAAGTAGTCCTGCAGGCCATGTCACTGGCATGACTGACTCTCCTATCCCGGATTCCTCCGGAGGATCCTGCATTGCTACGCCTACTGCTGCCGCTGCTGCTGTTGCTGCTGCTGGGAGTCGTTCATCATCCCAGAGAGGAAGTAGGAACACCACTACTTTTACTAAACAATTGACCCTCCAACAGTCCTTAGCGAGGAGGATGAAGTACGACAGCAGTCATCCTGAAGCAAAACGTATAACTGATGCCTTGACTGCTATGTTGGTGTTAGACGTGCGTCCGGTATCCGCCATTAGTGCAGTGGGATTTAGACAATTGATGGAGGTAGTGTGTCCCCGGTTCCAAATTCCGTCTAGATTCCACTTCACTAGGCAGGCGATACCGAGACTGTACAGAAACGTCAGAAAAAGTGTCCTCAGTGTCCTGAAAAATGCCGTTGTACACAATGTCCACTTAACCACGGACATGTGGACAAGTGGAACAGGGCAGACTAAGGACTATATGACTGTGACAGCCCACTGGGTAGATGTATCACCTTACGCAGCAACAGCAGCAGCGTCACCAGTAGCAGCATCTCAGAAACGCCAGCTCGTTCCAAGGCAGGCTACGCTGTGTATCACCGGTTTCAGTAAGAGGCACACCGCCGACAACCTCTTAGAGAAACTGAGGGAAATCATCGCCCAGTGGCTTACCCCACTTAGACTCTCCTGGGGATTTGTGATATCTGACAACGCCACCAATATTGTGCGGGCATTACATCTGGCAAATTCCAGCACGTCCCATGTTTTGCTCACACAATAAACTTGGTGGTGCAGAATTTTCTGAAAAGCGACAGGGGCGTGCAGGAGACGCTTTGGGTGGCCCGAAAAATTTCTGGCCACTTTCGCCATTCAGCGACTGCGTGCCGAAGACTGGAGCGGCAGCAAACACTCTTGAACCTGCCCCGCCATCACCTGAAGCAAGAGGTTGTGACGCGGTGGAACTCAACCCTCTATATGCTTCAGAGGATGGAGGAGCAGCAAAAGGCCATACAAGCCTATACATCCACCTATGACATAGGCAAAGGAGGGGGCATGCACCTGACTCAAGCGCAGTGGAGAATGATTTCCGTGTTGTGCAAGGTTCTCCAGCCCTTCGAACTTGCCACACGTGAAGTCAGTTCAGACACTGCCAGCTTGAGTCAGGTCATTCCCCTCATCAGGCTTTTGCAGAAGCAGCTGGAGAAAGTGAAGGAGGAGCTAAGACGGAGCGATTCCGCTCGGCATGTGGGACTTGTGGATGAAGCCCTTCATTTGCTTTGCCAGGATTCCAGGGTGGTCAATCTGTTGAAATCAGACCACTACATTTTGGCCACCGTGCTCGATCCTAGGTTTAAAGCCTATGTGGTGTCTCTCTTTCCGGCCAACACAAGCCTGCAGAGGTGCAAAGACCTGCTGGTGAACACACTGTCAGCTGAAGCGAACGTGACACGTCAACGTCTCCTTCTTCATTTTCTCCCGCAACTGGGGCTGCCAGGAAAAAACTTAGGTATCCTAAGCAACCCGCTGGCGGTGATGCAGGGCAGGCAGGACCAAGTTTGGACATCTGGTCTGGACTGAAGGACCTGGCAACAATTTCTGACATGTCTACTGTCACTGCATATGATACTGTCACCATTGACAGAATGGTGGAGGATTACATCGGTGACAGCATCCAAGTAGGCATGTCAGACAGTCCATACCTGTACTGGCAGGAAAAAGAGGCAATTTGGAGGCCCCTGTACAAACTGGCTCTATTTTACCTGAGTTGCCCCCCCTCCAGTGTGTACTCCGAAAGAGTGTTTAGTGCAGCCGGGAACCTTGTCAGCGAAAGGCGTAGGAGGTTGCTTCCACAGAATGTGGAGAAGATGATGTTCATCAAAATGAATTATCAGCTCTTCCAGGGAGACCAGCCTCCAGAAGGTACAGAGGGACCTGTGGTGGTGGATTCAAGTGGGGTCGAGTTAATACTTTGTGAGGATGAGGATGTACACACTGAAGAGGGTGAGGAATCGGTGGATGAGGAGGATGAGGATGACATCTTGCCTCCGTAGAGCCAGTTTGTGCAGGGACACATTAATTGCCAGCTTGTTTTGTGGGGGCCCAAACGAACCAATCATTTCAGCCACAGTTGTGTGGCAGACCCTGGCGCTGAAATGATTGATTTGTTAAAGTGTGCATGTCCTGTTTATACAACATAAGGGTGGGTGGGAGGGCCCAAGGACAATTCCATCTTGCACCTCTTTTTTTTCTTTGCATTATGTACAGTTTGGGGCCTAGTTTTTCTAACTGCCATCCTGTCTGCCACTGCAGTGTCACTCCTAGATGGGTCACGTGTTTGTGCCGCCCACTCGTGTCGCTTAGCATAGTCATCCAGCTACCTCGGTGCAACCTTTTGGACATAAAAACACTATTGTGAGGTGTGAGGTGTTCAGAATAGACTGGAAATGAGTGGAAATTAAGGTTATTGAGGTTAATAATAGCATAGGAGCAGAAAAACCTACAAATTCTGTGATTTTAGCTGTTTTTATGCTTGTTTTCAAAAAAATCCAGATCCAAAACACAAAACCCAGAACCCAAAACACGGAAGGGTGGTTTTGGCAAAACCAATCCAGATCCAAAACACGAAGAAAGATCCAGATCCAAAACCAAAACACAAAACACGAAAGGTGGCCGGTGCACACCCCTAATATATATATATATATATATAGATATATATATAGATATATATATATAGATATAGATATATAGTGTTCACTCTAGCTCCGGTGGCAGGCAGGGCGCCGGAGCTAGAGAGGGCAACTTTGTGCGCGCGTCGAAGGCGTGCGGCTGTGAAAAGGGGGTGTGTCTATAAGACGAGTCCTCTTTTCGTCATACTTGGGGGCGTGCCTGGCACTTACGGACACGCCGGGCAGCCCCCAAGCACTGCAGACAGTGAGAATAGATGCCGGGAGCATGCGCCCGGCGTCTATTCTCCGTTGGTGACTGGGTCACCGCACATTTCTCCACCCACAGGACACTGCGACCCGTGGGTGAAGACGGCACCTGCAGGCTGTGAGGGCAGGACACTTTTTGCCCTCCTTCTGGAGGGCAGGGTGCTTTTTGCCCTCCAGAAGGAGGGCAGGGCGCCGCGCCCCGCTAAAACAGCCTAGCGGGAACACTATATATATATATATATATATATATACTGTGTTTGTGACCCGGTGACCTGGCGGTGACCGGGTCACCGCACATTTCTCCACCCGCAGGACACTGCTACCCACGGGTAAAGACGGCACCCGCAGGCTGTGAGGGCAGGGCACTTTTTGCCCTCCTTCTGGAGGACAGGGTGCTTTTTGCCCTCCAGAAGGAGGGCAGGGCGCCACGCCCCGCTAAAACAGCCTAGTGGGAATGCTATATATATACTGTGTTTGTATAAATATATATATATATATATATATATATATATGATATTTAAGGTGTCCTTTGTGTTTGTGTTACTTCTATATCATGCACACTGACATTTATGTAGGTTGCACATGTAGTAATTAGTTATTTAGAGGTGCTTATGCTATTTATAGAAAATGTGTGTCTATAGAGAGATCTGTCTGTCTATAGCAAACAAATATTGCGCTAATTCTGATCCTGACAAAATGTGAAAATGGAACAGGTCACAGAATTGATTGCTTTTGGTATGATCAACTCTCCTTCAGTTGAAACCACCGTATCAGTCCTAGGACCAAAGAATTTTGTGGCTGGCATCTCTCCGAGTAATTTAGCCGAATCCACTAGTATCACAGGAACGTCACTGCTCCAAGCGCGGCTTGGTGTTGTGACGCTGACGTGTTTGCCCACAGAAGCCTGGTGTATTGTTGGTGGTGTCTCTGGTTGTCTAACCCTGACCCCTTATCTTCCCCCTAACCCACCTTTCCCGCAGCCTAACCCTAACCCTTCCCCCCCACAGCCTAACCCTGATCCTTCCGCCCGTAGCCTAACCCTAACCCTCTTCCACGCAGCCTAACCCTTATCCTCCCTCCCCCCGCAGCCTAACCGTGATCCTTCCATCTTCAGCCTAACCCTGATCCTTCTCCCCATAGCCTAACCCTTATCCCCCCCCCCCGCAGCCTAACCGTGATCCTTCCGTCTGCAGCCTAACCCTGATCCTTCCCCCACAGCCTAACCCTGATCCTTCCCCCCCTACAGCCTAACTCTGATCCTTCCGCCCGCAACCTAACCCTAACCCTCTTCCCCAAAGCCTAAAGCTGGGTACACATTAGACAATATTTACCCAACACTATCTCGTAAGCAATGGGACCCAGCGGGGGTGCCGGCATCAGTAAGTGCATACACACTTGCCGATGCTTGCAGCGACGGAGCAACGGCAGGGGGTAGCGGAGGCCATGCTGCATTCGGCACCATAGCATCGCTAGCAACATCCTCAGATCTTTCTGCATGTACAAAAGATCTGAGAATGCGACGGATGACCAGCGGGAGCGTGCATTGGCATTGTGCGTTTACACTGGACGATATGAATGGTTTGTTGTTCTGATGAGGTGGAATTGGCCAAATCACTTAAGATATTGTCTAGTGTGTACCCAGCTGAATCCCTGCCTCCCTCCCACAGCCTAACCTTAACCCTTCCCCCTGCAGCCTAACCTTAACCCTTCCCCCTGCAGCCTAACCCTAACCCTCCAACCTGCAGCCTAACCTTAGCAATCCCCCCGCAGCCTAATCTTAACCCTCCCCCCATACCCTCCCCCCAATAGCCTAACCTTAACCCTCCCCTCCATAGCCTAACCTTAACCATCCCCCATGCAGCCTAACCCTAACTTTCCCCCTAGTGCCTAACCTTAACCCACCCCCCTGCAGCCTAACCGTAACCCTTCCTCCGCAGCCTAACCTTAACCCCCCCCGCAGCCTAACCTTAACCCTCCCCCCTACAGCCTAACCCTAACTTTCCCCCTTGTGCCTAACCTTAAAACTATCCCTCCCCCTAAACCTAACACCATCGGGATTGTGGCGGTATAATGAGCGCCGGCATCTTGACGCCGGGGATGTCAACTACATCCACTCTGTATGAATTTACTATACTAGTTTTATTTTCAACTGCCAATATTGGTACGCATGCCGTATTTCAGTGTTTTATGATTGCAATAAATTATTTTACTCTTTGATGCACAATGTGGTGTCCACATCTTGTGCTTTGGTTTTAGAATATATCATAGTTGCGTCCAATTCAGGATCAGGCTGTATGAGGAGGAATCCCACCCCTCTCGATAGTACCTGCCCCCTCATCAGACCACGCCCCAATTAGGGCTGCTTCCAGAAATTTCCCGGGCTGGTTTTCCATCCCAATCCGCCCCTGATGGACCCGGACATCTGCCGGCAGGGGAGAGACAGCCGAGCAGCAGAACAACAGGGGCCACAGCGCCGGTGGCTCAGCATCTCAGAGGTATGAGTTCTTTGCGTCCTGTGCAGAGAAGCAGGAGGTTGGGCTGGACAACTCAGAAACCTATGTGCAGCTGCTATTCATATCCCAGAACCAGGCCCGCCTGCCGCAGCGTATAGACTTCGGCCAGGACTACAAGGAGCCAGAGGATGGAGCAGGGCCACGGGAGTGTGACTGGTAGAAGCCACAGCAGGAAGAGGAAAAAGGTGACATATATATGTATATCCCAGGCTTATCACTTACTGTACAGGCACTATCCCCCTCTCTGTCTCCCTGTGTATGTAAAGCTTTCACCCCTGTGGCCGGTGTATATACAGTCCTCCCTCCTTATCCCCGTGTATATGCATTCCTCCTTCTCTGTACCCCCTGTGTATATGTATTCCTCCTTCCCTGTACCCCCTGTGTATAAGCATTCCTCCTTCCCTGTACCCCCTGTGTATAAGCATTCCTCCTTCCCTGTACCCCCTGTGTATATGCATTCCTCCCTCCTTATCCCCGTGTATAAGCATTGCTCCTTCCCTGTACCCCCTGTGTATATGCATTCCTCCTTCCTTATCCCCGTGTATAAGCATTGCTCCTTCCCTGTACCCCCTGTGTATATGCATTCCTCCTTCCCTGTACCCCCTGTGTATATGCATTCCTCCCTCCTTATCCCCGTGTATAAGCATTCCTCCTTCCCTGTACCCCCTGTGTATATGCATTCCTCCTTACCTGTACCCCCTGTGTATATGCATTCCTCTTTCCCTGTACCCTCTGTGTATAAGCATTCCTCCTTCCCTGTACCCCCTGTGTATAAGCATTCCTCCTTCCCTGTACCCTCTGTGTATATGCATTCCTCCTTCCCTGTACCCCCTGTGTATATGCATTCCTCCCTCCTTATCCCCGTGTATAAGCATTGCTCCTTCCCTGTACCCCCTGTGTATATGCATTCCTCCTTCCCTGTACCCCCTGTGTATATGCATTCCTCCCTCCTTATCCCCGTGTATAAGCATTCCTCCTTCCCTGTACCCCCAGTGTATATGCATTCCTCCTTACCTGTACCCCCTGTGTATTAGGGGTGACCTGGTTCGGATTTCTGAAATCCGAACCCCCCCGAGCCCCCCCGATCCGAGTCCGATCCGAGTCAGGCTCGACTTTTCCCGCCTGACTCGGATCTGAAATCGAGGCAAAACGTCATCATCCCGCCTTCCGAGTCTCGCGGGTTTTGGATCCTATATAAGGTACCCGCGTCGGCGCCATTTTCTCACTCGGCTGTGGACAGTGAAGAGGGAGGGTGGGAGTTAGGGCTGTGTAGTGTAGTGTAGTGTAGTGTAGTGTAGTGTAGTGTAGTGCTGCTGTTGTCCACTACTTCAAAGTCCATAGGGGCTGGCTGTGTTGTGCTGTGCTGCTGTTGTTAATAGGGGCTGTGTCCACTACTTCAAAGTCCATAGGGGCTGGCTGGACTGTGTTGTGCAGTCAGTTCTCCATAGGGGCTGTGTCCACTCCAAAGTCCTGTGCAGTGTCCCAGTCCTAAAGGAGTGCTGTAGTGTTGTCCAGGGGGTGCTCTGTCCATCAGGGGTGCTCCCCCCAAGTGCTAAAAAAATAATATATTTTCTGTGTTTGTGAATTGTGTGCGCAGTAGCCGCACGTGCATCAACAAAGTAGTGCCAAGCGTGCGCCTGTGTCATAAGTAAAGGGCCGGCTGGCTTGACCGTTAAAGGGTGCTGTAACCCCCGAAAGTACACTCCAGTCCAAACCAAAAAAAAATTATTTTCTGTGTTTGTGAATTGTGTGCGCAGTAGCCGCACGTGCATCAACAAAGTTGTGCCAAGCGTGCGCCTGTGTCATAAGTAAAGGGCCGGCTGGCTTGACCGTTAAGGGTGCTGTAACCCCCGAAAGTACACTCCAGTCCAAACCAAAAAAAAAATTATTTTCTGTGTTTGTGAATTGTGTGCGCAGTAGCCGCACGTGCATCAACAAAGTAGTGCCAAGCGTGCGCCTGTGTCATAAGTAAAGGGCCGACTGGCTTGACCGTTAAGGGTGCTGTAACCCCCGAAAGTACACTCCAGTCCAAACCAAAAAAAAAATTATTTTCTGTGTTTGTGAATTGTGTGCGCAGTAGCCGCACGTGCATCAACAAAGTAGTGCCAAGCGTGCACCTGTGTCATAAGTAAAGGGCCGGCTGGCTTGACCGTTAAGGGTGCTGTAACCCCCGAAAGTACACTCCAGTCCAAACCAAAAAAAAAATTATTTTCTGTGTTTGTGAATTGTGTGCGCAGTAGCCGCACGTGCATCAACAAAGTAGTGCCAAGCGTGCGCCTGTGTCATAAGTAAAGGGCCGGCTGGCTTGACCGTTAAGGGTGCTGTAACCCCCGAAAGTACACTCCAGTCCAAACCAAAAAAAAATTATTTTCTGTGTTTGTGAATTGTGTGCGCAGTAGCCGCACGTGCATCAACAAAGTAGTGCCAAGCGTGCGCCTGTGTCATAAGTAAAGGGCCGGCTGGCTTGACCGTTAAGGGTGCTGTAACCCCCGAAAGTACACTCCAGTCCAAACCAAAAAAAAAATTATTTTCTGTGTTTGTGAATTGTGTGCGCAGTAGCCGCACGTGCATCAACAAAGTAGTGCCAAGCGTGCACCTGTGTCATAAGTAAAGGGCCGGCTGGCTTGACCGTTAAGGGTGCTGTAACCCCCGAAAGTACACTCCAGTCCAAACCAAAAAAAAAATTATTTTCTGTGTTTGTGAATTGTGTGCGCAGTAGCCGCACGTGCATCAACAATGTAGTGCCAAGCGTGCGCCTGTGTCATAAGTAAAGGGCCGGCTGGCTTGACCGTTAAAGGGTGCTGTAACCCCCAAAGTACACTCCAGTCCAAACCAAAAAAAAATTATTTTCTGTGTTTGTGAATTGTGTGCGCAGTAGCCGCACGTGCATCAACAAAGTAGTGCCAAGCGTGCGCCTGTGTCATAAGTAAAGGGCCGGCTGGCTTGACCGTTAAAGGGTGCTGTAACCCCCGAAAGTACACTCCAGTCCAAACCAAAAAAAAATTATTTTCTGTGTTTGTGAATTGTGTGCGCAGTAGCCGCACGTGCATCAACAAAGTAGTGCCAAGCGTGCGCCTGTGTCATAAGTAAAGGGCCGGCTGGCTTGACCGTTAAGGGTGCTGTAACCCCCAAAAGTACACTCCAGTCCAAACCAAAAAAAAAATTATTTTCTGTGTTTGTGAATTGTGTGCGCAGTAGCCGCACGTGCATCAACAAAGTAGTGCCAAGCGTGCGCCTGTGTCATAAGTAAAGGGCCGGCTGGCTTGACCGTTAAAGGGTGCTGTAACCCCCGAAAGTACACTCCAGTCCAAACCAAAAAAAAATTATTTTCTATGTTTGTGAATTGTGTGCGCAGTAGCCGCACGTGCATCAACAAAGTAGTGCCAAGCGTGCGCCTGTGTCATAAGTAAAGGGCCGGCTGGCTTGACCGTTAAAGGGTGCTGTAACCCACAAAGTACACTCCAGTCCAAACCCAAAAAAAAATTATTTTCTGTGTTTAGCCGCACGTATATATCAAATCGATATAACATAAATGGAGGACCAAACTTTCTCCGATAAAAATAAAATAGAGAAAGATAAAGAACCACTTCCTCCTAGTGCTGAAGCTGCTGCCACTAGTCATGACATAGACGATAACATGCCATCAACGTCGTCTGCCAAGGCCGATGCCCAATGTCATAGTAGAGGGCACATACAATCCCAAATGGCAAAGTTCAGGAAAATGACCTTGAAAAAGACATTTAAATCAGCTGAAGAGAAACGTAAACTTGCCAATATGCCATTTACGACACGGAGTGGCAAGGAACGGCTAAGGTCGATCCCTAGTATGTTCATGACTAGTGGTTCAGCTTCACATGACGATGGAAGCCCTCCTCCCACTAAAAAAATCAAAAGAGTTAAGCTGGCAAAAGCACAGCGAAGAACTGTGCTTTCTAAGAAGATATCACAAATCCCCAAGGAGAGTCCAAGTGTGGTGGTGGTTGCGATGCCTGACCTTCCCAGCACTGGACGGGAAGAGGTGGCTCTTTCCACCATTTGCACGCCCCCTGCAAGTGCTGAAAGGAGCACCCACAGTCCACTTGCTGATATGCAAATTGAAGATGTCACTGTTGAAGTACAACAGGATGAGGATACTGGTGTAGCTGGCGCTGAGGAGGAAGTTGGCGAGGAGGATTCTGATGGTGATGTGGTTTGTTTAAATCAGGCTCCGGGGGAGACAGTTGTTGTCCGTGGGATGAAAAAGCCCATCACGGTCATGCCTGGGCAGAAGACCAAACATTCCACCTCTTTGGTCTGGGAATATTTCTATCCAAATCCGGACAACAACTGTCTTGCCATATGTACCATATGTAAAGGTGAAATAAGTAGGGGTAGGGACGTCAACCACCTAGGAACATCCTCCCTTATACGGCACCTGCAGCGCGTTCATAAAAAGTTACTGTCAAGTTCAGAAACTTTGGCTAAGACCGTAAGCAGTCCAGGGACACCTAAATCCCGTTGTCCTGTTGTATCCAAGCGCCTGCAAACCACACCGTCAACTCCCTCCTCGTCAATTTCCTCCTTAGTTAGGATCGGAAGTAGTCCTGCAGGCCATGTCACTGGCATGACTGACTCTCCTATCCGGGATTCCTCCGGAGGATCCTGCATTGCTACGCCTACTGCTGCCGCTGCTGCTGTTGCTGCTGCTGGGAGTCGTTCATCATCCCAGAGAGGAAGTAGGAACACCACTACTTTTACTAAACAATTGACCCTCCAACAGTCCTTAGCGAGGAGGATGAAGTACGACAGCAGTCATCCTGAAGCAAAACGTATAACTGAGGCCTTGACTGCTATGTTGGTGTTAGACGTGCGTCCGGTATCCGCCATTAGTGCAGTGGGATTTAGACAATTGATGGAGGTAGTGTGTCCCCGGTTCCAAATCCCGTCTAGATTCCACTTCACTAGGCAGGCGATACCGAGACTGTACAGAAACGTCAGAAAAAGTGTCCTCAGTGTCCTGAAAAATGCCGTTGTACACAATGTCCACTTAACCACGGACATGTGGACAAGTGGAACAGGGCAGACTAAGGACTATATGACTGTGACAGCCCACTGGGTAGATGTATCACCTTACGCAGCAACAGCAGCAGCGTCACCAGTAGCAGCATCTCAGAAATGCCAGCTCGTTACAAGGCAGGCTACGCTGTGTATCACCGGTTTCAGTAAGAGGCACACCGCTGACAACCTCTTAGAGAAACTGAGGGAAATCATCGCCCAGTGGCTTACCCCACTTAGACTCTCCTGGGGATTTGTGATATCTGACAACGCCACCAATATTGTGCGGGCATTACATCTGGGCAAATTCCAGCACGTCCCATGTTTTGCTCACACAATAAACTTGGTGGTGCAGAATTTTCTGAAAAGCGACAGGGGCGTGCAGGAGACGCTTTGGGTGGCCCGAAAAATTTCTGGCCACTTTCGCCATTCAGCGACTGCGTGCCGAAGACTGGAGCGCCAGCAAACACTCTTGAACCTGCCCCGCCATCACCTGAAGCAAGAGGTTGTGACGCGGTGGAACTCAACCCTCTATATGCTTCAGAGGATGGAGGAGCAGCAAAAGGCCATACAAGCCTATACATCCACCTATGACATAGGCAAAGGAGGGGGTATGCACCTGACTCAAGCGCAGTGGAGAATGATTTCCGTGTTGTGCAAGGTTCTCCAGCCCTTCGAACTTGCCACACGTGAAGTCAGTTCAGACACTGCCAGCTTGAGTCAGGTCATTCCCCTCATCAGGCTTTTGCAGAAGCAGCTGGAGAAAGTGAAGGAGGAGCTAAGACGGAGCGATTCCGCTCGGCATGTGGGACTTGTGGATGAAGCCCTTCATTCGCTTTGCCAGGATTCCAGGGTGGTCAATCTGTTGAAATCAGACCACTACGTTTTGGCCACCGTGCTCGATCCTAGGTTTAAAGCCTATGTGGTGTCTCTCTTTCCGGCCGACACAAGCCTGCAGAGGTGCAAAGACCTGCTGGTGAACACACTGTCAGCTGAAGCGGAACGTGACACGTCAACGGCTCCTTCTTCATTTTCTCCTGCAACTGGGGCTGCCAGGAAAAAACTTAGGTATCCTAAGCAACCCGCTGGCGGTGATGCAGGGCAGGCAGGACCAAGTTTGGACATCTGGTCTGGACTGAAGGACCTGGCAACAATTTCTGACATGTCTACTGTCACTGCATATGATACTGTCACCATTGACAGAATGGTGGAGGATTACATCGGTGACAGCATCCAAGTAGGCATGGCAGACAGTCCATACCTGTACTGGCAGGAAAAAGAGGCAATTTGGAGGCCCCTGTACAAACTGGCTCTATTTTACCTGAGTTGCCCCCCCTCCAGTGTGTACTCCGAAAGAGTGTTTAGTGCAGCCGGGAACCTTGTCAGCGAAAGGCGTAGGAGGTTGCTTCCACAGAATGTGGAGAAGATGATGTTCATCAAAATGAATTATCAGCTCTTCCAGGGAGACCAGCCTCCAGAAGGTACAGAGGGACCTGTGGTGGTGGATTCAAGTGGGGACGAGTTAATACTTTGTGAGGATGAGGATGTACACACTGAAGAGGGTGAGGAATCGGTGGATGAGGAGGATGAGGATGACATCTTGCCTCCATAGAGCCAGTTTGTGCAGGGACACATTAATTGCCAGCTTGTTTTGTGGGGGCCCAAACGAACCAATAATATCAGCCACAGTTGTGTGGCAGACCCTGGCGCTGAAATGATTGGTTTGTTAAAGTGTGCATGTCCTGTTTATACAACATAAGGGTGGGTGGGAGGGCCCAAGGACAATTCCATCTTGCACCTCTTTTTTTTCTTTGCATTATGTACAGTTTGGGGCCTAGTTTTTCAAACTGCCATCCTGTCTGCCACTGCAGTTTCACGCCTAGATGGGTCACGTGTTTGTGCCGCCCACTCGTGTCACTTAGCATAGTCATCCAGCTACCTCGGTGCAACGTTTTGGACATAAAAACACTATTGTGAGGTGTGAGGTGTTCAGAATAGACTGGAAATGAGTGGAAATTAAGGTTATTGAGGTTAATAATAGCATAGGAGCAGAAAAACCTACAAATTCTGTGATTTTAGCTGTTTTTATGCTTTTTTAAAAAAAAATACAGATCCAAAACACAAAACCCAGAACCCAAAACACGGAAGGGTGGTTTTGGCAAAACCAATCCAGATCCAAAACACGAAGAAAGATCCAGATCCAAAACCAAAACACAAAACACGAAAAGTGGCCGGTGCACACCCCTACTGTGTATATGCATTCCTCTTTCCCTGTACCCCCTGTGTATAAGCATTCCTCCTTCCCTGTTCCCCCTGTGTATAAGCATTCCTCCTTCTCTGTACCCTCTGTGTATATGCATTGCTCCTTCCCTGTACCCCCTGTGTATATGCATTCCTCCTTCCCTGTACCCTCTGTGTATATGCATTCCTCCTTCCCTGTACCCCCTGTGTATAAGCATTCCTCCTTCCCTGTACCCCCTGTGTATAAGCATTCCTCCTTCTCTGTACCCCCCGTGTATAATCATTCCTCCTTCCCTGTACCCCCTGTGTATAAGCATTCCTCCTTCCCTGTACCCCCTGTGTATATGTATTCCTCCTTCCCTGTACCCCCTGTGTATATGCATTCCTCCTTCCCTGTACCCCCTGTGTATAAGCATTCCTCCTTCCCTGTACCCCCTGTGTATATGAATTCCTCCTTCCCTGTACCCCCTGTGTATATGCATTCCTCCTTCCCTGTACCACCTGTGTATATGCATTCCTCCTTCCCTGTACCCCCTGTGTATAAGCATTCCTCCTTCCCTGTACCCCCTGTGTATATGCATTCCTCCTTCCCTGTACCCCCTGTGTATATGCATTCCTCCTTCTCTGTACCCTCTGTGTATATGCATTCCTTCTTCCCTGTACCCCCTGTGTATATGCATTCCTCCTTCCCTGTACCCTCTGTGTATATGCATTCCTTCTTCCCTGTACCCTCTGTGTATATGCATTCCTCCTTCCCTGTACCCCCTGTGTATAAGCATTCCTCCTTCCCTGTACCCCCTGTGTATATGCATTCCTCCTTCCCTGTACCCCCTGTGTATATGCATTCCTCCTTCCCTGTACCCCCTGTGTATATGCATTCCTCCTTCCCTGTACCCCCTGTGTATAAGCATTCCTCCTTCCCTGTACCCCCTGTGTATATGCATTCCTCCTTCCCTGTACACCCTGTGTATATGCATTCCTCCTTCCCTGTACCCTCTGTGTATAAGCATTCCTCGTTCCCTGTACCCCCTGTGTATATGCATTCCTCCTTCCCTGTACCCCCTGTGTATAAGCATTCCTCCTTCCCTGTACCCCCTGTGTATATGCATTCCTCCTTCCCTGTACCCCCTGTGTATATGCATTCCTCCTTCCCTGTACCCCCTGTGTATATGCATTCCTTCTTCCCTGTACCCCCTGTGTATATGAATTCCTCCTTCCCTGTACCCCCTGTGTATATGCATTCCTCCTTCCCTGTACCCCCTGTGTATATGCATTCCTCCTTCCCTGTACCCTCTGTGTATAAGCATTCCTCCTTCCCTGTACACCCTGTGTATAAGCATTCCTACTTCCCTGTACCCTCTGTGTATATGCATTCCTCCTTCCCTGTACCCCCTGTGTATATGCATTCCTCCTTCCCTGAACCCCCTGTGTATATGCATTGCTCCTTCCCTGAACCCCCTGTATATATGAATTCCTCCTTCCCTGAACCCCCTGTATATATGCATTCCTCCTTCCCTGTACCCCTGTGTATATACAGTCCTCCCTCCTTTTCCCCATGTATATTCATTCCTTCTTCCCTGTACCCCCTGTGTATATACAGTCCTCCCTCCTTATCCCCCTGTGTATATGCATTCCTCCTTCCTTGTACCCCCTGTGTATATGCATTCCTCCTTCCCTGTACCCCCTGTGTATATACAGTCCTCCCTCCTTATCCCCATGTATATGCATTCCTCCTTCCCTGAACCCCCTGTGTATATGCATTCCTCCTTCCCTGTACCCCTGTGTATATACAGTCCTCCCTCCTTTTCCCCATGTATATTCATTCCTTCTTCCCTGTACACCCTGTGTATATACAGTCCTCCCTCCTTATCCCCCTGTGTATATGCATTCCTCCTTCCTTGTACCCCCTGTGTATATGCATTCCTCCTTCCCTGTACCCCCTGTGTATATACAGTCCTCCCTCCTTATCCCCATGTATATGCATTCCTCCTTCCCTGAACCCCCTGTGTATATGCATTCCTCCTTCCCTGTATCCCTGCCCTGTGTATATTAGGGGTGTGCACCGGCCACTTTTCGTGTTTTGTGTTTTGGTTTTGGATCTGGATCTTTCTTCGTCTTTTGGATCTGAATTGGTTTTGCCAAAACCACCCTTGCGTGTTTTGGGTTCTGGGTTTTGTGTTTTGGATCTGTATTTTTTTTTAAAAAAGCATAAAAACAGCTAAAATCACAGAATTTGTAGGTTTTTCGGCCCCTATGCTATTATTAACCTCAATAACCTTAATTTCCACTCATTTCCAGTCTATTCTGAACACCTCACACCTCACAATAGTGTTTTTATGTCCAAAAGGTTGCACCGAGGTAGCTGGATGACTATGCTAAGCGACACGAGTGGGCGGCACAAACACGTGACCCATCTAGGCGTGATACTGCAGTGGCAGACAGAATGGCAGTTTGAAAAACTAGGCCCCAAACTGTACATAGTGCAAAGAAAAAAAAGAGGTGCAAGATGGAATTGTCCTTGGGCCCTCCCACCCACCCTTATGTTGTATAAACAGGACATGCACACTTTAACAAACCAATCATTTCAGCGCCAGGGTCTGCCACACAACTGTGGCTGAAATGATTGGTTCGTTTGGGCCCCCACAAAACAAGCTGGCAATTAATGTGTCCCTGCACAAACTGGCTCTACGGAGGCAAGATGTCATCCTCATCCTCCTCATCCACCGATTCCTCACCCTCTTCAGTGTGTACATCCTCATCCTCATAAAGTATTAACTCGTCCCCACTTGAATCCACCACCATAGGTCCCTCTGTACGTTCTGGAGGCTGGTCTCCCTGGAAGAGCTGATAATTCATTTTGATGAACATCATCTTCTCCACATTCTGTGGAAGCAACCTCCTACGCCTTTCGCTGACAAGGTTCCCGGCTGCACTAAACACTCTTTCGGAGTACACACTGGAGGGGGCGCAACTCAGGTAAAATAGAGCCAGTTTGTACAGGGGCCTCCAAATTGCCTCTTTTTCCTGCCAGTACAGGTATGGACTGTCTGAAATGCCTACTTGGATGCTGTCACCGATGTAATCCTCCACCATTCTGTCAATGGTGACAGTATCATATGCAGTGACAGTAGACATGTCAGAAATTGTTGCCAGGTCCTTCAGTCCGGACCAGATGTCCAAACTTGGTCCTGCCTGCCCTGCATCACCGCCAGCGGGTTGCTTAGGATAGCTAAGTATTTTCCTGGCAGCCCCAGTTGCGGGAGAAAATGAAGAAGGAGCTGTTGACGTGTCACGTTCCGCTTCAGCTGACAGTGTGTTCACCAGCAGGTCTTTGCACCTCTGCATGCTTGTGTCGGCCGGAAAGAGAGACACCACATAGGCTTTAAACCTAGGATCGAGCACGGTGGCCAAAATGTAGTGGTCTGATTTCAACAGATTGACCACCCTGGAATCCTGGCAAAGCGAATGAAGGGCTTCATCCACAAGTCCCACATGCCGAGCGGAATCGCTCCGTCTTAGCTCCTCCTTCACTTTCTCCAGCTGCTTCTGCAAAAGCCTGATGAGGGGAATGACCTGACTCAAGCTGGCAGTGTCTGAACTGACTTCACGTGTGGCAAGTTCGAAGGGCTGGAGAACCTTGCACAACACGGAAATCATTCTCCACTGCGCTTGAGTCAGGTGCATACCCCCTCCTTTGCCTATGTCATAGGTGGATGTATAGGCTTGAATGGCCTTTTGCTGCTCCTCCATCCTCTGAAGCATATAGAGGGTTGAGTTCCACCGCGTCACAACCTCTTGCTTCAGGTGATGGCGGGGCAGGTTCAAGAGTTTGCTGGCGCTCCAGTCTTCGGCACGCAGTCGCTGAATGGCGAAAGTGGCCTGAAATTTTTCGGGCCACCCAAAGCGTCTCCTGCACGCCCCTGTCGCTTTTCAGAAAATTCTGCACCACCAAGTTTATTGTGTGAGCAAAACATGGGACGTGCTGGAATTTGCCCAGATGTAATGCCCGCACAATATTGGTGGCGTTGTCAGATATCACAAATCCCCAGGAGAGTCTAAGTGGGGTAAGCCACTGGGCGATGATTTCTCTCAGTTTCTCTAAGAGGTTGTCGGCGGTGTGCCTCTTACTGAAACCGGTGATACACAGCGTAGCCTGCCTTGGAACGAGCTGGCGTTTCTGAGATGCTGCGACTGGTGACGCTGCTGCTGTTGCTGCGTAAGGTGATACATCTACCCAGTGGGCTGTCACAGTCATATAGTCCTTAGTCTGCCCTGTTCCACTTGTCCACATGTCCGTGGTTAAGTGGACATTGGGTACAACGGCGTTTTTCAGGACACTGAGGACACTTTTTCTGACGTTTCTGTACAGTCTCGGTATCGCCTGCCTAGTGAAGTGGAATCTAGACGGGATTTGGAACCAGGGACACACTACCTCCAGCAATTGTCAAATCCCACTGCACTAATGGCGGATACCGGATGCACGTCTAACACCAACATAGCAGTCAAGGCCTCAGTTATACGTTTTGCTTCAGGATGACTGCTGTCGTACGTCATCCTCCTCGCTAAGGACTGTTGGAGGGTCAATTGTTTAGTAAAAGTAGTGGTGTTCCTACTTCCTCTCTGGGATGATGAACGACTCCCAGCAGCAGCAACAGCAGCAGCGGCAGCAGGAGGCGTAGCAATGCAGGATCCTCCGGAGGAATCCGGGATAGGAGAGTCAGTCATGCCAGTGACATGGCCTGCAGGACTACTTCCGATCCTGACTAAGGAGGAAATTGACGAGGAGGGAGTTGACGGTGTGGTTTGCAGGCGCTTGGATACAACAGGACAACGGGATTTAGGTGTCCCTGGACTGCTTACGGTCTTAGCCAAAGTTTCTGAACTTGACAGTAACTTATTATGAACGCGCTGCAGGTGCCGTATAAGGGAGGATGTTCCTAGGTGGTTAACATCCCTACCCCTACTTATTCCACCTTTACATAAGGTACATATGGCAAGACAGTTGTTGTCCGGATTTGGATAGAAATATTGCCAGACCAAAGAGGTGGAATGTTTGGTCTTCTGCCCAGGCATGACTGTGATGGGCTTTTTCATCCCACGGACAACAACTGTCTCCCCCGGAGCCTGATTTAAACAAACCACATCACCATCAGAATCCTCCTCGCCAACTTCCTCCTCAGCGCCAGCTACACCAGTATCCTCATCCTGTTGTACTTCAACAGTGACATCTTCAATTTGCATATCAGCAAGTGGACTGTGGGTGCTCCTTTCAGCACTTGCAGGGGGCGTGCAAATGGTGGAAAGAGCCACCTCTTCCCGTCCAGTGCTGGAAAGGTCAGGCATCGCAACCACCACCACACTTGGACTCTCCTTGGGGATTTGTGATATCTTCTTAGAAAGCACAGTTCTTCACTGTGCTTTTGCCAGCTTAACTCTTTTGATTTTTTTAGTGGGAGGAGGGCTTCCATCGTCATGTGAAGCTGAACCACTAGTCATGAACATACTAGGGATCGACCTTAGCCGTTCCTTGCCACTCCGTGTCGTAAATGGCATATTGGCAAGTTTACGTTTCTCTTCAGCTGATTTAAATGTTTTTTTCAAGGTCATTTTCCTGAACTTTGTCATTTGGGATTGTATGTGCCCTCTATTATGACATTGGGCATCGGCCTTGGCAGACGACGTTGATGTCATGTCATGTCATGTCATGTTAACGTCCATGTCATGACTAGTGGCAGCAGCTTCAGCACTAGGAGGAAGTGGTTCTTGATCTTTCTCTATTTTATTTTTATCGGAGAAAGTTTGGTCCTCCATTTATGTTATATCGATTTGATATATACGTGCGGCTAAACACAGAAAATATTTCTTTATTTTTGCTGGAGAGTAGTGCACTTTGTGGGTTACACCAGCCTTTAAGAAATGAGCCAGCCGGCTCTTTACTTATGGGACACAGGTGCACGTTTGTCGCTGCTCCTTTGTTGATGCACGTGCGGCTACTGCGCACACAATTCACAAACACAGAAAATAATTTTTTTTGGGGTTTGGACTGGAGTGTACTTTGGGGGTTACAGCACCCTTTAACGGTCAAGCCAGCCGGCCCTTTACTTATGACACAGGCGCACGCTTGGCACTACTTTGTTGATGCACGTGCGGCTACTGCGCACACAATTCACAAACACACAAAAAATATTATTTTTTTGGTTTGAACTGGAGTGTACTTTGGGGGTTACAGCACCCTTTAACGGTCAAGCCAGCCGGCCCTTTACTTATGACACAGGCGCATGCTTGGCACTACTTTGTTGATGCACGTGCGGCTACTGCGCACACAATTCACAAACACAGAAAATATATATTTTTTTGGTTTGGACTGGAGTGTACTTTGGGGGTTACAGCACCCTTTAACGGTCAAGCCAGCCGGCCCTTTACTTATGACACAGGCGCACGCTTGGCACTACTTTGTTGATGCACGTGCGGCTACTGCGCACACAATTCACAAACACAGAAAATATATTATTTTTTTAGCACTTGGGGGGAGCACCCCTGATGGACAGAGCACCCCCTGGACAACACTACAGCACCCCTTTAGGACTGGGACACTGCACAGGACTTTGGAGAACTGACTGCACAACACAGTCCAGCCAGCCCCTATGAACTTTGAAGTAGTGGACACAGCCCCTATTAACAACAGCAGCACAGCACAACACAGCCAGCCCCTATGGACTTTGAAGTAGTGGACAACAGCAGCACAGCGCAGCACAGCACAGCACAACACTACTCTGCACTACACTACACTACACTACACAGCCCAGCCAGCCCTAACTCCCACCCTCCCTCTTCACTGTCCACAGCCGAGTGAGAAAATGGCGCCGACGCGGGTACCTTATATAGGATCCAAAACCCACGAGACTCGGAAGGCGGGATGATGACGTTTTGCCTCGATTTCAGTTCCGAGTCAGGCAGGAAAAGTCGAGCCTGACTCGGATCGGACTCGGATCGGGTGGGCTCGGGGGGGTTCGGATTTCAGAAATCCGAACCCGGTCACCCCTAGTGTGTATATATATATATATATAATATATATAGTCCAATAAGCCCGGCACTCCAAGGGTTAATTGTTATTGACCTGCTGCGGTGCACATCCAGGGAAATGAAACCCTTGTATAAATAGTGATCAGAAGGAGGCACTCTGCAGACTTTCATCAGAATAAAACTAAGTCCTTTATTCCATTCCTACGGCGTTTCGGGGTTACCCCCCGTCTTCAGGGACAAGCAATACAGACTGACACACAACATAGACAAATATATACACAACACATATGCAATTAAAACATAGTTATCATACTCACCTGTGTCACGCTGCCGCCTGAGGACCCGCTTCCTGCTCCGGCACCTGTGTCTGTCGCGTACCCGGTGACGTCATCGGCAGCGCGGCACAGGGAAATGATGCATCCTCTCTGTTGCCAAGCAACATGAGTACTCCTGAGACAAAAAATCACAAACATGTTAAAAACAACGGCACTATGTAACTGATGTTCCTAACATCATAAGGGAGGAACATTATTGTGACAAAATCAAACTACGGCAGAATTTATCACTGCTGGTAATATACCAGAAAAAATGTCAGAAAAATCACTATCAGCTTAATTATAGAAAACACTGAAGGCCCAGGGTCTCATTCAGACCTCTGGGAGCCAGTGTGCCTAACTCGAATATCCACCGGCTTTCTCTATGCAATAAAATTTTTGCTCTATTGCCACCTCGTTTACTTTCTGGAACGTGATCGATGATAATGACCCTTATGCTAGCCACACTGTGTTTGAACCGGGCGCAATGTCTGGCAACCAGCTGTTCGCTGGTGCCGGACTCAATCGCCTGGCGAATTGCACTGCGATGGAGGGCCATGCGCTCACGGAATTGACGCTGTGTCTTTCCCACATAAGCCAATCCACATGGACAGGTCAATAAATATATGACATGCGTAGTGGTACAAGTGACTGCATGTCTAATACTAATTTTTTTGCCCGTATGTGGATGACAAAAAGTTGAACCCACAGAAAGTGATCGACATGTTACGCAGCCTAAGCAGCGTTAACAGCCGTTTTTTCTTGCTTAAAAAAGGTGTTACTGGGCTTTTATTGAAACCTGTGATGTCTAGCTTGACTACCTGATCTTTGATGCTCTTTCCCCTGGTGAAACTGGGTAAGAGTCTAGCATTGTGTAAAGAGGGTAGTTCCGGTTCACTTTGCACCAAAGGCCACCATTGCTTAACCTGACTTGTAGTCGATTTACTAAAGGGGCTGTATTTGTTCACCCAAGGGATTACATTCATCGGTTGTCGAGCAGCATCTTTAGTTCTACTCGCCAAAGCCTCATCTCTGGACATATTGATAACTTTGGGCCTGATTCAGAGCCGTTCGCTATTTGCGGTCGTTCGTTCAAAAACAAGGGGTGGCTATTCAAATGATCAGTTCGCAAATTGCAGTCTGTTCACAAAAAGTGGATAGACTCCTTACTCATCGTATATGTTAGTTTGACTACACTCTGTGAAGCGTTGTGTGTATCTAAGAGAGAAGTCAGAGCAATAGGAGGCCCTGCCCAAAAAATCAACAAATCATCGATGTATCGACGATACAATACAATTTCTTCCCTCAACTGACCCTGATTGTATAATAGCCTTTGTTCTACCAAATACATAAATGCATTTGCATAAGAAGGTGCCACTGGAGACCCCATGGCACATCCCGACGTTTGTATATAATATTTGCCATCATGGTAAAAATAATTTCTAGTTAGCACTAGATCCAGTAGCTGTAGAAATAATTTTTTAGGAGGGCCAGTATAGAAGGGATTATCCGTAATGAGACTGTCGACTGCCTCTACTCCTGCCTTGTGCGGTATGCAGGTGTAGAGGCTAGCCACATCCGCACTACACATAACAAGGTCCCTAGGGGAATGGCCAAGCTGTTGTAGGACCCTTAACAGAGAAGAAGTGTCCTTCAAATACGAAGGAATTTGTTGTACACAAAAATTGAGATAAGAGTCCAAAAATACGGCTATAGGGTAATACAGTGAACCTCTGGCTGATATAATGGGTCTGCCTGGGGGGTTAACTAAAGATTTATGAATTTTTGGAATAACATAAAATAAAGGAACGACTGGATAATCCACTTTCAATGCTTGTAACAGATCTGCCGATATCGATAGTTCATCCTTAGCTTGCTGGAAAATATTGTCCAGTTCTGTTTTGAATTTATTGGTAGGATCATAGGATAACTTGGCGTAGGTGACTGTGTCATCAAGCTGACGCTGGCATTCCTCTCTATATGCCTCCAAATCTTGTATCACCACCGCTCCGCCTTTGTCGGCGCTTCTAATTACTATGTCAGACCGCTTGGATAGAGCTTTAAGTGCTTCATGTTCTTCTTTCGTTAGGTTAGAATGATAAGGTGCTGGTTTGGATGAATGTTGATGTATATTGTCAACTAGCCGCGAAAAGGTTTTAATTGAGGCGTTCTGTGTGGTAGGATCAAATTTTGAACGAGGGATTATTTTCTTAAGTTGAGGAGGTATATCTGAAATTTGAACACGTTGGGACATGGGTGCCTCTTTGTCAAAATGTTCCTTAATACGTAATGTCCTGTTGAGCTTGTACGTGTCGACTTTCCATTGGAATGGATCAAAATTGGAGGTAGGTATGAATGACAAGCCTTTAGATAGTACTCTCACCTCTGCTGATGTAAGTGCTTTGGAGGAAAGATTAAACACTAAATCATCTATTGCCGCTGGGGTTTTTTCGCGTTTCCTTTTGTTTTGCCCTGACCTCCTCGTCCACCTGCCGCTGGAATGTAAACAGTTGACCTGGTTTGTAACCCTAAAGGGGGTAAACGTTCAGTGGAAGTAGATGGTTGTGTTTCTGCCTCACTTAAAGAGGTGCTAGAGCCCTCCATTTCCTTATATCTTTGTCGTTGCTTCCGAAATTTTGGGTAATGGTACCGCTCTCTTTGCGGATTGGACTGATTGATCCATGTGTATACTCTTCGTTGCTCATAGTCCATTTGGACCTTCCGTAGTTTCTCTTTTTTGAAGAGAATCAAATCCCTCTTGTATTGTTCCATTTGTGTTGTTAATTTGTTCAACCACTGTACATTAGGATCTTTTAGTAAAGTCGACTTGTGTGAAGCTTCAAAGCAGCAATTTAGTAATATTGAGTTCACGTGTTGACTCTTCTATTACTAATAGCAGTAAATCCATACTGCACTTGTTGAGAATAGCAGTCCATTTTTTGCAGAATGGTAGGCTATATCTGCCTATAGTGGGAGTATTTTTGATGCGAAAGCCTCTGGGTATCTGCTTGTTTTTATAATAGTCAGACAAGCTGATGCCGTGATATAAAAAGTCGCATTCTTTCTGTTTTAGCTTAACCCACTGTTTAAATAAAATTTCTGGCGTGGAAGATATAGAATCCTCATCCAATCCGCGTTGATATAATATGGACGCTGCCTCCGCGTCAGAATAGCTGAAAGTGTCGCCCATATCAATCTGGGCTAAATCAAAAATGCCATCCGAATCCATAGTGACTTGAGACATGGTGTATTAAAATGCTGTTCGCTCCAGTGTATGGTAACAGTCAAAAGGCCGGTAAACTTTAAAAAAAAAAAAAAAAAAAAAACATGGATATAATTATGCTGATTAACTGAGACTGCAAACAATTAATGAAAATTGTATGAAAACGAATGTTGCTGAAAATGCATATATCGAACCAGCTGCCTTGGCTGAAGAAATGCGGTTCACCTGGGAAATGATGAACCACCAGAACTCCTGTATATAGTCCAATAAGCCCGGCACTCCAAGGGTTAATTGTTATTGACCTGCTGCGGTGCACATCCAGGGAAATGAAACCCTTGTATAAATAGTGATCAGAAGGAGGCACTCTGCAGACTTTCATCAGAATAAAACTATGTCCTTTATTCCATTCCTACGGCGTTTTGGGGTTACCCCCCGTCTTCAGGGACAAGCAATACAGACTGACACACAACATAGACAAATATATACACAACACATATGCAATTAAAACATAGTTATCATACTCACCTGTGTCACGCTGCATACATACACACACACATATATTATATATATATATATTATATATATATACACACTAGGGGTGAGCGGGTTCGGATTTCTGAAATCCGAACCCCCCCAAGCCCTCCCGATCCGAGTCCGATCCGAGTCAGGCTCGACTTTTCCCGCCCGACTCGGATCTGAAATCGAGGCAAAACGTCATCCCGCCTTCCGAGTCTCGCGGGTTTTGGATCCTATATAAGGTACCCGCGTCGGCGCCATTTTCTCACTCGGCTGTGGACAGTGAAGAGGGAGGGTGGGAGTTAGGGCTGGCTGGGCTGTGTAGTGTAGTGTAGTGTAGTGCAGAGTAGTGTTGTGCTGTGCTGTGCTGCGCTGTGCTGCTGTTGTCCACTACTTCAAAGTCCATAGGGGCTGGCTGTGTTGTGCTGTGCTGCTGTTGTTAATAGGGGCTGTGTCCACTATTTCAAAGTCCATAGGGGCTGGCTGGACTGTGTTGTGCAGTCAGTTCTCCAAAGTCCTGTGCAGTATCCCAGTCCTACAGGGGTGCTGTAGTGTTGTCCAGGGGGTGCTCTGTCCATCAGGGGTGCTCCCCCCAAGTGCTAAAAAATAATATATTTTCTGTGTTTGTGAATTGTGTGCGCAGTAGCCGCACGTGCATCAACAAAGTAGTGCCAAGCGTGCGCCTGTGTCATAAGTAAAGGGCCGGCTGGCTTGACCGTTAAAGGGTGCTGTAACCCCCAAAGTACACTCCAAACCAAAAAAATATATATTTTCTGTGTTTGTGACTTGTGTGCACTGTGGCTGCACGTGCATCAACAAAGGAGCAGCGCCAAGCGTGCGCCTGTGTCCCATAAGTAAAGAGCCGGCTGGCTCATTTCTTAAAGGGTGGTGTAACCCACAAAGTGCACTTCTCTCCAGCAAAAATAAAAAAATATTTTCTGTGTTTGTGTGCGCTTTAGCCGCACATATATATCAATATAACATAAATGGAGGACCAAACTTTCTCCGATAAAAATAAAATAGGGAAAGATCAAGAACCACTTCCTCCTAGTGCTATTGCTGCTGCTGGGAGTTGTTCATCATCCCAGAGAGGAAGTAGGAACATCACTACTTTTACTAAACAATTGACCCTCCAACAGTCCCTAGCGATGAGGATGAAGTACGACAGCAGTCATCCTGAAGCAAAACGTATAACTGAGGCCTTGACTGCTATGCTGGTGTTAGACGTGCGTCCGGTATCCGCCATTAGTGCAGTGGGATTTTGACAATTGATGAAGGTAGTGTGTCCCAGGTTCCAAATCCCGTCTAGATTCCACCTGCATCCTCAAAGCAGCAGCGACAAGCGTGCATCTGTCTGTTAAAGGGTGGTGACACCCTCAAAGTGTGCTACACAAACAATTAAAATATTGTTCTTTTTTTTTCTCTTTGTGAAATGTGTGGGCTGTAGCCGCACCTGCATCCTTAAAGCAGCAGCGACAAGCATGCGTCTGTCTGTTAAAGGGTGGTGACACCCTCAAAGTGTGCTACACAAACAATAAAAATATTCTTCTTCTTTTTTCTGTCTTTGTGAATTGTGTGGGCTGTAGCCGCACCTGCATCCTTAAAGCAGCAGCGACAAGCGTGCGTCTGTCTGTTAAAGGGTGGTGACACCCTCAAAGTGTGCTACACAAACAATTAAAATATTGTTCTTTTTTTTTCGGTCTTTGTGAAATGTGTGGGCTGTAGCCGCACCTGCATCCTTAAAGCAGCAGCGACAAGCGTGCGTCTGTCTGTTAAAGGGTGGTGACACCCTCAAAGTGTGCTACACAAACAATAAAAACATTCTTCTTCTTTTTTCTGTCTTTGTGAATTGTGTGGGCTGTAGCCGCACCTGCATCCTTAAAGCAGCAGCGACAAGCGTGCGTCTGTCTGTTAAAGGGTGGTGACACCCTCAAAGTGTGCTACACAAACAATAAAAATATTCTTCTTCTTTTTTCTGTCTTTGTGAATTGTGTGGGCTGTAGCCGCACTTGCATCCTCAAAGCAGCAGCGACAAGCGTGCGTCTGTCTGTTAAAGGATTACATCGGTGACAGCATCCAAGTAGGCATGTCAGACAGTCCATACCTGTACTGGCAGGAAAAAGAAGCAATTTGGAGGTCCCTGTACAAACTGGCTCTATTTTACCTGAGTTGCCCCCCCTCCAGTGTGTACTCCGAAAGAGTGTTTAGTGCAGCCGGGAACCTTGTCAGCGAAAGGCGTAGGAGGTTGCTTCCACAAAATGTGGAGAAGATGATGTTCATAAAATGAATTATCAACTCTTCCAGGGAGACCAGCCTCCAGAACGTACAGAGGGACCTGTGGTTCCAGCGGGGACGAATTAATACTCTGTGAGGATGAGGATGTACACACTGAAGAGGGTGAGGAATCGGTGGATGAGGAGGATGAGGATGACATCTTGCCTCCGTAGAGCAAGTTTGTGCAGGGACAGATTAATTGCCAGCTTGTTTTGTGGGGGCCCAAACGAACCAATTATTTCAGCCACAGTTGTGTGGCAGACCCTGGCGCTGAAATGATTGGTTTGTTAAAGTGTGCATGTCCTGTTTATACAACATAAGGGTCGGTGGGAGGGCCCAAGGACAATTCCATCTTGCACCTCTTTTTTTTCTTTGCATTATGTACAGTTTGGGGCCTAGTTTTTCAAACTGCCATCCTGTCTGCCACTGCAGTTTCACGCCTAGATGGGTCACGTGTTTGTGCCGCCCACTCGTGTCGCTTAGCATAGTCATCCAGCTACCTCGGTGCAACCTTTTGGACATAAAAACACTATTGTGAGGTGTGAGGTGTTCAGAATAGACTGGAAATGAGTGGAAATTAAGGTTATTGAGGTTAATAATAGCATAGGAGCAGAAAAACCTACAAATTCTGTGATTTTAGCTGTTTTTATGCTTTTTTTTCAAAAAAATACAGATCCAAAACACAAAACCCAGAACCCAAAACACGGAAGGGTGGTTTTGGCAAAACCAATTCAGATCCAAAACACGAAGAAAGATCCAGATCCAAAACCAAAACACAAAACACGAAAAGTGGCCGGTGCACACCCCTAATACACACACATCTCACGTCCCACATTTTGTGATAGTTTGTTTGTTTATTATTCTACCCTTAAGCAGAAAACAGCTATGTGTAATTGGCGCCAAGATTGTAGGTTAAGATGGTGAGCTAACCTGCCATATAGACAAACTGCATTCAGGTACTTCATACATACATATTTACTTACATACATACATACTTACATACATACTTACATACATACATACAAAGGAATCGGTATGTATCTTAACCGCATCCCCTTATACGTACATTAATAACCGGATAATTTAGTTTATGCTGCATAATATATAAAAGCCAAATACATAAGACATTAAATACTGAAAGAAAATAAAAACTGTTATAGCCAACATTGAAAATCATACATATCATAATGCACATCAGGCTTGCCGACTTTTAGCTCCCTCCTTCCGGGAGGGAGCTGTCGGGCTTACAGGGCTGGGGGCGTGATGTGGCATAAGGGGGCGGGGCCCAGCACCTGACGTGTTGTTGGGGGCGGAGCATGGGGCGTGGCAGCGCGATCGCGTCATCGTGGCTCCGCCCCCTCTGCACAATGCCGTGATTAATGGCATTGTGCAGCCTGGGGTGGAGCCACGATGACGCGATTCAGCGCGAATCGCGTCAATGGCCCCCCTGCTGCCGGTGTTTTTACCTAAAAGTGCGGGGGGTGCGGGCACATCACCGGGGCCGGGAGGTTTGCCTGCCTTCCCGGGAGGTCGGGAGCGGCACCCGATTTTCGGGAGGCTCCTGACCAAATCGGGAGGGTAGGCAAGTATGATGCACATACATAGAATATTTAGTGAATTGTCATACCTAGGTAGTACTGGAGAACTAACCAGTGTGACATAAAAGCAATAAACACACATCTATATATATATATATATATATATATATATATACACATATACACACACACACATCTCACATCCGACATATTGTGATAGTTATTTAGGTGATGCATAATAATATGATCCAGTGGTCGAAGTGGGAATTTTGAAGTGGGGGTATGGCAAATGTAGAAGTCGTGGCAGTGGTGCAACCAGAAACAACGCGTCAGCAGTGATACGAGTCGAGGGCGTGCAGAAAAAAATGAGCATTGGCACACATCACAAGGGGTGTGTCAGGCAGTGATTGACAGGGAGAGAGTGAACGGAAGAGGCAGAGGGTGAAAGAGAGAGGCAAAGAGTTATGGGCAGAGGGTTCCGAGGAGAGGGAGAGGGTGACGGTGAGGCAAAAGGTGACAGGGAGAGGCAAAGAGTGATGGTCAGAGGGTGACAAAGAGAAGCAAAGAGTGATGGTCAGAGGGTGACAAAGAGAGGCAAAGGGTATCAGGGAGAGGCAAAGAGTGAAGGGAAGACGGTGACAGGGAGAAGCAAAGAGTGATGGGCAGAGGGTGACGAGGAGGGCTGAGGGTGATGGTGAGGCAGAGGGTGACAGAGAGAGGCAAAGAGTGATGGGCAGAGGTTGACAATAGAGGCAGAGGGTGACAGGGAGAGTGAGAGTGAAGGGCAGAGGGTGACAGAGAGGCAGAGGGTGACTGTGAAGCAGAGGGTATCGAAGAGACAAAGATTTATGGGCAGAGGGTGACGGGGAGAGAGTGAAAGGAAGAGGCAGTGAGTGACAGAGAGAGGCAAAGAGTGATGGGCAGAGGGTGCCGGGGAGAGGGTGAGGGTGACGGTGAGGTAAAAGGTGACAGGGAGAGGCTGAGAGTGAAGGGCAGAGGGCGACAGGGAGAAGCAGAGGGTGACAGAGAGGCAAAGAGTGAAGGGCAGAGGGCGACAGGGAGAAGCAGAGGGTGACAGAGAGGCAAAGAGTGATGGGCAGAGGTTACCGGGGAGAGGGTGACTGTGAGGCAAAACTTGACAGAGAGAGGCAAAGAGATATGGGCAGAGGGTGATGGTGAGGCAGAGTGTGACAGGGAGAGGCAAAGAGTGATGGGCAGAGGGTGCTGGGGAGAGGGTGACAGTGAGGCAGAGGGTGACAGGGTGAGGCCGAGAGTGATGGGCACAGCGTGACAGTGAGGCAGAGGGTGACAGGGAGAGGCAAAGAGTGATAGGCAGAGGGTGACGGAGAGGCTGAGGCAGAGCATATCAGGGAGAGGCAAAGAGTGATGGGCAGAGGGTGACAAGGAGAGGCAAAGAGTGACGGGGAGAGGGTGACTGAGGCAGAGGGTGACAGGCAGAGGCAAAGAGTGATGGGCAGAGGGTGACAGGGAGAGGCAAAAAGTGATGGGCAGAGGGTGACGGGGAGAGGATGAGGGTGACAGGGAGAGGCAAAGAGGGATGGGCAGAGGGTGATGGGGAGAGGGTGACTGTGAGACAGAGGGTGACAGGGAGAGGCAAAGAGTGATGGGCAGATGGTGACAGGGTGAGGCAAAAAGTGATGGGCAGAGGGTAACGGGGATAGGGTGAGGGTGACAGGGAGAGGCAAAGAGTGACGGGCAGAGGGTGAGGGTGACAGGGAGAGGCAAAGAGTGATGGGCAGAGGGGGAAGGTCTGTGGGTAGTAATTATAGGGCGCAGATTGACATACATAGGACCAGTATAAGTGTGATACCCCTTGGGGGTGTCACATAAGGAAGGTGATAAGTGGCAGAACAAAGCAGTAACACTGACACCATTTGCACTTACCTAGGTACAGTGTAGAACAGTGTTGGCTAACCTTGACACTCCAGCTGTTGTGGAACTATATATCCCAGCATGCCCTGCCACAGTTTTAGCATGCCCTAATAGCAAAACTGTAGCAGTGCATGCTGGGTTATGTAGTTCCATAACAGCTGGAGTGTCAAGGTTAGCCAACACTGGTGTAGAAGGTCAGCAGAGCTGTGGAGCAGAGTCTGGGCAGCAGCGTCTGTCGGTGTGCACTGTGCAGCTGATGCATGTTTGTATCCTGTGGCTGCGTATGCCGGTGACACCGGATGGTGGAGGCAGCGGCCGGTAACAGTGCAGGACAGGTAACCTGCAGCAGTGACATCCCTCCCCGCCATGTCACCCGGTGAGGGGAGGGACGCTGTAAGGGGCGTGGCCTCATGGACAAGGGGCGTGGCCACACAGGTGGCCGTGGCCTTGCGGGCCGAAAACCATGCTCTAATGTTTATTACCGGGGGTGCAGGAGCCAGGAGGTGCGGGCTGTGTAGTGTGCCGGCTCCCTCCCGGTGTCAGGAGCCGAGTGCTGCACTTAATACTACAGTGCAGCACTCGGCTCCTGTCACTGAGAGGGAGGCAGCACCTTGGTGTCACCCCTGGGTGGTAGACACCCTGGTGGGTACGCACCCCCCTTGTAAACCGGCGATGCCACTGACCCGCAGTCTGGCAGGTGGCAGAGAGACTGGCCACTGGTCCCCTCCTCCCGCCGGCAGCACTCACCAGCTCACCTCCCCAGCGGCGCCAGGCAGCGGCTGACAGTGCAGAGGGATTGCAACTGACAGTTTGCACTGTCCGAGGCAATCCCGGAGAGGTGGCAGCGCTGACAGCTGTCAGTCTGATGACTGTCAGTGCTGCGGATCACCAATGATGATCCGTTCAGGGAGGTCACAGTGGGTTCCCTACTCCTGCATCCGGAAAAGTAAAAAAAAAAAAAAAAAAAAAGGTTAGTGCTTGAAGTGCCGGTATGTCATACCGTTACATACCGGCACACTTCGAGCACTGATATGATCACATCACATCCTAGGCATCACCTAAATAATCACAACTTGTGGAATGTGATATATACAGTCAGGTCCATAAATATTGGGACATTGACAGAATTTTCAGATTTTGGCCTCTATTCACCACCACAATGGTTTTGAAATGAAACAAACAAGATGTGCTTTAACTGCAGACTTTCAGATTTTATTTGAGGGTAATTACATCCAAATCAGGTGAATGGTGTAGGAATTACAACGGTTTCTATATGTGCCTCCCACTTTTTAAGGGGCCAAAAGTAATGGGACTATCAACTCAAAAGCTATTTCATGGACAGGTGTGGGCTATTCTCTCATTATTTCATTATCAATTAAGCAGGTAAAAGGTCTGGAGTTGATTCTAGGTGTAACATTTGCATTTGGAATCAGTTGCTGTCAACTCTCAATATGAGATCCAAAGAGCTGTCACTATCAGTGAAGCAAGCCATCATTAGGCTGAAAAATGAAAACAAACCCATCAGAGAGATTGCAAAAACATTAGGTGTGGCCAAATCAACTCTTTGGAACATTCTTAAAAAGAAAGAACGCACCGGAGAGTTCAGCAACACCAAAAGACCCGGAAGACCACGGAAAACAAATGTGGTGGATGACAAAAGAATTATTTCCCTGGTGAAGAAAAACCCCTTCACAACAGTTGGCCAAACATAGAGGGTTCACCACAAGATGCAAACCATTGGTGAGCCACAAAAACAGGAAGACCAGATTAGAGTTTGCCAAACAACATCTAAAAAAGCCATTACAGTTCTGGAACAACATTCTATTGACAGATGAGACAAAGATCAACTTGTACCAGAGTGATGGGAAGAGAAGAGAAGGAAAGGAACTGCTCATGATCCAAAACATACCACCTCAAAAGACCAAAAGACCAGGAATGATGATGTTCGTCCATGTAAGATGACGTTTTGCCTCGTTCTGAGTTCCGTTTTTTTGGAGGGAAAAATCCGAACTCCACGTGCAAACTCGAACCTATCCGAGCCTGCACATCCCTAATATATATATATATATATATATATATATATATATATTTATTTTATTTTTTTGAGGAGTTCTATGTCACCGTGGATAAGTTATGACACATATGAAAACAGTCACAGCCACACACTTGTACACAGAACTTGTGACTCACAGTGCTAGTCGCCTCTGCCTCCAGTCCTGCTGCCCCTGCCCCTCTGCCTTTCCCGGCTCCTGAGTGCTGCGATGCCTGGTCTCGTGGCTGCTGGAGGCGGAGACATGAGGTGTCACTCACGTGCCCCTGGGAGGAGCTGCCGCGGCTCAGCATGTACAGCAGTCCTCCCTCAGCCATCTCACTGCTGAATGAGCTTCTACACATGCACAGAAGCTCATTCATTACCGCTGCCCGTTCGGAGCTGAGCTCCGATCGTGGTAGCGGCCGTTAGAGCCGCCGGCTAGTAGGCAGTGTGATTAAAGTGGCCCAGCAGGTGGGCAGAGGGGACCGGCCCAGCAGGACCCTTCCCGCAGTCCCGGTGGCCCAATCCGCCCCTGGGGTCCATTATCTGAAGGGGAACTAGGCTCAACTGGCAGGTATCAATCCCCATGTGGGTGGCGGCAGCAGCAAGTGATGTCACATGTTCAACCCGCTGATCCTATCTCTGTGCCAGCATCCACTGCGACTGTCAGTGCGCAGATTCTGCGCACTGTGGGAGGACCAGGAAGGAGGGGAATCAGTCCCAACCCACGAGCCGCCGCCTAGCGCTGTGACAGCGCAGCTCCAAGCTGCACATAGTTGCCCTCAGGGTGCCAATTGGGACAAGTGAGTAACTCACTGTCTGTGACTGCCGTGGTGCCCTCCTCAGGCTGGCGCTCTCCACCGCCGCGTAACCGGCGTATAGGTCGGGCCGGCCTAGCTACCAACACAGACTTCCTGGCCTCGACTACAGGGCTGCGGGGGAGGGGGGGGATGGGGCAATCAGAGTTACCTCAGGGTTACTCAGATTGCTGATGGTCTCGAAGAATATCTGATGCTACATCTTAGGATGCAGCATTTAGATCAGCAATGTGGTCAGAAGGTGTCTATTTATTTACAGTACACCATAAGATTGCTGCTGAATTAGTTGTGCAGTAATGCACAGCCGCTTCCCTGCAGCTGTGTAATACTGTACAACTCTGAATCAGGCCCTATCTGCCATGTAAAAAACCATTACAAAGAGTTCCTTGGCTATTTAATAAAAGAGAAATTCATCTAAGGTTTATCCAATATCTGATATTTTTGGATCAATAGGGGTATATTTCATACTTGCCGACAATCAGCTCCAGCCTTCCGGGAGGGAGCTGATTGTCGGCTAATAGCAGGGAGCGGGGCTGGCCTTGGGGGCGGAGCCGGGGGTGGGGGCGGCCATTTGGTGGCACACTGGGGGCGGGGACGCACAAACGTGTCATCGTGACTCCGCCCCCTCTTCACAATGCTGTTATTTTCAGCATTGTGAAGCAGGGGGCGGGGCCACGATGACGCGATTCTGCGCGAATCGCGTCACCGGGCCCCCCGCTGCGGGGGTTTCCGTTTTTTTCAGGGGGGAGGTGGGGAGGGTGGCAAGCTTCCGGGAGGCTTGCCTGCCTTTCCGGGGGGCCGGGAGCGGCACCCGAAAATCGGGAGGCTCCCGGCCAAATCGGGAGGGTAGGCAAGCCTGGTATATTTACTAGAGTGAGATTTTTAAAAGTGGAGTTGTTGCCCATAGCAACCAATCAGATTCTAGCTATTACCTTCTAGAAGGTGCTAGATCAGTGGTTCTCAAACTCTGTCCTCAGGACCCCACACAGTTCACATTTTCCAGGTCACCCAGCAGCTGCAAAGGTGTATTCATTACTCACTGACACATTTTAAAAGATCCACAGGTGGAGCTAATCATTTCACTGATTCTGTGAGGAGACCTAGAAATCATGCACTGTTTGTGGTCCTGAGGACCGAGTTTGAGAACCTGTGTGCTAGATAAATGAGAAGTAGAATCTGATTGGTTGCTATGGGCAACATCTCCACTTCTAAAAACTCTCACTTTAGTAAATATACTCCAAAGAGTCTGGACCCTATACCATGGCACAGTTATTAGTTAATTAATTCGAGGTATACCATAATTTTATTTTTATTGTCTAATATTGTTACAATCTGCCATTGGGATTAACATTGCTCTCTGAGTATTGCCTTGCATTCAGTACTGCAGTTTGGGCTAGATTCACTACGGATCGCTATTCTGCTTATACGCACGCAACGCAGTTGCTAATACCAGCGGGTATATGTAAATGTTTGCATTCGCATTGCGATCACAGCCTAACA
Source organism: Taudactylus pleione (assembly GCA_031769625.1). Lineage (NCBI taxonomy): Eukaryota > Metazoa > Chordata > Amphibia > Anura > Myobatrachidae > Taudactylus > Taudactylus pleione. The sequence goes on from JAUIMM010000288.1 coordinate 329,282, forward strand.
TAAGGCCGCCCACTTCCCCTTATTCACATCCGCAACATAGCAAAACAATCAGTAACATCGAGCAACATCTGACCCAGACACAGAGTTAATGCAGGTTAGACCTCACTCAGGAATTGCTCACTTCAGCGTTTGCTATGAGGCAGTGGATAATTTATAGACGCCCCTGCAACGGTGTTGAAATGCACCGGTACGCCTGTGTTCGCCCGACCACCCCCCCCCCCCGTCACCACCCAACACAAATGGCACTTCCTGTCAATCACTCTAAGATGCGTCTGCGTCTCCACTGCGATCTCAATTCCGAAAGCAGTGGCTGGTTTTATGCATACACATGCGCAGAACGCAACAATCGGCCAATTGCGTGCGTATAGGCAACTGTGATCCTTGCTGAATCAGGCCCTTTGTTGTTTGTGTCCTCTCTGGCAGAAGAAGATAAATCTTAGCAGTTTGTAAGCCAGTAGCTATAGGGACGACAAACAAAGATATGACATAAAACTAGAGATGTGCGCCGACCCCCGCGTTTTGGTTTTGGATCTGTATCTCCTTGTGTTTTGGGTCTGGATCTGGTTTTGGATTTTTTTCCTTGGTGTTTTGTTTTTAGGTTTTGGTTTTTGATCTGTATTTTTTCCAAAAAATAATATAAACAGCTAAAACCACATAATTTGGGCCTGTTTTTGTTCCTACAGTATTACTAGCCTTAATAACAATAATTTTCAGGCATTTCTAGGCATTTTTAACCACCTCACAGCTCACAATATTGATTTCACTATTTTTCACCAATACAGGCCAAAGGCTGCAGCGAGCTGGCTGGCTAAAGTAAGCAACAGAGCAGCGGCACAAACGCACGGCAGTTATAAATGTTGGACATCTATGAAACATTGCCACACAGCAGTGGCAGACAGGATGGCAGTCTAATAAACTATAATAATGTCAGTCGGCAATGCCCCAAATTGTGCAAACTGTACAGAAAAGAGGTGCAAGATGTAATTGTCCCTCCCACCTACTCTTATGTGGGATATTAAAAAGGACATGCACAGTTTAACAAACCAAGCACTTTAGCGACTAGGACTGACACTTTCGTGTCTGAACTCCTTGGTTTGTATGGGCCCCAACAAAACATTTTTTGTTAAAGGACTACCTTCAATTATTAAGGAGGAGGTTGATGATGAGGGTGTTGGTGGTGGAGATTGCATGTTATGGTGCAAACTGCTGGTAGCTGATACTGGACTGCTTGTTATTAATTTACACGTTATTATAATTTTGTTAAGCAAATTGCATGAACTTGCTGCAAATGATGTAACAGGGAGGAGGTGCCTAGATGGTTAACGTCCCTTCCTCTGCTAACTTTGGCTTTACAAATGGAACAGATGCCTTCACAACTGTTGTCAGAATTTAGATTAAAATAAATCCACACCCAAGATGTGGCTTTTCTGGCTTTCTTTTTATCATGAACAAGAACTGCTGCCACTGGTGGCTGATTTACGCAAACAACATACTCATCATCAACATCCTCATTAGCATCAGATAGGACACAAATTTCCCCTTCATCATCCTTTTGCACTTCCTCCACACTATCATCCTCATTTTCTATTATTTCACCATCTAATACTAGCACAGGCATCATACCGTCCGTGATGCGCTGTGGAACTGGGTGACAGCTGTTATACTTACTTCCTCTATCAAGGACTGTCAATTGTTTTTTTAATTACTACTAGTAGTAGTCTTCTTGGTCTCTTTCTGGGATGAAGATCTGCCCCCAGCAGCAGTAACAGACATAGCACTCAAGGATCCTTCTGAGGAACCACAGATAGGAGAGGAGTCAATCATTCTTATGGAATTGGATGCAGGACTACTTCCGATCATGAATGAGGATGTTGATGATGATGCAGATGTTAGTGGTACAGATTGCAGGCGCTTGGATCCAGATAGAAGGGAACAGCTAGGTGACACTGGACTGATTGTTGTTCGGTTTTTTGTCCCCAAAGTTTCAGAATTTGAAATACCCTTTCCCATTTGATGAATGCACTGCAAGTGACGTAACAGGGAGGAGGTTCCTCGATGGTTAAGGTCCTTACTTCTACTCACTGTTACATGACAAAGGTTACAAATGGCTTGGCAAAGGTTGTCCGGATTTGGGTGAAAATAATTCCACACATGAGAAATTGATTTTTTGGTCCTTTGCCCAGGCATGGCAACAATGGGACTTTTCCCACCATAGGCAACAACTGTTGTCTGATTTACAGTTTTTACACAAACATCCTCACCATCAACATGCTCATCATCATCAACATCCTCATCATCCTTGTTGCTATCGCCAACTACGTAAATATACTCCTCATCCTCCTGGTGCAATTCCACAGAAGCATCCTCAATTTCTACATCAGCATGTTGACTTGTGCTGCTCATCCCCACATTTGCAGAGGGCACTCAAATGGTGGAATGTGGATCCTCTTCAAGTACAGTATTAGAAAGGTCAGGCTCACACATGGCAACCGCGGACACACTTGGACTCTCCTCGGGAACCTGTGACTTTTCAGAGACAATTTTAATTTTTTTTTGTACATCTCCTACAAGCAGAAGGGCTTAAATCATCACAACTAGAACCACCAGTCATAAATAAAGGCCAAGGCCTTATCCTTTCCTTGCCACTTTGTGTAGTGAATGGCATATTGCAATTTTTTTGTTTCTTTAAAGCTGACTTAGTTTTAGTTTTTTTATTCTTTAACAGGGTAAAAGTTGATTTTTCATGGCCTGACTTAAGCCCTGGGGCATCGGCCTTCATAGATGATGTTGATGGCCTCGCATCGTCATCATGACTGCTGCCAGAAGCTACAAGACTGGTATGTGGATCCTGCTCTCCTGTCATGTGACTGTCTGTTCTCCATACTCACTGCGGTCTTACAGCAGTGTCACCAAGCAATTATAGCGCACAAAACCACACAAAAAATATATATATATTTAAAATTGAAGAGCACCCCTGAACGAGGCAGCAGCCCCTTGATAAACGACACAGGCAGCACCCCTGCGCAGCTACGTTGCTGATAAGTGTGGCTAGCACACACACAGAATAATTTTTTATTACACTGCGGGGGGGAGTGCACCCCTGAAAGGGGCAGCAGCCCCTTGATAAACAACACAGGCATCACCCCTGCGCAGCTATGTTGCTGATAAGTGTGGGTAATATGCGCACACACACTGGGGGTGAAGAGCACCCCTGATGGACAGAGCACCCCCTAGACTACACAGTAGCACACCTTATGGACTGCAGTGACACAGGAGCCACTGAAGATCCCCTCCTCTGTCTGCAGCACAGCTCCTAGCATAGAGTAACACAGTCCTTATGGACAACAGGCACAGCCCAGCACAGCAGCCAGCCTTAGTATGGACTAGTGGACAACAGCCAGCCTGGCCTATTACAAGTGACAACAGCCAGCCAGCCCCTATGCAGTATGGACATTAAGCAGCCAGCCCCTGACATGTGATAACAGTAGCCAGCCCCTAAGCACACACAGCAACAGCACAGCACAGCACAGCGATCACAGCCCCCTCCTTCCTCTTCACTCTCCACAGCTTTATTGAAAATGACGGCGATCGTGGGACCATTTATACAATCCAAAACCCGCGAGGATCGGACAGCGGGATGATGACGTTTTTCCTCATTTTGAGATCCCAGTCAGGCGGGAAACTACTGTAGCTTTTGAACTGCAATGTACAGGTTTAAGATGGGTACACACTACACGATTTGTCATGCAATCATGGTTCCTGCTGCAACCACTCTGCATGTCCATCGTTTAGTGTGTACTTCCAGTCTGTTATTTGTACACACGTCGTTCATCGCATCGTCCAGGGGCAGAACTATGGGAGACAATGGAGGCGCCTGCCGCCGGGCTCCAGCACTGAAGGGGCACCTCCTCCATTGCCCACAATGTATTCACCCCACTTAGGGCTGTAGTGTACCATTACAGCTGCCTTATACATGGCACCTCTTCCTGGCAACTGAGAAGCCACTATACACTAGTAGAAAGCTCCATGTCAGACCATCAGCTGCCACCTTCATCTATCTATAGCCTGTCCCTACTCATTGGTGTTGCTGCTCCTCAACAGCTTCTTTGTCAGTGTAAGATGTCCGGCGCCCCCCTCACTCCTCTATACAGTGTCAGTGGCTGTGATGGAGGGCACCAAATAAGAACTTGCCTCCGGGCGTCTGGGATGAACTTACGCCACTGGCATCGTCCCATCTGATACGATGTGCGATGTGGAGTACACACAGGAGTTGTTCATGATGGTTGCACAGTGTGTACGCCGGGACACACGATCGCACTATCGGAAGGATCTTCGGTTGATTACTGCATTGTTCAGGTGTGTACACAGCTTTACATGGGAAATCCATGTTCTGAAAAAATGTTTACAATTTTAACTGATAGACACTGTAGATCACACTGTTCCTAATCTAGAACTTTTCAGTCAGAAATAGGGCATAATTGGAGGTGTACCGTTCTTTATACAGAAAAACAGAAGCTTTCATCATGTAAAAAGATCACGGGCTAGATTTACTAAGCAGCTACCTGCTTCTCAGCAGTTTTAACCTTGAAATTTAAAGCGGCACTAATATAATAGGTGCAAAACTCGGCTCTTAGTAAATCTAGCCTCATATTTTTATACATTCTTATTGGTGTTGTTAACAACTTCTTTCAGATGGGAGCTGTATGCACACTATTGGTGCTTATGATAAAACAAGTAATTAAACCAAAGGCATAGACACCTTAATATCTAATATCCTAAGCAACTTGCAATATCTACTAACAGCACATAAAAACAATGATCGGGCTAAAAAAAGTAACAATTTAATATAGGTTAATCACAGTCACACTATTTGTGTGACTGTTATTTGTAAATGACCATGTCAAAAATGTAAAGCAGGCACTGACATTTAAATGTAAGTCAGGCAATTACAATTTTTTTTATATAGTGAAATAAAATATACTGTAGTTTTGTTGTTACCCAGGGACATCAATGTTTTAATTAGATAATACTTTAGTAGCGAAGATCAAGCAGTAACTTGAACACTATTTAGAGGAAGCTCCCTGGTAACAGACTAAATAATGCCACAAACTAAGATTATAATGGCGGTTTTTAAACAAGGTGCTCTATCTCTAAAGCACTGATACATAATAGAAAATGTAGGATCGGAACTAGCAATAGCACAGTGTATAAACATTTGCTCAGAGTGTTTTATGTACATGCTTTAGCGATTAAGTACTGCAGTTAGAAGGTAACAAATCCATTCAGATACAAAGCATTAGCAAGGAATGGCAAGGATAATGGGCAATAAGGCATGGCTCTCAGGTCGGGCTTCTGTGCAGACCATCAAGTTCTTCCACACCAAACTCTTCATACTATATATAGATGCCCTGCAATTTGCGCACCGGGGCATTTGTGATACCCCTGAGCACAGCTTGCCATTGAAGTCTATTGGCTCTGTAGTCCTAGAGGCCTAATTATGGTGATATTGTAAAGTGCAGGAGAGACATTCAGGAATAAAGCTTTGATGGTGTGACATGTGCAGTTTGAGTGAGAGGATGTTGAGGAGTCGAACTGGTGTTTGGATGAAAAGAGGGGTGCCCATAGGTCTGCGTTAGAAACTGGGGCTAGCGACTTTGCTGAGGTGGTGCCGCAGTGTTGGGCCACTGAGTACCCACTGTGTGTAATACAGAGAGAGTGCAGCTGAGTCCCAGCAGTGTAGAAAGAGAGACTGGCAGTGTGCAACAGTTCAGTGTGGCAGCATTGTGACTGCAGATGATCTTTTTTCGAGTCCTTGTTGTACTGTCTGGGCTGGCTGTAGGGGCAGCTCAGCGCGAGAGCCACTCCCAGTCAGTTCCGATAGGCACCGTTGTGACAATAAGCATGTTGGAGGCTGAGCGCGCCTGCGGCGTGGTGACACTGTATTCCACTGTGTCGAGTCCCGAAGCTGCACGCTGTAGCTGGAGGTGCGTGGGGGAGAATGGAGCAGGCGGGCAGGGGTGGTGCCAGACTGCTGTATTTCTTTGGCTGCATTCGAGTTTTAAGGTAAGCGCCGGCTGCGCTGCGATGTGTGTGTGTGTGTCTGTGTTAGTGTATGTGTCTGTGTTTATGTGTATGAGTGTGTCAGTGTGTGTCAGTGTGTAGGTATCTGTCTGTGTCTGTGGGCTAAGGGGGGGGGGGGACAAGAAAAGCATGGCAGGAGATTCAGATAAGGACCTGTAGAAGTATAGCAGCAATACACTGTGGAGCAATTTATTATAAAAGTGTCAGTGTTAGGGACTACTACTGGGGCACTGCATAGGGGGACCACCCTGGGGGCACTGTATTAGGGGCACCACTGAAGTACTGCTTAGGGGGACCACTACTGGGGCACTGTATAAGGGTCAATACTGAGGGCACTGTATAAGGGACTACCACTGTGGGCACTACATAAGGGGGCACTGTATATGGGACACTACAGGGGGCACCTTATAAGAGGCACTACTAGGGGAACTGTATAAGGGGCACTACTGGGGCACTGCATAGGGGGACCACCCTGGGGGCACTGTATTAGGGGCACTACTGAACCACTGCTTAGAGGGACCACTACTTGGGCACTGTATAAGGGTCAATACTGAGGGCACTGTATAAGGGACTACCACTGTGGGCACTACATAAGGGGGCACTGTATATGGGACACTACAGGGGGCACCTTATAAGAGGCACTACTAGGGGAACTGTATAAGGGGCACTACTGGGGCACTGCATATGGGGACCACTACTGGGGACACTGTATAAAGGGCACTACTGGGAGCTTATATATATATTTATTTGTGGCTAGATGTTTTTTCGGTAACCAAGACATTGGAAACCCCCTTCTCAAAATCCTGTGTTTGCCACTGTAACAACCTAATATCCTTGTGCACGCAGGTAGATCTTCGGCATAAGGAGAAAGCACGAGAGAAGGTACAGTCTTGTCGCATCAGTTTCAAACTCACTCCTCGATTCATGGCACCAACTGATCCTCCCGAGGAGCCTATGCAGATCGAGAAATCATGACTTCCTGCCGCAGAAAGGGAAACGAGGTTCAATAAACCGTGTCTGTACTTTGGTGGATCAGGTCACCTCCGTAATAGCTGTCCAAAATGTCCAGGAAACAAGAGGGCCTAACTGATTGATAGGTGGTCAGATTAGTTGCATTTCAACACACCCAAAAAGAAAACAGTTCTAACCAGTTTTCTATTGAAGTGACACTGCTGCCTGAGAAATCCTGAGAAACTTTACAGGCCTCTTTGGAATTGGTCGCCGATGGCAACTTCATTACAGCCCAGAAAGTTCATCAGTTAGGAATTCCTAGTGTACCTTTGCAGGTTCCACTCGGCATTATCAGAGTGGATGAAAATAAACTTCCAATGGCTATCATCTGCTCCAGGACTTCAGAAGTTAACATGCAAGCTGGTGCTCTCCATAAGGAGTTAATATCGTTCTATATACTCCCTTCAGCCAAGAGTTCAATTATCCTGGATCTTCCGTGGCTCCGTAAGCACCTTCCCACTTTAGACTGGAGTGAACTTCAAATCCTGGCGTGTGGATCCTAGTGCCATCAGACCTGCTTGCCATCTATCAAACCTCCAAATCGTGCATGTCATCAAGAGTTCAGTCATCTCCCCAGAAGACCCTCTTTCACCTCCGTACCAATCCTTTAGGGATGTATTCAGTAAAAAGGCCACTGAGACATTTCCTGCTCATCGGGAGTAAGACTGCTTTATTGACTTGTTTCCTTGTTGCCCCCTGATGGAAGAGTGTTCCCGCTCGCGCTTCCTGAGACCCAGGCGGTGTCAAAATACATCAAGGAGAATCTTGAGTGTGGGTTCATCAGAGAGTCCAAATCTCCCACAGGAGCTGGCTTATTCTTTATTAAGAAAAAAGATGGAGGTCTGAGACTGTGCATTGATTATCGGGGTCTGAGCACCATTCCCATTAAGGACCTATTCCCTTTACCACTGATTTTGGAGCTCTTTGATCGAATAAAAGGGGCAAAGATTTTTACCAAATTAGACCTTCGTGGAGCCTATAACCTAATCAGAATCCGAACAGGAGACGAGAGGCAGACGGCCTTCAACACTTGTGACAGCCATTAAGAGTACTTAGTCATGCCATTTGGATTAAGCAATGCTCCCACTGTTTTCCAAATATTCATGAATCATATCGTCCGAGATCTGTTATATAAGTACGTGGTGGTATACTGTATCTGGACGACATCCTGATATTTTCTAAAGATATAGTGAGCTGTCAACAAGTGTGTGAAGCATTGTTATGACTCCTCACTAACCAGCTCTTCTACAAGCTACAAAAATGGTAATTTGAGCAAAAGAAGCTGACATTCCTGGGTTACATCATTTCAGGCTCTTGCCTTCGGATGGATCCAGAGAAACTTGATGCCATTGTCAACTGGCCTCGTCCGATTGGGTTAAAAGCAATACAATGGATTCCTGGATTTCTACAACTTCTATCGTCAGTTCATCGGGAACTACTCATATATTGCAGCCCCCATCACTGCTCTCATCAAGAAGGGTCAAGCCACTCGAGTGTGGCCTCCCAAGGCAGAGGAAGCTTTCATCCTTCTAAAATAGTGTTTTATTTTAGAATTCATTCTAAGACAACCTAATTGTGACCAGTCTTTTTTCCTGGAGGTAGACGGTTCCACGGTTGGCGTTGGGGTGGTACTTTTGCAGAATGATGAAGAGGGTGGATTTCCTGTAGGTTCTTTTCTTGTAAGTTCTCTGCTCCAGAGAAGAATTATGCCATTGGGGATAAAGAACTATTAGGCATTAAATTGGCACTTCAGGAATGGCGATACTTGTTGGAGGGTGCAAAATTTCCGGTGACAGTCTATACAGATAACAAAAACCTAACATATCTCAAAACAGCTCACTGCCTGAATTATCGTCAGTCTAGGTGGTCATTATTCTTTGATCGGTTCAATCTGGCGATTACCGACCATCCGGGTAACAAAAACATTAAAGCAGATGTTTTGTCTAGAGCATTCAGTTCTGCCGAGGTGGAAGAGGTACGGGATGACAAGCCCATTCTGAACCCTGCTTGTTTTTTGGCAACCACCAACGTGGTCAAGATTCCGCCAGGGAAAACATTTATAGCACCTGGACTCTGGCCTAAACTACTTTAGTGGGCACATTCGTCATGCTTCACCGGCCATGAAGTGGTGAGAAGAACTGTGAAACTTATTCTCAGGAACTATTGGTGGCCAACTGTGCGTGGTGATGTCAAAGACTTTGTGGCAGCCTGTACTACCTGTGCTCTACACAAGATTCCACCTCATTCTCCCTCAGGATCTTTATGCCCACTATCGGTGCCTGATTGTCCATGGTCCCATATATCTATGGACTTTGTCACTGATCTACCATTCTGTCAAGGCTTCAAAAGTGTATGGGTGGTAGTGGACAGATTCTATAAGGTTGCTCATTTTGTTCCATTGAAACGGTTACCCTTGATTCAGAAACTAGATGATGTGTTCATAAAGGAAATCTTCAGGCTACACGAGTTCCCCAAGGACATTGTCTCGGACCATGGGGTACAAGGTTTGGAGATATTTATATAAGTGCTTTGGGGTCAACTTAAGCTTTTCATCAGCCTACCACCCTCAGAGTAATGGTCATACGGAATGATTAAACCAGGGTCTGGAGAAGTTTATTCGGATGTATGTACCATCAAACATTGCACCAGCCCTATGGAGATGCAGTATCTCGGTCTGAACATCACCGCCGGTTTCAGTGAGACACATCTATGTCTGGCTAGCCAGCCCCGTTTCCCCCAGAAACGCCCACCAAAATTGCCCTCTCACCGCGTCCAAATTTCTGCTGAGTCCCTGGGAGAGGCTGGGGGGACGTTCCTCGGGACATATGAGCAGTGCGACTCGGACACTTACGTAGATTTTAAAAACTGACCAATAGTGTGCGGCACCGATATTAATGCACCTCTGAATCAGGTCTATAATCACTAAAAATACATATAAGGGTGGGTGTATGAGATCACAAGGGACAAAATATTTAAAAGTGATGCACCCTCAGCCAAATGTAGTTGTCCATTTGTGGCTCCTACAGTTTCTTGAGTTTGAGTTCCCTGTTGTAGTTGGACACCTGCATGTTTTCTTCTTTTGTAAATTATCTGTAATTACTATGGCTTCCAGCAACTGCTCCAGATGAATGCTTGTAAAGAACAATGTGTTCAGAACGCATATAGCATGTATTCAATTGGTGTGATGAGAATCATGTTTTGCCTATGGGCAGTTGTGCCTTCCAGGCGGAATCCATGCAGGCACCTACACAGATGCAGCACTACAGGTACAGAGCAATCTGTAAACAAGCTCTGAGGAGTTTTTCCACAAGCTTTTGTATTATTCATTCCCAGTGATTGCAGGAATAACCCAGCAAAAGTGTTTTAAGGCAGATTTTACATAGTCTTCATGCAGATTTCTGTGAATTCTTTCCCCAACAGGAGAAATCCACAGGCTGCCACAATTACTTGATGCACAGTTTGGAAGTATATGTAGAATAGACCCACTGGCTTTTTGATTATGTTTACATCAGTTTTCCATACAGAAAAAGTCCATGCAATCTGCATGACCATATGCGTGAATAAGCCCTATAGGAGACTCCTGCATTCCCCGGATAAACACTTGCTGCTCCCAGAATTCGCTATCACTTTATTAACCCTCTGTTGCAATCGCCACCTGATGGGCCACTCTGTACTCCTGTGGCCCCTCTGTCTTTATTCACTCCCTCACCACGCTCTATTCATTAACCCTTCATTTCCCTTTGCTGTCACTCTCCTGAGTAATGCTTTTATTTTGTCTTTCTCACACCCCCATCTCCCCCTTCCCCACCCCTAGTCTGTTTGAGCGAGAGGGTCTCCCTTATGCCCACATAGTCGCAGTGTTGCAGCAGTTGCTATGACGCCTGGATGTTCTGAGCGACATCTGGATTCTGGTCACGATCTTCTTCACTGCTTTGTGTGGAGTCTGATTGATTAGGGAAACAGGACGGGGGAGGATTGGGGTAGGATGAGGTTGTACTGCACTCCACTACAGGCAGAGAATACTCAGGTCCTTGTGATGAGCCAGGGAGTGGGACACCGTCAGAGGTGAGTCAATGATTTTACCACAGCGGGGGTGCACTTATACATTAACTCAGGCTTATTAAACAGGAGCGTAGAAAATTGCATGATGTGTGTTGTATTTCACTTTCGCACACTAATCCATTTGAGTTGTAAACCATTTCATGAGCTGCTCTGTGACTTTTAATGTTCAGTAATGTTAATTAGCAGGTGAATGGGTCCCTGTGTGGTCTTATGAGGCTGTGTTGCAACTATCTTATAGTATATTTTGTCAACTTGATCTTTAACTTATTGTAGATCAATAACCTGTGATGTGCAGCTCTGCAGTTGTGGTTGAACTACAAGTCTCACAAATCTCTGGTGGCAAGGCAATGTCATACAATCCTGTATAATCAATAATAGATGAGGTACAGGCTCAGTGTTCACTCAGGCTTCAGCAACATGTGGCTTTAAAGCTGCTGTTGAAGTACAACTAGAGCCAGTGGATCACGTTTGGGTGTTTACCATCAGAAATTGGCAAACCTTCGCTCTGTGTGTGGTAGAACTATAAGTCTCAGCATGTTCTGGCATCTGTAGGATGGCTGCCATGCTGGGACATATAGTTCCACAACAGCTTAACAGTCTTAGATTGCATAAGATTTTATAGGTCATTAGCCACTGATTGAGATATTAAACTATTGGTATGACATCTCTTGATCTTACCTTTTGTTGCATTTGGATCGGCGTGCCTCTATGCAATTACAAATATTTCTGAATGCAAATTATTTATTGGTGCTTGCAGGAAGGAATTGCAGGAGGAGAAATGAGCAGTGTGAGAAATAAATACATGTACAGTATGTACATACCCTTAGACTAGCAGAACTGACCAGATATTCTGAGTGTGGATTTAAAATATTCAGCATTTTATTGAGTTTCAGACCAGTATTTATAATATGAACCTTATCTTATGGTACTCATCTGTCTGTACTGAGGGAATATATGTGTTGTGTATATATATATATATATATATATATAATGCAAATATATTTAATATATTTTGCAACAACAGTTGCTGCTCTTTTGTATTTTATGGATAATCTCATCAATATGGACATCATTAGGTGAGTCATCTTGGGTATGTCATCCATAGCTTAATTACTTGAATATAATTATAGTTAAAACAAATCTTTATGGTTGATTTTCATGACCAGTACTTCTGCAGGGGGCACCACTGTCTGAGAGACACCAAACACAAAAATGAAAACACTTACACTAAAACTCCAGTATAAACTTTAGCTGTTAGATTTGTGACACTCTCCTCAGGTGGATGCTGAGGGTAGCTGTGTTAAGTTGGTGGTGGCTGGAACTTAATGACACTACTAGTAACATAAACTCTTTTTCTACTATGGTGGTGCAGACTGCATCATCCCACCCATGGTGTAATAGCATGGGTGTGCCACAGCATGCTTGCCTACTCATGAATTTGGAGGGGAGTCTCCTGGCCCCGGGGAAAGTGGGCAAGTCTCCTGGATCTCTGCACTTTGCAGGTAAAGTGGATGAGGCAAGTGGACCAATGACGCAATTTTCATTGAATCGCGTCATTGTCGCCGCTATGCCCCCAGACATGTATTGCCAAAAATTGTAGCAAAATATCATGGATGTGGGGCTGCAATGACTCCGACCATCTGTAAAGCAACATAGAGAGAACATACAAACTCCACATATACACCACTGATCCCACCACCATTTACCTTCTCTGGCTGTAATGCGTAATGTTTACTCCTTTTCATGAAATTATTTGCTACTGGTCGCAGTACTTAGGAAGGAGTATGTGCTTATACTATATGGAGAACAATCAGTGCTATATCTCAGCGTAGAGTGAATGAAGAACCAAAATATAATGCAAATTATTTATTCACCTTACTGCTTTATACATTTTGTGTAATAAGTAATTGTTTTTTATTCTCTCTTAACTGACTTTCACCACAGTGTGTGGCAGGGGCGTTTCTAGAGAGGAGAGGGCACGTGTGCAGTCTCCGACACGGGCCCCCTCCTCTCCGCCCGGCAGCCGGAAGCGCACTGAGCTGTGCGCGGGCAAGCGCCGGAGTTGTAGACTCTGGGCACTAGACTGTGCCCAGAGTCTATAGTGTATGCACAGGTCACCAGGAAAATGGCCGCGGTGGCCATTTTCCCTGTACTGCACATGCGCAAATGACGGGAAAATGGCCGCCGCGGCCATTTTCCAGTCATTTTACAGCGCCGGACTCCCGCGCCGATGTGGGACTCCAGAGAGGTAAGTAATATTATGGGTGCAGGGTGTGCGATGCGGGGCCCCCCTAGACCCAGGGGCCCGTGTTCCCCGCACACCCTGCACCCTTATAGATACGCCCCTGGTGTGTGGCCATGTTAAGGGCCTGTTTCTGAGGGGCATATTCAATTGGGTGCGAGAATAGCAAAAAACCCGCACCTACGAGGTTTTCCTGCAGGTGCAGGGTTTTTGCTAATCAATTAGGTGCTTGTTTTTTTCTTTTTTTGTGCGATGGGAGCTATTTATTTTCACACCTCCAGAGCAAGTGTGATTTTTCCTAAAATCGTTAATTTTAGGCAAAATCAGCAGGACTTGCTTGGGGGTCCCGGCGGCACCCCCTCTGAGGACTAATTAGGCAATTGGATGTTTCCAATTAGCCTAATTAGTCCATAATTACTTACCTCCTGCAGCGCTGTCTTCTGCATCTTCTTCTGCATCCAACTTCGGAAGCCGGGTCTTCTGCAGCAGGGTGAGTATGTCAGTGTTAGTGTTTGTAAGTGCGTATGAGTAAGTGTGTGTGTGTTTATGAGTGTTGTGTGTGTGTAACCCCCGGTGTGTGTGGCCCCCCCAGTGTCTATGTGCCCCCCGGAATGGGCGCTGGGAGAACTACTGGAGCCTCCTAGCAGCCCCCGGGACTCCCAGCAGCCCCCCCTCCAGTGAGAAGATTGAGGGGAGGTCACCGGGAGCCTCAGAGACCAACGGAGACAACCGGGCAGGTACGTGCAGAATTTTAAAAAAAAAATTTATGCGGCCGGGGTTTTCAGAGCGACCACTTTTTTTTAATTGGATACCAAGGGTATCGGGAGCGCACATACCCGCGGTAATCCAAAATTGGGTGCAATGTTTTTTCCTCGCTAAACCTTGTGCCCAATTGAATATTCCCCTGAGACTCACGAATTTTTTCTCATGGATGCAAACGGATAGTGTTTGCAATGCATACAGCGCATGCACAGAAGCGACTTTACAAATTTACACCTATGCCCATCCTATTCTGAGTTGGATGCAACTTAGCCGGATCTGTCTTTCCGTGAAATAGGGCTGTCATGTGGGAGTGTCTATGGGAGTGTTCTGGGCGTGTATCAACGGAGCAGGGAAGCTCATATCAGAGGGATATCTCACACCTAGCATGGGGTTGGTGCTAGTGCAGATACTAATGATGGTGGTTGCGGCTGCTGGCGTAGCATTAACAGACGGCAATGATTTCCGCTTGCACTCTCATGATCCCTCAAATTAGTTGAATGGAATCTTCCATTAGCATAGAGTAATTAAACAGGCTTACGCGGCTGGCTGCAACTACAGCCATTGGGCCTGCGATTCAGAATCAGCTCTAAGGGCAGGATGCAGCAAAGGGAGAAATGCTGTGAAACCCTGAAAATGCGGGTTTTACCGGATTTGTTATAATCACCAAGCCTCAGAGTGCGATGCATTCCCAGGGCTTGGATGTGGTGGGTAACACCATCTACAGACAGTGGCGCCCCTCCCCGCGGTGACACCCGATGCGGGGAGGGATGCCTTGAGCACGGCGGAGCCGCGCACTCCGCCGAAAAGGGGCATGGCCTCGACGGAGGAGGCGTGGCCTTGGGAACGGGGGCGTGGCTTCGCGTCCCGAGACCGCCAGTACTTAGTTATCAATGGAGGGTGCCGGAGGTGCGGGCAGTGCAGGCTCCCTCTCTGTGACAGGAGCCGAGTGCTGCACATGATGTTACAGTGCAGCACCCGCCTCCTGTCACTGAGGGGGAGCCTGCACCTTGGTGTCACCCCTCGGCGGGTGACACCCGGGTGCGGCCCGCACCCCCCGCACCCCCCTTCTGACACCACTGTCTACAGATGGTGTTACCCTATAGAAGCCTATGGGCTCCTCTCCGGAGAGTGCTATGAGAGGGATCCAATCAGATCCCTACCAGCGCCCCCTGTGGCGCGTGCGTCCTTCTGCGCAGAAGGACTCCAGAGGGACTTCTGGGTCAAAGACCTGGAAGTCCCTCATTCGCAAAGGACAGCTCTAACCAAGAGAAAAATCCTTTGTGAATTTCTTCATGCATGCTGGCGTAACTAACGCCAGGATGCATGTGATGGGTGGCGGGATGCATTGCATCCCGCCCTAAATGTGGAAAGCATTATGCTGTATATATCATAGCTCCTATTTGTTCCCGATGTTTGTGAAACAGTCCAGATTTCCAGACTCTTTCACCCTAGTAAGTGTTTCTGGGTTATTCAGGCAAGGTTTGGACGTATGAGAGCAGGCTTATTTTTTACTGATTTAGCATATTTAGATGTTATGAGATATGGTATAACTGCATGAGAACTGAGATAAAAGACTGGTTTGATAGAAATTTTACTAAAAGAAAAAAAAAAGGAATAAGCAAATATGTCATATATCCACTAACGGGCATCTCTTTGATCCTTTATGGCCAATGAGTGGTTTGAGATGTGGGAGGAAAATGTGCTCAATGGGGGAGATTCAATTAAGTTCAATTTCCCACGTACATCGTCTTAACATAGCCAAAGTGCAGAGACCATCTCTCATTTTTGCCCACACCTCACCTGCAAAAATGTCAGCGAAACACAGTTTAACTTCTAGGGGTAAATCTACTAGCCGTCGATTTTATGTCTGTTTCAAAACCGACAGCCAACGATGGGCATCGATGTCAGATTGCAGGCTAAAAAAACAGCATTTACTATGCATTGGTTTTGACTATCATTTGAAATTCGATATTATAACCCGGTGGATTTCAAACCTGCCATTAATCTGCTGCGGAGGTGAAGCACTGCACAGATCACTATGATACAGTATGTGCAGGTTTCATTAGTGTAAATAGTTAAGAAAGGGTTAAAACTAAGGGGGTGGGTGGGATTCATAACCAGCCCTGAACCACTGAGCCTAGGCTGGTATTGGAAAATAGGGGATATAAATGGAGTGGAGTTCCCTTGTTTCCTAGTAACCTGCACCTGACTGAACCAGCCAGGGGGCTGACACTACAGCAGGGGGACACAAAGAAAGGCATTCCCCTGTTATAACGGCAACCAGCATTGAACTGGACAGCCCAGTGCTGGAATCCCTAGGGAAGTGGAGACACCCCAAAAAATGGAGCCCCCCTCCCCAAGGATGACCAATCCTTGGATCTCTGCACCCCTAGTGGTGGTGAGTACAGAAGTAATAGTCTTTAAATAGTAAAATAATATTGTTTTTCACAGGTAGCCTGCAAGTCCCAACAAGCCTCCTCCACCATGATGGCACCCAAAGTCCACCTGTAAAACAAATGTAAACAAATGACGTGAATGTTGAAGTCCTAAATAACCCCCCCCCCCCACCATCCCTCATTCACATGTACAAGATGCATGGATCACATCCTCCTCATACCATGTAGACGTCCAGACACTTAACAAAATAAAATAAAAAACGTCACCGCTGTGTATTCCCATGCTATAGCGTCAGCCCCACGGCTGGTTAAACCTGGTGCTGGTTATTGGAAACTGGATGAAACTCTACGCCATTCTTTCCACTATCTTCCAATACCGCCTAGGCTCAGAGGTCCAAGACTGGTAATGGATTTGGAGGGGGACCCGTGCATTTTTAAAAAAAAATGTTACCCTAACATTTTACAGTTACAAAGTCTGCACAGATTATAGTGATCTGTGCAGGGCTTCACCTAAACTCAAATGCCTCAGGCAAGTCTATTGTTTGGGTGGATATGCCGTTGATTTCGGGTCAGTGTTTGGTTGGGTTTCAAAATGATGCTCAGTACATCACCGGTTACTATACTTGCCATCGGTTTTGACTTTAGTAAATGGTCCATTTGAAAAACTGATTTATAAATTACCAAAAACACAAAATCGATCTTTTGCAAATATACCCCCTAGTGTTTGAATATATCTCCGTAAAGGTAGAATTGTGCTTATATTTGCAGGGAGGAGAAAAAATAAACGCATTGTACACATAGGTAAACTCCATAGCAAAAAATCAAGACACAGAGGCAGTTTTAAGGGGATACCTGCAAATATTTAATATCACCCCTATATATGAATAAGGGACTGCAGAAGATATCTCAGATATCTGCTGTGATCCCTCCATTTCCGACAGCAGCCACAGCCCCTATAGATTTCTATGGGGGATACATTGCTGTCGGATTTACCAGTTTAGCCCCAGCAGCTAACGCCATCTGAAGATGGCATTGTGCTGCTGTAGCCTATGGGCTACACCTCATAAAATTTACCGGGAGAGGGTTTCTCTGAAACCCCCCCCATCCATGGGCGCTGCACATGCGCAGGAGTGAAAAGACAGTTGATGCTGTCACGTCACTGCTAGCTCATCCTTTCCAAGCCCCTATCCCTGTGTGTGCTGTTTAATACATTTGAGCAGTATAAAAGCACCCTTCAATGCAATTTTGGGTGCTAATATCACACCCAGACACATTGCAAATGAGATTATTGATAAATGGGTCCCATAGAAGTAAAGTGATCACGTATGCTATCACTTTACTTCTTACTGATCATCGGGATGGGCAATTTAGATTTGTACATTGTCCAGTTTTCTGGCTGGTCTGCGCTACTTTTGCTGTCAGCATGCCTCACCTGGTCCCAGTGTCTTCCTCCAGTCTTCTCCCGCTGACTCCATCTCTTGGGGCCCACCATCTTAGACACAATCACCAGACAGCCGAATAACCAATGACGTCATACCCGCCAAACAACCATGGTGTCATGTGGCCCCGGGCCACATGACTCCAAAAGCCAATCAGAAACCTGCAAGCCCTATAAAAGTGCAGGTGCTCCAAACTTCCAGCATCTGCATTCAGACTCTGCACTATTGTCGCTTGATACCATTTCTTACCCAAGCTGAGGCACAACTGGTACTAGCTCAGTCACCAGTGGTACCAATCCCTGCCTGGTTATGTCTGCTATTGGTACCAAATCGGTCTGAAACATTACTGGTTCTTGCCTAACCCAATACTCAGTATAGCTGGTTCCAGCCCGGTATCCAGCACAGCTGATCCTAGCCCGGTATGCAGTAAAGCCAGTCCCAGCCTGGTATCCAGCATAGCCGGTTCCAGTCCAGTATCTAGTACAATCTGCCCTAGCCCGGTATTCAGTATAGCCGGTCTCAGTCTGGTATCCAGCACAGCCGGTCTCAGTCTGGTATCCAGCACAGCCGGTCTCAGCCCAGTATCCAGTATAGCCGGTCCCAGACCTGTATCCAGTATAGTCCGTTATAGCCCGGAACCCAGCATGGTATCCAGCATAGCTGGTCCTAGTCTGGTAACCAGCATAGCCGATCCTAGCCCGGTATTCAGTACAGCTGGTCCCAGTACAGTTTTCAGCATAGTTGGTTACTGTCCGACACTTCTTATGGTCAGGCCTAGCCCAACACCTAGCCCACCACCTGACCCCTCACTACCAGCATGCCTCTTATATGCAGGAATTTCATAAAACCACCTGTTTCCTGCATTCAGCCTTGCATCAGCTCCAGCCCAAAGCTGCAGTCCTGGAACACAAACTTATACAGATCTGAAAATTTGTACTGGGCTTAAGGAGACCCAGTTCTTGAAGCAGGCTGTATACAAAGCCTTGTGAGTCGCCTAGAAAGTCAGGAATCTACACAGCAACAGGTCATGCAGTTCTGCAAGAGGTGTCAACTCGCCTCGACAATATTCAGTCGACACTCGCCAGTATCGGACCCTCTACCAATGCAGTGTCAGCTCCCCGTCTGGTGTCTGTGTCGGAGCATCGCCTCCAGCTTCCTACTCTCAGCAAATTCATTGGGAACCCTAAACTGTTGAAGTTTCCTGAATCAGTGCTAGTTCCATTTTAAACTTCTGCCCTATAATTTCCCAACAGCCAGGCAATATCCAAAATGCTTTTTGGAGCTTGGTGAATGAAGCATCACTGCAGTGTTCATAGACAACTATGGGGACCTCCAAACACAGGATATACCACAATTTGTAGTCTAATACATAGCATAGGCCCCTAGATATCCTGAAAACTTGGTATTTGTTCAGACATTTTGAGAATGTACAGGTTTTCTATTTGACCAGCTGCTAAGGGCAAAGTAAATATATTGGGAAGCTCCATGGTTACTTTTTATTTAACTCTGCATCAGGACATAATTACCTGCTGTGAGGGTGAGGAAGAATGTCTATGTCTGGTCTTTTGGGAAGTAAGGATGAAAGAAACACTCTAATCCTTCTCCAAAATACAAACACTGCTAAGATTTTATTTGTCCATTTCGGCATCGCTGTCTGGAGAACTGTGCGGAGCTTTCAATCTGTCTCCTTAGACAGGTCCACCTGTCACAGATGAGGTTATCATACCAAGGCAGATCAGAAAGCATGAACGTCCCAGCAGTGGGATCATGCCAGGTCTCCTCATTAAGCAAATAGTTATCCAAAATGTTAACAGTTTATTATTTGCAAATAAATATAATAGAGGGATATCCTATATTTTCATTCTAAATAAACACAGGTAGACATTTACAAAAACTGTTGTGCAAAAAAGTCACGTGAATCAGATTCTGTGATTTTTGTAATAGAGCTTAAGTTACCGAGATCAAATGTCCGACAGAATGCAATTAAATGTTGTTTCAATTTGTCTCAAATGAGACAGTAACGGGTTTAGATTGGAGCAGGCACATACAAATCTTGTGAATCTGTCTCATCAAGAGACAATTACCTTCAGCACTTTATTCTTTCTGCTCCTGGACTATTGCCAATGATGGCGCATAAGAGAAAAGCTAAATAGAACACCTAGAACACTTATGTCCCAATGCAGCTAATCCAAAATTCGTCATCAGCATTGTTTATTCATAGGGCATCACAGAATCTGTAGTGCTGGACAATCTTCAAACGGATAAAACATACATAAATACAACAAGTATGCACAGCACAGAAGCATGAATACAGATAAACATAACTGCAAAAACATGACTGCAATTACACATTATAGCAATATAATAAAGGCACAAATTAGTGTGTGTGAGTACACAAACAGCATACACTAGCACTCACACAAAAAAAAAGACATAGCAAGGGATTTATAAAGTAGATAGACACTGGACAGACTTGATACAAAAGGCAGAAAGGACCCTTTGAGAGATTACATTCTAGAGGGTGGGACAGAAGAGAGACACTAGGAGTGACTGAATGGATGTGTTGGATGGAGAAAGTACTGGGAGTAGACATGAGGGTCTAGGAGGTTGTAGGGTAGGCAAGCATGAATATGGAGCATTTGATGGATTGTTAATTGGATGAGAGTCTGATAGGGTAGGGTAAGAAGTTCCCTAGGTAGGCAGCAACACGGGAGAAGTTATGCAGATGGAAGTGGGAGGAGGTTTTGAGAGGATAAGAGAGGTGATAGAGGTGGAGCATAGTAGACAAACAGGGTGTATCTCATGACAAGGTTAGAGATGCATAGAAGGGAGGGATTGTTGAGGGCTTTGGAAGTGTAGGTAAAAAGTTTGAACTGAATTCTGCAAGGATTAGAGAGTCAGTGAGCTGACTCACAGACTGTAGCAGCAAGGTGATTGAAGAGAAAGATTAGTCTAGGCACATCATTCAGGATTTTAGAGGGGAGAGGTGGGTGAGGGGAAGGCCAGAAGGGAGGAGTTAAAATGACTCAAGGCGAGATAATGATGAGTGAGTGGACCAATGTTTTGGATACTACCTGAGTGAGGAAGGGGTGTATTTTGGCATATGTTATGGAGGAGGTGGCTGCACTGCATTAGGGACTGATGGGAGTATTGAAGCTAAAGGTGGAGTCAAGAATGATACCTAGGAAGCAGGCATGAGGAGCAAGGAAGAGTGTGGGGAGGTGTAGCGACTTTAGCCATGGGGCAATATAATGAGCTAAGACTTGGATATGTTAAGCTTGAGGAAGAGTTTATTCATCTAGATGGAGGTCCTGATTTAGAGATGGACGCTAATGCAATTGCAGCTGCAATTTCGCATGGAACACAGCTGCGAAAATATGCTATTTCCAAAGCTTACCCAAGCATAGGGACACCCACTGCTGCCTTCTCATATCCATCCGACCTCACGCACCAGTACAAACATCGGTAACATGGATGCAGATCGGGCAGCCATGTAGCATATGCTGCATGTCTGACCTGTCCCAAACACTGCGACTCTCCTGATACGCAGAGAGCTCTCATGCTGCGAAGGAGATCGCAATGGCTAATTATGCACGCCCATAAAACTGTGTTTAAACGGTCAGAAATGCATGCGTTTGCCTAGCCACACCCCCTTACATTCCCCATACGCTGACTATCTCCTGTCACTCACTTTGCGAATGAATCCGCCTGTGCGAGCGTAATTGCAAAACAATTGCTACACGTGCACCATGTGGCTTACACACATTAATGGCAAACAATAACTAATTCTGCATAAATATCGGCATTATAACATCTCTGAATCAGGCCCGGGGACATCAAAGAGGAAGTTAACCACATAAGGTAGCAAAGATGGAGAGAGGTTAGCGAAGGAATGGTACTGTATATTTGGGTCCAGTCTGCGTAGAGATGGTAATGAAGACATAGGAGTATATATACGTTTGCCAAGAGAGGAGGTGTCAAGAGCAAAAAGCAGATTTCCATGAATAGAGCCTTGGGGGATCCTGATAGTGACAGGAGGAATAGGGAAGGAAGAGCCTTAAGTAGATACATGGAAGGAGCAGCCAGGGACCAATCCTACAGAGGAGGGTTATTTTGTTTGTTTTAAGTGCTTTTTAAGTTTGTACAGTATCTATCATTTTTCATATTACATCATCATTTACAGCTATGGGTCTAGGAGTCCATTAACTTGGTACACTGATGGGGGTCAAACTGACGCAGGACATTTTCTAGTGATTGAAATGGAAATAGCTTAAACACATTGGCCCAAGTGTATGTGAGAAATCCTATTGTATTTACAGCCATTTGTGTGAACTGGTCCATTCATGGGCAATCATTATTCACTGAATCTGGCTACAGCAATTAGGTCTGAAAGGAGTGATTTCTGAACAATCTGTGTCCTTTTTAAGACTTCAGGCATTGTATAATTGAAAATGATTGAGTTTGCTGGCCCACAACCAATACGCTATTCTTCCCTTTACACTTTTGCAATCAAATTTTAGTTTTAAATGTTAGAGGTGAAATCTAACTCCATAGTAACTTAGTGTCTTCAATTTTTATATACATCAGTAGAATTGTAAATATATATATATCTGTACTTTCATTGTCACTTTAATATCAAATTGTCCATGGAAAACGAAAAAGAAAACTGGTCTGAGTCTGCTTTCCCAGAAATACATTGTATGTGAAAAGATCACAAAAATAACCTGCTAGTCTCCTCTGTTGCTAAGCAACTAGTTATTATTGCGGGATATTTTCTAAACTGGAAACAGTGTTGTTATGAAATATTTACAAAGCATGTTTGTTGCTAATGTTGATATTATTCTTTTATCATATCTTTTTATAAGAAGCAAGGCATGTTTCATCAATGCACAAAGCCTCACTTTATACATTTTTTAAAATCAAGTTACTGCAGAAGACAGGGGGGGAAATCATTACTATTTGCAGTGTGTTCAGAGTAGTGATGGGTCTCCTGCCACTGTAGTTAAGGGCTTTTAGGGGTCTTTTTATTATTAGAGATGTGCGCGGACCACCGTGTTTTGAATTTGGCAAACCCACCCTTAAATATTATGGTTTTGGTTTTGGTAAAATCACCCTCATGTGTTTTAATTTTGGATTACTTTAAAATTGGCAAAGACAGCTAATATCATGTAATTATTACCTGTTTACATACAATCCAAAACCGAGATTTGTGTTTTTAATTCTGAGTTCCGAACTTACATCAGACCCGAACCGGGACTCGGATCTACTCGGAACCTGAAAAATGATCTGAGCCAGGACTCGATTTGACTCATAACCCCAGAGAACTCCATGCTTTTATTTGCTAGATACACACGGATTTGCAGTATATTAATGTTAGAGCCAATAGTGAAAGTCTCTGTTTTGTTACATATATGGCATTAATACTGCCACGCAGCTGGTACCATGTACAATATGGGTAAAACTGAGCACGGGCATAATGTTTAGGAATAAAATGGCAGCCGAACTAGGCATGTCATTTGTTTTAAACCAGAAAGCCTACTACATTAATTGAGGGGAATCCTGTTTGACACAAGATAGGGGAGATCAGGATGTACTACCCCCACCCACCCACTTTCAATCTGAGGAATTATTTTTTTGTACAATGTTTAGGTCATTATCTTATGATCACCAAAAAATAATACCTGTTTCAAACAAGGGGTTCCCCCATGTATATATGTGTCAGTGTGGAGAAGATAGGACCCAAAATCTCTAAAACCTGAACTGTTGGAAAGCCTTGAGGACCACGTTTGGGAACCTCAGCTATAGCCTATGATTCAGTTCCTCTGGATTTCTTCATCAAGACATGATAAAGGATGTAATGGAGTGTCTTACATAGCTGCAGTCAATTAGTTCAATTACGCTTAATGAGCGTCATTTAGATTTGCAATTCATAATGTTCACACCATTGTCTTATAGCACCTCCACTAACTAATTGAAAGCAAATATTTGTACTCCATTTTCTAAACCATAGTTTTCTATGAATTCAGCAATAATAACCAGCGTGTTTCCACTGCAGACATGTTCTGAATAAATTTGCCTCCCTGTAAAATGTAGCTGTGTACTTTACTGAATTGTCTGAATGGAAGTTGCCTAATGTTATATGATCACTTGTATTTAATATGATAGCTTACTCCCTAAGCTGCTGATTCACAGTCGCCTGCAAGTCAGCCACATTGCGAGGTCTAAATAAATTTGGAACTTTGGGCCTGATTCAGAGGCGCTCGCTGTTTGCGAGTGCTCGCTCTGAATCAGGGTGAGGATTTTTTTTTCTCCTGGCCGCTCGCTAAGCTGTGGGTGCCCACCCACAGCTTGTGCGAGCAGGCTGGAGATGGTCGTGATTATCGCAGCCATCGGCATTGCGAGGAAACCCTAAGGTAGGATCTCAGCACTCGCAATGCCGAGTGGACTTCTTGCTCTAATAGAGCAGGAAGTCCACTACTGACATCACGAGTGATGTCAGTAGGGCCGCCCACAAACGGCAGGCGTTCCTTCAGGAACGCCTCCGTTTGTGCAGCCACCCCACCTACCCGCCTACAAAATGGGGCGAGTTGTCGATCAACATCGACAGCCGCCCCGTTTTGTTGCGAGCCCCGGAGTGAGTGAAGTTCTCACTCGCTACGGGGCTTGCGCATGCACCGTGCTTGCGCCCTGGGCACCATTGACCCGCTTGCGAGCGCGTCTGAACAAGGCCCTTTGTCTGTATTCAGTGTTGGTCGCCCTATCCATCCACTAGGGAGTATAGCCATCATCACTATCACTGTGCATTTGCACCATCCCTATACCTGCTGCAATAGAGCCATCTGATATCAGAAAGAAAAGTATGAATATCTACAGTAACTTAAACACTGAAGGAAGATTCATCATTCTTTTAAACAAAGATAATATATTATTTATAGTGACACCAGGGTGTCACATCTGCACAGAGAACCATTGGGCTAAAAAGGGAGATACTCCAACTGGCCCATATAGAATTTAGTCTCATTTTATGCAAACCTGGCACCATTGGCATGGGCAGCGAATTCATTACTGGGTGCAACCAGAGAAATCCAGAGATGGACACTCTGCACCAAGGGGCATATCTAGCACTACCCAGGGGTGTGTCTTGTACTCATTCCCCCCTCACATCATCATATATCCCCAAGTTCCTTTATATAATATTCCATACAGTCTCCCCCACCCATATTCCTTTCAACCCCGCAAACTCTGTCACCTCACTTACCAATGGCCATTTTAGGGTGTGAAGGGGAGGTCATCACTGAATGCTATGTATACCAATGGCATCATTGGTGGCATTCCATCTATTACTTAGTTAGAACTGCAAACAGTTTTGTATAGGGAAACTTTAATTATAGTCACAGAGCCCCCCTCCCCAGTGTGTAGCACTGCAAATAGTTTTTTTTTAATTCTAATTTCTAAGGGAGCATGGTCATGCCTTCCACAATTAGGCCACACCCCCTCAATAGTAATTGGGCAGAGGCTGGCTCTCTACAGCCCTATGTGGAAAAGAATGCACACCTGATAGTATAATGTATATGAATAACATACAAGATCATATAGATTTGGTGAGCACCAGAAGAAAGCGCCAAAGTACAGTAACAATGTGTTCACGCAAATAAATCCCATGCTGAGCACAAGAAAGACTGGAGGTGAATTACTTGCAGGTGCTCGCTCCCTTGTGCAAAATGCAATCTGATCATAATAATGACACTAGATATATTGGTTGAATGCATCTGAATCCCTCCTTCTTAAGCTAATACTATAATAATGTGACTGCTGTGACCTTTTCACATTATTACAGTGATATTTGCAATCAGTCATAAGAAATAAAACACATAAACAATTCATCTTTTAAAGCAAAAGGCAATGGACTTAGGTAATGACACCTAGGGGTAAATTTACTAAGAATCAAGGGCCTGATTCAGAGCCGGACGCAATTAGCGCTCGCTCGTCCTGAAAATAGGGGTGGCTATTCAAATGAACCGTTCGCTGTTTGCGGTCTGTTCACGCCTCTAGGTCTGAACGAGCGTACAAAACTTGCGGTCGTTTTTTGGGAAACTATGCCCCTGGCCGCTCGCATCCTACGTCATGTCCGCTATTTATTAGATTAATCGAGTACATCGAACAGGGTATGAACTGCTCGCTATTCTTGTGGTTGGTTTTTGCTACCACAATTTTGCGAGCAGTTCTGGCTTAAAAAACGTGGTCAATGACGCTGCTGTTTTAAATATGCACACCCATAAAACGCCCGTCTTGACCTTTAAGCACGCCTGCGATCGGATCTCCACTCCCCGTTTTCAAGCACCTTCCCCTGTTACCACCCACATACGCCTCATCCTGTCACTCAAATTAGCAGGCATTCGCTATTTTGCGTGCACATGAATTTCGGCCGCACTGACTGGTTTGCGCATGCATATAACAATTAGGGGTGAGCGGGTTCGGATTTCTGAAATCCGAACCCCCCCGAGCCCCCCCGATCCGAGTCCGATCCGAGTCAGGCTCGACTTTTCCCGCCTGACTCGGATCTGACATCGAGGCAAAACGTCATCATCCCGCCTTCCGAGTCTCGCGGGTTTTGGATCCTATATAAGGTACCCGCGTCGGCGCCATTTTCTCACTCGGCTGTGGACAGTGAAGAGGGAGGGTGGGAGTTAGTGCTGTGTAGTGTAGTGTAGTGTAGTGCTGCTGTTGTCCACTACTTCAAAGTCCATAGGGGCTGGCTGTGTTGTGCTGTGCTGCTGTTGTTAATAGGGGCTGTGTCCACTACTTCAAAGTCCATAGGGGCTGGCTGGACTGTGTTGTGCAGTCAGTTCCAAAGTCCTGTGCAGTGTCCCAGTCCTAAAGGGGTGCTGTAGTGTTGTCCAGGGGGTGCTCTGTCCATCAGGGGTGCTCCCTCCAAGTGCTAAAAAAATAATATATTTTCTGTGTTTGTGAATTGTGTGCGCAGTAGCCGCACGTGCATCAACAAAGTAGTGCCAAGCGTGCGCCTGTGTCATAAGTAAAGGGCCGGCTGGCTTGACCGTTAAGGGTGCTGTAACCCCCGAAAGTACACTCCAGTCCAAACCAAAAAAAAAATTATTTTCTGTGTTTGTGAATTGTGTGCGCAGTAGCCGCACGTGCATCAACAAAGTAGTGCCAAGCGTGCGCCTGTGTCATAAGTAAAGGGCCGGCTGGCTTGACCGTTAAGGGTGCTGTAACCCCCGAAAGTACACTCCAGTCCAAACCTAAAAAAAAATTATTTTCTGTGTTTGTGAATTGTGTGCGCAGTAGCCGCACGTGCATCAACAAAGTAGTGCCAAGCGTGCGCCTGTGTCATAAGTAAAGGGCCGGCTGGCTTGACCGTTAAAGGGTGCTGTAACCCCCGAAAGTACACTCCAGTCCAAACCAAAAAAAAATTATTTTCTGTGTTTGTGAATTGTGTGCGCAGTAGCCGCACGTGCATCAACAAAGTAGTGCCAAGCGTGCGCCTGTGTCATAAGTAAAGGGCCGGCTGGCTTGACCGTTAAGGGTGCTGTAACCCCCGAAAGTACACTCCAGTCCAAACCTAAAAAAAAATTATTTTCTGTGTTTGTGAATTGTGTGCGCAGTAGCCGCACGTGCATCAACAAAGTAGTGCCAAGAGTGCCCCTGTGTCATAAGTAAAGGGCCGGCTGGCTTGACCGTTAAAGGGTGCTGTAACCCCCGAAAGTACACTCCAGTCCAAACCAAAAAAAAATTATTTTCTGTGTTTGTGAATTGTGTGCGCAGTAGCCGCACGTGCATCAACAAAGTAGTGCCAAGCGTGCGCCTGTGTCATAAGTAAAGGGCCGGCTGGCTTGACCGTTAAAGGGTGCTGTAACCCCTGAAAGTACACTCCAGTCCAAACCAAAAAAAAATTATTTTCTGTGTTTGTGAATTGTGTGCGCAGTAGCCGCACGTGCATCAACAAAGTAGTGTCAAGCGTTCGCCTGTGTCATAAGTAAAGGGCCGGCTGGCTTGACCGTTAAGGGTGCTGTAACCCCCGAAAGTACACTCCAGTCCAAACCAAAAAAAAAAATATTTTCTGTGTTTGTGAATTGTGTGCGCAGTAGCCGCACGTGCATCAACAAAGTAGTGCCAAGCGTGCGCCTGTGTCATAAGTAAAGGGCCGGCTGGCTTGACCGTTAAGGGTGCTGTAACCCCCGAAAGTACACTCCAGTCCAAACCAAAAAAAAAATTATTTTCTGTGTTTGTGAATTGTGTGCGCAGTAGCCGCACGTGCATCAACAAAGTAGTGCCAAGCGTGCGCCTGTGTCATAAGTAAAGGGCCGGCTGGCTTGACCGTTAAGGGTGCTGTAACCCCCGAAAGTACACTCCAGTCCAAACCTAAAAAAAAATTATTTTCTGTGTTTGTGAATTGTGTGCGCAGTAGCCGCACGTGCATCAACAAAGTAGTGCCAAGCGTGCGCCTGTGTCATAAGTAAAGGGCCGGCTGGCTTGACCGTTAAAGGGTGCTGTAACCCCCGAAAGTACACTCCAGTCCAAACCAAAAAAAAATTATTTTCTGTGTTTGTGAATTGTGTGCGCAGTAGCCGCACGTGCATCAACAAAGTAGTGCCAAGCGTGCACCTGTGTCATAAGTAAAGGGCCGGCTGGCTTGACCGTTAAGGGTGCTGTAACCCCCGAAAGTACACTCCAGTCCAAACCTAAAAAAAAATTATTTTCTGTGTTTGTGAATTGTGTGCGCAGTAGCCGCACGTGCATCAACAAAGTAGTGCCAAGAGTGCGCCTGTGTCATAAGTAAAGGGCCGGCTGGCTTGACCGTTAAAGGGTGCTGTAACCCCCGAAAGTACACTCCAGTCCAAACCAAAAAAAAATTATTTTCTGTGTTTGTGAATTGTGTGCGCAGTAGCCGCACATGCATCAACAAAGTAGTGCCAAGCGTGCGCCTGTGTCATAAGTAAAGGGCCGGCTGGCTTGACCGTTAAGGGTGCTGTAACCCCCGAAAGTACACTCCAGTCCAAACCAAAAAAAAAATTATTTTCTGTGTTTGTGAATTGTGTGCGCAGTAGCCGCACGTGCATCAACAAAGTAGTGCCAAGCGTGCGCCTGTGTCATAAGTAAAGGGCCGGCTGGCTTGACCGTTAAGGGTGCTGTAACCCCCGAAAGTACACTCCAGTCCAAACCAAAAAAAAAATTATTTTCTGTGTTTGTGAATTGTGTGCGCAGTAGCCGCACGTGCATCAACAAAGTAGTGCCAAGCGTGCGCCTGTGTCATAAGTAAAGGGCCGGCTGGCTTGACCGTTAAGGGTGCTGTAACCCCCGAAAGTACACTCCAGTCCAAACCTAAAAAAAAATTATTTTCTGTGTTTGTGAATTGTGTGCGCAGTAGCCGCACGTGCATCAACAAAGTAGTGCCAAGCGTGCGCCTGTGTCATAAGTAAAGGGCCGGCTGGCTTGACCGTTAAAGGGTGCTGTAACCCCCAAAGTACACTCCAGTCCAAACCAAAAAAAAATTATTTTCTGTGTTTGTGAATTGTGTGCGCAGTAGCCGCACGTGCATCAACAAAGTAGTGCCAAGAGTGCGCCTGTGTCATAAGTAAAGGGCCGGCTGGCTTGACCGTTAAAGGGTGCTGTAACCCACAAAGTACACTCCAGTCCGAACCAAAAAAAAATTTATTTTCTGTGTTTAGCCGCACGTATATATCAAATCGATATAACATAAATGGAGGACCAAACTTTCTCCGATAAAAATAAAATAGAGAAAGATCAAGAACCACTTCCTCCTAGTGCTGAAGCTGCTGCCACTAGTCATGACATAGACGATAACATGCCATCAACGTCGTCTGCCAAGGCCGATGCCCAATGTCATAGTAGAGGGCACATACAATCCCAAATGGCAAAGTTCAGGAAAATGACCTTGAAAAAGACATTTAAATCAGCTGAAGAGAAACGTAAACTTGCCAATATGCCATTTACGACACGGAGTGGCAAGGAACGGCTAAGGTCGATCCCTAGTATGTTCATGACTAGTGGTTCAGCTTCACATGACGATGGAAGCACTCCTCCCACTAAAAAAATCAAAAGAGTTAAGCTGGCAAAAGCACAGCGAAGAACTGTGCTTTCTAAGAAGATATCACAAATCCCCAAAGAGAGTCCAAGTGTGGTGGTGGTTGCGATGCCTGACCTTCCCAGCACTGGACGGGAAGAGGTGGCTCTTTCCACCATTTGCACGCCCCCTGCAAGTGCTGAAAGGAGCACCCACAGTCCACTTGCTGATATGCAAATTGAAGATGTCACTGTTGAAGTACAACAGGATGAGGATACTGGTGTAGCTGGCGCTGAGGAGGAAGTTGGCGAGGAGGATTCTGATGGTGATGTGGTTTGTTTAAATCAGGCTCCGGGGGAGACAGTTGTTGTCCGTGGGATGAAAAAGCCCATCACGGTCATGCCTGGGCAGAAGACCAAACATTCCACCTCTTTGGTCTGGCAATATTTCTATCCAAATCCGGACAACAACTGTCTTGCCATATGTACCATATGTAAAGGTGAAATAAGTAGGGGTAGGGACGTCAACCACCTAGGAACATCCTCCCTTATACGGCACCTGCAGCGCGTTCATATAAAGTTACTGTCAAGTTCAGAAACTTTGGCTAAGACCGTAAGCAGTCCAGGGACACCTAAATCCCGTTGTCCTGTTGTATCCAAGCGCCTGCAAACCACACCGTCAACTCCCTCCTCGTCAATTTCCTCCTTAGTCAGGATCGGAAGTAGTCCTGCAGGCCATGTCACTGGCATGACTGACTCTCCTATCCGGGATTCCTCTGGAGGATCCTGCATTGCTACGCCTACTGCTGCCGCTGCTGCTGTTGCTGCTGCTGGGAGTCGTTCATCATCCCAGAGAGGAAGTAGGAACACCACTACTTTTACTAAACAATTGACCCTCCAACAGTCCTTAGCGAGGAGGATGAAGTACGACAGCAGTCATCCTGAAGCAAAACGTATAACTGAGGCCTTGACTGCTATGTTGGTGTTAGACGTGCGTCCGGTATCCGCCATTAGTGCAGTGGGATTTAGACAATTGATGGAGGTAGTGTGTCCCCGGTTCCAAATCCCGTCTAGATTCCACTTCACTAGGCAGGCGATACCGAGACTGTACAGAAACGTCAGAAAAAGTGTCCTCAGTGTCCTGAAAAATGCCGTTGTACACAATGTCCACTTAACCACGGACATGTGGACAAGTGGAACAGGGCAGACTAAGGACTATATGACTGTGACAGCCCACTGGGTAGATGTATCACCTTACGCAGCAACAGCAGCAGCGTCACCAGTAGCAGCATCTCAGAAATGCCAGCTCGTTACAAGGCAGGCTACGCTGTGTATCACCGGTTTCAGTAAGAGGCACACCGCCGACAACCTCTTAGAGAAACTGAGGGAAATCATCGCCCAGTGGCTTACCCCACTTAGACTCTCCTGGGGATTTGTGATATCTGACAACGCCACCAATATTGTGCGGGCATTACATCTGGGCAAATTCCAGCACGTCCCATGTTTTGCTCACACAATAAACTTGGTGGTGCAGAATTTTCTGAAAAGCGACAGGGGCGTGCAGGAGACGCTTTGGGTGGCCCGAAAAATTTCTGGCCACTTTCGCCATTCAGCGACTGCGTGCCGAAGACTGGAGCGCCAGCAAACACTCTTGAACCTGCCCCGCCATCACCTGAAGCAAGAGGTTGTGACGCGGTGGAACTCAACCCTCTATATGCTTCAGAGGATGGAGGAGCAGCAAAAGGCCATACAAGCCTATACATCCACCTATGACATAGGCAAAGGAGGGGGTATGCACCTGACTCAAGCGCAGTGGAGAATGATTTCCGTGTTGTGCAAGGTTCTCCAGCCCTTCGAACTTGCCACACGTGAAGTCAGTTCAGACACTGCCAGCTTGAGTCAGGTCATTCCCCTCATCAGGCTTTTGCAGAAGCAGCTGGAGAAAGTGAAGGAGGAGCTAAGACGGAGCGATTCCGCTCGGCATGTGGGACTTGTGGATGAAGCCCTTCATTCGCTTTGCCAGGATTCCAGGGTGGTCAATCTGTTGAAATCAGACCACTACGTTTTGCCCACCGTGCTCGATCCTAGGTTTAAAGCCTATGTGGTGTCTCTCTTTCCGGCCGACACAAGCCTGCAGAGGTGCAAAGACCTGCTGGTGAACACACTGTCAGCTGAAGCGGAACGTGACACGTCAACGGCTCCTTCTTCATTTTCTCCTGCAACTGGGGCTGCCAGGAAAAAACTTAGGTATCCTAAGCAACCCGCTGGCGGTGATGCAGGGCAGGCAGGACCAAGTTTGGGTATCTGGTCCGGACTGAAGGACCTGGCAACAATTTCTGACATGTCTACTGTCACTGCATATGATACTGTCACCATTGACAGAATGGTGGAGGATTACATCGGTGACAGCATCCAAGTAGGCATGGCAGACAGTCCATACCTGTACTGGCAGGAAAAAGAGGCAATTTGGAGGCCCCTGTACAAACTGGCTCTATTTTACCTGAGTTGCCCCCCCTCCAGTGTGTACTCCGAAAGAGTGTTTAGTGCAGCCGGGAACCTTGTCAGCGAAAGGCGTAGGAGGTTGCTTCCACAGAATGTGGAGAAGATGATGTTCATCAAAATGAATTATCAGCTCTTCCAGGGAGACCAGCCTCCAGAAGGTACAGAGGGACCTGTGGTGGTGGATTCAAGTGGGGACGAGTTAATACTTTGTGAGGATGAGGATGTACACACTGAAGAGGGTGAGGAATCGGTGGATGAGGAGGATGAGGATGACATCTTGCCTCCATAGAGCCAGTTTGTGCAGGGACACATTAATTGCCAGCTTGTTTTGTGGGGGCCCAAACGAACCAATCATTTCAGCCACAGTTGTGTGGCAGACCCTGGCGCTGAAATGATTGGTTTGTTAAAGTGTGCATGTCCTGTTTATACAACATAAGGGTGGGTGGGAGGGCCCAAGGACAATTCCATCTTGCACCTCTTTTTTTTCTTTGCATTATGTACAGTTTGGGGCCTAGTTTTTCAAACTGCCATCCTGTCTGCCACTGCAGTTTCACGCCTAGATGGGTCACGTGTTTGTGCCGCCCACTCGTGTCGCTTAGCATAGTCATCCAGCTACCTCGGTGCAACGTTTTGGACATAAAAACACTATTGTGAGGTGTGAGGTGTTCAGAATAGACTGGAAATGAGTGGAAATTAAGGTTATTGAGGTTAATAATAGCATAGGAGCAGAAAAACCTACAAATTCTGTGATTTTAGCTGTTTTTATGCTTTTTTTAAAAAAAATACAGATCCAAAACACAAAACCCAGAACCCAAAACACGGAAGGGTGGTTTTGGCAAAACCAATCCAGATCCAAAACACGAAGAAAGATCCAGATCCAAAACCAAAACACAAAACACGAAAAGTGGCCGGTGCACACCCCTAATAACAATCCGTACGCTTGCGCAGTTGGGCTAACATCGCTCGGAGCGAACGAGCTGCCGCTTACGAGTGGCTCTGAATCAGGCCCCAAGTCTGGTCGAGTTAGCAATCTCTGGAGAGTTTGCCCATTTTTTTCCACTCGCACATTTACTAATATAAAACTCGGGAGAGAAATCTGCTTTGCTACGGGAAAATACTGGAGAGTTGACAAACTCTCTTCAATTCACCATCGGCTAAACTCGAGAACCTTTTCACTAGTGAAGATAGGATTCGGGAATTTACCAAGATGAGAGTTTCTAAACTCATGAGAATGGACAACGCTCCTGTAAAAATTTGTGAAATCAATTCACCTGCCTGTGATCTGTGAGTTTGGCAGAAACATACACAGATCAATGTGATCCACGTTTGTTTCTGTCTATAAATAGAAAAAAAAGGCTTAATTTTTTTTTTTATTAAATGACGTAGGGTCCCCCCCCCCCAAAAGCATAACCAGCACCTGTACTTGTCAGCCAGTCCTAGTTCCAAAAATTATGGGGAACAAAACGTGTAGGGTTCCACCATAATTTAGGTACCAGCGCCAGGCTGCAGGGCCAGTCCTGGTTTTAATTATAGGGGGAAAAAATGCGTAGGGGTCCCCCTACAATTAAAACCAGCACTGGACCCAAACTGACAGGGGTGTAATGCCACAGCCCAGAGACCCTATTACCGGGTCTCCAGGGCCAAAGCATTCTCACCTCAAGCCTGTCAGGCCAAGCCAGGGATCTCAGGGGAGGTAGGGACCTCCACAAGAAGGGGTCTCCCCTCTCCTGAACCACAAGCTTGGTCTGAAGCCCGGGGCTCTTCCCCGCACCCCTGGGCTAGGGGTACAGGGGTAATAAAGTGTAAAATCAAAGTAAACTATTGTATTTTACAGTGGAACTACAGGTGCCAGCATGCTTGCCCTTTGGCACTTGTGGAACTACAAGTGCCAGCAGGCAGCTGGCACCCGTACCTCCATTGTAAAATAAATAGTTAAATAAAGACATAACACACACCTTAGATAGTACAAGTTTATTACACACATACATCAATCACACATACTTACCTGTACCAGCCGGTTTGTCCTCTTCTCCAATGTAAATATCCTTGTGGAATGACCTGCAAAAAAGATCATATACTCACCTCCATCCTGGCGCTGCTCTTCGTAGCATCCAGGGTCTTGTTAAAATAAAAAAATGACTTATCCGAAACCATGCCGAACAGATGTAAGTATATGCTGTTAAATATACTTACACCTCGCAAAATGACAGATGACCAAAATCATCTGTAATATCTCATAGGCCGCTAGCCAATCAGCAGCCGCTTTACATGTAGCGGCCGCTCATTGGCTGGGACCCACGTGGAACCAGCCAATGAGTGGCCGCTACATGTAAAGCGGCCTCTGATTGGCTAGCGCCCCGGTGAGAAATTACAGATGATTGGCATGTATGGACTGCTCCACCCACTATTGCAGAAGGCTCATTGTCTGTGAGGTTCTGGAAATAATTTTAATGAAGTACCATTTTTATATTTCTAATGACTGAAAAAGTGTACATAGACCACCCATAATCACTGGTTGGAAAACAGTCTGAATCTGAGTATTGTTTGGGCTCGAGGATGGGGCTTTCTGGGTAGGACTGACTGGAGCAAAGTTAGGTGGCCTAATGACACTTCTCATTAAAATATCAACAAATGGAACTAGACTAGAGGAACTGAACTGAACAGAGTGAAAATCAGAGTAGGACACTATAGCTGAGTGTTACTGGTAAGCTGCTCTGCAATGGAAGCGGCACTTGCTGGAGCCTAGAGATCTTAGGAATGATAATGCACACTCTGCAGGTGGAAAGTGTGCTCTCTGCAGGCTGTGAATGGAGATGCACGCAAATAATGTATGTGCACTCTGCAGGCTGTGAATGGAAATGCACGCAGGTAATGGATGTGCACCCTGCTGGTTTGTGAATGGAAAAGCACACTGCAAGCTGTGAATGATAATGCACGCAAGTGATGAATGTGCTCTCTGCAGGTATTGAGTAAGAGTGCACACAGGTAATAGTACTGAGCACTTGCAGATTGCTAGAAGTAACTCCCAGCTACTGTAGGAGGCTAGAACCAATGAGCTCAGGAACCCAGATGTACAAAATGGAGCATGCACCAGGCGGATACAGAGGACTGCGAATAGGACAAGCCAGGGATCAGAAAGCAGAGTTGCTGACAATGGAGCCAGGGACAGGTATAATTTATATGGACCTCTGGCTGGTGAAGCAGCATGCAGGGTACTGGAGTTCTCCAGCTGGTGGACAAGCGGCAAGTGTAAATATGATACGGAGCAGCTGCATATCGGTGGAATAGTTCCTGGTCCTTTACACGTTTCTCCGCCGTGTAAGGTGGTGGTTTCTTCAGAAGGAAAAATTAAGCATGCTGCTTCACCAGCCAGAGGTCTGTATAAATGGATATAATTCCTCTCTCAGTGGAGTGACGGCGCCGTGTGCTATCGGTACCTGACACCCAGAGATCCTGAAAACCTGAACACCGGGAGCGGTAAGAGCAGATGACAAAAGTCATTGCTCTTGGACTGAAATAAACATATACCACATAAACCGGGTGAGCTAAAAACTGAGATTGAGGGCTTGACATGTAAAAGCAAAACTGGAGACAAAGGAACTAACCTGGCAATAAGTATTGTGGAGACAAAAGGCTAAGTGATAAATATGTTGCAATAATTACAACAGCTGCATAAGAATTTATCTGAAAAGGTGGATTTTTTATTGAATTTTTAGTATTCTTTCATTGTTTTTTATGCTTTGTACTAATACTAAGTGCACTTTTATAGTATTAATTGAGTGTATATGTGTATATATAGAAATTAAAATTCTGAATACAATCTATGTATGTGCTCCTTGTTTATATAATCAGCTGGTGAATATTTAAGGGAGTAAAACAGGATTACTCAGTAGGAGCTGCAGTCACACTCATTGTATACATTTCATGTAGCACCTGAATATTGATAATTGAATAGTTTCTATCATTGTGTTTCAACTCATGTCGAACCAAGTTCCTTCGTGGATGGAAGGAACTGGACTCATCTGATCAATCCATAACTGGGAATACAGGTTTGTGGCGGCCAAGCATCAATGGCGATGTCACTTTTTGATCACTCGATGTCGGCTCTATCATTGTGAAGCAGAATTCATCAAGCGTTGGATTGTTCACCCCCCACCTCTTCCCCCCCTTAATAGGGAACGTGAGCTGGGTTTAGACCGTCAAGAGACAGGTTAGTTTCACCCTACTGATGAGATGTTGTCGCGCTGAATGCAGGAAAAAACGCCAAATCACCAGGGACTTAGGTACTGATTGTTTATATTTACTGTAGCGGTCAGTGGGCGCACCCCAGCAGATGAGGTGACAGTGCCAGGTATGGTAAGAGGGACTCTGTTATGTGACACAAAGTTTCTACAGTGAGTTCTTGTATTATTTGTTTCATATAATATTTATAGGAAATGTGAGTCTCTTTTCAAATGATATTTCAGAGTGTTTAGTAATATACTGTGTCTATACATATCTACATTTCTCTCCTATTATTTAGTATAATTTTGTATTTGACTTTACTTTATCTATTTTTGATGTTGGTAATTACCTTTCTCATGTTTGAATAACATGCGTCTTCCTGATCTCAACATTGCTACATGATATGTGGGACATATGAGATATACTGTATGCAGGGCTAAAATAGCATCTGGGGAAAAAAGGAAGCAGACACATAATAGAAACATATTTATGTATGGTTATCTATATTATGAGTCAGGTGATGATTACGGTTCTTGTACACTGACAGGCACGTACAACTGTCAAATACAAGCGCAAGATTTATGCTGTCACCAGGGGGCACTGCCATTTTCACAGGAGGAAATAGAAGGATTATGTGCCTTTACTATTCATGGACTTGCCCTATTGTTGCCGTTTGAACTGGTAGTCACTTTGTTCCTGCAGAGACTATAGAAAAGGCACTAATTGCCCTGCATGTTCAAAGCCACAGGGGATGGGAAACCAAATAAGTCTAAGGGCTTTGAAGTTGGAAGTTGTGTCCTCTTGGCCATGTGAAAGTATACTCTTATATTATAAAGGTTGAGAGTTTTATTTGATGTCATATAAGTTGACTATATTTTTGTTACCTTAGTATATGTTTAGTATATTTTACAATCAGAGGTCTTGATATATTTTTTAAAATAAGTAAATAACCTTTACAATGCTGCAAGCTATGGAGAGTCCTGCCTCCTCAGCGTGCAGCTTTGCAACACCTCCAACCCTACCCCAAACCCCTGTGAAATGGGGCAAATGTCCTGATCGCAGGACAGTCCTTCAAGACTGAAGGATGGTTAGGACCAGCAGCAGACTACCGCTGCCGTCTGCCGAAGGAGAGATGAAAACAGTCGGTCCAGCCGGCCGGATCTCGGCGCCTGTGTAATGGATCTGGCAGTTGCCGGGATCAGCGCATGTGCACAAGTGGTGGCGATGCCACAAATGTGCAAAACACTAGCTTCTAGGGACTGCATTGGCTGCAGCTCCTAAAAGCCAGGTCAGGCTGTTCGAAAGGCAGAGGAGCGGCTTCCCACTGGAACCACGCTCTAAGCCAATCGCAGCCCAGACTGGCAGTCCCAGGAGGAGGAAAGACCTCCCCCTGGAACTGCCTGTCGTGTGTGTGACTGGCAGGTAGCGCTTCTAATGGACTGCAACTGGCTCACTGAGGTGACAGATTTTACTGGGGGGGCTGCAGTGCTACAGCTCCTAGATAAAATCCGCCATTGGTTACGAGTTAGGACATATGAATTAGCCTAGTAGTGAGGAGGGACCTGAAGGAAATTATTCAGAACTAATTAGTGGGAGACTTCTCTACTGCCTTACAACATTTGCTCATTTTGCAGGGAACAGTCTTAGCAATTCAAAGCATTTCCTTAGTGCAAGTTCAGAGAAACAAATTATAGATATTGTGAAACTAAATATATAATTTCAAATGCTAACAGACTTCAACCTTCTCAACAAACAAATATGCCAGACAAATATAAAGAGAGAGAGAAAGAGAAGATACCTAGATTGCAATAAGCAGACGGCACTCAACAGTATTGCAGCTCAAAACAGTCTGCATTAGAACATAGTTACCAGAGCCGTAACTAGACTTTTTGGTGCCCTGTGCCAGAAAGCGCATTGGCGCCCCCCTCATTTTTCAAAGGGACATAATTCACCCAAAAAAGGGGAATGGCCTCATGGGGAAGGGCAAGGGAAGAGATAGGAGAGGCCAGGAGATGCTGGGGATGAAATAAGAGGAAGCTACAAGTGAGAATGATAATAAACAGAAATTTGACAGGCCCAAACAGCGCCCCCTGACATGTGGTGCTCTGTGCGATGGCAACGGCTGTATTACCCTAGTTACGGCCCTGATAGTTACCAATGTTTCATGACTGCACGGGACTCTTTCTTCAAGGTACAATACAGAAGAAAGGATCTTGCCTTAAATACCCAGCGTAAGATTGCTGAAAGCGGAAAGTGTGTGTGCGTGCTGCTGTCCCACAGTAATGACGTGGCATCAGAAGTGACGCTGGTGAAGCCAAGACAACTGCCAACCAGAAGACGCCTGTCACCAACCATTGCTACAGGGAAGCACATACTGTATGTAAATAGCTACCAGATAGAGGAAAGGAATTAGTGGATAACGTTTAAGTCCAACCAGAGCAAGATAGTCAAAGGCAAAGTGAAGAAATAAATACAATAATGTGGAAGCATTTTAGTACAACATGATAGAATAATAGAAAAGAAGGAATTATCCAATACTAGCAGAGACCATTATACAGCATATGAAGTTCACACTAGTAACACTATAACATATACAAGGGAAAGATATATTATATATCACTGTATAAATCAGAATGTACAACTGTTAATTCTAAAATGTGCCTAGGTTAGGTAAGAAAGGCATTCCATGCTATTTTTATTAGTAGAATATAGCAGAGTGTCCCCAGGCACGTGACCTATTAGTAAAGTGACCAGAAGGACACTGGGGTCTGCAACTTGATAGATGTTATGATGTAAATGTATGTGTGATACCCCCAAACCAGCAGTTAATGACCAGGAGTTAGGACCCTGCTGATCCCCTGGAGAAGGTTCTGCCAGTCTTAAGGAGGGAAACTAGAGAGAGGCTGTTGGGGGTGGAGCTAGAGAAGCCCAGTACTGAGTTCTGCACAAGACTGCGAGAGGAGTAGTATACGGTGAGCAGAGGCTGAGTTTCTGGGCACACATGGTGCCTGAGGAGAGCTGCAGTAGTGATAGGAGCTGCATTGCCTGTGAGGATCCCCAGAGACAGACTGGCCCATGCTGAGAGCTGCAGCAGTGATAGGAGCTGCACTGCCTGTGAGGATCCCCAGAGACAGACTGGCCCATGCTGAGAGCTGCAGCAGTAATAGGAGCTGCACTGCCTGAGAGGATCCCCAGAGACAGACTGGCCCATGCTGAGAACTGCAGTAGTGATTGGAGCTGCACTGCCTGAGAAGATCCCCAGAGACAGACTGGCCCATGCTGAGAGCTGCAGCAGTAATAGGAGCTGCACTGCCTGAGAGGATCCCCAGAGACAGACTGGCCCATGCTGAGAGCTGCAGTAGTGATAGGAGATGCACTGCCTGAGAAGATCCCCAGAGACAGACTGGCCCATGCTGAGAGCTGACAGAGGAAAGAGCCTCCTGCAGAGTCTGACAATTGTAACTGCCAGCACCAGAGAGCCGGCTATTGCTGCAGAGGGACACAGTGAGTAACCAATGCAAGGACTGACACTGAGTGACCACATAGAGAAGAGAGCTCTAGAGCTGATTGTTTCTGCAACAAGGACAATCCCAGTGCACACAAGTGCAGGACAGAACTATTCCAGTGTGTTAGTGTACCTGCTGCATCAGTGAGAGCTATCCAGGTACAGCAGCAAGCTATATTGTACCCATTGCAGTGAGAGAAACATCATCATACTGCTAACACCAATGTATCACAGTATTTGTTCTGAGTGACCACATTTACAGGGACAGCACCCCTGCATCTTAGTATACAGCGATTACCTGCACCTCCTTTATATTTATGTGCACTGACAAGAGCCTGTACAGGGAAGATTATGCTCCTTATTGGCAATTTGCAGTAAGACCTTACACCAGAACAGTTGGGTGTAATTATACTCAGAGACATTGTATTGTAATGCGCTTAGTGTTACTAATAAGTTAAACTAGAATTATTCATTGCCAGTTAGTAATAGCTAATGTAAAACAGGTATTATAAATGTCATATTGAGCAAGATATAGTGAGCTTTGTAAAGTGATCATAAGTTAATTCAAGTAACTGTATATATTTTTGGTATTGTCGTATCCTTGCATACTTTAACCTTTACTCAGAACAGTACAAGCGTGACGAAGTGTTTTAGCATAATAAAATTAATGTCACTTTCCCCAAAGTGTGTTTATTCTGCTGGATTCTGGGGGGTCTCCTGTCTCTCTGTTATGATAGGAGGAGCCTGAAAGAGGAACTGCCCTGATCCACTCCCAAGCAGGTTCCAGAACAACAGCAGACACGATCCACTCACTGACATCCCACCAAATTGAGGGTGTTACATATGTATATAACCACAGACAGTATACTAGGAGTACACTGGGCCCTGGGTCAGGTGTACAGGATGTTAAGCGAGTTGCGCAGCAGCGGTGCTGGTGGTTGTTAGTTCCCCCCCCCCAGTAGGTACAGTACATGCAGGTTGGCCACTGTGTTTCATAGCCTTGGCTCATGTCTGTCAGCCTCAAACCCAGCCCCTGTGTGTCTCAGCTCCAGCCACAGTGTCTCACAGCTCGGGCCCCAGTGTCTCGCAGCCCCAATGTCTCACAGCCCCAGCCCTAGTGTCTCACAGCCCCAGCCCTAGTGTCTCACAGCACCAGCCTCTGTGTCTCACAGCACCAGCCTCTGTGTCTCACAGCCAGTGTCAGTGTCTCACAGCACCAACCCTAGTGTCTCACAACCCCAGCCCTAGTGTCTCACAACCCCAATCCCTGTATCTCACAGCTCCAGTGTCTCACAGCCTCAGCCCCTTTGTCTCACAGCCCAAGCCCTATTGTCTCACAGCCCCAGCCCTATTGTCTCACAGCACCAGCCTCTGTCTCACAGCCCCAGCCCCTATGCCTCACAGCCACAGCCCCTATGCCTCACAGCTCCAGTCCCCAGTCTCACAGCCCCAGACCCCATGTCTCACAGCTCCAGTGTCTCACAGCCTCAGCCCCTGTACCTCACTGCCCCAGCCCTATTGTCTCACAGCCCCAGCCCTATTGTCTCACAGACCCAACCTCTGTGTCTCACACTGCCAGCCTCTGTGTCTCACAGCCCCTATTTTTCACAGCCCCAGCCCCTATGTCTCACAGCCCCAGCCCTAGTGTCTCACAACCCCAGCCCTAGTGTCTCACAGCCCCAACTCCTGTGTCTTACAGCTCCAGTGTCTCACAGCCCCAGCCCTATTGTCTCACAGCCCCAGCCCTATTGTCTCACAGCCCCGACCTCTGTGTCTCACAGCGCAAGGCTCTGTGTCTCACAGCCCCAGCCCCTATGCCTCACAGCTCCAGTGTCTCACAGCCTCAGCCCCTGTACCTCACAATCCGAGCCCTATTGTCTCACAGCCCCAGCCCTATTGTCTCACAGCCCCGACCTCTGTGTCTCACAGCGCCAGCCTCTGTGTCTCACAACCCCAGCCCCTATGCCACACAGCCACAGCCCCTAT
The DNA here is from genome assembly GCA_031769625.1 of Taudactylus pleione. NCBI lineage: Eukaryota > Metazoa > Chordata > Amphibia > Anura > Myobatrachidae > Taudactylus > Taudactylus pleione. The sequence continues at coordinate 371,534 of JAUIMM010000288.1, forward strand.
TTTTCATAGCTCCAGCCCCTACGTCTCACAGCCCCAGCCCCTATGTCTCACAGCTTCAGTGTCTCACAGCCTTAGCCCCTGTACCTCACAATCCCAGCCTGTATCTCACAGCCCCAGCCCTAGTGTCTCACAGCCCCAGCCCTAGTGTCTCACAGCCCCAACCCCTGTGTCTCACAGCACCAGCCTCTGTGTCTCACAGCCCCAGCCCTAGTGTCTCACAACCTCAGCCCCTGTACCTCACAATCCTAGCCTGTATCTAACAGCCCCATCCCCTGTGTCTCACAGCCCCATCCATAGTGTCTCACAGCTCCTGTGCCTCTCCAGCCCAGTGTCTTCCTCATCTCGATCCCACCTGCTACTTCATCCCCAGCTTCCCCAAACACTACCCGAACTATGTCTCCTCAGCCCCCACAACCACTGTCCGACCCATGTTTTTCTTCCCCAGCCACAAACCTGCAGCCTGCTCCTGTTCACTGACAGCTCGGACCCTGGCTCCTATCTGACCCAGTGGCATTACTTCATGACGTCACGCGTGCTGCATCGGGACAAAAAGAAAGACGTCATTGTTCTGGCCGGGCTGCCTGCGGCCTGCCTCCTCCCTCTGCAAGGGGGACACATTAATTGGGCTCCTGAGATTCCTGAGGGGCCGGGGCCCCTCACAATCTTGGGGCCCGGTACATGTGCCCTCTTTGTCCCCCCCCTGTCGCCGTGCCTGAGTCCATCCATGGTACAGCTTAGACAGGTTTCAGGTTTATTTATCCAGGTAGAACAATGAGGTGGCATAGACACACAGGGATGAACAGGTGTACTAACAATACTGGAGCAGCCTGGAGTGTAAGGCAATTGCTGGATATTGCAGTGCACCGAGCGCCAGCATAGTGGTTAGTGACGCTATGCCCCTTAGTAGTAGCATTGGTGGTATAGGATACCTGTGGTACTTTGTAGGGCTGTATATTGCCTGGAGTCTCAGAGGGCACATCCAGTCTGCTGGAACGCTGAAGAGGAAAGACAGGGCACGTATGTGCAGTAGCACATGTTGCAGGTCAGGTCCCCTGCTAGGCCGTGGCGGGTCCTAGAGACTGATGGCTCCACTGCTCTATGGAGTTGAGGCAGTGCAGGGCGCTCCTCATCACCCCCCTCCCCTTCACTCAAGACTGCCTCTCATCACAATAAAATACAGTGAGCATCACACAATATTAGACATCCCATCTGCAATGAGAGACAAAGAGTAGGTTAAGCATCATGGTACAGTAAGAAAACATTAGCACTTCATATATGTTCTAGTCCACATTTCTGCAAGAAAACACTTAGGACAAAAGAAATCAAGCTTTTATCAACATGTCGGCTACACTTTTAGCTGGACATATACAGTTCAACACACTAACTAAAGCATGCTTTACCAGCTTCCTGATGAAGTAATGTTTAGTAGCAATGTTAATGGTTTTCTCAAAATTAGAAATGCCTAAGCCACACTTTGGGGGGGAATTCAATTGCGGGCGGGACATTTTAAAAACAATGCAACAGCCAAGGGCTTATCCTATTCAATTAGGGGACTGAAAATGGGATGCGGTGATTTGTATATAAATCACCTCGTCTATTTTCTCACCTCCAGAGCAAGTCTGGTTTTTCCTCAAATCGTTAATTTTAGAAAAAATCTGCGGGACTTGTTCTGGGACCCCGGTGGCACCCCCCTGAGGACTAATTAAGCTATTGGAAGTTTCCAATTAGCTTAATTAGTCCTTAATTACTCACCTTCTGAAGAGGTGTCTTCTGCATCCAACGTCGAGAGCCGGGTCAGTAGGAGTAGCAGGAGCATGTGAATGTGTGTGAGTTTTTTTAAGTTTGTATGAGTGAGTGAGTATGTGTACATGCGTGTGTGTGTACGTGTGTGAGAGTGACCCCCGGTGTGTGTGTGTATTCCCCCCTGTAGTCGGCGCTGGGAGAACTACATCTCCCTGTAGCCCTTGCTCAACCCAGCAGCTTCCGAAGCCCCCCAGCAGCCCCCTCCCCAGTGACAGGATGGAGGGGAGGCCACAGGGAGCCGCGGAGACCACCTGAGACCCCTGGACAGGTGAGTATCATTTTTTTGTTTTTTTCTTATGCGCCATGGGTACCAGGAGTGTGCATACCCCCAATAATCCAAAATTCAGCGCAAGGTTTTTTTACCTCGCTAAACCCAATTGAATCATCCCCTCAGTATCTTCATTTGTAGATAAGATGACACCTGAAGACCAGGAACAAATTTACCAAGTTCTTGCATGAGCAATATACTCTTCTATGAAGGCATTGTCAATTTTAGATACACTATTGACAAGTACCGTAGCTCTTAATTTACCAAGACCATCATGTTGTTTGGACAGCATGGGCCAAATGTAATAGGGTAAGCGTTTCAAAAATGTGGGAGTTTAGCAGTAAACTCACATTGGTCGAGTTTTATCTTCAAAATGGGAAAACCTTTATCTTTACCATTGTATGTCTTAGTTGTCCAGAGGTCAAAAAATGTTGGGCTCTTGTTCAATCATACCTTAAAGATACTCTGGGCATATCCTTTACTGTTTCTCCCGAATGGGCCCTATGGGATATTTATTCGACTTCCCAACTGTCTTGACCTTCTTTGGGGCGTCGTATTTTATTGGCTAAAATTGCTGCAGCAGGAGAGAAAACAGTTCTTTCCCAATGGATCTCGTCAGACACCCTGCCTTAACCCTATTAATGCCATGTATTTCCTATTTATTTCATATGGACTGGCTGGAAATGTCGATAAATAAAGAAAATAGAGCCAAAAAGTTTTTTACAATCTGGTTACCATATGTACTGTATGTACTCTACCCTTGCCTATGAAGGAGAGTCTCCATAGGGCAGTGGTGTTAACCTCATGTCAACACTTACTTCACTAGGTATATATATATATGCTTCTGCATGGTGCACTAGGCCGTGTGTGGTTCTGTCACTCCATTTGAATGTTTTGTATTTAGAATAGTTTCTATTGAAGAATATTTAAAATAGTGTTATATATGTGTAATTTATATATTTTCATACTTGTATGTAATATGCAGTTTTTCAATAAAATATTTTGGAAAAAAAATAGGAAAACCTATTACATTTGCCCCATATATTATTTGAACAGACCTCTTTTAGAGTCAGAATATGGATTGATTCTATCTGTGCAAGAAAAATTCAATGATGCACTGGATCTTGCAGCACTTTCTGCTGGATGGACAACTGTAAAAAGAGAAAAAAATTATACATACTGTATTATGATAATAACAACTCAGATTTTGACAGAAGCATTGATACAAGAGAGAACATGTTTACAGCAGAATATATAAGCAGTTAAACATGAGGGGATACATTTACTAAGCAGCAGGTGTGAAGTTATGTCAAACCTGCCATGCTGCGGATTGGCGGTGGGTTCTATTCACAAAACGTCAAAAAGCAGCATTTACTAAAGGTAATCTTGACCTTCTAAATAGAATCCGCCATTGATCCTCGGTGGTTTGTAAAGCCGTATGCCGCTGGGATCATGACACAAACCCGTCGTGATCTGTGCAGGCTTCTATAAATGTAATGAAGAAAGCTAAACAAAATGTGTGGACCTCCCTTATTTCATAGCCAGCCCTGAGTTATTTAACCTAGGCCGGTTGTGGAAAGTAGCTGGGAGATGCCCCCCCCCCCCCATTTTTCACTAACCAGCGATAGTATAAAACCGCCCACTATGGGCGTGATATATCAACTTGAGTGCCCGTGTGGTAAAAAATTTGTAGGTAAAACAATTAGACCATTAAAAATATGAATATTGGAACACGTCAATAGTATTATCAATGCTAGAAGAGATACAGCTAGATTTAAAACTTTGACATCAGTGGCCAGTCATTTTTTGAGGTACCATGGGGGCTGTCCTTCGGGACTTAAAGCCTTTGGATTACAACATGTAACATTGGGAATAAGAGGTGGTGACATGGACAAACAACTGTTAAGAGCAGAGACTAGGATGATTTTTCTCATTGATTGTATATCCCCAAAGGGATTGAATGAGAATAATAGTTACTCACCCTTTTTATGAATTTAGTGAGTTATTAGATAGTCTATAGCATTTTTTCAACTCCATAATGTAGATATTTTTATTGTGGGCTAATTCTTAGAGACTTTTGAATTAGAGACTGTAGGTCTCATTAAGATTTCCTCTTTCCATTCATACTCCTATAGTTGTATGTAGGATCTCTATCATGAAAAGATACAGCACAATGTGGATTTCTTCCCTTAGTAATATACAAGAGAATCGTTTTGATAATAGAAATTTTCAATGCCTCAGATTACCTACATTACAGGTATTGTTCCTTTCTAGTATAATAGGATATAATTATTGAATATCTATTATTATTTGTAGATATGAATATTAATATGATGAATGAATTGATCATTATTATAATTTGATACAATATACCAAGGAAATATAGTATTTTTATGTTTTTTATTTTTATTTAACAATGGATAATTCACTATATTTTACACACCATTCACTATTCACTATCAAACTCACTGTACACTATGTATTATTTACCATACAATATCAATATGGTAATATATATATATATTTTATTATCACTATATAAATTAGTTTGATAAATAATATCAATATTTTTATTATAATAATCATTCACAATATTAACACACTGCACTTTTAATAATTTCATTTATTTTATTAGGTTTATATAATTTTATCAACACGTTTGGTTACACTGTTTGTAACATATTAACACGATTTAATTTGCACATATTAATAATTTATTATATAACACACTTATTCACTATTTTAGCACACAATTCTTTTTATTTTATTTTAATTAAATGCTACAACATCATATTTATTATTCTTTAAATATATATCTATCAAATTTATTCTAATTTATTTGATTGTTATAATGTTGTTATTGTGCGGGGAAATAGTAGAGTAATGTAAGTTTACTAGTAGGCAATTAATTTATTTTATTAATATGGAAACTGAATCAAACAATCTACTATCCATTCTATTGTCTAGAATCCATACATGTTTAGTATCAGATAGCGCTTCAATGGGCGGTTATACCACGTGATTAGTGTGAGTGATACTATTGGACACCATATATCTATTTAACCCAGCTGAATATTGTGCTCGGGTTAGCCTTGATAAAGCCTGTCAGTGAAACGTACGTTGGCGTTTTGAATGCTGACCAACAGGGCGCTGCTCCTCAAATGATTGCATTTTAAATATGTTACTGTTTGTGTATGTATATGTATTGTCGGTACTTAGTTAAGATAATAATCGAGTTCATACCCGAGACGCGGCTATAGCGTGCTCGTGGACATAGGAAATCAACCTGATATTCATGGGAACAATAAGTTAATCACGAACATTGCCCAACAGAGTATAGGTGACCGCTGTCATTTGGTTTAGCTTTCAATAAGCAAATAGAATTGAATCAATGAGTTCTATATCCTGGTCTTGGGCTGATATTTAGCTGCACACTAACCTGATCTCTACCTGGCTGCAGCACGCTCGGGTATACAGGTACTCAATATAATGCATGCAAGTAAGCTATGGCCTGATAATGTGGCTGGTTATTAATAATTATTATTTAAACTACTCACAGCAAGTCAAGCCTTACTATTAAAATCCCATATTTCGGTCTTGGGCTGGTGCACAAGCTATAGACCAGATGATTAACAGGTGTAATATCTAAGCCTATGACCAAATACAAATAAAACTGCTGATTATATTAAACTAACAGTGTGTCCAATAATTTTTTCGTTGTATGTTGGGTATATCATACCACAACATGCTGAGTTATGTGACAACCTTTATGCACTGATGAATAAACGGGTTAATTTGACAACAATTCAGCCAGTAATTTACTGTGTGATTCAGTGTGTTCATATTTAGAAACAAATGTTTCAGAATGAATGGGAACATGGTATCCCTTATATGAAAGGTAACACACAGCGAGTGACTTGCAGAAGCAGAGTAATTTAAACAGGTGGATATATATATATACTTACCTGGACCTACCTTGACAGGGTGACATGGTTTATTACATGCACTATATTGCTGTAGAAGCATGATGATGTATACTATCCATCAATATATACTCATACTGTAATTTATCAGACTACAGATACGAAATTGAATACCCTCACAGATATTTGGAGGGCTGATGTGTTAATCTGATAAAATATTCACTGATGGATTTTCGATACTGTAATATATTGTATTAAATATCAATCTTCGTAGGTCAATTAATTGTTTAGTTACTCACTATAGGTGTCACAATAATTGTGGCTAAGGAATATACAGGGATACAACTAAGTTTTCATTTATGAATGGACACAGTGTGTGAAATGCAAAGCGTGATAATATGAGCATGCTATTATTCATACTTACCTAGGTCCAATACCGCTGGGATCACTTGTCATAATAAAATGTTTATTTATTGTCTCTCTGTCTATTAAACCGACTACATATGCATCAAGAAGAGTCATGAACACTCAATACAGAATACAGTAAACTTTATTTAGAGGATAGCAATTGCCCTTAAGTGTCAGCTGATTTTATTCACAAATTTCAATTCTTTTTTCACAATCTTTCAGTATTTTTCATTTTAATAAATATTTCACTATAACAAGGTTTTAGTAAATTTAATAAAGGTTATATTTTAGATTATTCAATTATTTTGTGTGCGCCTACATAGGACTTTCTTTCTCCTTTCGAGGAATTTGTAAATAGTATAAAACCGCCAGGGCTGGTGACTCTATTGCAGGGAGACATGCTGCGTCGGGTCTCCATGCCATAATGTTAAACAGCCCTAGAATGCTGAGCCCAGGGCTGGAATTCCCCAACAATGGGGTCCCCTCTCCCTAAGAACAACCAGACTGCAAGCCCAGGCCTCTTCTCTGTACCTTTGGTGGTTAGAGGCAGGTAATTTATTTTGGCTGGGTTTAACCCACCGCTTAGTAACTCTGGGGTTCTATTCTAGTAATGGTGAACACAGGATTTGTCATTCAATGTTCTACTTTATTGTAAAGTGTGGTTTCTGTACATTTTTGCTGCGGGTTTGAGCATAGTAAATCTGCGGGATTCAATAATTCAATACTGTCGGAAAACCACTGGGAAACCAAATCCGGCGCTTAGTAAATTTAAACTGCTAAAATAATAACGTATTTGTACAGCTGAAAATGCATACATTATGGATGCTGCATGAGAGATAATAATGGATATATATACACAGAAAAGGAGGTGTCTCCGCCTGCATCTGTAGACTTTATGAAGCTGTACATTCTAAAAACATTTAGCAAAATAAATGCATCTGTAACAGATATCTGTATAGTAGCAGCAATCTGTAAGAAAAAGCAGGAAGAATGCAAATAAACACTATACTAGACCTGGATGGGGTGCATGGGTTATCTTATTTGAAAGCTTCCTACAAGAGCAAGTTCTTCAAGAAACAATAATACTTGAGGTTATTAACCAGATATTAGGAAAGTCTACTGGTGCCTCCTGGGTTCAGTGTTGCTGTTCTATTGCCTTGCTTGGCTACTGCTGATGCTGAGAAAGTTACCCCGAATTGCTTTAAAAGAGTCTTTTTCCAGCTCAAGTCAGTTTTCATTTGCTCTGTTCTCCACAGTTCCTTGTAAACATTGGCATCCCTTATCTTATGCCTCCTTCCATTGGTTGGGCTACAACTTTGTCTTCTAAATATTGCCACATTAACTGTCACCCAGGGGGGCTGCACCCTTTTTTGTGGGCCCAACTGGGAAAACAACTGGCCTGAGGTTGGTTGGACTCATAGTGGGGGGATCCCCATGCTGTGTGGACTTCCTCTATTGCTCCACCAGCCCAGGCTAGCAATGCCCAATGCTGGTTGCCCCCAAAACAGGGGGGACCCCACGTCGGTTTCCTCCTTGATTTGGGGGTAACCAGCACTGGGCTTTAACGTGCCAGTGTTGTTTAGAAATTTGGGTATGGGAGAATTTTTTTTTTCAAACTACAGATCCTAGCTTGACCAGGTGCCAGTGTGGCTTGTCAGCAGACCATGCTGGGACCAGTAGTTCAGCAATTATTATTTTTACAAAAGCCCTCAGTTTTATTGAGAAAAAAAAATCAATTTTACTGCGAGAGAGAGAATTAATAAATAAATACACATACAGTCTAGACACAATGAATATCTATTAATGGCCGTCACTCTTTGTAACAACCCTGCAACCTTACAGCACTTAACTTAACAATGCTGTATGGATTTCTTGTACCAGTTTCCAATGGCCCATATTAATGACATGCTGATATTATCTGACAACCTTTAAAAATACCAGAAGCAATTAAAAAATGTTATAGGAATCTTTGTCACTATGGATTATATATTAAACTATATAAGTGGAAAGCAATTGATTCAGTACAGGACGGAATTGCAAAGCCGCACACATGCCGTTTTGCATTTCCGTCCTTGCTAATATGTTAATGCAGCATCATGCCTCCTGCATACATTAATGATCCGAGATGCGTCCTTGGATGCAGCATTGGATCATCTGCATGATCCTTGGCCGGCTGAGTGACCAATGCTGCATCAAGCCCTAAGTAAGGAATTAAACAGCATTCAGTAATTACTAGAATTAATTATTAATTCGCCCTAGTAATGAGAGGCAAGTGTAGTGATGTATAGTGTTTAGAAACTCCTAAAGATGGTTAAATAAAAGCTTTGTAGATGTATTGTTTACACGGTTTACACAGTGTTCAATAGGTCTTCGGATGTGGACGTTGTATTCCTGCATTTACCTACTGTAGCCTGATGATCCTATATTTATCTATCCTAGGGCCTGATTCATTATAGATTGCTACTGCAACAGTGTACGCAGATCGCCTGATGGTGTGTACTGTGCATGCGTATACACCGCAGTGCGCGTGCACCAGTCAGTATTGCGATAGCGTACACAGATGCAAAGCCGTCGCAGAGTGACGTCAGGTCAGCGTTTGGGGGTGGTGACGGGGGAGTGGTCGGAGAAACGCAGGCATCCCTGTTTGTTTGAACACCGTTTCCTGGGTATGCATAAGTTAGCCACTGCAACGCTTGAGTTCTCACTGCGTGCGACGAGAGTTGCAATTTCTGAGACATGTCAGACCTGTTGTAATTCTCCAATGTTACTCAATGTTACCGATGTAGATGCTAGATTGCGAGGTCTTATGGATGTGCAAAAACGGTGGTGGGTGTATCTATCCTGGGTGAGAAGTTGCAGACATCAGCAAATTTTCGCAGCAGAACTGCGCGCGTAATCACTTCTGCGATCGCAATAGCGATCCGTAGTGAATCAGGCCCCTAATACAGAATGGGCAGTTATGGTCACAGTGGTTATATCTGATTCTGTTGTGGTAGCTGACCTTTCCCAGAAGACTTGTCCTACAATAATATTACATCATTGTGCCTACTATCCACACCACATGTCATCAACAGATATAAGCTATGATGTAGCATGCAGAGAATTATTGGCCCCATAATGTGCCTTCTCTGAATTCAGACATTTTCTTGAAGGACCTCTTCATCCAATTTTAGTTCTACAGATTACTGGAATCTGGAGTTCATCAGATCAGCCACAAGTAATTGTCAGCTTGGCCAGCAGGGTAGCCTCTTTTCTTTTATTTCCTTCTTTCTTTTCAGCTATCCTCTGTCCCTTCTCAAGCTTATTACCAGTCTTCCATATACCACTTATACCCCTTTCACATCGCAATGGTGGTCTTTTTCAAGGTGTCCAGATCGTGGATGCTGTTCCTACCCGCGGCAACCCTTTTTAAACCCCCCTTATCCAATCCAAACACCGCCGGCGCAGCTGATCTCTATACAAAGATAAACTACATTGTCCATGATCCTTTGCTGCGTCGGGACGGTGATTCCTGTCTATCCAGTGTCACTTCCTGTTATCACGTATCATCCAAATCCTTCTGTTTACAAGATGATACTCACTCCCGTGTGCAATGTATAACATCCAGTATTGCCTTTGTTGCCATGGTAATGTAAACACAAGCACAAAGCTTTCCCCAATGCTGTATTTATTCCGGTTGTGCATTGCTCCACTAAGGACAATTCGTCCGTAAACGGCACAACTTATATAAATAGTCCTCAATAAATAGAAAACACATATATTAGTTACATTAAAAAGAACCATATGAATAATACATTAAAAAAATTATAAAATATATATAAAAATATATAAGGATGCATCAGAATTCCATAATAAAAATATGTAAATAAATAATTTATTTATGGACTAATTGACCTTAGTGGAGCAATGCACAACCGGAATCAATACAGCATTGGGGTCACCTCAAAATCCTGGATACTGTGTCATTGTGTTTAGCTGCTACTGAAACAGCTATTATATGAACTACACTTCTAGATAGACTATTCCTGGAGATTTTTCATTACTCAATAAACTTCATATGTGTCCAATCAGTGCCCAGTTAGAGGAAGCACTGCAGACCCTCCAACATGACCCATTCCATTAGGTACAAAATGCTCTGCTCCTGGACTTCCCACCTAATGTGTGATTGCAGACACCTGTGCTAAAACACCTGTCTCATCAATTACCTAGTTCAACACAGGTGACTGCAATCATACATTAGGTGGGAAGTCCAGGAGCAGAGTGTTTTGTACCTAATGGAATGGGTCATGTTGGAGGGTAGGGCACTGGTGTATTTAAACTTTTATCTTTAATTCTCCTTTCCCTTCCTCTCACCCTTTCTCCTCCTGTCCTTTCCCTTGTGGACTGCCACTCCGACAATCCCATACACACTCCTTCACATCATTAAAAAAACAAAACTTGGAATAACACTTTCAATAATGTTTTGTTAGTCTAATACACAGGTTCTCAAACTCGGTCCTCAGGACCCCAAACAGTGCATATTTTGCAGGTATCCTCACAGAATTACTAGTGAAATAATTAGCTCCACCTGTTGGTCTTTTAAAATGTGTCAGTGAGTAATGAGTACACCTGTGCACCTGCTAGGTGATCTGGAAAATGTGAACTGTGTGGGGTCCTGAGGACCGAGTTTGAGAACCACTGGTCTAGTATTTTGGATCTCCTGACTTCTCAATCATCCTCACACTACAGCATTAGTTCCCAAACTCGGTCCTTAAGACAGTGACGTGTGATGAGGTCAAAGGCTGGGAAGGCACACATGGAGATGGGTCTGAGTGTTGGGAGCCTGTCTCACTGCCTACTCACTGTAACTTCCCCTCACTACACTTAGCTTCAGTGTCCATTAACTCCTACCTGTATCACTGTGTCTTCACTTGCTGCTGTTGACTGAGCTCCGTTCTAAATAATGCATTGCACTTCTTGGTCACTTGATACATCCAAAGTGTCCATCAGTGCACAAGGCATGCTCTCCATACACAGAGGCATTCCTCTATTAGCTCTCTTTCTGTGCAGCTTACTGCCCATGGTGTGGCCCCACCCCAGCTCTGCAAGCAGTGTCTGACTAAACAGAAGCGAGGCTGAGCTGTTGCTGCCTCATCTCTCGTCTCCCTGCAGTCTCAGGGAGCTCCACAAAGCTGGTGAGTGTTAATTATAAAAATGATTACAATAAATAAAGAAGATGTGTATAAGTCATACATATCTTCTTTTTATTATTCTAATAATGTTTAAATCAAATCTAAGGAGTATGACAGTGGAGGCTCTGCCTCCCTTGCCTACCCTGACTGCATATCCCTGCCTCAAGGCACTCTGACAGTACAGGTTTTTACTAGTATTCATGGTTAAGCACAGATGGTTAAATCACATTGAATAAAGTACAAATTAAGTCACCTGTGCTCAAGCATGGATAACATTAAAACTTGGACTGTTAGGGTGCCTTGAGGACTGAAGTTTGGGAGCCTCTTCCCTACAGTTTTCAGGTCCTCCTATCTGTATTTACATGTTTTCCATGCAGTTTTGGTCCATCTGCTTTAACTTGCTGCTGTTCTATTTCATAAATAAAATAAAAAAATAAAAAAATCTACCCATCGTCAACATCTTTAGTATACATCCACTAATGTATGGAAGGTGACATATTTTAGGTATTATGTGAATGATTTGGGTAAAAATTATTCCAACCCATTATGTACTTTTTCTACCAATTTTAATGTTATCATGTAATTGTACGAAACGCTCCCGGGTAACCTGGCGCAAGGTCAATTACCTGCCTCTCTGCTCTGGTTCTTGGCTTTCCAGTGACTCTCAGTCCTTCCATGCGGTTTGCCTCCTCTGTGGCCTCAGCAGTTGCCATGTCCATGGTGTTCACTTGCTGCATCTCCTGCCAACGCCGGCCTATGGACGCAGTCTTGAAAGTCTGTATCAGGTGACCACTGCACCACCAATACTAGATCAGTATTCGACCACCTGATATCTGCAGCCAATACCTGACGAACCAGGGGTATAAAAGGACTTTCCTTTCACTCAATCAGTGCCAGTGCAATGTTGGACACAGTCTAAGGGGTAAATTTACTAAGATGGGAATTCTATTTAAGAAGTGATGTTTCCCATAGCAACCAATCAGATTCTACTTCTCATTTATCTAGCACCTTCTAGAAGATAATACCTGGAATCTGATTGGTTGCTATGGGCAACATCACTTTCTTATAGAACTCCCATCTTAGTAAATTTACCCCCTACTGTGCTCTGATTCCTGAGCTCCTGTAAGCCTACTCTGTGCTCCAGGTCCATGGGCATAACTAGGTGTTTGACAGCCCCATAGCAAAGGTTTGTAAGGGCCCCTACTTACCACCTAATTGCGAAAAATGTATATATAACACATGTAACTTTGACAAGGAAGATGGGCCCCCCTCAGCTCTGAACATAGCAGCTGCACCACTTGCACCTACAGTATGATAGTTCCACCCAATCAGGTTGCAAAATTAATGTCCAATAAGGTGCTGCTTTAGAATATATAATTTTTTTTAGCTTCCCATTATCTTAATAAGACAATAATGGCTGTATTTCATATACTGTACTACTGAAGTTGTCATCTTCTGAACTTACATTCCAAAAAGCCAGTTCAGATACCATTTAACAAAAAATCAACGTGTTTCATCAGGGACATCTTAGAAAAAAGTTGTGACAGTATCCTTTTCTAGAGAAGTCCTTACAGGAAGGTAGGGACCTGGATAGGAATGACCTATGGCTGTATTAGAGTTGGGTACTGCATCCCGGCATGGAGAATCCTGGCGGGTTTCAATGCCGGCAGCGGGATCCTGACAGTGAAAATGCCGGCAAATTTTGGTAATATTTTCAGGCTAACCCTTACCCAATTCCCAAAGCTAACCAACCCCGCCCACAGCATAACCCTAACCCCCCGCCGCCTAACCCTAAACCCTCCCCCCACAGCGTAACCCTAACCGTCCCCTCCCGCAGCATAACCCTAACCACCCCCTCCCGCAGCATAACCCTAACCACCCCCTCCCGCAGCATAACCCTAACCACCCTCTCCCACAGCATAACCCTATCCCTCCCCTCCTGCAGCATAACCCTAACCACCCCCTCCCGCAGCATAACCCTAACCACCCCCTCCCGCAGCATAACACTAACCACCACCTCCCGCAGCATAACCCTATCCCTCCCCTCACGCAGTATAACGCTAACCACCCCCTCCTGCAGCATAACACTAACTAACCCCTCCCGCAGCATAACCCTATCCCTCCCCTCCCACAGCATAACCCTAACCACCCCCTCCCACAGCATAACCCTATCCCTCCCCTCCTGCAGCATAACCCTAACCACCCCCTCCCGCAGCATAACCCTAACCACCCCCTCCCGCAGCATAACACTAACCGCCACCTCCCGCAGCATAACCCTATCCCTCCCCTCACGCAGTATAATGCTAACCACCCCCTCCCGCAGCATAACCCTATCCCTCCCCTCCTGCAGCATAACCCTAACCACCCCCTCCCGCAGCATAACACTAACCACCACCTCCCGCAGCATAACCCTATCCCTCCCCTCCTGCAGCATAACCCTAACCATCCCCTCCTGCAGCATAACCCTAACCATCCCCTCCTGCAGCATAACCCTATCCCTCCCCTCCTGCAGCATAACCCTAACCATCCCCTCCTGCAGCATAACGCTAACCACCCCCTCCCGCAGCATAACCCTAACCATCCCCTCCTGCAGCATAACCCTAACCATCCCCTCCTGCAGCATAACCCTAACCATCCCCTCCTGCAGCATAACCCTATCCCTCCCCTCCTGCAGCATAACGCTAACCACCCCCTCCCGCAGCATAACCCTATCCCTCCCCTCCTGCAGCATAACCCTAACCATCCCCTCCTGCAGCATAACGCTAACCACCCCCTCCCGCAGCATAACCCTATCCCCCCCCTCCCGCAGCATAACGCTAACCATCCCCTCCCGCAGCATAACCCTAACCATCCCCTCCTGCAGCATAACCCTATCCCTCCCCTCCTGCAGCATAACCCTAACCATCCCCTCCTGCAGCATAACCCTATCCCTCCCCTCCCGCAGCATAACGCTAACCATCCCCTCCCGCAGCATAACCCTAACCATCCCCTCCTGCAGCATAACCCTATCCCTCCCCTCCTGCAGCATAACCCTAACCATTCCCTCCTGCAGCATAACCCTATCCCTCCCCTCCTGCAGCATAACGCTAACCATCCCCTCCCGCAGCATAACGCTAACCATCCCCTCCCGCAGCATAACCCTATCCCTCCCCTCCTGCAGCATAACCCTAACCATCCCCGCCTGCAGCATAACCCTATCCCTCCCCTCCTGCAGCATAACCCTAACCACCCCCTCCTGCAGTATAACACTAACCACCCCCTCCTGCAGTATAACACTAACCACCCCCTCCTGCAGTATAACGCTAACCACCCCCTCCTGCAGCATAACCCTATCCCTCCCCTCCTGCAGTATAACGCTAACCACCCCCTCCTGCAGTATAACACTAACCACCCCCTCCCGCAGCATAACCCTATCCCTCATACTAACAAATTGTTAGCATTCTGAGCCGGATTCTTCAGGATTCTGAGTACAAGGATCCCGACTCCATCCCGTATTACGTATTCCAGGACAGGTTTCAAATAGAACATAGTGTAATAAATCATATACAGTATAATAAAAAAAACAACCCATAAGCAAATGAAACTATATAAAAATTATGCCAGCTCCAATTTATATATATGTTAGGCATTCAGAATTACTTTTCCCCAACTTTGCTACTTTTTCCTTCATTTGCTACTCTGACACATCTGTAAATGGCTCATTTAAAACATATATTCACATTCAATGAACCTGTTGGCAGCCAAAGTTCATATTCATATACATGAGCAATCTGCAATCTGATATTGCGCAACATAAGTCCCATCCTGTAAACTATGATCCCGGCACTCCGTCGTGAGCCAGGTAATTTGTGCCTTTAATTAACTTCCAAATAGTCACTATAGTAGGTCCCATTCAAAGATGCAGTGTTGAAGTCCATGTAAAGCATAAATCAAATTCTTAAAATCCTGGGTGCACTGCAAGTAAAGTATAGTTGATGTGTTTCTGTGTCTATTACCTGCACTTTCATGAGAAGGCATAACACAAAAGATGGCCAATATATTCCTGTATGCTTATTCATGCTGGTTTATTATTAACTGGACAAATGGTTAAAGCAAACAAACACTCCCTTCTTCAGGTGTATAATTAACAGCTTGCTGTTATTTACAGAGTCTAACTGCCAATTAACAATTAATCCTACAGTACAAAATAATTAAACTTTTGTAAAGTGGGTACACACTGGCCGATATAATGGCCGATCGATTGATCGGCCAATATATCGTGCCCCCGTCATCCTGTGTGTACAGACGATATGTCTGTGAACAACGTCATTCACAGACATATCGCATTGGCTGTGCTGCACAGCCAATGAACAGATATGTCTCCAGACATATCTGTCCATCGGCAAGTGTGTACGGGCGATCAGCGCGATCACAGGAGTGCAGAGAGAGGGGGGGAGCTGCTACTTACTACTTACCCGGGTCCGGCACAGCTCCCCATCCACAGCAGCCCAGCACACACTGCAGTGGGCTGCACTGGGAGACTGTCCGAGGCTGCTAAAGTAGCAGCCCAAGCAGTCTCCTATGCCAAAGGAGGGAGCAATCACGCTGATCGCGCCCCCCATTGGTTGCACGCCGGGCTGAGCCGGGGGCACGCAGCGCCCCCCTCCCCAGAGCTGCAAGTTTTTAAAGATTTTTCCCCAAAGGGGGCGTGACCCCACGGTCCCGCAATTAGGCCACACCCCCTGCCCCCACCCTCCTTGGCCGCCGGGACCTGCTGCAGCATGCAGATGATGGTCGTTCAGTATGTTTGAACGACCATCATCTGCAGATATATCTGTCAGGTGTGTACTCACCTTTAGATTCACAAAATTAAATTATCAGTATTTAAAATAACATCTGAGGGGTATATTTACTAAAGTGAGAGTTTTTAGAAGTGGAGATGTTGCCCATAGCAACCAATCAGATTCTACTTAACATTTACAGTATCTAGCACCATCTAGAAGATAATAGCTATAATCTGATTGGTTGCTTGCTATGGGCAACATCTCCACTTCTAAAAACTCTCACTTTAGTAAATATACCCATGAGTGTCTGATTTCCTTTCCATTATCTTAAACGGGTTGGGTATGAAATCTCAGCTGTCAGGATGTCGCTGGTCAGAATACAGTCAGTGGCATCCCGACAGCCAGAATCCCGACACCCATAGGAAGTAATGGTAACTATTTTTCTAACCCCTACCTTAACCCACCCTCCCCAGTGCCTAACCCTAACCTCCCCTTCCCCACACCCTAATCCTAAGACTCCCTACCCGGTGCCTAACCCTAACCTTCCTCCTAATGCCTAACCATAACCCCGCTACCTAACCCTAACCTCCCCCTAACCCACCGATACTTACCTTCAGGATGCCGGCGGTCGGGATACTGGTGCCGGGATCCCGACCTGTCTGGATTTTGGCACCGGTATTCAGACCGTTGGCATCCCGCATGCCAGGGTGCCGACTACATCCCATCTTAAACATATTTGCAAATTGTTGCCATAATCAGTAGGAACAAAACTAAATCCTTTCTGTAGTACCGTATGTTTTGCCTCTGACAATACATATGTAGTTGAATTTGTTACCAGGTCCTCATTCTTCTTTTGGGTAACATTTTATTGACATATATTTATAGTATATAGAGCTATCATATTCTGCTGCATTTTATAATTGGGAACACAGTAATGTAACAAGACTGTACATTACCAGAGAGATAAAAGGACCTTGCACACAAGCATATGGTTTTCTCATCATCCTGGTTCTTGGTTTTCATTTTACACTTTCTGCTTGTGCTGTGGCCTTCTAACAAAGACTGACAGCCCGGGCTCTAGGTATACATAATGGCTACATGGCAACACTATAGAATTGCAAGTAGTGCCTTCTGAAACACAGCTCACTATAATGAACAAGTGTTTTTAATAGAAGGCATTGTTGGTAAATGTTTGATATTCTCTTTATTAAAATGTATTGATCAGGAGTGTTTTATGTATTTTAGTCTTGATATAGCTTGCAATGCAAATTGATTCAACTGAGCTTTAAGTAAGACGAAGGAATAACTATAAATTTAAATGATTTTGAAATTTTTTGAAATGACTATGCAATTTATATACAAAGCCGTTTAGGAAATAGATCTATGTATTATGTAGACACTCACTTGGTGATTTAAATGCAGATATTATAATATTGTGAATCTCATCAAGTTTTTTTTCACATTTTTTATTGATTAGACTACACAATCTGTAACAACATCATGCTGTTAATTATCATATATGTAGGGAAGAGAGGAATGACGGCTAACCAGGAAACTCCACCTTGTCTTGCTACTGTATACTCACCTGTCAAAGTGATAATAAACCAGCTTGGATGAGCATATAAGAATATTTTAGCCATATTTTGTGGTGTTTTCATTTTTAATAAATAACAACATGTACAGTAAAGATGGAAGTAGTGGGAGCTGGATATGCTCCAACTTTCATCTAGGTAATAACCCTCTGTTTATTTAACCTTCTCTCAATAAAAGGTACATTGTATTGACTCTGGCAAATTAAAATGTTATTTGATGGTGGGTGTTTAACTATCTCGAAACCACTCTTCACCATAGATTAATCTACTTATTTTTGTATTGAGTGTTCTTAAGCTGTATTTACTACAATATTGTTCAACAATAAACTGTATCAATTATTCCGATTACTCTAAGTGGGGTCTAAACACTACTAAACAATACAGAGTTATGTGCAAAATGATCTTTAACCTCTGCGCTAGTAAGAGGTGCAGCTGCCGGTACAAGTGAAAAAAAGTGTATGGTACCTTACACTCTATATATGGAATCCGTGTGATTTACCCGACAGCGTCTGCCCGAAACAGGAGGAAATCCCGATCATCTAGAGAGGTAAGTATAACTAATCTAATTCCCCCCCTAACCCTCCCTCTAAGTGCCTAAACCTAACCACCCCTTTCCCGCCGCCTAAACCAAAGTCTCCCAGGGGGGTGCCTAACCCTATCCTCCCCCCGTGGGTGCCTAACCCTAACCCCCCCTTCCCCTAGCCTAACTCTAACATCCCAGGGGGTGCCTAACCCTAAGCCCCCCCGGGAGCCCTAAACCTAACCCTTCCCCCCCCGCGGCTGTCCGCGGCAGCGCTTGGCATCTCCATGTAAGTTTTTAAAAAACACCTTCTAAGAATCCACCGCTGGAGGAATTATCCCCGGCAGTGTACACACATCACAACAGAGGAAGCGCTGTATTAGTGAATCCTGCTTTTGGTTTTTGTGTCTTATATATAGGGGAAGCAGTCGGGAAGCCGGCGGACGCAATGCCGACCGCCGGCTTCCCGACTGCTAAATCCCGGCAAGGGTTAAATGACAGGCATCGAAATCCCAACGCCTGTCATTTTACCTACGCCGGGAGACTGGCACCCGGCATCCCGATCGAAGGGATGCCAAGCGCCGCCGCGGACAGCCATGTGGGGGGAGGGTTAGGTTTAGGGCTCCCGGGGGTCATAGGGTTAGGCAGCCCCCCAGGAGGTTAGGGTTAGGCTAGGGGAAGGGGGATTAGGGTTAGGCACCCCCGGGGGGAGGACAGGGCTAGGCGCCATCCGGGGGACTTAGGTTTAGGCGGCGGGGAACAGGGGTTTAGGTTTAGGCACTTAGAGGGGGATTAGGGTTAGGCACTGGGGGGGAGGTTAGGGTTAGGCACCCTAATGGAGGGTTAGGGTTAGGGGCAGAATACAAATGTAAGTTATTTTCCATATTGGAATTGCATCGATGCTTAGAAGTGTGATTGAGCAATTATAAAGAAACCCTTCTATGCACACAGGTGAGAATGTCAATGTAAGTTATACAGCCACTCCTGAATTTAAATGAAAAGGATAAAGATACCTTTAATGTATATGCGGGTGAGAATCTCCATGTAAGTTTTTTAAAAAACACCTTATTAAGAATCCACCGCTGGAGGAATTATACCCTGCAGTGTACACACATCACAACAGAAGAAGCACTGGTTTAGTGAATCCTGCTTTCAATGCAGAGTTAAATGAATGCATTCTGGAAGACAGTAGAGAGCCGTTTTCATCTAAGGCGGCATACGTGTGGAGTCTAGGGGGTAAATTTACTAAGGTGAGAGTTTTTAGAAGTGGAGATGTTACCCATAGCAACCAATCAGATTCTACTTAACATTTAACTAGGGGTGAGCGGGTTCGGATTTCTGAAATCCGAACCCCCCCGAGCCCCCCCGATCCGAGTCCGATCCGAGTCAGGCTCGACTTTTCCCGCCTGACTCGGATCTGAAATCGAGGCAAAACGTCATCATCCCGCCTTCCGAGTCTCGCGGGTTTTGGATCCTATATAAGGTACCCGCGTCGGCGCCATTTTCTCACTCGGCTGTGGACAGTGAAGAGGGAGGGTGGGAGTTAGGGCTGTGTAGTGTAGTGTAGTGTAGTGTAGTGCTGCTGTTGTCCACTACTTCAAAGTCCATAGGGGCTGGCTGTGTTGTGCTGTGCTGCTGTAGTTAATAGGGGCTGTGTCCACTACTTCAAAGTCCATAGGGGCTGGCTGGACTGTGTTGTGCAGTCAGTTCTCCATAGGGGCTGTGTCCACTCCAAAGTCCTGTGCAGTGTCCCAGTCCTAAAGGAGTGCTGTAGTGTTGTCCAGGGGGTGCTCTGTCCATCAGGGGTGCTCCCCCCAAGTGCTAAAAAAATAATATATTTTCTGTGTTTGTGAATTGTGTGCGCAGTAGCCGCACGTGCATCAACAAAGTAGTGCCAAGCGTGCGCCTGTGTCATAAGTAAAGGGCCGGCTGGCTTGACCGTTAAAGGGTGCTGTAACCCCCGAAAGTACACTCCAGTCCAAACCAAAAAAAAAATTATTTTCTGTGTTTGTGAATTGTGTGCGCAGTAGCCGCACGTGCATCAACAAAGTAGTGCCAAGCGTGCACCTGTGTCATAAGTAAAGGGCCGGCTGGCTTGACCGTTAAGGGTGCTGTAACCCCCGAAAGTACACTCCAGTCCAAACCAAAAAAAAAATTATTTTCTGTGTTTGTGAATTGTGTGCGCAGTAGCCGCACGTGCATCAACAAAGTAGTGCCAAGCGTGCGCCTGTGTCATAAGTAAAGGGCCGGCTGGCTTGACCGTTAAAGGGTGCTGTAACCCCCAAAGTACACTCCAGTCCAAACCAAAAAAAAAATTATTTTCTGTGTTTGTGAATTGTGTGCGCAGTAGCCGCACGTGCATCAACAAAGTAGTGCCAAGCGTGCGCCTGTGTCATAAGTAAAGGGCCGGCTGGCTTGACCGTTAAAGGGTGCTGTAACCCCCGAAAGTACACTCCAGTCCAAACCAAAAAAAAATTATTTTCTGTGTTTGTGAATTGTGTGCGCAGTAGCCGCACGTGCATCAACAAAGTAGTGCCAAGCGTGCACCTGTGTCATAAGTAAAGGGCCGGCTGGCTTGACCGTTAAGGGTGCTGTAACCCCCGAAAGTACACTCCAGTCCAAACCAAAAAAAAAAATATTTTCTGTGTTTGTGAATTGTGTGCGCAGTAGCCGCACGTGCATCAACAAAGTAGTGCCAAGCATGCGCCTGTGTCATAAGTAAAGGGCCGGCTGGCTTGACCGTTAAAGGGTGCTGTAACCCCCGAAAGTACACTCCAGTCCAAACCAAAAAAAAATTATTTTCTGTGTTTGTGAATTGTGTGCGCAGTAGCCGCACGTGCATCAACAAAGTAGTGCCAAGCGTGCGCCTGTGTCATAAGTAAAGGGCTGGCTGGCTTGACCGTTAAAGGGTGCTGTAACCCCCGAAAGTACACTCCAGTCCAAACCAAAAAAAAATTATTTTCTGTGTTTGTGAATTGTGTGCGCAGTAGCCGCACGTGCATCAACAAAGTAGTGCCAAGCGTGCGCCTGTGTCATAAGTAAAGGGCCGGCTGGCTTGACCGTTAAAGGGTGCTGTAACCCACAAAGTACACTCCAGTCCAAACCAAAAAAAAAATTATTTTCTGTGTTTAGCCGCACGTATATATCAAATCGATATAACATAAATGGAGGACCAAACTTTCTCCGATAAAAATAAAATAGAGAAAGATCAAGAACCACTTCCTCCTAGTGCTGAAGCTGCTGCCACTAGTCATGACATAGACGATAACATGCCATCAACGTCGTCTGCCAAGGCCGATGCCCAATGTCATAGTAGAGGGCACATACAATCCCAAATGGCAAAGTTCAGGAAAATGACCTTGAAAAAGACATTTAAATCAGCTGAAGAGAAACGTAAACTTGCCAATATGCCATTTACGACACGGAGTGGCAAGGAACGGCTAAGGTCGATCCCTAGTATGTTCATGACTAGTGGTTCAGCTTCACATGACGATGGAAGCCCTCCTCCCACTAAAAAAATCAAAAGAGTTAAGCTGGCAAAAGCACAGCGAAGAACTGTGCTTTCTAAGAAGATATCACAAATCCCCAAGGAGAGTCCAAGTGTGGTGGTGGTTGCGATGCCTGACCTTCCCAGCACTGGACGGGAAGAGGTGGCTCTTTCCACCATTTGCACGCCCCCTGCAAGTGCTGAAAGGAGCACCCACAGTCCACTTGCTGATATGCAAATTGAAGATGTCACTGTTGAAGTACAACAGGATGAGGATACTGGTGTAGCTGGCGCTGAGGAGGAAGTTGGCGAGGAGGATTCTGATGGTGATGTGGTTTGTTTAAATCAGGCTCCGGGGGAGACAGTTGTTGTCCGTGGGATGAAAAAGCCCATCACGGTCATGCCTGGGCAGAAGACCAAACATTCCACCTCTTTGGTCTGGCAATATTTCTATCCAAATCCGGACAACAACTGTCTTGCCATATGTACCATATGTAAAGGTGAAATAAGTAGGGGTAGGGACGTCAACCACCTAGGAACATCCTCCCTTATACGGCACCTGCAGCGCGTTCATAAAAAGTTACTGTCAAGTTCAGAAACTTTGGCTAAGACCGTAAGCAGTCCAGGGACACCTAAATCCCGTTGTCCTGTTGTATCCAAGCGCCTGCAAACCACACCGTCAACTCCCTCCTCGTCAATTTCCTCCTTAGTTAGGATCGGAAGTAGTCCTGCAGGCCATGTCACTGGCATGACTGACTCTCCTATCCGGGATTCCTCTGGAGGATCCTGCATTGCTACGCCTACTGCTGCCGCTGCTGCTGTTGCTGCTGCTGGGAGTCGTTCATCATCCCAGAGAGGA
Organism: Taudactylus pleione; assembly: GCA_031769625.1. Classification (NCBI taxonomy): domain Eukaryota; kingdom Metazoa; phylum Chordata; class Amphibia; order Anura; family Myobatrachidae; genus Taudactylus; species Taudactylus pleione. The sequence goes on from JAUIMM010000288.1 coordinate 394,328, forward strand.
AGTAGGAACACCACTACTTTTACTAAACAATTGACCCTCCAACAGTCCTTAGCGAGGAGGATGAAGTACGACAGCAGTCATCCTGAAGCAAAACGTATAACTGAGGCCTTGACTGCTATGTTGGTGTTAGACGTGCGTCCGGTATCCGCCATTAGTGCAGTGGGATTTAGACAATTGATGGAGGTAGTGTGTCCCCGGTTCCAAATCCCGTCTAGATTCCACTTCACTAGGCAGGCGATACCGAGACTGTACAGAAACGTCAGAAAAAGTGTCCTCAGTGTCCTGAAAAATGCCGTTGTACACAATGTCCACTTAACCACGGACATGTGGACAAGTGGAACAGGGCAGACTAAGGACTATATGACTGTGACAGCCCACTGGGTAGATGTATCACCTTACGCAGCAACAGCAGCAGCGTCACCAGTAGCAGCATCTCAGAAATGCCAGCTCGTTACAAGGCAGGCTACGCTGTGTATCACCGGTTTCAGTAAGAGGCACACCGCCGACAACCTCTTAGAGAAACTGAGGGAAATTATCGCCCAGTGGCTTACCCCACTTAGACTCTCCTGGGGATTTGTGATATCTGACAACGCCACCAATATTGTGCGGGCATTACATCTGGGCAAATTCCAGCACGTCCCATGTTTTGCTCACACAATAAACTTGGTGGTGCAGAATTTTCTGAAAAGCGACAGGGGCGTGCAGGAGACGCTTTGGGTGGCCCGAAAAATTTCTGGCCACTTTCGCCATTCAGCGACTGCGTGCCGAAGACTGGAGCGCCAGCAAACACTCTTGAACCTGCCCCGCCATCACCTGAAGCAAGAGGTTGTGACGCGGTGGAACTCAACCCTCTATATGCTTCAGAGGATGGAGGAGCAGCAAAAGGCCATACAAGCCTATACATCCACCTATGACATAGGCAAAGGAGGGGGTATGCACCTGACTCAAGCGCAGTGGAGAATGATTTCCGTGTTGTGCAAGGTTCTCCAGCCCTTCGAACTTGCCACACGTGAAGTCAGTTCAGACACTGCCAGCTTGAGTCAGGTCATTCCCCTCATCAGGCTTTTGCAGAAGCAGCTGGAGAAAGTGAAGGAGGAGCTAAGACGGAGCGATTCTGCTCGGCATGTGGGACTTGTGGATGAAGCCCTTCATTCGCTTTGCCAGGATTCCAGGGTGGTCAATCTGTTGAAATCAGACCACTACGTTTTGGCCACCGTGCTCGATCCTAGGTTTAAAGCCTATGTGGTGTCTCTCTTTCCGGCCGACACAAGCCTGCAGAGGTGCAAAGACCTGCTGGTGAACACACTGTCAGCTGAAGCGGAACGTGACACGTCAACGGCTCCTTCTTCATTTTCTCCTGCAACTGGGGCTGCCAGGAAAAAACTTAGGTATCCTAAGCAACCCGCTGGCGGTGATGCAGGGCAGGCAGGACCAAGTTTGGACATCTGGTCCGGACTGAAGGACCTGGCAACAATTTCTGACATGTCTACTGTCACTGCATATGATACTGTCACCATTGACAGAATGGTGGAGGATTACATCGGTGACAGCATCCAAGTAGGCATGGCAGACAGTCCATACCTGTACTGGCAGGAAAAAGAGGCAATTTGGAGGCCCCTGTACAAACTGGCTCTATTTTACCTGAGTTGCCCCCCCTCCAGTGTGTACTCCGAAAGAGTGTTTAGTGCAGCCGGGAACCTTGTCAGCGAAAGGCGTAGGAGGTTGCTTCCACAGAATGTGGAGAAGATGATGTTCATCAAAATGAATTATCAGCTCTTCCAGGGAGACCAGCCTCCAGAAGGTACAGAGGGACCTGTGGTGGTGGATTCAAGTGGGGACGAGTTAATACTTTGTGAGGATGAGGATGTACACACTGAAGAGGGTGAGGAATCGGTGGATGAGGAGGATGAGGATGACATCTTGCCTCCATAGAGCCAGTTTGTGCAGGGACACATTAATTGCCAGCTTGTTTTGTGGGGGCCCAAACGAACCAATCATTTCAGCCACAGTTGTGTGGCAGACCCTGGCGCTGAAATGATTGGTTTGTTAAAGTGTGCATGTCCTGTTTATACAACATAAGGGTGGGTGGGAGGGCCCAAGGACAATTCCATCTTGCACCTCTTTTTTTTCTTTGCATTATGTACAGTTTGGGGCCTAGTTTTTCAAACTGCCATCCTGTCTGCCACTGCAGTTTCACGCCTAGATGGGTCACGTGTTTGTGCCGCCCACTCGTGTCGCTTAGCATAGTCATCCAGCTACCTCGGTGCAACGTTTTGGACATAAAAACACTATTGTGAGGTGTGAGGTGTTCAGAATAGACTGGAAATGAGTGGAAATTAAGGTTATTGAGGTTAATAATAGCATAGGAGCAGAAAAACCTACAAATTCTGTGATTTTAGCTGTTTTTATGCTTTTTTTAAAAAAAATACAGATCCAAAACACAAAACCCAGAACCCAAAACACAGAAGGGTGGTTTTGGCAAAACCAATCCAGATCCAAAACACGAAGAAAGATCCAGATCCAAAACCAAAACACAAAACACGAAAAGTGGCCGGTGCACACCCCTACATTTAACTAGCACCTTCTAGAAGATAATAGCTAGAATCTGATTGGTTGCTATGGGCAAAATCTCCACTTCTAAAAACTCTCACCTTAGTAAATTTACCCCTAGGGCTGGAGGAAATTCTGACAAGGGGTACTCCATGATGTTTGTCCCCTTGATGATAGCTATACCAGTATAAGCTATAAGCTTTAGTGTTGATTGCACATTTTGTGTTACTAATTATTTGTCTCATTATACAGTAAAAAAAACATTATTTACTGAATGCAAATAGAGCTACAGTAGTGTGATGCAATATATTACCTATCTGCAAGAAATATTATGCGGCCCCCTTGTGATAGTACAAGGGAATTATTTCTTATTAATAGAAGGTAAATAATTTTAAAAATATTACTTTTTAACTGCAGTTACCATGAAACTTGTCATTTATGATGCACAATTGCAGCACATATGCAAGTACGACATAATGATACCATACTGTTCACAGGATGGCAAATATATTTGTGTTTAAAGACGAACCTTGGGTCCTGTCATAGGTGGATAGAAGTAAGGGGATACAATGGGTTATTATTCTGCTATAGGCTAGGTACTAAAAAGTACATCAGACAGACAAAAATGAGAATTCCATCTAAAGAGCAAAATATTTAAATGAATTTGGAAATTATTTCTTATTTAGTTATGTATTAACATGTATTTATATAGTGTCAATATACTCCATGGCACTTTACAGTTGGGAACAAACTGATCATTACTTATCAACCTCAGGGGTCTATTTACTAAGCAGTGTTAGGAGACAGAGTGAAAAGTGATAAGAAAGTGATAAGGTGCCAGCCAATCAGCTCCCAACTGTCATTTTTCAAACACAGCCTGTGAGATGACAGTTGGGAGCTGATTGGCTGTCACCTTATCACTTTCTTATCACTTTTCACTCTGTCTCCTAACACTGCTTAGTAAATAGACCACTAAGTCTTGTAACAAATAGTGTGATTCTAGGCACAAGAGGGTCTTCTAGAAGATTAGTTGGCAAGAGAGAGAAGTATGTAAACTGATTATGTGTATACATTGAGAGATGATTTATTACTAGGCAATACATACAGTAATATTCTTAAAGACCTGGAGTGCTGCTCATTATTTGCAGATTTTTTGAACTCAGTGTAAAGCTGTGAGTGTCTCACATGGTGTAATTGTTTCATGATTCCCTGTCTGTCAGTGTAATGTCTCTGTACTGTCACTCTGCAAGTGTGAAGCCGTTTCATTATTACTGTAGCTACATTGAATTACTGGTTGATTGCTGTTATTTGAGCTTAATACTTAAATGAAAAGGTAGAACACTACTTATAGCACAGTGAGTGGCTCTGGTAATAAGAGTATAAGCGCATATTATTAACTGAGGTACAGTACTAATGTGGGAGCATATTATTTACTGTAACAGTACTATGGGAGCACATTATTAAATGGGGCAATACTGTAGGGCCTATTATTAACTAGGATAATACTATAGGGGCATATTAACTGAAGCATTTCTGTGGGGGCATAATATGAACTAGGGCTCTACTGTGAGGCATTATAATACTACTGTGTAACAGCATAATATTTTGCTTATATTCTTGAGAGTCCTTAATGGAATGGCAGTCTATGCAGAGTTGTGCATATGCATAAATACACCTATTTACCTTTTGATCCACGAATAGAGATGATGCAAGTGCATACTGATAAGGATGACAGATATCAAGGAAATTAAATGGGGCCATCTGCCCGCAGTGATGGGGACAATGCTGTATACCAGTTCTGTGCATTTAGTTCTGTGTATGCAATGCGGGAGGAATTCAGTCTTTATGACACCCTGTGAATGGTCACACTCTATTAAGTTTCTGCATTAATATTCTACTACATATCTGTGATAACTAAATCATCAGTATTTTTTAAGGACACTTCTGTCTTAGAATGAATCATTTCCATGACAGTAATGATGCTGCCAGCTGGGTAAGAATAAAGATTTCAAAGGGATATTAATGGTCTGAGGACCTGGTCAACAACCAAGATTATTTGGTTCCATGAAGTCAGTACTAACAGTCGGGGACATGACTTGCCTGCTTCCAAACACAGCAGGTCACGATTGCTGGCCTTTCCTATCAGAATCATTAACAGAACCCAGCTGGGCTCAAGCTCGAGATGACACAACACCTCTCTCAGGTGTTACCACTAACCTCCAGCTGTTCCCACAGTGTCAACACCTCTGTGTACTTACTGCATGCTACACGTTGTACAAACAGTGGAAATATATCAGTCTATGGTATTGCACATTACTAAGCTACCACCTCTCTGAGTATTGCAGCTATACCCTGTTCAGAAGCAAAGTCCCAAGGCTTCACACATGAGAAAGTAAATTGAAGTTATTGATTGGTATTGTAATTGTAAAGTCTCCTTTGCGGACCCTTTTATTATTAAGTGAATTGATCAGAAAGATAAAAACAGTGTTTCTCTTATAAGTAAAAACTTAAATGTAAACACAAAGTCAAAACATACAAAACCTCAAGAAAATGATAAATTGCTAAACGTTATTAGTATGAGGATTGGATGTATTCTGTTATGTGTCACTTTGTGTAATGTTTTATGTGTTAATATTTTTGTTTATAGAACAGTCTTTAATAAAGCATATGTGAAGTGATTGCAAAATAAACATGAGAAGAAAAATACAAATATTTGCAAGTATACTTTTAATAATTCAATCACTGAAGAGCACTTAAAATGTCTCTGTGGAGTAGTACATATACACTTTGAAATAAATCCAACATTTTTAGAACATTTTACAATTAAAGTTCAGCAGCGGAATCTATCAGAAAGCAATCTTTGTTTTTAACAGACTACGAACTGTGTCATTGGCCGCACTCACTGTCATTGTAAATCTGCTTGTAAGGGCAGCTGCTCTAACTATCATCGAGCAATTGTGTCAGCACTGTCCTTGGTGCAAACAACCCTGAAAACCCCTTAATTCTGTCTACTCACCAACAATGCACCAGCGGAACACTTATCCTATGTGTCAGCAGTGCACCCACTTACACTGACTCTGCTGCAAGTTAAGATGCAGCTGAGATTTGTATGGCTCTGGATCACCTGTTGTTGCTCAATGTATGCAGCTCTGACACATGCACAGTTACTAAAGATGGTGAGATCCATATGCAAAGCGGACATGCACAAAACTTCTATGATATCCCTTTAATCAGGGACACATAAGAATTACACAGGTTATGTGGTTTATTTAAACCATGTGAAATGCAGACTTATCCACTGCACGACATTACTGAGCGATTGCATGATTACGACATCGTAATCGTGCAATCGCTCAGTAATCGGGCGCAAATCGTGCACATTAATGTCGGAAACGACCAGCGATGCGCGCTCCTGATGGTCGTTTCCGACGTCACTCATCGGCCGAACATGCTGGTCAATCTGCCGATAACGATAGATTGCCCATGTTCAGGGATGATTGATGTGCCTACACTGAACGACTGAATGTTCAGTGTAGGCAAAGCACAGACTGTGAAACGACTTCACGATTACAATGTCGGAATCATGCAGTCATTTCACAGTCTGCTAGTGGATACGCACTTTGAAAGTTAGCCGGCCACAAAACCTGTGTAATTCATATGTTTCCCTAATTAAACAGATATTATAGCAACCAGCGGAGGCCCTTACCTTGTCAGAAGAGGGGGGATAAAGTGTGTGCTACAGCTTCTAGAAGCCAGATAGGCCTGGCAATTAACAGGAGAGTGGCTTCCCATTGGTAGTGCTTTTGTTATTTGTAATCCAGACTGGCAGTCCCAGGAGAAGGAAACACCTGCCCCTGGAACTGCTTATCCGGCTTGTGATTATCACAAAGTGCTTCCAATGTGAAGCCACTGTGCTCACTAGGTTGGTGGACTTTACTGGGGGGCTTCTGTCCTGGAGCCCCTAAGTAAAATCATACCTACCTGCTTTTAGATTTTCTTCTCCGGGAGAAACCCGGAGAGAAGATGTAGGTTGGTGGCGATAGGGGGAGTAACCGCGTCATTAAGCCCCACCCCCTTGCTGTAAAATGCAGCTAATCTTGTATATTTAAATAGGTGGCCAAACCAAATGACATTGAGTCATTGGGCCCCATACCCTACTCGTGGACTACCGACCACGGGAAAATTCTCCCCATTCTGTTCACTTCACTAGGAAGTAGGTGGGATGCAGAAGAAGTGCCTACTCTTCTGGGGGGTGCAGGGGCTTACCCGAAAAATTGGAGCCTCCCGCAGATTCCAGGAGAGTAGGCAAGTGTGGGTAAAATCCACCACTGATGGCATCCCTACCCTTCATCTGTGAGACCTGGATGATGATAATTGAAGTAAACTGTCCAATTCCTTATCAGAACAGCTTATAGACAATGAACAAGGGGCTGAATTAAGGGCCACATGGGCCTGGGGCTGAAAATATTCAAGGGCCTATTGTGAGAAGCGGAGGAGGTGTGACCAATGCTGGTGGGTGTGGCCAGTGCTATGTGGGCATATACAGCCCCTGCGCTATCAGCCTCAATGTCTCCCTATTATGTAAAAGTGAGGAAAAAAGAAATATAATTTGAATATTTATGATTTGTGGCTGACTGAGCGGCTAGCTAGTGGTTGATCATCAAAGTGCTGTCATGATGATGGGCCTGATTTTTGTGGAGCCCCATCCACACCATTGTAAGTTAGGCCCTAACAAGGGAAGGTACTTACGCAGCATAGAAATTCTACTTATTAATATGTTATTATACATTTCACACAAAAACTATCTTACCTGTTAATAGGAAGTCTGACTGTAGTTTTCACCAAATATGAGATTGTTTTCCAAGAATTTATAGCACCTACTTGAAGTAGTTATATAAACTTAGCTGTTTATTGTATGTATCAAGGGTAATATTTATTTATTAACAGTTTCTTATATAATGCAGCATATTCCATTGTGCTTTACAATTGGAAACATAAATAGAACAAAACTGGGGAATAACAGACAGATATATAGGTAGGAAGGCCCTGCTAGCAAGCTTATAATCTATAGGGAAATAGGCATTGATACAAAAGGTAGGTGCTTTATATTGCATTTTGGTCCTGCCAGAATGCAGAGTTTCTTGGTGGGCTGCATGATCCAGTCACACAGGAATGTTGGCCAAAAATCAGGAGGATGTGAAAGAAAGACAATGTGTGAGGTTATGTGTGGACTGTGAAAGGGGATGTAATTAGATATGGAAGCTAAGAAGGTTATGTGGGTGGTTCTGGAATCTGATAAGCTTACCTGAAGAGGTGGGTTTTCAGGGAACGCTTGAAGGATTGGAGACTAGAGGAAAGTCTTATTGTGCGTGGTAAGGCATTCCATAGAGTGGGTGCAGCCCAAAGAAAGTCCTGTAACTGTGAATAGGAGCAAGTAATGCGTGAGGATGAGAGACACAGATCTTGTGCTGAGCGGAGAGGTCGGGTTAGATAATTTGAGATGAGTGAAGAGATGTATGTTGGTGTGATTTGGTTAGTAGTCTTATGTGTAAGTAAAAGTATTTTATATTGAATACGGTAGAAAACTGGCAAGCAATAGAGGGACTGACAGAGCGGGGCAGCAGACCATGAACGTTTGGCAAGGAAGATAAGCCTCGCAGCTGCATTCATAATGGATTATAATGGCGATAGTCTTTTTTGGGAAGACCAGTAAGGAGACTATTGCAATAGTCAATGCGGGAGATAATGAGTGCATGGATTAGAGTTTTTGCAGTGTCTTGTGGGAGATATGGTCAAATTTGGGATATGCTTTTTAGATGTATGTAACATGATTTTGAGACAGATTGAATGTGGGAAACAAAGGACATTTCTGAGTCAAGTATGACACCTAGACAGCGAGCTTGTGGGGCTGGGTGGATCAACAGTGATCGAGAGATCAGTTTGGTAACTGTTATTGACCGGTGGAAATATAATTAACTCTGTTTTAGAAATATTAAGTTTCAGGTGGCGAGATGACATCCAAGATGAAATGGCAGAAAGACATTCAGTGACACGGACCAATACAGATGGTGATAAATCAGGGGAGGATAGGTAGAGTTGAGTATCATCCGCATACAGATGGTACTGAAATCCAAAAGAGCAGATTAGTTTGCCAAGAGAGGTGGTATAGATTGAGAATAGCAGAGGACCTAAGACAGAGCCTTGCGGTACTCCAACTGATAGAGGTAGCGAAGAGGAGGTAGAATCATGAAAACAAACAGTAAAAGAGCGATCAGATAGGTAGGAAGAGAACCAAGAAAGAGCTTTGTCCTTAAAACCTAGGGATTGTAGTGTTTGCATGAGAAAAGAGTGGTCAACAGTGTCAAAAGCAGCAGAGAGATCTAGAAGAATTAGGAGTTAGTAATGGCCTTTAGCCTTAGCAGTGACCAGATCATTTACTACCTTAGTCAGTGCTGTCTCTGTGAAGTGCTGGGAACGAAAGCCTGACTGAAGTGGGTCCAATAAATTGTGTGAGTTAAGAAAGTGTGTGAGGCAGCTGTAGACAAGTCTCTTGAATAGCTTGGAGCGTCATGGGAGCTGAGAGATGGGACAATACTTTGAGACAGTGATAGGGTCAGAATTTTTTTTTTCAGAATGGGAGTAATTACTGCTTGCTTGAACAGTGATGGAAAGATGCCAGTAGAGAGAGAGAGATTACAGATTTTAGTTTGGGTTGGGATGAGCACAGGAGACATAACTTTACTGTTTAGTGAGGGTATAGGATCTAGAGGAGAGGTAATAGGGTAGGAGGATGAGAAGAGTGTAGATACTTCATCTTCGTTTGTGAGGTCGAATGAAAGAATGCGCCAGAGGGTTCAGGTAGGGAATTGAGCAGGTCACTAGCTGAGGAAGAGCCCACCATTTCATTTTGGATATTATCAATCTTGTCAATGAAATAGGAAGCAAGGTCATGCGCACAGATAGTAGCAGGTGGGTTGGGTTAGGGAGGGGTAAGAAGCAGTTTAAATGTATTAAAAAGTCTCTTGGGGTTAGAGGCTTGAGCAGAGATAAGAAATTGGAAATGTTTGTTTGGCAGCGTCCAGAGCAGCACGATAAGCGTTGTAGGTAGTCTTATATGTAAGGAAGTCACTTGGAGTATGAGACTTACGCCACTGATGTTCTACTTTATTTGAGAGTTTTTGTAGATGCCCTGTTAAGTTAGAATGCCATGTTTGACGTCTAAGTCTACGTGGTGTGTGATGGGTAGCTGGAACTACTTCATCGAGGGCTGTTTCTAGAATCTGATTTAGGTGTGATGCAGCAGTCTCAGGAGAAGTGAATGTAGAAAGTGGAGTCGTTGTTGTAGAGAGGTAGATAGTTGTTGAAAGTCAATAGCATTAATATGGATAGCAGGACAGCACATTCCCATTCTTTTCACCATATTGGCCTTTGGGCAGCTGCCTTAGTATAGAATATATATATATATATATATATATATATATATATATACACACACACACGTTATAATGGATTCATTATTTATTTTGGATTTCGGTTCTTTTCTGTAGTGAAGTTGAAAACATGCATCCTCATTTTGTTTTGTGTCTGGTGAAGTACTGTACAATACTATACATGAAAATTCAGTCTATAGAAGTATGTTAACAGCTGCACCCTGTTGTTTCTGTGTGAATACTGTGTGAATACTGTATCCACCGATTTGTGACTAAAAAAAGTATCAGTATTCTTTTGAGGACTTTCCTTTCTCATAATTAATTATTTCCACACCAGTTAGGAAAAGTATTTCCTTCTTACAAGCAACTAATATAAAGGCTATCAGAGCGGATTAGCTATCAGTAGTAGAATATTAGTAGGCTATCAGTAGCAGAATATTTGGTGAGGAAATGAGATTAACCATTCTGATGAAAATGAATTGTAGGGGTGAAAGTATGTCTGATTATACAAGATGTCACCAGACTTAATGGATCCATAAATTACTATGGAAAGCTGCCCCTGAAATAGTTGTGCAAGTCCTGACTTTAATAAAACAAAAAATTAAAAAAACTTTTTGTGCATCAATGATATGAAATCACCAGAATTAGACACATGTAGCCCATGCAACATTTGATAGCTACAGTAATATAAAGGTAGCCTCAATGTCCTCTTACTTTCATTGAATTAAACTGCAGCAAGGGTCTGATTAAGAGCTCTGGCCTACCTAGCTTAATACACCCCCTTATCAGTGACATGTGGTGAGGTAAATGGCTGGGGAGGCACTGGCTAGTATCAGAGCCAGATATACACATACATATATGAATCTGAGGGTACATGTGGGCATTATACAAAGGTGCAGCAGTTTATAGTGCTGGAAATTTGTTGTGTTTTGATCAGGGATGTGCGGAAAACTTAGACAGGGGACGCAGTGCCTCACCTGCCATACACTTTTTACTCCTGAGTTTTGACTATAAAAGTGATTAGAATAATACAAAGAAGATATTTATAATATTTTCTATTAATTCTTCTTATAATTTTCATAGTAAAAACTCTGGAGTATACCTAAGTATGACAGGAATGGCTCTGCCTCACCTTACCGCACATCACTGCCCCTTATAAGCCGAGAACGGGTACCCTGCGTGCAAGGCTCAGACACCCCAAAGTGCATGCCAAGCTCTTGTCTACTCTCAATTTCTTGGCGCAGGTAGGATCTCACCGGTGCCCAGGACTGGTACAAGGCTTCCATGCTCCCTAGGCATACTGTAGCTTCAGCTACCACCCATGCTTCCCTCAGTACTCTGTCACAGCCCCTCACACACACACTTGACTTTTTAAAACAAATGAATACAAATTCTGCATTTAGTATTCAGCAGAAAATACAGGATTTATAGACTTCCATGTAATACCACTACAGTACAACTGCTTCTTCTACTCTTCAAATGCACTGATATTGATACATGTACTGCTGTAAGGTCAGGGCCGCTACTAGGGGGGCTATAGGTGCACGTGCACCGGGTGCTGGGGGTGCAAAAAGCTGACTCGAGGTGGCTTGGGCATACTTCCCAACATGACCCTCTCCAGGAGGGACACAATGTTCTGGTCCTGGACTTCCCTGGTAAGAGGTGGGACTGCAGCGCAGTCCAAAAGTCAAATAGGGGAGCCACACCAACTGTCATTTCACACGCTGCCAAACATCACTGGCTGGGACTCACTGGCAGATGATGTGACTCCCCTATTTGAATTTTGGACTGTACTGCAGCCCCACCTCTGGAGCCTCCACCAATCATAAATTACCAGGGAAGTCCAGGACCAGAGCATTGTGTCCCTCCTGGAGAGGGTCATGTTGGGAGGTATGCTTGGGGGCTGCAGATTCAACAAAAAAAATGGCCATCCAAAAATGGCTGCCGCCAAAGAGGAGACATATGCTAGAGGCCCTTACTGGCCCTCTAGTGTCTGTCTCCTCCTTGGCAGCAGCCAATTTTGGATGACCGTTTTCAGCAGATTCCATGCGGAATAGCCGTTCACATGGACTCTGCTGAAAACGGCCATCCAAAAATGGCCACCGCCTAGGAAGAGACAGATGCTAGAGGTCCTACTGGACCTCTAGTGTCTGTTAGGCCAGCGCAATGCACACAGTGTTCCCAGCACCTGGAACGCTAGCGCTGCCTAGAGAAGATGCTGAAAGCTGCATCTTCTCCTGTGAAATCTCCTGGCAACAAGCATAAACCCCCCTGGCAACCAGCATGAAACCCCCCTGGCAATGAGCATAAACCCCATGGCAATGAGCAAAAACCCCATGGCAATGAGCATGTAACCCCTTGCAACGAGCATGTAACCCCTGGCAACGAGCATAAACCCCCTGGCAACGAGCATGTAGCCACTGGCAATGAGCATAAACCCCCTGGCAACAAGCATGAAACCCCCTGGCAACAAGTATGAAACCCCCTGGCAACAAGCATGAAACCCCCTGGCAACAAGCATGTAACCCCATCGCAACGAGCATGCAACCCCTGACAACGAGTGGAATAATGTAAGTCACTATATCATGGATGTCTGAGTAGTGCACTGCCTTATGGAGGAGCAAGGACAAACTCCAGGTACAGGAAGGGAGGGGGCGCAAAATGGCTGCCCTGCACCGGGTGACAGATATCCTAGTTTCGGCCCTGGTAAGGTACACACAGCCCATCTATTACAAGCAGAACTGTATGAAATGGGACACACCTCTCAACTGTTCCTGCAGTTGGGAGAAAGTACTGGCTGGCCTGGAGAGTTAAGCTGGGTACTCACTGGCACGATGTCGGGCCGCTTTGCCGTTTCATAACGTCAAATCGCCTACATCGCTCAGTTTGTACCGGCGATTGCGCGCTCCCGAGGTTGCTAGCGATGGTCGCTAGCTTTGATGTGCTGCTCATCTAACTGGACGAAATCGCTAGCGACCTATGGTAAGTTAATGAATCATGGAACAGTGATTGTTCCGTCATTCATTAACCCGTTCTAGTGTGGACGGGCAATCCCCTATCAAGTACATTTGTTCTGATGTCGGAACGATTGTCCATCATTTCAGTGTGTACCCAGCTTAACCCAAAATTGTGACTGTCCTACCAGAACCAAGACAGTTGGTAGAATGTGATGCTCTCTCATACCGGTTCTTATATCTCTCCCCATTTGCTGCTGCTTGTGTTTAAGCTCATTTGCTTCTTGCCTGGATCCTGAAATATTTGGACAGATATGAGCATGAAATATACAAAGCCTAGCAATTAGTGAATTCTATGGGACTCCCTCAACCAACCAGAACTGCTATGAAATCATACTTACCTGCTTTTTCTGACTGTATTTTGGGAGATCCAGGGAGGCCCAGGTGGGAGGGACGGGGCTGTGCCACCATGAACCATATTATCATGGACCAGGTCCATCTGATGTAATTTAATTTGCAGGGCGAGGCCGGATGACACAATTTACAGTGATTCATATCATCATCACGCCCCCATAATGCCCTACACTCCCAGGAGCCAGAAGAACTCCCCGATTGGTGTTCAAGAGGGGTGCTATGCGCTTATTTCCATCGGGCAACCATAACCCTTACTCATGCCGTGCCTCCTGTACAGGCTATAATAAAAAAGAATAGTTAATTTTTTTAACTGCAATTAATGAAAGTGATGTTGGAAAATGCGTATGGCAGAGTACACAGCAGCAGGATGACTTGTCACTACAAACAGCCCAGTTGCTTAACCAGTAGGATGGTTTATTGGAAGATAGATGATGTACAGCCATACTCAGGGCGTGATTCAGAGATGGACGCTAATGTAATTGCAGCTAAGATTTCGCAAAGAACACAGCTGTGAAAATATGCTAATATTTCTATAACTTACCTGAGCACAGGGACTCCCACTGCTGCCTTCTCATATACTGAATCAGGCCCTCATTGTGTTACACTGTTTTGATGGAGCAGAGCGGGGTGAAATACTGCTCACAAGCGGGCGAATGTATATAGCTTGTGGGTAGCAGTGCAGGATGCTGGAACAGCGGTAATTGCAGGTAATAATGCCAGGTCTCTCAGAGCTAAGTATAAGAGTCCGTCTCCTACTGTGTAACTTTCTCACAATAAAGACAAGATGGCCCCGCTCATGCTCAGTAGTAACCTCGGTAGACATCTTGGAATAGGAAATAAAGCCTCCCTGGAGGAGCAAAATGGAGTCTATGCAGTAGCGCACTCCCTAACAAAAAGTGTTACTTAGCTGTTCTATATACATTTAAGGCATGATTTAGGGGCATATTTAGTTTGCGCTGGTAAAACATTTTTTACCGCTGCTGAAATGAACGCACCTATTGCACCAAATTTTTAGTTAGTGCGGCTAATATACACTTAGTGCGGCAAGGCGCACCTCCAATTCCTGTGTAGTTCAATTTGAAAAAGCCCCTGTGCGGTAATTCGGGCTGTTAATTAGCCGTGTTAAGTGTATAGAAATATGGGGAAGTCAGCCTGCACCCTGAAAAAGTGCAAATAAATATTGCCTAACAGTAAATGTCTATTAGTGGCCAATAGCAAAATATTTGGGGCTCTTAAAATGTTTCAAATGGCTGATTTTTTGCATTTTTTAATAAAAGTTTAAAAATGAAAGCAAGCAAGTGTATTTTTGGCAAATAAATGTTTTAGATTAATTAGGAATGCCCCTTATACCCCTTTCACATCAGAATGCTGGGTCGCACCCGGGATTTTGTTCACAGGTCCATCCCGGGTGTGACCCGGCTGAGAACCCTTTCAGACTTGCAGCCCAACCCGGCATCTCCGCCATCACGTGCTAATCCGGCACTTGGAGATGATCTCATCTCAAAGAGCCGACTCTTCCTATGCAGTGAACGGGACCCGAGTCGTATCGTACCGGGTTACCCGTTCACACTGCATCATGAGCCGGGTTGAACCCGTGGTCAAACCTTCTCATTCGACCCGGCTTATTTCAATCTGGCCCTTTCACACTGCACAGTAACCCAGGTTGCTGCGTGTTCATGTGCAATAATCCGGGTTATTGCTGCAAGTGTGAAAGAGAGTGGCCTTCAACTTGTCATAACCCAAAATGGGACTCTCATAAAATGTGTTGCACTGCCCATGCAGAAGTACTTATAGATGTGTGTATCTAACATTTATCATGCATTTTAATTATGCTATTTGAGATAACTCAGTATTTTGGGTTATATCTATCTTTAAATATGTTGCTTAAGAAGCTTTACTTTGGTGCACACATAAAAACTGCAGAGAGGTACAACTGTGACAACTATGCTGCCAAATAAAACAAACATAAATTAGGAAGGGCCAGGGCCCCTGCTCCTTTAGGTAAGCACAGTGGGTCTCATTCTGGCCCGCACACGAGTGCAGGACGCTCGCAAGCGGGTCAATGGTACCCAAATGTGCATGCGCACGACGGAGGCTGCTCCGTCGTGCGCATGCGCGAGACCCGGCGAGCGACGGGGAAGCCATTGCTCGGGGTCTCGCACCAAAGGGGGCGTGCTGTCGATGGTGATTGACAGCACGCCCCCTTTGGTGGGCGTGCCGGGGGCGTGGCTGCCCAGACGGAGGCGTACCCATGGGAACGCCTACCGTCTGGGTCCGGCCCCACTGACATCCCACTAGTGATGTCAGTGGGAGTGATTTTGGCTCTGATAGAGCCAAAATCACTCCAGGGCTTGCGGCAACGAGACCCTACCGCAAGGGTCTCGTCGCAAGCCTGCCTGATGGTCGCGATGGTCTTGACCATCGCGACCATCATCATGGACTCTCGCATAAGCTGTGGGTGGTCACCCACAGCCATGCGAGCGGCCAGGAGGCCGCACCAATTTTAGGTAGGCCGGCCCTGATTCAGAGCAAGCGCTCTGGTCAGAGCGTCCGGCTCTGAATCAGGCCCTCTATACATGTATACACTATTTTTTAAATTGCATGTATTATACCATGTGTTTTACTTAAAATACAGATGCACATATTTGTATGTCCAAAATAGTCTCTTTTACAAGCAAATATAAAGTCACATCACAATAGGAGTATTAAGTCTTGTTGTTTTTTTTAATTACTAAAAATAAGTTGGATAAAATAGGACCTAATAAAAAATACTTGTCTACTTTCAAAAATATATAGAATTTTACAATTATGGTTTTGTTATTGCCCCATAGTTATTTTACAGAGGCTGAGCCCAAAACATGCTGTGACTAGTTGCAGAATCCCGGGAAGGACTAAGTGTTAAGCAACAAAGTAAATATAGTGTACTGTACATGGATATAAACCGCACTGATTGAGATCTTGTCCTGACAGGTAGTTGTAACAATCAGCATCGTACTGTGCTAGGAAGTTAATTACAATCAGGATATCGGAATCACAACAGGGTGAGTAGAGTGCTGTGTATACGTCTGTACTGTGCAATTATAAGTCTATCTGTCAATGTGTATGTGTGACTAGCAGCTATGATGTCAGTTACATTGTTACACGGTCTATGGGTGCAGTTTAATACATCCACTTACCAGAATATTTCATACAACGTTTCATTTTCCTGCTTCACTATTATTATCCTTCCTATTTCCACAGAGAAAAAGGTGAAATTTTATTTTATTATACAGTACTGGTTACAATTTTTTTGTTCTCCATTTTCTTTTATATTTAGTCCAATGTTATATTATTATTATTTTTATTATTATTATTATTATTATTATTATTATTATTATTATTATGGAACTAAACTGCAGGAAGTTTGTTTTCAGTAAAATTGTAAATAAACTATTGTAGATGGACTTTTACGGTTCATCTGTAATGTACAGAATTGTGATATTTGTTCTGACAATGAAAATATTTTATTTGTAGATTCTACATGGACATGTTTATTTGCTAATGAAATGAACTAATTACTCTTTGTTTTCAGGGAGATGGGCACCTGTGACAGATGGTCTGGCAGCCCCTGAGAACAGAACAGAACATAAAACAGGTGGGTGTTTGCAAAAAATATTTTGATAATTTTATTTGAATATTTGAAAAGTTTTGTATACAAAATTAGTCATCAATATCTACAAGTGGCCATGGTAAGAAAATTCTAACAGGCAAATTATTTTTCTGGCTCTGCAACAGCTTTAATTAATATAGAAATGCATAAATTATGGATTTGTAAATACATTTTTTTCCTGCATTTTTCAGCCTCCTTTTTAATTTTTTATTTTTTATCTGGCTTTGTTTTTGTTCATTCATATTAAAACTACAAGGAACAGTAAAGTATGAAAAACATATTGCAGGCTGCTATTGAAACAGTGCAAAGTAAACCATAAGCCAAAGTATCTAGTCTAAGGGGTATATTTACTAACATGCAGTTTTTTAGAAGTGGAGATTCTAGCTATTATCATCTATAAGCAGGCCCGCCAAGAGCCGTGGCGGGCCCCGGTAATAGGGGGCGTTGCCTAATAGCGGGAGGCGCGGCCACGCCCCCTTGCCGAAAGAAAAAAAAAGATTTGCACCGTCGTGAAGCGGCGCTGCGCGCTGGTGAGGGGGGGTGCTCTGAGCCCCTTCAGCCCGGCGCAAAGCCAGGGGGGGCGCGGTCAGTGTGATTGCTCCCCCGGACAGGCATAGGAGACTGTTGTGGCTGCTTCTCAGCAGCCACGAGCAGTCTCCAACTGCAGCTCAGCACACACTGTGTGCTGGGCTGATGTGAGGGGGGGTGGCGCCGGGCCCCTCAGAAAGCCTGGGCCCGGGTAATCTGTACCCGCTCCCCCCCCCTCTCGGTGCCCCTGCCTATAATGTGCTAGATAAATATTAAGTAGAATCTGATTGGTTGCTATGGGCAACATCTCCACTTCTAAGTAAAAACTAACACTTTAGTAAATATACCCCTAAGAGTCTACTGCTCAATAAACTAATACATATCATTATTTTTTATGCTTTCCACTTCAGCATAAATAGGATGAAACTGAAGTAGCACAAGTGCTAAGTTTAACTGTTGTTGCTCTTAAAACATTTCCTAAGACAGGCGACCAGTGACAAGTAGAAAAAAACATAAGAATAAAATAAAATAATAGTTGCCGACTTATGACAAATTCCAACAAGGAGATACCAGAGGACAGACGCAGGTGAATTGTCTCATCAGTCCACACTGTTTCCTGGGGCAGTGTATGGATTTGGGATACTCTTGTGAGCCCGCGAGAGCTCTCCGAAAATCATTGGCATTTGCTAACAATAGCATTTCCATGCCTAAGCCCATCTAAGAAGCATTGTGGCTGTACATGTACCGCCTCAATACTAATTCTGTTATCGCAACTCAGAATGGCAATAACAGAAAAAATCTATAGAGCGGGATGCATGACACAGCGCAATTTGCATGAGTTGCATCCCGCCACTCTTCGCATGTGTAAATTACGCCGGTATGCATGTAGAAAAATGCTAAGGACAGCTCTCCCGATTAGAGCTATCCTTTGTGAGTCAGAGACTTCCATGTCTATGTCCCAGAAGCCCCTCTGGTGTCATTCTACACATAAGCAGAAGGAAGTGCGCGCCGTGGGGGGTGCTGAGAGGGATCTGATTGGATCCCTATCACATCTCTTTGCGATTAAAAGCCTGTAGGCTTCTTTAGGGTAACGCCACTTGAAGATGGCGTTACCCACCGCATCCAAGCCCAGGAATGCATCACATTCTTGGTGCACATGACAAATGCGGTTTGACTGCATTTCTGACCTTGCTGCATCCTGCCCATAGCATTATGTAAATGTTTAAATAATTTTCAGTTTTTTAATTTTCTTTACCTATTATAACTTGTATTTTTTTCATTAGTGGAACTGAAAGGCCAAATCTGGCTAGCCAGCTCCTGCATGGGCAGATCAGTATATTGTTGTAACTTACCACTCAGTTGCTGTGAGTTTGTTTTTTTATTAATTGCAGCAATAATAGAATTTATATTGGCATAATATATATATTTTTTATACATAGGTACAACTTTTTCTTTTATATTGGTGCTTTTACATAATGTTCTGTTTGTTTTCAAATTGTATCAAACTTTTTACATAACATTTCACATGCTGAAGTCAGCTTTTACTGTTCTCATTTATTAAATGATGACTGTATGAGGTGAGTTAGAACTTATATAGGTGTGCACTTTTTTGTGTATGTGACTATAACTTTAAGAGGTGGGACTATTTGTTTCTCATTCTATTCTGAAAAGAAAGCTGCTGAGAGGTCCTGCAAGAGACAGCTGTTCAGTGACAATGTGAGGTGGGGGACTGTTGCTTCAGCTACTCCAGGGGGTTTGTCATACTTTTCTTATTAATATTATTCAGATGCTGATTTTACACAGGGACTGAGGAACAGCTAATCGGTGATACTGTGAAGTGTGCAGGACAGCTGTTCAGTAATAATGTGAGTTTAAATTGTGCCACCAATAGAGATTGTAGGGTCTGTATTAAAAAGGTATGGAGCCTATATAGTAATGCTGCCATAGGTTTGGGGTCTATATAGTAAAGACACCATAGGTCTGGGTTCTATATACAGCAGTAAAGGCACAATAGGTCTAGGGTTTCTTTAGTGAAGCCACTATAGGTCTGGGCTCTCTTTCCTAAAGCCACCATAGACATTGGGTCAGTGTATTAAAGCCACCTGCAGTTTTGAGCAACCTGCATCACAAGAGACTGCACTATAAGGCCACCAAAGATTTGGGGAATCCGCACTGTAAAACAGAACAGGGTTAATATTGAATAGCAGTCACTGGTATACGTTGTGATTTGAGTAGTGGTTACTAGAATGCTATATGTAGCACTAGAATGTTTTCTGCCTGGTATATTTTTTATAATGCTTTATTAATGCTCTCTGCATTGTATATTGACCTCTACTATTACTTCTGTATTGTATATTGGTCACTAGGACGCTTCTTGCACTGAATATCAGTTACTATCAATATTGCACAATGATAACTAGCATGCTGTAAGCATTGTGTGTCAGTTACTAGGGTTTTCTTTGCATTGCATACTGATCACTAGAATGCTTTATGCATTGTACAGTATATTGGTCAGTAGAATATTCTCTGTATTGAATGGAGGTTAGTAGAATGCTCTCTGTATTGTTTAAAGGTCACTGGAATAGTCAACATACTTTATGCTTTCCTAATGGGGCTGTGTTGTCTTTGGTTATAGATCTGTTACATAGCAATTTTTCTCATCATTTATTTGTAATTCAAAGCCACAAGCACATTAAAGAAACTACCCCGATGTAGTTTTCATCTCACTCATTTTCTGCTGCAGCACACTGGTAGATGAGCCTGGGCCACTTCCTTGTGCTTTGCCCCCAAATTGAAAGTTGTCAGCCCGTCCTTGGGAATGACACTACAGAACTGTTCTTGTAGTTGCAATGGTGTTGGCTGGCTGCCAGAACTTCAAGGATTCTCAGTAGAATAAAGTCCTGAAATCAGCCAAACAGTTTACTGAACTCGAGGCATTATCAGCTCTTTAGCCTATAATTTGAATTATTTGCCATTTAAGGCAAATAAGCTGCTTGGAAAATACACTATGATTAAGCACTTGTTTTTTTTGTTTTGTATCATTGTCAAATCCCATGTTTCTAAGGAAAATGTTACTTGCAATATATTTTTTTCCATTTGAGCTTGCAATATATTTTCTACAATATATTTTCCATTTGAGCTAGTTAAATTTTTTTTACACAATACTGTATGTTATGCAGACATTTCTAAGATCCAGGTATGCTGTTGTGCAAATGGCAAATGACAGCCTTACCAGCATTTTGTCAATTCAACATCAGCTAATACAACAAAACAATGCAACAATACAAATAAAGTCTATCACCTTTTTCAATTGGGTACGTTACTGCATGGTTACTATTTTCCATTTTTTCATCTGCTGTGATCTAGAAGTATGTTATGATTGGATAGTCACACATGTACAGAGGGTGCAATCTCTAAGTAAAATAAAATGAACTCGCTGATCTTTAATTTAATTCTACAATATATACAGTGAATATGTAGCAATTTGCTGTTGTATAATAAACAACGTATTAATGATATTAAATTCTGCTGACACAATGTATATTTCAACATGTTTTTTCATACAGTACCTTCAAGCGTGACTCATATCACTAAATACTCCATATGCCAGTAAAGCAGGAAATTACAAATGTTCTGAATTTGCACATAAGACCAATGTATTGTTTAAAATCTAAAGATAAGGTTGGCGTATGTCACTGCAGAAGCTCACACCCCAGGGCATCACAAATTGTGTGTGTGTGTGTTCACTGATCAGCAATAACATTAAAACCACCATCTTAACATTATGTAAGGCCCCCTCATGCCACCAAAACAGCTGTGACCCAATAGAACTTGGACTCCACCACAAGACCTCTGAAGGTGTACTGTGGTATCTGTCACTAAGACGTTAGCAGCAGATCCTATAAGTTGCAAAGTGGAGCCTCCATGGCTCAGGCTTGTAGTTCCAGCACATCTGATGCTCAATCAAATTAAAATCTGGGTCATTTGGAGGCCAAGTCAACACCTTGAACTCTTTGTCATGTTTCTCAAACTATTCCAGAACAAATTTTGCACTGTGGCAGGGCACATTATCCTTCTGAAAGAGGCCACTGCTATTATCACTTTAGTGCATGCTTATTGATTATGTTGTGCATTGTAGATGTGGTGGAAATTGGGGTGATGTCCTTTTGAAGACAAACCCATTGGGTTCATAAATTTGACATGATTTACCAAAAAGACCTAATGAGCCTAATCATTTGAGTGTTTTTCCAAAATAATACTTTATTGGTGTTTCCCTAAGACAGGGATGGGGAACCTCAGGCTTGGGGGCCGTATAAGGCCCGTGGAATCATTTGGTCTGGCCCTCTGAGCTTTTTTCTGCTAGCCTCCTCTGGCTAGAATGGCACCCTGCAGCCAGAATCTATGCAGCAGTGCCACCTGGAACGGCCTTAGGACGATTCAGACGGTCACACTGCTGCTCTTACTGCTCCTCAGGATGTTCCAGGCTTTGCTGTAATCACCGGTGATTGTGACCCCACCCCTGCAAATATTGTTATATATATCAAAATGGCCCCCACGCAGAATAAAGGTTCCCCAACCCTGCCCTAAGAAGCCATGTGTCTTACTGTATTTTAATATATCATATAATGGGTCTGAAGTCTTTCTGGGCCAAGCACCTGTCACCTCCCCTCAAAGCTCTCACTGGCTGCCTGCCAGGATACAGTTTCTTGCCATCTCTCCTCACAGTTCTCACTGGCTGCCTGCTACTTACCTTCACATCTAAATGGTCAAATATACAATCCTGATTTCCACTTTCCCTCACAGAAGATAGCAATCCCACCTCCCCATACCACTTTCTCTGATCCCATGTTCCACTGCTCTGCAAATTACACCTAGCAGGCTGGCAAGTAAGACACAGTAGCATCGCTATGGGGGTGCGGGCCATGCCGGGTATCACCCTCGGAGGGGGTGACACCAAAATCTTGGCTCCTCCTCAGTGACGGGTGCACGGTGCTGCAGTGTGACATTCTCCTGTTGGCAGTGCAGGCACAGTATCCGAGGGCACCCCAGGATCTCTGGGGTTGCCGGACAAGCCCTTGGAGAGTTGCTATTGGGAGTTCCCACTGAGGCCATGCCACCATTATGTTAGACCATGCCCCCTTTCTGGCACGTGCGGGGGGATTTAGAGTGCACACCTGGTGTCACCAGACCCATTGACGCCTCTGGTCAGACATAAGTCTCCCTACGCTAAATGGAGTCTCTGGAGTCTATCTGCAGTGGCACCCTCTGCCATTCATATATCGATGTTATTAATATTCAAGGGGGATGTTCACAAAAATGTATTGGTTGTATCAATGATCACTTAATTAAAAGAGAGGGGGAGAGAATTGGGGGAGGGGAGGTGAAACACAGAGATCGGAGCAAGAGGGGGAGAAAGAGAGAAGGGGGGAGTTGGGTAAAGAGAGAAATGTAGGGAAAGGGGGTGGATGCGGAGAGTCAGAGATGGGATAAGACAGACAGAGAGAAAGATGGAGGACAAAAAGCTTCAGCGCTGGCCACCACAGCTAGCGCCACGGCAATAATGGTTCCGTACACAATTAGCATACTTAGTAGCTATTGACTTAATTTTGTAATAGAATTGTGCATTCATGTATTTGTGTTGGTTGGTGGAGAATATTGGAATCTAGATTATTTGTGGCCTACAATATTGAAACCAGTGGCATAACCAGGGGGGGTGCATGTGAGGCACCTTGCCTTGAGCACCCCCTGTGCAATGTCCAGCGCTGGGTTCAAGTGTTGATCCCGTTGCTGGAAGTCCTGCAGCATGATGAGACGTGTCCCCGATGCAACACATCTCAAAGGACTGATCCCAGTGGCACCGGCGGGTGACATTTGGCGCTGGCTGTGAGCTAGGTGCAGCTCACAGACCGGCCATTTGAATTTGAGCGCCGGTCTGACGCCACTGGGCAGAGAAGTCAGTTCCGCAGCGGTGGGCAGTGGATGCAGACTACACACAAAGAGGCCCTGGAAGAGGCCAGTATGCGCTCGGCTCAAAATTGATGAGCTCCGGCCACGGTTCTGCTGGCCAGTAAGGGCCTGTGGCAGAAGACTGTGGCTAAGGACAGGTAAGCTACAATTAATTCCTACCTAGACCACCAGGATAAGGGAGGCGTCGTTTATTTCCTTGAATATTCCCTATACATTTAGTATAGATTCTTCTTTTCTGCGTGTACGAAGTTACAGCAGTTTTCTCTCCTCTATATCTGTATTTGTATAGTTTCATAGATTATATAATAGGTTGACATGTTATAATAACAACCACACCCACAGCCCAAACATTGAGTATGTTTAAACTTGTTCACACGCCAATTGATACCAACTCTCCTTCGCCCCCCACCCCCACCGGAGACTGCCTATTTTGTCTGTACCAGGCCCCAAAATCTCTGATGGCAGACTTGGAGGTATGGCTTCACTGTGAGTACGAAATGTGCTAAAAATCTGTGGTACACACTTCATATGCATAACAGTAAATGGTGGGAGAGTGCAGAAATGAAGTACTCAAGTTGGTTTGAGCATGTGAAGGGCTAATCAAACAATAATACATAAAAATCAACAGTAATATACATATGAGCAACGTTCCCTTTCCCAAAGTGAGTAGTAAACATACTTTCTTTTTGTAAAACAAGTGTTCAGTACAATGTAATCCTGCTTTTAAATAACAGTTGGATCACTTTAACTTTAATTAATGGGTGTAACTTAGAAGCATTAGACAATTGTGACACGACCTGTGGCTATCATCATCATCAGTTTGCAACCAGGGTTGAAGCACAACCATTTCCCATTTTTTACAGGCCATATTAGGTGCATATTGCATCAACATGCTCCCAACCAGTAGCGTATTTACCGCTAGGCAACCAAAGAGGCCACTTAGGGCTGAAAATGCCCAAGTGCTGAGCTGGCTGAATACTTCTGGCAAGCTGTCAGTGATTACTGATTGGTGGATGATGCTGGACAGCCACCAGTCATTGTTGTGGGCGTATCTAAGCATTGATTGGTGGATGGCTGGAGTTATCCACCAATCAGAGGAAAGGAAACTGCAAAGGCACTGGGAGTGAAGAAGGGGAGCCAGAGGGCACAGCAGCAGGAGGTGATGGCTGCCCCATAGATCTGAGGTCTAATTTTTGAATGGATCTTTTATGCTACAGGAGGATGGGGGCAGTTAGGGGACATCATTGTTTGAGGTGGGGGGGAAACTATCTGACATAATTGATGGAGAAGGAGGGGCATTTACAGTATGGGCATAATTATAATTGTGGTAGGAGAGGGGCCATTCTGGGATCTAATTAAAATTGTAGAAGGAGGCAGTTGTGGGACATAATTGTGTGAGGAGGGGGCAGTTATGGGATATAATTATAATTTTGAGAGGAGAAGAG
This sequence comes from Taudactylus pleione, assembly GCA_031769625.1. Taxonomy (NCBI): domain Eukaryota; kingdom Metazoa; phylum Chordata; class Amphibia; order Anura; family Myobatrachidae; genus Taudactylus; species Taudactylus pleione. Next base: position 419,265 of record JAUIMM010000288.1, read on the forward strand.
GCAGTTATGGGACATAATTATAATTGTGGGAGGGGGCAGTTATGGGGACATAGGGCCTGATTCAGAGCCGGTCGCTATTTGCGCTCGCTCGTCCAGAAAATAGGGGTGGCTATTCAAATGAACCGTTCGCTGTTTGCGGTCTGTTCACGCCTCTAGGTCTGAACGAGCGAACAAAACTTGCGGCCGTTTTTTGAAAAAATACGCCCCCTGGCCGCTCGCATCCTACGTCATGTCCGCTATTTATTAGATTAATCGAGTACATCGAACAGGGTATGAGCTGCTCGCTATTCTTGTGATTGGTTTTTGCTACCACAATTTTGCGAGCAGTTCTGGCTAAACAAAAACCCAGTGACGTTGTCAATGACGCTGCTGTTTTAATTATGCACACCCATAAAACGCCCGTTTTGACCTTTAAGCACGCCTGTGATCGGATCTCCACTCCCCGTTTTCAAGCACCTTCCCCTGTTACCACCCACATACGCCCCATTCTGTCACTCAAATTATCAGGCATTCGCTATTTTGCGAGCACATGAATTTCGGCCGCACTGACTGGTTCGCGCATGCGTATAACGATCCGAACGCATGCGCAGTTGGGCAAACATCGCTCGGAGTGAACGAGCAGCCACTTGCGTCCGGCTCTGAATCAGGCCCATAATGTTTTGAGAAGCGGGCTGCTATGGGATATAATGATGGGAGGAGCCGTATCCAATTCCAAAAGATGTGAAAATGCAACCCGGCGAAAGCAAACCAGGTGAAAAAGTGCTGTCAGAATTGGGGAAATCAGCCCGACACCCCCTAAAAGATGCACTAACATTGGGGATCAATGTACATGGCCCCTAATAACCCTAATAAAGCTATTTGGGGTACTTACGGTGTGTCAATTTCGTTCTTTTTTTAATACTGAAAATAAGTATTCCTGTCAAATTTGAGGTACTTGAAAATGGGTGCAAGCATGGTTTTAAGTTGCTAAAGTAAAGTTTTAAAAAACGCAACTGAAGTAAGCACCTGCAATCAAAAAATCACCTCACCCATACTTGTAGACCCCCCAAAAGTCTATTTCGCATTTTTAAGTTTGTACCCCCACTTTGCACTTTTTCACCCCCATTTTCAAAGTGCTTTTTTGGGGTGTTCCTCACTTTTTTAATGTTTTTTTTTACGCAGTTATCCATTGGGGGGCTGTCCCAAGGGTGCTGAGTGGTTTCCCTACCTTAGCACCCCAAAATAGCAATTTTCCACTTCTTTTCTCCACCTATTCAGAGGCGAATCTTTTTTGCATATTACATTGCACTGCGTTTTTACCTACGCAAAAAGTGTTTGCAATTGAATACGGAGATAAGTTTCCGCCTGGTGAAAACTCGCAATCTGCGATACTTTTTCACAGATTCCGACTTTTCACAGCTAATTAAATGCGGGCCATAATTAGGCTTTTAGCTTTAGAGTGGGAAAAAGGGCAGTTAGGGTTAGGCACCACTGGGGGAGGTTAGGGTTTGGCACCACCGGGGGGAAGTTAGGGTTAGGCACCACCAGGGGAAGTTAGGGTTAGGCATCACCAAGGGATGGTTAGGGTTAGGGGGGAGCATGGGAGGATTAGGGTACTTACCGGCCCCTGTTGGGATACTTCACCATCGGGATTCTGGCATTGCGACTTAAACCACCGGCAATTCATCTGCCGGCATATCATACCCATTCCCTTCTCAAACATTGATCATGGAAGATACAGTACTATAGTGCTTTGATGTATTATGTTTGCCATATAAATATACAGCGTACTTGGAGTGTACCCCAAATGGTCCTTTCTAATAAAAAGATTAACCAATCTTTTAGCATCTGCAGCTCGAGCATCTCTGCATAAATACTCCAAGCCAAGTGACACAAAACAGGGCTTTGTGGCATACATTAAACCCTAAATTACTAAATTACACAGTGATTTCACATGTTACAAAAAACAACTAAATTCTGTGGTATGGATCAATAATATAGTACTTTTATGATTCTTGCTTAGGCCATAATTATGATAGTATGTTCACATAAATAGTAACTCTTTAAAGAATGGATGTGTACTTACTGTACATGTAACTCTGCTGGTGTTTCGTACATTGTAGGCATTGCAGAGAAAATTTGTAGGAGGAAAGGGATAGCAAAGATCACATGCCATAGATCAGTAGTTGTGGCGAATATACAGCCATGGCGCTGGGTAGCAAAACTGGTGGTTGAAGTCCTGGAAGGGTTGGACAGTGTAAATGCATCCTGTGTAAATTGCAGCACACAGCCTCTCAAACGCTAACAGGCAGCGCTCATCCCAGACCGCACAGATGTGGCTGTCCAGGTATTCTTTTCCCGCCCCCTCTCAGCGCCATTGAAATCGCCCCCTTTCTCCCCTCAACCCCCAGACGCATTGTGCATGAAAGCTGTTGTTTCCATGTGCCTTGGACTGTTATGGAACAATATGGTGGTACGATAGCTATACCAGGATGTCATCATCTGATCCTTCAGCAACAGTGCAAGGATTGTGGGCTGGTGCAAGTCAAAAGCAAAAGTATCACCAAGTAAAATGTGTTATAATCAGTGGCGGCTCCATGATAGCTGGCAGTAGGTGTGACTCCCCTATTTGGATTTTGGACTGCGCTGCTGCGCCACCTCTGGTGCCGCCACTGGTTAATACTTATTAGTACTGTAGGTATTAAAGATAAAATGTAGTGAACAAATACTTGATTTACCAGGAGTAATGATATGGGGTCTTAGTTGGGCATGAATTGGGTGTTGGTGCTACCGCATGGAGTGCATGGAAGTAAATGTGTATATTGTCTATATGTCGAGTTGCATTCCGTACGTTTGGTTTCCTGGTCTCATGAGTGCATGTTTGCACCTACCCTATATTAGATGCAAACAATATACCAGGCGCATTTACCCCTATGTCTAAGTCTGCATAGCCAGCAATTCAGTCGACATGCCCTTACTAAACTTTGCCCAGTCATAAGTGTACATGCAATTGAATTGCGTACAACTCTGCATCTGCTGCACTTGTGTTATTCCAGTTCAGGAACATGTTCATTTATGTACGTTCAGTTTTGCATGAGCCCAATATTATTTAAGGAAGTGCTTTCTTTAAAAAGTATTTCGTCATGGGCGTAACTACCATAGGTGCAAGGGGTGCAGCTGCTATGAGGCCCAGAGCTGAGTGGAGTCTATTTTCCTTGTCAAAGTTACATGTGTTATATAAATGTATCACCCACATAGGGGCCCTTACAAACTTTTGCTATGGGGACTTCAAATACCTTCAGTAGTTACATCCCTGTGTTTGATGATATCACTTGGTAAGGACCCTGATGTAACAGATAAACAAAGCTGATTGGCACCATGAAATTCAGGTAATACAACATTTTATAGATTGTTATTTTAGTATATAATCTATATAATTAGATAAAATAATACAGTCATGTTCCCTGAAAGAAAAGGAAATGATAAAGGGTCATCTGTATCATTAAACTGTTAAAAACAAGGTGTCCTGCATTCATATCAACCAAATACTCATCAGATTGTTCTCTGGTAGTAGCCAAAAACTTTCAAAACATTTACATTAGGAAAGGGCTGATGGTTGTTTATCGGAGAGTGTTTGGCATTTTGGGCCATAACATATTTTTCCAAGAAATCACTCGAAAACCGCCGTTTTGACTCCCAGAAAAAAAGTAACCCGGGAATGTACGAAGGAGGGAACACATTAGATCAGAGGTTCCCAAACTTTTTTGTTTCACGGTGCCCTAGAGTATCCGCATTGTTTTCACGGTACCCCTAAGCCAAACGTTTGTTATTGAGATATTCTGAATTTTTTTTAATAAAATAGTAAAGTGAAGTAAATTGCGCTTACCTGTCATCCTCAGGTTCAGTTATGTGGTTGTGGACAGGTTTCAGCTTCTATTTGTTCACATATTTACATAACATTGACCATAAATAATTTTATTTGGTTCTGGACCATCAATCTGAGGCACCCCTGCAAGTGTCCCGTGGCACCCCAGGGTGCCACGGCGCACAGTTTGGGAACCACTGTAGTAGATATTGGAAGTATTTGCTGTGGTGCCTTCATTTTTAAAGGCAAAAGCAGCTTCTGTGGAGGGATCCTTAGGATCTCTCTCCGGTAATGTTTGCTTACATATTAGCAGAATGCGCAGTACTGTAGCTCTCTCGGCAGGGGGCATACTAAGAGAGGAGGGCCGTGTGCATTCCCCGTCCGGGCTCGCTCCCTCTCTCCCCAGCTGCCGTCTGTGCCCGGAGTCCACTGCGCATGTGCAGGTCACCGGGTAAAATGGCGCTACAGCCATTTTCCCAGTGATTTCCTACTGTGCATGCGCAAAACGCTGGGAAAATGGCAGCGGTGGCCATTTTCCAGGCGTTTTGTGTAGCGCTGCTCCGTGGGACTTCAGAGAAAGGAAAGTATTAAAAAAAAGTATGGGTGCAGGGTGGTGCGGTGCAGGTCCCCCCTGGTCCCATGGGCCCTTGTGCACCGCACACCCTGCAACCATTATAAATATGCCCCTGTCTCTCGGGACCGAACCTGTAGGTTAAGATGATTGTGTAAGTGATCTCTTTACATTTTAGACATCACAGGGACGGGCGCTTATCGGAGCCCTTGACGCTGCAGGGTTTTTTTTGGTACATTTCCCCAATACATAACAATTTATAGTTATCGAGACCGATTCCCAGATACTGTCAAATATACCGCTTAGTGTAATTACTGTATATTACATTGTTAGGAGCATATGACCAAGTATAGTCAGGTTTAGCATGCTAACAATACCTCAACAAGCTGAACTGTTTAGCAGCAGTATTTTAGGTACAGCAAATGCAGCAATAGGAATCTATTTTTCATCAGCACTGGCAAGCTTGCGTTTTTCATCTGGAGAAGAAATTCAATACAAAATCCAATATAAGACTGCAGGAATCCGTTATACAAGAACAATTTATTCAGACATAGAAAATAAAATCTACACCTCATGTTGATAGAGCGCACCTTTCTCATTATTCAATATTAAATGTTTGAAAAATAAAAATTCTTTGGATATTTCTCCACCTTTTCTTGCAACTTTAATTTAAAGCAGCCAATCAAGCTTACAGTACATGTAAGCTTGATTGATTTTCTTAAATGTAAAAGGCTGAAGGCAAATCTCAGTCACTTCATATGGTCTTGACAAAATGTAAAGCAATTTTGAGTCTCTTGGCCTTATATAATAGTCTGCGAAATTCAGTCACTGATGAAGTTCCAGCGACTTAGCCCATATTTTTAAAGCAGCAATAATTTAAAAGGTAAAACCAGGTTCATCTTGCCTTTTAAATTATTGCCGATTTAAAAGTACATTTTGTTAGTTGCAAATGGTACAACAGCTATGGGCATATTTGCCAACATTCTGGGAGGTTGCAGCCAGGTTGGCAAAGCAGGGGGTTGGTGTGACACCATAAGGGGGGCGTGACGCGGATGAGACGTGCCATTGGAGACAGAGAGGGGGGCGTGACCATGCAATCACATCATCATTATCCCTGCACAATGCAGTGATTACCGGTATTGCGAAGCAGGGGGAGGGCCACAATGACGCGATCAGCCTGTGTGTCTAATAGACCACAGGCTGATCACAGGGAAAATAATTGGTGATCGGTGTTATCAGCTGACTGGGTGTCACGGAAGGCGTTCACTGATCACTGATTGTTATTTTCTATCATGACTATTTATTTTTTCTGTGATCAGCATGTGGTATATTGGACACACAGGCTGATCATAGAAGCCGGCTCCGGTTGCAGGGGCATTGAGGCAGGACCATGTGCAGACACATTCTCAGGGTATTTTCTGCAGAAAATATCCGAGGAGTGCAGGGACGGTAATCGCAAGTACAGAGCGTTCTCACAAACACTTTCCCCAGATATGAACTATAATACATTCATGCAGTAATTGCAAATATTGAATTGCAAATGTAATTGAATTTTTCGCATGACAACTGCAATGTATTAGTGGATTGTGATAAATGTGCCTGCAAGTCTTGATAAATGAAACTATAAATTCTTAGTGTTCACCAATTTCAGTTCATTATTATAATATCTTGTCCAATCTTTTGTTGCTTTGGGAGATTCAGGCACATTATTGCAGTTACCCTGCATTCAGCACTGAAAATTCTTTCTGATTCACCAAGATCCTCCTGCTAGAAGGAACAAAACTGTTCTCCCATAACCCACATTAAATAGTAAAAACAGGTGTAATGCGCAAAAATAGGCACACAATTTCACAATAATAGAATAAATCAATTTTTTATTGTATCGCTGCATTTTCCTTTCTTCATAAATGATCCTTAGGAATAAATGTAATAGCCTGAGAGTTGCAGGCACCCACAAGTTTTTAGCGATTTAAAGCAGCAATAATTTATAATTCAAAACCAACCAAGTATTGCCATTTAAATTATTCCTGCTTTAAATCTAGTGGCTAAATTGCCAAAAATGTGCAGGTGCTTGCTACTAGCAGACCTTTATCCCTGTGTGTGTAAATTTGTTATCTACTTCACTATACGTTATTTGTTTGCAATCGTTTTTGGATTCTAAGAGGTTGCATTGTTCAGCATTAAAGTGATCTACCGCTTGTTTGCACTTATACTATTCTAATTGCCTTTGCACTTTTTCACAAATTAATAAAAACAGAACACAAAAGTCAATAGTACCATTCCCATAACCGCATTTTAAAATTTCAAAACTTCAGATTCTAAATTTTTATATTGCAGCTCTGCCTATTTTGCATTTGTTAACATGCGCTACCAGTACAATGGATTGTGGCCCTCATTCAGAGCCGTACGCTCTGAGCAGAGCGCACGCTCTGAATGAGGGCCGCCCTCCATAATTCTGGAGCGTCCTCCTGGACGTTCGTATAGCTGTGGGTCACCACCCACAGCCTATACGAGCGTGCAGTTTGATGGCCGCGATGGTCGTGACCATCGCGACCATCGAAACTGCGAGCCGGAGCATGCGGTTGAGGTTTTCAACCGCAAGGCCCGGAGTGATTTTGGCTCTATCAGAGCCAAAATCACTCCCACTGACATCACTAGTGATGTCAGTGGGCCGGCTTCTGACGGTAGGCGTTCCCTTGGGAACGCCCCCGGCAGGGAGGCACGCCCCCGGCACGCCCACCAAAGGGGGCGTGCTGTCAATCAACATCGACAGCACGCCCCCTTTGATCAGACACAACGAGCGAAGGACTTTCCTTCACTCGTCGCGTCTGGCGCATGCGCACGACGGAGCTCCCGCCGTTGTGCGCATGCGCAGTGCACAACATCGACCCACTTGCGAGCGGACAGCCGCTTGCGAGTGGGTCTGAATCAGGGCCCGTATTTGTTACAGTACAATGCTTAATAAGCACAACAAGCATGTTAAAATACATCTGCAAAACACATCAAAAACATGTTAGTTTCATGCATTCTCCCTGCTTATGTTGTGTGAGTAATCTCTTATAAATTCCCTTCTCTCCCAATGAAATATCACACATCTCAAGTCCTGATGAGCTCTCAAGACTTTTATATATATGTTGATGAGTGTTATTAGGCCTGTTAAATTGTTATTGTAGATTTAGTGATATTATAAAGATTATGTTTATCCCGAATCCCCATACACTCTACACTAGCTGAATGCATGCAAGTGCTAACGTGTTAGGTATGTAACCTTAAGCTTTCACTAGCCGCAACAATGCTAAATATTCAGCGTGATCTCTGTAATTTAAAGAAATACAGGCTGAATACCTGAGCATCGTACAGTATTAAGCCATATCCTCAATGGTTTGTATTGGTTAGATTCCAGTATTTTTATATTTACTAACAAAAGATCACGTGTACAAATCTTCTGTTGCTGTGCACAATGTCACACCTGACCATGTTGTTTTTACCGTTTGCAGCAACCACACTGGCTTTATCTGTTAATGCAATAGAACTTATTAATAAATCAATCACTTTAGAAGTATACTAACAAAAGTCACCTATAAATGCTGGAGAGGAAGTGTTTTTGAGACTAATGTGATGGACCAAGACATGGCAAACTGTTTGGGCACCCAAAGCAAAGATGCCATTTTAACTTTAACAAATAAACTGTTGGTGTGATGACTTTTCCTAGCTGGAACCCCTGGGGTACTCCTCCTTTTTCAGCCAATCAATATAAGGTAGGTTGCTTAATTGGTATCTCTATATAACATACCAGCTTGTGCCTCCACATCATATAAAACCCTGTTCCCACACACGACACTCTGGCACCCCCCCAAACAACAGACCGCTTTGTACCCACAGACAGCATAACACTCTGACTTCCCCCACACAACATCACAACATACTGTCATGTCCCTGTCTTGGTAAGAACTGTCCTCTGCAAAACTCACACAATAAACAGACATTACAGTGACTGGATAACAATTAGATTCTGGGATTGGACTGTGCATACAAAACACATAGGTTAAACCTGGAAATCCTACCATTGACTTCTGTAAATGAAACATGCCAATAAGTTAATGCACCTGAGTTAGACATGTGTGCATCTCTTGCCAGTATTGTTTCTGCAACTTTATGCCATACTTGTCTACTCTCCCAGAAGTTGCAGAAGACACCCAAATTTGTGGGCAGTCCTCCGCACCCCCAGAAGAGTAGGCAGTCCTCCTGCATCCTGCCCACTTCCTAACAGAGGTGGGCACTATGGGGAGGATATTGCCACAAATCGCAGTTAAAAGGGGAGGGTACGGAGCCACAATGAATTTCTATGCAAATCACATCCTATTGGTCACACCCCCTCACAATCGACCCGCAAATCATCGCATTCCCTGTAAAGGGATGGGCCTAATGACGTGTAGTGCCGTGTCCCGCCCCCACATCTAGTCAGTGGCACCTCTCTTCTGGACTTGAAAAGTAGGCAAGCATGTTTTATGCTAATACTGCTACAGGCCCTTCCCTGGTGTACAACCGTATATCTGAATGTGCAAGCACTGAGATGCCCACTTTGAGCATCTTGAAACACTGAATTAACGCTTGGTATGTCGCACCATTGAAACTTGCTGTCCTCAGCCCAATGCTAGGTGCAGACTGCCCATCAGTGTATGGTCTCCATTATGAGCGACTATTCATCTGAGTTTGCACCCACTTCAGTGACACTCCTGTAACCCTCCCATAACATGCCCACAAGATGGACCATCTCCATGCCTCTGCAAAGCCACCTCCGTGTCATCTCCAAGTGAGTAACCAGGAATGCCCAATACATTATAGACATTCCTGATACCATGCATCTTAATCGCAACTGCGACTTAGTGTGCACAAACTCCGGACGCATGAGCAGTAGAAAAAATCGCTTAACTGTGTCCAACATCAACATTGTGGCCCAATATGACCATATTTGTAGCCTTCATCTGATTACATTAACTGTGCCCTACAGTGGTGTAAGTTCATCCCAGATGCCCGGAAGCAAGTTATAATTTGGTGCCCCCCCACCCCCCGTCACAGCCGCTGACACTGTAATGTAGCAATTTGCATGCAGACAGGCTATAGAAAAACAAAGGCAGCAGCTGATGGTCTGACATGGAGCTCTCCACTAGTGTATGGTGGCTTCTCAGGTGCCGGGAAGAGGTGCCATGTATTTGGCGGCCGTGACAGTACACTCCAGGTACATAGTTACAGCACTAAGAGGGGTGAATATGTTGTTGGTAATGGAGCAAATCACCTTTGCCCCTTCAGAACTGGAGTCCGGCGGCAGACACCTCCATTGTCTCCCATAGTTCTGCCCCTGGTGCCCTATACTGTGGCATGTGGGATCTCACCTAAGATCCACATAGCTTGGCTGAATCCATCTCTTGGTTTGAGAGCAGCAGGATCTTTCGCTTGATGTCTATCCATGTTAGGTACTTTACATACTCATTATTCTGCCTGTAAATCTGCAAAAACACATTTGAAAAATAAGCTTGTTTTTGATGAGTTTTTCTACATTTTCCCATTCACATGAGTCCCTGCCATAGTGGAGCTTACATTCTATATTCCCTACCACATAAATACATACATATGCACTAGGGTTCATTTTTGTTGGGAGCCAGTTAGCCTACATTCATGGGTATAACATTAAATGTCCCCGTGATAAAGTCCTCTATGACAAAATACCTAGCAAAGGGACAACTTGCCGATCTGGAATCAGTGTTTCAAAGACTGGGCCTAAAGCTGGGTACACACTGCGCAATAATCGGCGAGCTGCCAGATCCGGTTATTGCGCAGTGTGTAAAATGCACCCAGGGTTGATCGTTTCAAAACCAGTTGAATCTGTTCCTCTGATCTGGACAGGGAATATAGCATAAGGAGAAATGAGAGAGTCGATTGGAGCATAGGAACAGCTAAGAATAAATACATTTATATATTATTTTTTGCAGTTAATTTGTTTGTTTGATACCACACAAGCGGGTCTGTTTATCTGGCCAACCAGTCGGCATTCCATCCACCGGCTTCATAAACGTATACCGTGTAGGCTGCTGCCTGTAATATCCAGCGATAGTCATCAGCCGGTATACGTTTATGAAGCCGGTGGACGAAATGCCGACCGCCGGCTTCTAGACTACTAAATGCCGGCGAGGGTTAAAAGACAGACGTCTAAATCTAGACGCCTGTCATCTTACCGACGCCGGGAGACCGGCGCCCGGCATCCCGATCGAAGGGGTGCCGGGCGCGGACAGCTGCAGGGGGGGAGGGTTAGGTTTAGGGCTCCCGGGGGGGACTTAGGGTTAGGCACTCCCCCAGGAGGGTTAGGGTTAGCTAGGGGGAGAGAGGGCTAGGGTTAGGCACCCCTGGGGGAGTAGGGTTAGGCACCCCCCTGGGGGGACTTAGGGTAAGGCGACGTGGAAGGGGGGGTTAGGTTTAGGCACTTAGAGGGGGGATTAGGGTTAGGGACAGGGGGGGAGGTTAGGGTTAGGCACCCTTAAGGGAGGGTTAAGGTTAGGGTGTAAAATTAGGTTAGTTTATACTTACCTGGGGACGATCGGGATTTCCTCCTCCATCGGGCTGCCGCTGACGGGATTTGAACCGCTGGCCATGCTGCCGGTGGTGAATCATACCGATTCCGCCTACTCTGGGGGATTTTTTATCATGGATAGCGGAGGTATGGATTTGTTACTTACTATACACAAAAGATTGTTATTTCCAAAATAAGTTATATGCCAAATTATCTTGACAAATGAGTAGAACATTGACCAGAATATGACAGATATGTTCTCCTACAATTCAGGTGTACAGTTTGTTTCAGTTCAATCATATAATGATTAAACAGCTGCTGTGACCCAAAGCTGAATTCAAAACTGAATAAATGACCAACAATATGATTTTTATCAATACATAGAAGTGTTTTATCCCATTCATGTGATTGTGTAGTATATGGTGTACTGTGGTTCTTTTGTGTAGTTTGTCCTTTCATGTTTATTAATAACACTGTTGTCTCAGTCTGCAGGTGCAGCCTATGCCCAGTGTACTTGATGATTGACAGGCAGAAGGGAAACTTCATTACAACCAGAGAGCCGCAACATAAGGAAAATGCTGAGTCTCTGGAGACAAGTTTCTGTCTTTCTTCTCTTATTGGTGAAATGCTGCAAGGCTGTAGAGATACCACCTTTAGGTAAGATGATCTAAAATGCTAACTGCGACTGGAAGGTACAAAATGCCTCCAGTTACATGCAGGTGGTGCTGGGAACAATTCTGAAAGTGGCCTTATATAGGCAGAAACAAAACAACTGTGGTTGGAGCCACACCATTACCTCTAGGCTAGTCACATTGGTGGCAGACGTGACCAATGCAACACACAATAGTAAGCGGAGTCACAGCAATGGTGGGTGCATCTAATGCACAATTGAGCAAAGAAATGTAGACAAAGTTAAGCCAGGGGCAGTCCAAGAGTGATTTCTGCTGTGCTTGGCGGAGCGGTAAGTATAGTCTATGGGTGCAGGGTGTGCGATGCACCCATTATAGATACACCAATGGAGTAAGGAACTGTGGATGGAGAAGATCATATATTAGTTTTAAAATATAATACAAAGTCTGTTTTTTTAGAGCACAGTTTGTATCTGTTGTATTATATTGATATTTGCCATGAACTGAGTTAATAAACAAAAAAAGTACCAGAGGGGATCCTGTTCCTGATTGTAAAGTTGTTATGTTCTGCCTTTAAATTGCCGCTTATACGGATAACTCTGGCAATGCAGAGATTGAGGTCAGTGTTATATTACCATCCAAAGTGATGATTGACTGCATATCTCCCTAATGACATGCCCTGTGCTTACCTGCACTGCTGATAGCACTGGGCTCCATGTATTAGGCTGATCTTCCCCGTAGCGTGAGAACCCAATCTGCAATAACAGGTAGCATCCTAGGTTGCCTGTTACACATAGATCACTGCCGGGTCACCCCATTACAGGCATCCATCAACTACGAGATGAAAAAAAATAATGTGTATTTAAAATAAATAAATAAATAAAATGGAATGACCATAAAAAAAACATAAAAAAAGATATCAGGTCACCCCATAAGGCCATTGGCCCACAGGGAAAGTCTCGGTAATGGTTATGGCCTATCTGTCCCTGGGTACAAGAATGGAACAAAGCATAATAACACTTTATGAATATTGAAAGTGGAGAGCGCTACTGAGTTTAATTAACTGTGCCAAGATGGCCACCAGACTTAGCTACTGCACATGTGCGGTGCCATCTTGTCACTGTGTTGAGTGTCACAGTGCGAGACAGTAGTCTCCCACTTGGCTCCAGAGAGACCCCGGTAGTACCGCCACCTACAACGCCTTCCAGCATCTCTGTACCGCTACTCAGTCACAGGTTGGTGAATTGTATATCACCCTGCTCCGCTCAAGATCTACTCCATCAAACCAGTGTGTAACAGTGAGTATGACTGTATTTCATATAGCACCAATAGAACCACTCCACTGATTAAGTAGTTGGGCTGTTTGTTGTCTCCGGGCATCCGCTGGTGTGTGTACTGGAACTACACCTACAACCCTGTACACACATATTTCCAACAATAATCACATTAATGTATATCATATAAATAATCTTGATCGATGAAGCAAAACTTTTGCACATTTCTAGATTCATCTACTGTACTGTATCTCGGCCTGCTAATTCATACGTTCTTCTGTTAATGGTTCTTTTACACTGAAGTACTGTAGGTGTGTGAGGACACAAAACAGCAAGTTTGCTCATCTATATGTTTGTGAATAAGCCTTTTTGAAAAAAATACAAAACAATGACTTTCCAAAATTACTGATTTTTGACCAGGTTTGTAAATGACAAAGTATTATATTCATATTCCTATTCAGCTTCTCAGATTTAATGCTGAATTTAAGGCAGCAGTCAATATTTTTGGTGCCACCAAAAGGGGTGTGGCCTGTCTGGGGAAAAGAACATGGATTGGGCACGTGCGGGTGTGGCTGAGCAGACCCTGGCATGGTTTAGGAAGGAGATGGGTAAGGCCTATTTTGTGCTAATCTTCCTTATGGAACTCTTAAGGAATATGGCAAAGGAATATGGCACCAAACACTAACTACACTTAGGTATATGATGTGCTAGTATATTCCTTTGTGAGAAGATTGGGCAGCTGCATATCTCCAGGCAGGGCTGTAGAGAGCTGTATCAGACCCTGGTACTTTGGGGGGGCATGACCTAATATAAGGAGGTGTGGTCACCCTTCCTAAAAAAAAAAAAAAAGAGAAAAATTAGTAGCGCGCTCCACATGGGGCCACATTGTGCTCCTCAGGCCCTCCCTAGACCCCACATCCACAGACAAAGGAGACTGCTGCTGATCAGCGCCAGCAGCCTCCCTGGTACCACCACCGCTGACCACACAGAGGCGCGTGCTGACTGGGGAGAGACAGGCCGCTGACAGGTAAAGGAGGGGGATGGGCAGCAGAGTCGGGCCCCTCCATTAAGCTCCGGCAATTAGTGCCTGCCCTCCCCCATTCTCAGTACCGCTGTCTCCATATCTATTAACAGGTGATATTGACTGCAAATCTCCCTTTAAACAGAAGTGCTGCATTATTAATTTCTGTACTAGATTATGCTATCAAACCAAAAGCTGTGGAGTATAGCCCTAGGCTACTAAGCTAGATCGTTGCTAAACTGAAAGTTTTGCATTTCCTTTTAGTTGCTATAGTTTTATAAATGAATTAAACTTGTGGAAACATGGTAAAGTGAATTATTCACTGTCGGAAAACACAAGGCTTAATTGCTAGGCTCTTACAAGCTACATGTTTTGTACAGTGTATATTTACAAATGAGCCATTTCCAAGGTGACACCGTACCTGACAAGTCCTAACCAGACAACTTCATTCTGAAAAAAGGTCTGGATCTTTTATTTGGAGATAAACAGGAGTGTAAGTATTTGAAGGCCCCATAGCAAAAGTTTGTAAGGGCCCCTATGTACCACCCAGGGGCGCCGAGAGGAGGGGGAGGTGCAGGTACTAATTACCCGGGCCTGGGCTTCCTGGAGGGGCCCGTCAGGGGCCCAGGTCCGGCGCTGCCCCCCCCTCCCTCTTTCATTACGGCAGCCTAGCACACGATGCTGTGTGCTGGGCTGCATTGAGAGTCTGCTCGCAGCTTCTAAGTAGCAGCTACAACAGTCTCCTATGTCTGTGGGGGAAGCAATCAAACTGATCGCGCCTCCCACTGGCTATGGGCCGGGCTCGGGGGGCTCACAGCAGTGCAAAAAAATATTTTTATTATATTTTCCCATAAAGGGGCGTGGCCATGCCGCCCACAATTAGGCCATGCCCCCTTCACCCGTGCCCAGCGTCGCTCTTGGTGCACCTGGTTCCACCCAATGGTGAAAAATGTATATAACACATGTAACTTACTTCACCGCTTGCACCTATGGTAGTTACGCCCATGGAAATAAATATGTTCCTGAGAAGAGATATGACAATGTGTTCTGAGGGGGTCATTCAGACCCGCTCGCGAGCGCAGGACGCTCGCAAGTGGGTCGATGTTGCCCCACTGCGCATGCGCACGATGGAGGTAGCTCCGTCGCGCGCATGCGCGAGACCCGGATAGCGACGGGCTCTCCGTCGCTCCGGGTCTCGCACCAAAGGGGGCGTGCTGTCGATGTTGATTGACAGCATGCCCCCTTTGGTGGGTGTGCCGGGGGCGTGGCTGCCAGACGGAGGCGTTCCCATAGGAACGCCTACCGTCTGAAGCCGGCCCCACTGATATCACTAGTGATGTCAGTGGGAGTGATTTTGGCTCTGATAGAGCCAAAATCACTCCAGGGCTTGTGACAGCGAGACCCTACCGCAGGATCTCCATCGCAAGCCCGATGGTCGCGATGGTCTTGACCATCGCGACCATCATCATGGACGCTCGCATAAGCTGTGGGTGGTCACCCACAGCTATGCGAGCGTCCAGGAGGACGCTCCATCTTCATGAAGGAGGGCCCTGATTCAGAGCGAGCGCTCTGGTCAGAGCGTTCGGCTCTGAATCAGGCCCTGAGTTCCTTGCTGAGTACTGCTGTATAGACTCTGACCTTAGAGACAGGAACAAGCACAATGATTTGGATTTTGTACTTTAACCAGATGTGTATAAATAAGGGATAACTTGATTTTGATATCCACAACTGTAATTGCATAGCAGTATAATACTAGTGATTCTATTATACCTAGAAATTCCTGTAAATTATGGGCCTGATTCAGAGCCACTCGTAAGCGGCAGCTCGTTCGCTCCGAGCGATGTTTGCCCAACTGCGCATGCGTACGGATCGTTATACGCATGCGCGAACCAGTCAGTGCGGCCGAAATTCATGTGCTCGCAAAATAGCGAATGCCTGCTATTTTGAGTGACAGAATGAGGCGTATGTGGGTGGTAACAGGGGAAGGTGCTTGAAAACGGGGAGTGGAGATCCGATCGCAGGCGTGCTTAAAGGTCAAAACGGGCGTTTTAAGGGAGTGCATAATTAATCCAGCAGCGTCATTGACCACGTCACTTGGTTTTTTTTAACTTAGAACTGCTCGCAAAATAGTGGTTGAAAAAACCAACCACTAGAATAGCGAGCAGTTCAGACGCTGTTCGATGTACTCGATTAATCTAATAAATAGCGGACATGACGTATGGTGCGAGCGGCCAGGGGGCGTATTTTTCAAATTTACGTTCGCATGTTTTGCTCGCTCGTTCAGACTTAGAGGCGTGAACAGACCGCAAAGTGCGAACGGTTCATTTGAATAGCCACCCCTTTTTAGAAAACGAACGACCGCAAATAGTGAGTGGCTCTGAATCAGGCCCATTATCAGTATAAACGGTTCTTATGTCATCACTTGTAATCAGTGTTCAGTATTCAGTAAACGGTGTATTAAATGGAATAACGCATACAAAACTGTAAATGATCTCAAATATTAGACATCACATTGGAGGTTCATGTAGTATAAAAACCTGTGTCCTCAAGAAATGTTCTGCCCACAGAACATATCAGTGATTTGTAGTGTAATAATTTTATTCTTCATTTCCTGCTTGTTGGAGTATCCCCAGGTTTGAAGCTGGTGGGGATAGAAGAACCTGAAGTCATTCACATTTTCAGAATGTTCACAGCAGGACATAATATTTCATGAGAAAGGGACTTGTATGATTATGTTTGTGAGGCCAGACCTGCATGTTATAGGTAGGGATCTAGGGGATGAGAGATATGAAACTAAACAGGATAATGTGGCAAAGGTATTTAACTTGTGTTCGGAAGTTACATTATGCATAGAAGAACACTGCTTGCATCGTGTGTCAGTGAGGATAACTGCAGATAGTAAATGTTCCTCCACCAACAGATTAGTAACCAAGCAAGGCTCTATTTATCATTATATATCATTGCCTGGGGTATGTTTAGTTTAGCATTCCTGTGTCTCGCAGTGACACTTACTATTATACCACTGGTATTCACCATGACCTACCTGTTTTGCATGGTCCATCAATGTTTCCCTCCTCTGCGGTGTCCTCTTTTGTGTTATTGGTAGCCTAATGCTGCCAAGTAAGGGTTAATGTGAAATGTGCTTTCGCTTCTTCTGTACACAAATGCACCTAGCTCTTTAACCCGGCAGGGATCCAGAAAATGAATCCAATAGAGCGCCTAAACTCCAATAGAGACAATGGGCCTGATTCAGACCCACTCGCGAGCGGCTGTCCGCTCGCAAGTGGGTCGATGGTCTGCACTGAGCATGCGCATGACGGAGGGAGCTCCGTCGTGCGCATGCGCCAGACACGACGAGCGAAGGACTTTCCTTTCGCTCGTTGTGTCCGATCAAAGGGGGTGTGCTGTCAATGTTGATTGACAGCACGCCCCCTTTGGTGGGCGTGCCGGGGGCGTGCCTCCCTGACGGGGGCGTTCCCACGGGAACGCCTCCCGTCAGAAGCTGGCCCACTGACATCACTAGTGATGTCAGTGGGAGTGATTTTGGCTCTGATAGAGCCAAAATCACTCCGGAGCTTGCGGTTGAAAACCTCAACCGCAGGCTCCGGCTCGCAATTTCGATGGTCGCGATGGTCACGACCATCGCGGCCATCAAAATGCACGCACGTATAGCCTGTGGGTGGTGACCCACAGCTATACGAGCGTCCAGGAGGACGCTCCATGAAAATGGAGCCCGGCCCTCATTCAGAGCGTGCGCTCTGCTCAGAGCGTACGGCTCTGAATGAGGGCCAATATACAATCTGCAACTCTCTGTTAGAATAATAATAATTTATTAATAGTATATTGAATCTACCATAAAAACAGGACTAATAATCCCACATAAAAGACATATAAGCAACAATATTGCACAGATATAATAATAATTTGGAGTTTCATATGAAATAATTTAATGCAAAGTAACACATTTTAGCCAAATGTATCTCTTCTGTGCACATAGAATCTTGTTGTATCTTTTTCTCCTTTCAATGTATCAAACGCACTTTGCTACAATTACAGCAATCAGGATTATTACATGAGTCTGCATTATATTTATGCTACAAGCTACATATCTTCATTTACCCCTGCAATATCACTCCTTTAACGGGTAGTGTGGAGATATATATATACTGTGTATGGCACTCCCATATGAAGAAATATAGGCCTGGGTGCCCTCCGTGGAAAGTGTAGCGCTTTCCCAATGTATCACATGTATCAGCGGCACCCCAGAAAAACAACATCAGAAGTGCAGGTAGTAACTACCTGCGCTTCTGATGTTGTTTTTCTGGAGTGCCGCTGATACATGTGATATATATATATATATATATATATATATACACATCCAAGCACTGGATATACCCTTACTATTGACTGTGAGACCTTCAGGGATTTGTCTAAGCAAAATCTTTGTAGCAAAGTGCTTTTGATACATTGAAATGAGGAAAAGATACCACAAGATTCTATGTTTTTTTATGGTAGATTCACTATACTATTAATATAAACAATTATTATTCTAACAGAGAGTTGCAGATTGTATATTGTCTCTATTGGAGTTCAGGCGCTCTATTAGATTCATTTACGTTATAGCATTTTTTGCTTTTTGGGGAATTACCCTTTAGAGCAGCCATTCCAATACTGGTGAATGAGGTGGCACACTATATAAATATTATCTATAGGAATCCAGCAAAGCCAGAAAGGCTGGCAATAGGGCACTTATTTGTAATGCCATATGTAGATGGTGACACCTAATGAGGGAAAGATAGGCTTTACCTTTGATTAGATCTCTCTTATGTTCATTCACATTCATTTTGTTAACCCTGTGTCAGGTGCTGCTGGTCTGACAGGCACCACTAAGCTGTTCTCGCTCACCTCCGCCGCAAGGGGGCACAGGGGCCTGCCCCTCCTAGTACCTTCCTATCTCTAGGTGCTGTTTGAAACCCACCCCCTAGTCAGTTTTCCCACCGCCTGCATGGAGTGCAGTAGTGACCTTCCTGGCCTCTCAGGCTCATTGCGAACTTGTCCGACTTTTGAAGGTACATATTTCTTTTTATTTTCTCACAATTTTGTTTATTTTGCTCATTTTATGAATGAAAATTACAAAGGTTGTGGGTATTTTGCGGAAATATGTAGGTTTGTCCAGGGCGGCCTCTTAGGCACACTGTGCCTCTTAAATTTTAGTATTTTTTGTTTTACTTGCTTTAAGGTTAATAAATGTGGTTTTGTGAATCAGATTTCCATATATTCTCTCTTTGTACATCCTAATGAAGGTCACTGATCAGAGCGTTATAATTGAGGCAAGAGGCAGCCTCCCAATGCGTTTCATCCACAATGGACTTTTCAAGGGTCCATTGTGGATGAAACGCATTGGGAAGCTGCCTCTTGCCTCAATGAACTATTAAGATAAGCACCTGATAACATATCACTTTTAAACTCTTGCGTCTACTTTTTAAATGTTATATATACATTTTTAAAAGTATTGTTATTCCTGTGCCTATTTTTAACAGATACTGTCTCATTTAACTGAAAAAAATGTATATTCTGTATATTTATTTTTTATCCCTTTGCTCATACCTCATATTTTATCATATGTGTCTAAGGGACATAATGTCTTGGTTACAAATTTTGCACTTTATTACACGCATTCTTTGCACAAGGGACTAGTGAGACCTGTGAGTCATTAATAGAGTCTGTTTGAGCATTTGGAAGCTCAATACTTATTTTGTGTTTATTTTGTGTCTGTCAATCTTTTAACTCAATTAAATAAGATGAATTTGCTATGTCTATGGTAACTCTTTGCACAAAACACTTTCCTGTATATGTCATAATTTTCACATTGTTAACACGCCAGTCGCTAAAGACCTTATACACTTGCGTATATATATATATATATATATATATATATATATGTATATATATATATATATATATATATATATATATACACACATTATATATATATATATATATATATATATATATATATAGTTAAGCCACTGTCCCCATAAGGTCTATGGTGATGGTAGTTATTGACGGTAAGTTAACCCTTTGAAATATCTCCCAAAACAGTGAAGAATATACAGTCAGGTGCATAAATCAGTGGCTTGCTTCACTGATAGTGACAGCTCTTTGGATCTCATATTGAGAATCGACAGCAACTGATTCTAAATGCAAATGTCACACCTAGAATCAAGTCCAGACCTTTTACCTGCTTAATTGATAATGAAATAACGAGGGAATAGCCCACACCTGTCCATGAAATAGCTTTTGAGTTGACAGTCCCATTACTTAACCGTTGTAATTCCTACACCATTCACCTGAATTGGATGTATTTACCCTCAAATTAAATCTGAAAGTCTGCAGTTAAAGCACATCTTGTTTGTTTCATTTCAAAGCCATTGCGGTGGTGAATAGAGGCCAAAATATGAAAATTCTGTCAATGTCCCAATATTTATGCACCTGACTGTATGTATATATATATATATAAAATGTATCATCATTTTTTGTTATTCTAACTTGCTAAACTCTCATTCCTTACAGTGGAGCAGTTGCCCACAATTATTAAAGCCACCCAAGGAGTCCAAGTTGCTTTTCCTGTGGGAGAAGATTTTACATTAAAATGTGAAGCACAAGGAAACCCAGCCCCAGAGTAAGTTATTTGTTCATGATTTTAATTACAGTTGTTACTTTCTGATCATATGTTTTGCAATGTATGTTACTGCACTTCTGATATATCAGTTGAATATTGTCCATCATTGAGCTCCTAAAGCTCTTTTTATGGTGCAGTATTGAGTCTGCTCCTTTCTAAAATTGTAGCGTTCATAAAAAAAAAATGAGAAAAACTATAGTATAATATAAAAGAGAGGAAAAATAGCCACAGCGTGCACTTAAAAGACCAAATAGTGAAAAATGTATGTATATTTATTCAATATCAAGCAACGTGATTTTTGAGTCAATTCAAAGCAAACTCTCTCTACTTGCCTCTAACAGATGAAGTCACTGCCATGAAACACCTGGGCAATGTGGTCTCAGCACTATCAATTTGGTGCCCAGCACACATGTGGTTTCAGTGTCTGAGCGTGTGTGCGTTTCACATAACTATGCACACTCCTAAAGTAATACTTTCTGGAAGCGCCTTATCCTTTTATTAAAGCAATGGATGTTGTGGAATACTGAAGAGTACAGTGACTGTCAGCTTGGCACTGTCATAGGATACAATTTTTCCAACAAATAATTTTGCCAAATTTCTGCCCTGCTAGAGCTGCCCCAAGCAACTGTAAGTGCTGTTATAGTGAAATGGAACATAGCAACAATAGCTGAACCACAAAGTTGTAGGACATACCCCCCATCTGTCCTGCTTTTGGTGGGACTATCTGACCGTCCCACCCATGGGCTGCATAGGCCTGTGGGTGGGAGCAAACTCACATAGCTGCAATGGGTGAATAGATGCTGTGCACTATCGCACACCATCTTCACAGTGCAGGGAGAGCCTGGGGGCAGCCCAGCATTTCCGGGAGTGCTAGGCAGTCCCCCAGAGGGATGGAAATAGGGGCATGCCATGAGACATGATCCTCTGTGAGGTCACACCTCCTTTTTGGGCATGAATTTTAACTCCCATTAGTTGGGAAGTATGGTAGGATACACTAGCTCAAAGAATGGATCCACATCAGCTTGCACAGTAGTAACCTCGCAATTAC
Organism: Taudactylus pleione; assembly: GCA_031769625.1. Taxonomy (NCBI): domain Eukaryota; kingdom Metazoa; phylum Chordata; class Amphibia; order Anura; family Myobatrachidae; genus Taudactylus; species Taudactylus pleione. The sequence goes on from JAUIMM010000288.1 coordinate 440,899, forward strand.
ATGAACATGCTATTTCTATACGCTGCCTACTCTTGATCGTCCCATCCCTCATGATTGCCAACTGTCCACTAATGTCTGGGAAACCTGTCCTAACCTTGCCTGCACTGGTGGTGTCCGGGTGCGTCCTGTCCTCCTCTCTCTTGGCAGCGCTCACAGAAGGTCACGATCCCCTCCTACTTCACCCTCCCAGAAACACCAGCAGAGCTGGCGTGCCGTGTGCTTGATGACGTCACCTAGGCCTGACGTCACCGCAGCCGGCGTCTAGAAATGCATATAGACAGATCCCCAGAGGCAGCGGGCAGGGCTATCCAGCTTATGGAGTCGGCGGGGCTGCGGTAGTGATTGCAGCCGCGGCGCTTGGTGCCGCAGATGGTGGGTGCACTGCTGACGTGTCTGTGGATGGAGTGCGCAGGGCTGCCATCAGAGAATGTTGGGCCCGGGACTCACAAAATAAGCAGGGCCCTTGGGTGGGTGGGGCAATTTGTCAGAGGTGGGTGTTGCTCTGGATAATGTGCGTAAACCAGTTTAAAAAAAAAATCAAAGTTTGGGCTGTGTGTTAACATGTCAATCTATAACATACAGTAGAAGTGATGGTGATAGAGTAGGGTGAGTGTGTGGGAGCGGTTTGAGGGTGGGAGAGCAGGTGGGAGAGCATGGTGAGGGTAGGAGAGCAGGTGGGAGAGAGGGTGGGAAAGCAGGGTGAGGATGGGAGAGCAGGGTGAGGGTGGGAGAGAGATTGGGAGAGCAGGGTGAGGGTAGGAGAGCAGGTGGGAGAGAGGGTGGGAAAGCAGGGTGAGGATGGGAGAGCAGGGTGAGGGTGGGAGAGAGATTGGGAGAGCAGTGCGAAGGTGGGAGAGCAGGGTGAGGGTGGGAGAGCAGGGTGAGGGTGGGAGAGAGATTGGGAGAGCAGGGTGAGGGTGGGAGAGCAGGGTGTGGGTGGGAGAGCAGGTGGGAGAGAGGGTGGGAGAGCAGGGTGTGGGTGGGAGAGCAGGTGGGAGAGAGGGTGGGAAAGCAGGGTGAGGGTGGGAGAGCAGGGTGAGGGTGGGAGAGAGATTGGGAGAGCAGGGTGACGATAGGAGAGCAGGGTGAGGGTGGGAGAGCATGGTGAGGGTAGGAGAGCAGGGTGAGGGTAGGAGAGCAGGGTGAGGGTGGGAGAGCATGGTGAGGGTGGGAAAGCAGGGTGAGGGTGGGAGAGCAGGGTGAGGGTGGGAGAGCAGGGTGAAGGTGGGAAAGCAGGGTGAAGGTGGGAGAGCAGGGTCAGGGTGGGAAAGCAGGGTGAGGGTGGGAGAGCAGGGTGAGGGAGGGGGGTGAGGGCGGGAGAGCAGGGTGAGGGTGGGAGAGTAGGGTGAGGGAGGGGGGTGAGGGCAGGGTGAGGGTGGGAGAGCAGGGTGAGGGTGGGAGCAGGAGGCTCTGTACCTGGTCTGTCTATACCACAGGAATAGCTGGATAGGAAGTGGATTTCCCTAAAGCTTCTCCTGCCCATCTAAGCTCTTCACCATCGTGCAGCAGCGGATGCAGACAGATTCCCCCCATCACTTCTGCTCTCTCCCCCGCCGCTGCTACTGCTGTTCCTCCCTCTCCCAGCTGGCTGACAGTTGTCAAACTGCAGCTGCTGCTTCAAGCATGCTGCTGCCGCTAACACTCTCCCGGATAGAGAGAGGGGCCCGGGTAACAGCAGTAGTTTGAATTTGAAGCCGGCCACCACAGCGGCGGCTCCTGATTGGCTTGCAGCATCTCTTACCATATATCGCCGGCGCTTATCAACGCCGTTGCCTTCCGGGCCCCCTTTCTGACCGGGCCCGGGACTTTAGGCCCAGCAGTCCCCCCCTGATGGCGGCCCTGGGGGTGCGGCCTGCGAGTGTGAGTGCAGCTTTTGTTTGTGTCACCCCCTTGAAGGGTGACACCCAGTGCGGGCCGCACCCCCCGCACCCCCCCAGTGACGCCACTGATCTCCAGGATTTCCAAAAGAGTGGGCAAGTTCCCCACATGCCACCCGCTTCCTGAGTGAAGTGGGTGTCCCGGAGGTGTAATGATACATATTGAGTTACGTCATTGTGGCCCCACAGGTGTTGTAAAATCTTGCAAATCATTGCTTTGAACAACAAGGCGCAGAGCAACAATGACATGACCGTGGCACCACCCCTGTCCTCCGAGGTTATTTAAGAGTCAGTTATGCACAGTATGCAGATACATTTTTTATGAATAAAAAAATTGGACTTGAGTCCAATATATAATGAACTTCAATATGTGTTGTGCATTTACAATATATTCACTTACTTTTTCTGGTTTAAATGTAACATTAATGCAATGACATTTTCACTCAGTTATCGTTGGACAAAGGACGGGGCTCCATACAATCCATTTACTGACCAGAGTGTAAAGACCATAGAAGATTCTGGCACCTTTACCATCCATAACGATGGCAGAATTACATCCTATAATGGAACATATCGCTGTTACGCCTCAAACAAATTAGGCACAGCCATCTCAGAGGAAACATCCTTCATTGTTCCAGGTATGTTACAGCATAGATTCTCCTTATGTGTAGAGCACATTAAAAACGTTCAGTATTGAACTAGACACATTGAGCCTTATTCAGAGTTGGATGCAAACGGACTCTCAACATAAGTAAAAAAAAAAGCTGCATATCTTCAACCTACTCGTATTCTGAGTCTATTGTGTCCACATATCTGGCGCTGCAACCAGTGGCGTAAGTTCATCCCAGACGCCCGGATGCAAGCTATAATTTAGTGCCCCCCTATCTCCCATATTTACAGCCCTAAATGGGGTGAATATATTGTGGGTGATAGAGGAGGTGCCCCTTCAGTGCTGGCGCCCGGCGGCAGGCGCCTTCATTGTCTCCCATACTTCTGCCCCTGGCTGCAATCCTGTCACCTTGACTGCGCCCCCTTCCCCCTTCCCAATGTCATAACTAGCTGAGAAGAGACTGGATTGCTACTGGAGATTTGGCTTCACTGTCACTAAGGGAAATGCTAAAAATCGCAGTGCACAAAGGAACACAGTACAGTTGATGGCCGGATAGAGCAGTTAAGAAATGGATTTGAGCCTGTAAAATGCAAAGAGAAGCAGTCGCAAATAAGAATTTTTCATTTTATTTATGGCAACATTTAAAAGTATATGTACAGGCTTCCCTTCCACCAACTGAGTGTAAAACATTCTTCATTTGTGAAAAACAAGTTTGCTCTGCAGTGTAAAATCACTTTTAAAACATTGCTGGATAAGTTTTAGGGAATAAATGGGTTTGATTTAACCATTTGCAACCAATCGAATGCAGTCATCATTATAAACTTTACACTTAAGCCAGGGTCAGAGCACACCCAACAGGAGGTTGTATTTGAGAATGTTCACACCCACACCATGCTCTTTCTGTACTTTCATTGTGACTGTGGCCCTGATTCAGAGCCCGACGCTCTGAAAGAGTGCTCGCTCTGAATCAGGGCGGTGTTTTTTTTTGTTTTTGTGCGGCCTCCTGGCCGCTCGCATAGCTGTGGGTGACCACCCACAGCTATAGCGAGCGGCCATGATGATGGTCGCGATGGTCAAGACCATCGCGACCATCGGGCTTGCGACGAGACCCTTGTGGTAGGGTCTCATGGCCGCAAGCCCCAGAGAGCTTTCGGCTCTAACAGAGCTGGAAGCTCTCCACTGACATCACTTCTCATGGGAACGCCTCCATTTGGGCAGCCACCCCCCCTGGCCCGCCCACCAAAGGGGGCGAGCTGTCACTCAACATCGACAGCTCACCCCCTTTGTTGCGAGACCCGGAGCAACGGAGTGCCCGTCGCTATCCGGGTCTCGCGCATGCGCACAACGGAGCCGGATCCGTAGTGCGCATGCGCTCTGGGCCACCATCAACCCGGTTGTGAGCGCTTGCGACCGGGTCTGAATCAGGCCCAGTATGCCCACTGCATTCACATTCACACCCACTTTCCATGAATCCACTTCCATTTGCCGGGTCTCAGCCCCCTAGTCTCAGAAAGTCTCATGTCAGCCTTGATGCAGAAAAAAGACAAAGATTGCAAAAATACACACATTAAAAAAAAAAAAAAAAGTCGCAACTGAGAAAAAGTCTTAACTTACACTTGCAACTGACTCTGAATAAGGCCCAAAAAGATCTCACTGAAATACTTATGCACAAAGATGAACAAAATAGAAAAAACGCAAACATGCACTTTTGGCCTATTTAACTAAATAATGCCGGATGTCACCAGTTTAAATTTGATGACAAAAATCTACAATTTGTCAAGTTTGCTGCTCATTACATTTTCACCTAAGAGTTTTAAATTATTAAATGCATGTAAATATAATGCATCTACAGTATTCCTGGAGTTGTGCTATTTGTGTAAAAATATCCAACTGATTTACTGTAAATGTTTTCCTATTTCCTATGTTTACCAAGAAAAAAAGCTTTGTCTGTCCTGGAAATAAAAACTAACCTCAAATATAGTTGGGCAAATAGATTGTACATAGTTAAACTCCATGGAGTTTAGGAGCTGTTATTATTTTTATTATTATTATTATTATTATTATTATTACTTATTATTAACCTTTATATATATGACACCACCCAGGGTTACCATCAGATATTGTGATGCCCAATATGCAGGCAGAGCCCTCCTAACCCGTGGCAGCAGCCATTTGCCTGGAGATCAAAAATGCACTGAGACCTATGTAAATATGTCAGCCACTATGGCTTTCTATTGGAGACAAACTGATGGTACAATTGATCAACAAGTGGTGAGGGAAGAAGAAAGCTCTTGCTGAAGTCTTGGATGGGATCCTCAGCGCTGGTACCCCTTGACAGCCCTGGCCCCTTATAGGAGTAATCCTTGTACCCACCTGGTGGTGTCCTGCACAGGGAGAATTACACTAATACATGCAGACAATGTTAAAAGGTGTTTAATTGTCTTTAAATTTGACTATTAAGAAGTTGAAATGAGTTTCAATAGTATATCTTTATTCTTTAGGAGATCCCATATTCCCCAAGGAAGATATCCCACCTGTGGAATTAGAAGAGGGGGACCCTGTGGTTTTAACTTGTGAACCCCCATCTGGTATTAAGCCAGTCATTATACATTGGATGACACCTGGTAAGGGTGCACAGAAGAACATGATGTTGTTTTTCATTATTGTTTAAAATGTATATTATTTTTTATCATGTAAATCCCTCTTGAGCAGGGCACCTAATTAACTTTTACTTCTGCGGGGCTCGTTCGGAGTTCAACACAAGTCCAAATATATGTAACTATGGGCAATTACTGAAGGGACTTAACTGGGTTGTAACTGGATGTTCTCACATAAGCAAAATTCAGTGAGGATTATCAAAGAAAAAACATCTGTGTCTCACCACCTACAGGAGTCAGTATATTATATAATCCCGTTCCTGTTGGCGTAGAAATACCAAGAATTAAAAAGGAAAAATAAATACAGTACACTGTGGCCTGCATGAAGTAATAATATAAACTTGGTATTAGATATATGTACTGCTCACTTGTATGGCAAGGTAATAATGTATGTAAATTAAATGCATTTATTTTAATTCAAGATTATCTGGTTTCAACCAATCTCCAGAGATAAATCTGTGACATATTTCCATAAAATCAAAGAGTTGCAACATGTTTAAGTCTACATGAATTTACCATTAACAAAAATATAGATGAAATAATTCTCACCTTATTTTGGTGATAATAATGCTTGACCCGAGACCTGGTGCACCATGAAGGGCTATTTGCCGTGACTTGGGAAACAGTGCAGGGTCGGTCTGGGGTATGAAGGGCCCACCAGGGAATGTAGTGGTAGGGGCCAAAGCTTAAGGGGTGTGGCCAGCCCCCACAGAAGAACTTTGCCAAATATTAAAGAGGGCATGCAAAGAATAGGGCCCCTTTACAACGAGGGGACAGTGGTGTGTCAGGATCACTCACTGTGGGGAGGGCTAAGCTTGGTGTAGTCTCCATAGAAAAAAAAGTTCATCCATTGTCATGCTCCACCAAGTTACTGACTCCTACGGGAGGGGCCCTCAGGCAGTGGAGCCCACCAGGGATTTCCCCTGTACACCTGTGAGCCAGTCCGACCCTGCAACAGTGTATGAGGACACATATGTAACGGAGACCTCCTCTCAGGAAGAACTGTACCCAATGCAATGTCTTCTATCTTATTCTGGGTACACACTAAATAACGTGTGTACCCAGCAATGCGACAGATGACCCCGCCGCCGACGGTCCAGCCTATCGAGCGGCCAGTACACAGGGTGCCCGACCGCCCAATATGTTGGCCCAGCCACATACCACTGCATGGGGTCGTTAGCCACATTGTCTGATTGGACTGCATGTACAAAAGATCAGATGATGCGACTAAAGACCGCACAGGAGTGCGCAATGTACGATATAGTGCATACACACTGCATGATTTTTATCGATTTGTCGTTCTGATGCGATTAACAAAATTGTATAGTGGCCTTTAGTATTTTAAAGGTCTCTTTATCTCTTTATCTGTATGCCCTTACTACACCCAAAATGTTCAGCTTTCCAGCCATAGAGGACTGTTACACCATCAAAAATATTTAGTTTCGTGAAAAGTCCAAAACACTTGATGAAATATCCATGGCACATTGCCAGAAGATATCCTTATGGACGGGAATTATCACTGGGTATGTGCCACCATACCTTATAAAATATACGATTCAGTACTCTGATTGTGGTTATTGTATACCTGTTTCTTTTCAGATCTCCGTCACATTCCTCAGAGCAAACGTGTTTCCGTTGGACTTGATGGAAAATTATACTTTTCACATGTAACTTACATGGACAGCAAAATAGAGTATTGTTGTGTTGCCGAATATTCCAAAATCAGACATATGGCACAGAGGACACCAATGACCCTCAATATCGATCGTGGTAAGGAGTTTTTGTTTTTAACACTAATTGAACACACTTTAATTAGATCTTATAGTACCATTATCCCATTTAGACAGTCAGGGTTTGATCCACAGGTGGTTTCACACAGTTAATTATCTATGAAATATATGAAAACCAGATTGTTGTCATTCACAAGTACACAGCATTTATAGCCAAGTACTGGTAATAGTGTATAGACCTCAATACATACCTACAACAACAAAATCACTTTTACATATTTAGCAGAGAAAGTGGCTGCATTGGCTGCTGGGTATTTTGAAGTTATTCAGTCTCATAATAGTGGCTGTGCTGTTCCCTTTAACAGTTATTCCCAGATCATCATCATTCACACCAGACCCGGGTCTTCTGGCTTTTAGTGGATGCTTGGAGATTAAGTTTATTTATGGTTTCGTGATGTGTGCATGGACAAACAGATCCACAATAGTATACAAAGTACCGAATGTAAGATTACATATAAACATGTGTAAATACATGCAATAGAGAGCTAGACTAAAGTGGGTGGAAGAAATTGAGGAAGAAAGAGGGGCCTTATAGACCCTCTCACGTATCATGGACCATGTATCCTCATCAGGTGGACTCCACAAATCCCTTTCCCACTGAAGCCCATGACTAGGGCTGACTAGTAATTTGACATGGAGTAGAAAATTGCATAGGATAGAAATTATTCACTTCAAGAGAGGGCTACAGAGACATAAAGACTCGATTAGGGTGAAAGGTCCAGCTATTTAGCCAAGGGGAATAGAGTCAATGAAGTGTCAGATTTGAATATAAGCAAAATAATTGATAGCAGGTAACTTAAATTTATGCGGTAAAGAACCCAGAGAGGCGTAGCGTCCTGAATCGAGGAGACCGGATACCATCCTCTTTATTGTCATTTTAATAACCCATGTGGAAGCAATATTATCCTTCAGTTTGTTTTTAAATACAACAGCAATTTAGCCACATCCACTTTTGTTGAGTACATTTTTGTCATGTAGGAAATGCATTCATTAATTGTTTGTGTATTATTTGCTGAATTAAAAATAATGAAAACACATGAAAGCTGTAAATTCCACTAAACATTTTAAAATGCCTAAATTCAACGCCTGATCAACCAAGAGGCTGATCAGATTGCAGCCTACAGTACAGTAGGTTGCCATAACTTGGGGACAAGCGACCACCAGGAGTGAATTGGGATCTGCATTGTGTTGTGGTCACTGAGATGCTGTCTGTATTGTATGGCAATCTCAGACTCTCAGCAAGTCTTTGGGGTAACAATTTACGCTGAATGCTGTAATCCTACCGCTACAAGGATTACTGATGGTTACAGTTTTATGAATATGAAAGTAAACATTGTGGGGTACTACTAGAGTATTAGATTAGGGCAACTGGAATCCTTGATCTGGACCTGTATTTAGAGGAGCCTGATGACAAATAAAGGACATTTGGAGGAGTTTTATGGTATTTTTTTTGTTTTTTTACATTTTAGTTCCACCATAAAACAGCAACATCTATGTTCACTTACCAAAATAATTAGGGTCGAGCCAGCCCTGTGTACAACAAAATATCATCTGCAAGTATTATATGGGGTGTCACCAACTGAGATTTCCTTGATATCAGAGTTAAGTTTGACTCTGGCATGTTAGCGGTTCCATACTGAAGACATAACTTAACTCCTTCAGTTAAGGACGAGCCTCACTTGCCCTACACAGCGGTTCGTGTAGCAGCACCCAAGATGAAATTACCTTGTCCCCACCGGTCCAGATAACCGGTGGGGACTCCCTACAGCCACCAGCGCTGAAATCAGAAGTGCCACATGCGTGCCAGCAGGACTGTTGTAAAGAAATAAAAAGAATGTAAATGGTGGGTGGAGATACTTTAAGTTCCTCTCTCTCCCCCACCATATAACATAGGAAGATAGGGACCCTCATATAAAAGAGGGAAGTCCCCTCTTTCAAAGTTTATGCTCACATAAAAGCTAATGTCTGTTGATCACAGTTGGTCACCAGACATTAACCCCCTGCACTACAGAAAAAAAGTGTTGTACAGGCATAGGGAAGATCTCCCATGCACACCTGACTTCAGTCATGGGTAGGTGTATAGATGCAATTCTGAGGGTGTGACTCTGACATATTTTGTACAAAATAATATGATAACATTGTGGTATCGTAAAGTCATGCCTAACAAATATGGTTCTTTTTACCAGGAGATACATTTCATACTGGATGTTGGTAGTACAATTATTATAATACTAGCATTTGCCCACAGCTTTACTTGCGTGGATATCTGTTATTGCTCAGCGGAACTAATTGTACAAAGACAGTAGTGGCAACTAATATTGTGATGTATATTTTATATTGTAGACATTGTTCACAAAATGTCTTTGTAAACAATATATATATATTTATACACATAGGGGTAAATTTACTAAAAGTGAAAGTTTTTAGAAGTGGAGATGTTGCCCATAGCAACCAGATTCTACTTAACATTTAACTACCACGTTCTAGAAGTTAATAGCTACAATCTTATTGGTTGCTATGGGCAACATCTCCACTTCTAAAAACTCTCACTTTAGTAAATTTACCCCTATGTGTATAAATATATATATACATTGCCCACCGCAAACAGTTATATAGTATATGCAGGGGCGCCGAGAGGGGGGGGGGAGCGGGTATAAATTACCCGGTCCCGGCGGGGGCCCAGGTCCGGCCCCCGCCCTCTTACATCACACAGCAGCCCAGCAAATGCTGCTGTGTGCTGGGCTACCCTGGAGACTGCTTCCGACTGCTAAGAGAGCAGGCACGGCAGTCTCCTACAGTATGCCTGTGGGGGGGAGTGATCAAGCTTCCCCACTTTAGGTTAAGTAAATCTCTGTTAATCCCTGAAGGAAAAACTGCAAATTTTGTCTCCATAGTTCATAAACAGTTCCTTAAAGTATATTTGTCATTTTGGCTTAAGGACACTGTACGTGCTGAGTGTCAAGCATCTGTTTTTTCTTTCATTGCTCCTCTCCCTAAAGTCACATTGAGATAATACATACCTCAGTCTCTTTCTAGGTGACTAGAAAATGCAATCCAAGTTCATCCCATTGTTTTTGCATGATGCCAGAACGAATAGACAGACAAACAAAAATTCAAGATTTTTTTTTTTTTTATCTCCATAGTTCATACATAGTCGGAGTGTGCGGGCCACACCAGGAGACATCATCTGAGCCTTGACACCAAAATAGCAGAGCTGATGTCACCCCCTCAGATGGTGTCACTGAGCAGCAGTGAGATAAGGGAGATGCTGGGGGCTTCCCAGCAGCTCCCAGAGAGCTAGGCAAGCCCTCTATGTGCCGAAAACTGAGGCGTGGCGTGTGGCCATGCCCACCAAAATGACATGCATTGTGCCTGTGAAGCGACATCTCCTTTCACGTGAGGGGTTGGTGTGTGCCGCACCAGGTGTCACCACACCCAGTGACTCCTCTGCCTTAGATGTAATCTAATGAATATGTTTAAATATGTACATTTTGTTTTACTTTAGGTGATTTCATCAAAGACAGACCACCAAAGATATTGACAACTCAAGGAGGAATGATTAAGTCTATCACTGCGTTGAAAGGAGAAGTCCTGATGCTAGAGTGCATCGCAGAAGGATTGTAAGTCTCATGCACAAATATTTTAGCACTTTCAGTAGTTACTTAAAAAAGTATAGAGCAATTCTTGTTTAAGTTTGGGTATAGATGTATTCTTGGTTCTGTGTGGATAGAAGATTGGTTCTTTGGGTATAGAGGAATTCTTCGATCTTGGGAACTCATTCAGACCCTCTCACTATGTTGCGAACGTTCGTAGCTGACCGATAGTTGCACTCTGCGCATGCGTATGCATCGCATTGCGCGTTCACGGACCACAGCGAGAGATTGGTAAGCGTACCCTCACCAAGCATAGACAGCCCAACTGAATGAGTGACAGGAGAGGCCGTTTGTGGGTGGTGACAGGGGCAGGCCACTAGAAACGGGAGAGTGGAGGTGCGAACGCAGGCGTGCCTGAGTGTCCCAACGCCGTTACAGAAGCGTGCAAAAATTACAGGCAGCATCATAGTACATGTCACCTGGTTGAAATACACACTGAAGTGATCGCAGTGCTTGCGGCAGGGTATGGTCTACCTTAAGCGCTGCAAACGCACGCGATGGTGCTTGATGTACCAATGGTTTCAAGCACTTTCAGGAGATGACGTGCGCAAGTGGGCGTCTTAAGAATGACTACTGGGCGTCTGCATACACATAGTGATCGCACACCAAGACATACTGGACGTGCTAATGCCTTTTTGTGCGATCGCCTGTCTTGCTGGGCGTGCGCTGGATTTGCATACACATCGAGCGAGCATTTGCATCGAGTGAGAGGGTCTGAATGAGCTTCTTTGTTTGTAGAGAAGGAGTATTCAACATATGGCTATCCAGATGCTGTGGAACTACACATCCCAGCATGCTTCTCCAGTTTTAGCAAGCTTTAATAGATTGTAAGCTTAAAAGAAAAAGGGCTATCCACACAGATATATATATATGATGATATGTCAGAAGTCCTTCCTTGTAACAACCAGTATCCTTAATCCACAATGTGTACCACTATTTCTAATTGTTATGTATTTGAAGTAAATGCACCCTGGAATAAATATCACAATATAAATAGCACAAAAAGAAGAAAGTGATTCCTTAGTGGGGCACTCGCGGACTTGTGATCTATACAATTCAACAGTATTGATGTCAACTAAATAATAAAATAATAAATATTAAAATATAACCTTTATTAATTTATTATAAAATTGATGAAATATAAAATAAACGTGCAATAGTGTGAAAATCAATTAAATAAAGTCCAAATGAAACAAACAAACAAAAAAGTGTTATCATCAAACTCCTGTGTGATTCTTAAATATCATCATAATATTTCTTCTAGGTAATATATCCTCTGGGTGTCTGTAGATCTGGGGACATATCTCATATTCTTAAATATCTATGTTATTATATAATGTTCCAAGGTTCCACTTTTCTACCCTCACTTCTATCACAAAAACAATACGCAAACAGAGCAATTGATAATTTATATGGTCCTCGGATCTCATCGTATAAATGGTAGGTTATATTGCTCTGATAAGTTACATTTCTGTTTCACCAAATTGATCCATGTAATCCTAGATAACACAGTCCCACATAGAAATAAAATTCCGTATATAAGATGTTACTTTGGAATCATTAAATTTCCAGGCAGATTCCTAACTCTTCAAGAATTGTAACCAATCCCACACATAATACTCATATTATCCTCACAGATTCCAAGTTTCCTCCTCCTGTGAGTTGTAATTCATTAGGAATTAGTGTAATTACCACAAAGTGGCAATACTAGTTTATTATGTTGAACTAATGTCGATTAATATAACAGAAACCTTTAAAGAATTTGTGAAAATCCCAAATTCGTTCTAATGATAGGGAACTGTGTAACAAATGTACTAGATTGATTTGCTCATGGATTCAAGGGTCAATAGCTTATTGGTGAGCATAGGTTGCTCACCCCACTTTAAATGTATCTAGTAGGGGAGCGATATCAATTATCATCTTTCTGCATACTCTAATGTGAATTCTTATGAAACTATGGGCCTGATTCAGACCCGCTCGCGAGCGCTGAGCCAGGAGGCCGCTATAAAAATACAATAAGCGGGCACTGATTCAGAGCGACCGCTCTGAAAGAGCGTCCGGCTCTGAATCAGGCCCTATATCCATTTTCATAAGACGAGTGTGGTCACCCTAAATAGGTACGTGGGTTTACATAGATGACCCAGCTGTGAGTATCTCCACTGCGTATAGTCACATGACCAATAGATACAATGTTTTTCAATAGTATGCAATGGATACACTGGGTCACATGTTCCCGCTTGTCAGATCCCGCTGTCTAACAGATACCCTCCATTACAATATCCATTTTCATAAGACGAGTTATAATATGCTCGCAATGGTCTGCAGGCTGACTAATAACCTTATTGGTGGGCTACAGGCATGGGCAGGCAGTGGTTGTCACCCTAAGTAGGTACGTGGGTTTACACAGATGATCCAGCTCTGTGTATCTCACTGCGTATAGTTATATGACCAATAGATACAATGTTAGGGATAGGCTGCGGGAGGGGAGGTTAGGGTTAGGCTGCGGGAGGGGAGGGGAGGTTAGGGTTAGGCTACGGGAGGATAGGGTTAGGCTGCGGGAGGATAGGGTTAGGCTGCGGGAGGGGAGGTTAGGGTTAGGCTGCAGGAGGGGAGGTTAGAGTTAGGTTGTGGGAGGGGAGGTTAGGGTTAGGCTGTGTGTGGGGAAGTTAGGATTAGGCTGTGTGTGGGGAGGTTAGGGTTAGGCTACGGGAGGGGAGGTTAGGGTTAGGCTGCAGAAGGAGAGGTTAGGGTTAGGCTGTGGAAGGGGAGGTTAGGCTGTGTGTGGGGAGGTTAGGGTTAGGCTGCGGGAGCGGAGGTTAGGGTTAGGCTACGCGAGGGGAGGATAGGGTTAGGCTGCGGGAGGGGAGGTTAGGGTTAGGCTGTGGAAGGGGGGTTAGGCTGTGTGTGGGGAGGTTAGGATTAGGCTGCGTGTGGGGAGGTTAGGGTTAGGCTGCGGAAGGGGAGGTTAGGGTTAGGCTACGGGAAGGGAGGTTAGGGTTAGGCTGTGGGAGGGGAGGTTAGGCATAGGCTGTGGAAGGGGAGGTTAGGCCGTGTGTGGGAAGGTTAGGGTTAGGCTGCGTGTGGGGAGGTTAAGGTTAGGCTGCAGGAGGGGAGGTTAGGGTTAGGCTACGGGAGGGGAGGTTAGGCTGCAGGAGGGGAGGTTAGGGTTAGGCTGTGGAAGGGGAGGTTAGGCTGTGTGTGGGGAGGTTAGGGTGTGTGTGGGGAGGTTAGCCTTAGGCTGCGGGAGGGGAGGTTAGGGTTAGGCTGCGGGAGGGGAGGTTAGGCTACGGGAGGTGAGGTTAGGGTTAGGTTGCGGGAGGGGAGGTTAGGGTTAGGCTGCGGGAGGGGAGGATAGGGTTAGGCTACGGGAGGGGAAGTTAGGGTTAGGCTGCAGGAGGGGAGGTTAGGGTTAGGCTGTGGAAGGAGAGGTTAGGCTGTGTGTGGGGAGGTTAGCCTTAGGCTGCGGGAGAGGAGGTTAGGGTTAGGCTGCGGGAGTGGAGGTTAGGCTACGGGAGGAGAGGTTAGGTTGCGGGAGGGGAGGTTAGGGTTAGGCTGCGGGAGGGGAGGATAGGGTTAGGCTGCTGGAGGGGAAGTTAGGCTGTGGCAGCAGAGGGTTAAGCTGCGTGTGGGGAGGTAAAGGTTAGTCTGCTGCAGCGTAAGGTTAGGCTGCGGGAAGTGGGGTTAGGCTGCAGCAGCAGAGGGTTAGGATTAGGCTGCGGGAGGGGAAGTTAGGCTGTGGCAGCGGAGGGTTAGGCTGCGTGTGGGGAGGTTAGGGTTAGGCTGCTGCAGCGTAGGGTTAGGTTGCAGGAGGGGAGGTTAGGGTTAGGCACTAGGGGGAGAGTTAGGAGTTAGACATACTCTCCACCGCAAGTGCCATTGTGCCACTGGATCCGCCGGAAGTAACCACAAGAACACCAGGGACATTTTGTCGACATTGTAATCATGTTGATAGTTCATCAGTGTTGACATGATGAAAGTTGACCTGGTCAATGATGACAATGTGAGCATGTCAACGTGCTGCATATCAACATTATGCTCAGGTCGACATTCTCATATCAACATCGTGAATGTCAACACGATGAATGTCGATAAAATATACACCCGTACCGTCAATGAAGGTTTAATCGCCGCTCCGAACAAAGCTAAATGCTTGAACTGCCTAATTGTTTCTTCCTATCCTTGAGCCTTGAGCTCAGTGATTGAAATGTCTGTTCCCATAAATACGTTGTTACATTATATCAGCCTTGATTTGCTGTGTGTGCTGGAATATGTAGCAAATATAAAGCTTCATATCATTTCCATGTCAAACCTTGGATTTGCTACATACTCCAGGTAGTGTCTGCAATTACTAACAGACAAAATGTTTTTAGACCGTCACCTACAATCGAATGGAAAAAAGAAGGAGAGGATTCCCTGAGGCATCATGCGTTGTTAGAGAGTTACGGAAAAGTACTGAAGATTACGAAAGTTACTGAAAAGGATCATGGGATATACCACTGTGAAGCCAAAAATCAGTTGGGCTCTGACCAGCGCAGTTTTCATGTTCTTGTAGAAGGTATTTAAATAGGTTACCACGATTATCAACCTGTTCGACTTAAAATACATCTTGTTACAAAGTATTCTTTATTACAAATTAATTTGTATATGTTTTCCCATCATCACTTACAGACATAAAGTCACAAGTTAAAGTCTCACTTTAAGGGAATCCACATCAAATAACTAAGTATATATGATATACAGGGATGGACTGTTGCGGCTGAACATCCCTTGCAGTCCCCCTGCCATAGGCGCACGCGTGTCCGTAAAAGGGGCATGTTTGCATCTCACGGGGGCATGCCACGAGGAACGGGGGCCTGGCCTCCTGGCACGCCCCCATCTTTCAGTATCCCGTCCAGGCAGAGCAATGGGAGGCGGAGCTTCTTGGCCAGGGTTTAACACTGGAGTGGCCCATCTGGCCCTGATATATATATATATATATATATATATATATATATATATACTATATTAGACCTAAATGCAAATATTGGTCCTTATGTAGAGCTGTATACACCTATCCGGCCACACCGCCCTTATGAATCTGCTTGTAAAAGTAACCATAATCGTCATCATTGTGCATTGCACCAGCTCCATACCTGGTTCAATAGATCCATTCCAAAATCAGACTGATCTTTGCTTATGCATCACTCAACATAGCCCACAGTAGCGCCTACACATCCTTAACACTCCCTCAATACACTTAGCCTATGTACGATCGCCCCATTTCCGTCCAATTACACCTATTCATCTGTATGTGGAATGGTGGCTGAGTTGAGTATGACACTGAATCGATCATAGTTACATGTAGTTGCGGGTGCTGGGCTGGAAAGCATGCGTAGTGCGGTAAATCACAAGATCCATTCACCAAACAGACTTGTGTGTGCATCAGCACCAAAGGGTGCATATTTGTGCCTGGACAGACCATGTTCAGATTTAAAGGGTGCAAATTACAAATTTTTTGCATTTAAGGAAAATATTGCCTGCTATTGCATGTAGTGCACAAATATGAGCAGCTTCATTGCGACTTACAGTTGAGCTAGGACATGCCCCCTCCCAACCGTACATTTTAAGCCCCACCCCTACCACCGCTGCACAATATGGTTTTACCAAAGGGCCAAATTGCACCTCCTAATTAGAACTGCTGCTAATTAAAAATGAAATGTGTATGCTAGATGATGATCATATGCAATAAAACATATATGTACTTTTGATAGGTGAACAGTAACATACAAATAATATAATGTCATTACACCTTGTAGCTCACCCGCGATGGGATAAACAGCTGGAAAGCTCTATACATGGAGTGGGCTCTGAGATTATCCTCAACTGTACAGCCTCCGGAAAGCCAGAACCAGAAATTCAATGGCTAAGGAATGGAATTCCTCTGACAAGTAAAATCTTATTTGTGTACTAACATTTGCATACCACAGCAATCCTTCATGTTATAAAAAGAAAACATTATGTAGACCCACTCTTTAAAAGGTACAATATACTTCTCATGTACAGCGTATATATTATACAAGCTTTCAATTCAGCAAAAGTTACAGGTTACAATATTATATTTATTTTTGTATATTTTTTCTAATACAAATAAAATATTTTTAAAAAATGAAGCTAATATAGCACTTAAATCACTTTTCAAAACTCTGAAGACCAACCATCCTTTACGTCAACTAGTGCACTTACCTGTCTTTAGAATCACCTCTATAAAAATCTATCTGCTGCTCTGAACCGTGTTTTGCTGATTAGAAAATGTACAGAGTGGAACTACTAAAAACTAGTGACGTGCGGTTCGGTTTTACTCGGATATCTTCGGGTCTCAAAAACAACATCATATTGGCTAATCTACTGTCACGTGTTTTGGATAGCCAATAAAATAAATCTGAACTAATCCGAATTTGCGATAATTTGGTAATAAGGACCGAATAAAACTGAACCCCCACATCTCTACTAAAAACATCACATCAAAGTGAAACCTATTATCACTTAGAACACCCCTTTATTTGTTCAACTGTTTCCATTTATCTCCTACAAAATTGAACATTTCAATTTCTTATGTATCTTAAATTAAGTGTGAGAATAAGGAGACACTGGGGCTGTCTTTATAAAATGTGCAACTTTTGCATGATAAAGCTTTTTTATTACATTTGTGAAAGTGTGCCTACAAATGTGTTTGCTTGTAAACATGCAAATGGATTATGCATTTCATGATGCACAATCCATGTATAGGGATTTCACCCTTGAGCAAACGTAAGAGCATTAAATTGCGACATTAGAAGCATGTTGTTGATACAGTTTATATAGTTTATATTGTTACAGTAGGAGTATGATGCAGCTACTGTAAGAGCATATTGTTGCTACAGGAGAAGTATGGTGTTGTTACGGGTTGGGTATGAACTCCCAGCTGTCGGGATGCCGCTGGTCAGAATACTGACAGCGGCATCCCGACAGCCAGAATCTCGACACCAATAGGAACGAACGGTAAGTGTTTTCCTAACCCCTACCCTAACCCTCCCTCCCCAGTGCCTAACCCTAACTTTCCCCCCCTAGTGCCTAAGCCTAACCTCCCCCTTCCCGCACCCTAAAACTAACACACCCTCCCCAATGCCTAAACCTAACCTCCCCCCAGTGCCTGAACCTAACCTCCCCCTCCCGCATCCTACTTCTAACACTCCCTCCCCAGTGCCTAACCCTAACTCTCCCCCTAGTGCCTAACCCTAAACTCGCACCCTAACCCTAACCTCCCCCTAACACCCTGATACTTACCTTCGGGATGCCAACGGTCGGGATACTGGTGCTGGGATCCTGACCTGTCGGGATTTCAGCACAGGTATTTAGACCGTCAGCATCCCACACGCTGGGATGCTGACTACATCCCTTTGTTACAGTACAAGCAATTTGTTGCTAGAGTAGGAGCATGATGTTACTACAGTAGGAGCATGATGTGGCTAAAGTAGGAGAATGGTGTTACAATAGGAGCATGATCATTATTATACAATAGGAAAATGGTATTGCTACAGTAGGAGCATGATGTTACAGTAGGAACATGGTATTGCTACAGTAGGAACATGATGTTACAGTAGGAACATGGTATTGCTACAGTAGGAACATGATGTTACAGTAGGAACATGGTATTGCTACAGTAGGAGCATGATGTTACAGTAGGAACATGACGTTACAGTAGGAGAATGATGTTACAGTAGGAACATGGTATTGTCACAGTAGGAACATGGTATTGCTACAGTAGGAGCATGATGTTACAGTAGGACCATGGTATTGCTACAGTAGGAGCATGATGTTACAGTAGGAACATTGTATTGTTACAGTAGGAGCATGATGTTACAGTAGGAACATGGTATTGTTACAGTAGGAGCATGATGTTACAGTAGGAACATGGTATTGCTACAGTAGGAGCATGTTGTTACAGTAGGAACATGGTATTGCTACAGTAGGAGTATGATGCTACAGTAGGGGCATTGTATTGTTACAGTAGGAGCATGATGTTACAGTAGGAACATTGTATTGTTACAGTTGGAGTATGATGTTACAGTAGGAACATGGTATTGCTACAGTAGGAGCATGACGTTACAGTAGGAACATTGTAGTGTTACAGTAGGAGCATGATGTTACAGTAGGAGCATGGTGTTACAGTAGGAACATGGTATTGCTACAGTAGGAGCATGTTGTTACAGTAGGAACATGGTATTGCTACAGTAGGATTATGATGCTACAGTAGGGGCATGGTATTGCTACAGTAGGAGTATGATGCTACAGTATGGGCATTGTATTGTTACAGTAGGAGTACGATGTTACAGTAGGAACATGGTATTGCTACAGTAGGAGCATGACGTTACAGTAGGAACATGGTATTGCTACAGTAGGAGCATGATGTTACAGTAGGAACTTGGTATTGCTACAGTAGGAGTATGATGCTACAGTACGGGCATCGTATTGCTACAGTAGGAGTATGATGCTACAGTACGGGCATTGTATTGTTACAGTAGGAGTATGATGTTACAGTAGGAACATGGTATTGCTACAGTAGGAGCATGACGTTACAGTAGGAACATGGTATTGCTACAGTAGGAGCATGACGTTACAGTAGGAACATAGTATTGCTACAGTAGGAGCATGATGTTACAGTAGGAACATGGTATTGCTACAGTAGGAGTATGATGCTACAGTAGGGGCATTGTATTGTTACAGTAGGAGCATGATGTTACAGTAGGAACATTGTATTGTTACAGTAGGAGTATGATGTTACAGTAGGAACATCATACTACTGTAACGTCATGCTACAGTTAGGAGCATGACGTTACAGTAGGGGCTTGTATTGCACCATTTGTCAATCGACCATATGTCCATGTTGACCTTTTGACCATGCCGATCTATTTCCTGTTCACCATTTGGTGTTGACCTATTGACTGTCAATCTATTGCTACAGTAGGAACATGATGTTACAGTAGGAACATGGTATTGCTACAGTAGGAGCATGATGTTACAGTAGGAACATGACGTTACAGTAGGAGAATGATGTTACAGTTGGAACATGGTATTGTCACAGTAGGAACATGGTATTGCTACAGTAGGAGCATGATGTTACAGTAGGACCATGGTATTGCTACAGTAGGAGCATGATGTTACAGTAGGAACATTGTATTGTTACAGTAGGAGCATGATGTTACAGTAGGAACATGGTATTGTTACAGTAGGAGCATGATGTTACAGTAGGAACATGGTATTGCTACAGTAGGAGCATGTTGTTACAGTAGGAACATGGTATTGCTACAGTAGGAGTATGATGCTACAGTAGGGGCATTGTATTGTTACAGTAGGAGCATGATGTTACAGTAGGAACATTGTATTGTTACAGTTGGAGTATGATGTTACAGTAGGAACATGGTATTGCTACAGTAGGAGCATGACGTTACAGTAGGAACATTGTAGTGTTACAGTAGGAGCATGATGTTACAGTAGGAGCATGATGTTACAGTAGGAACATGGTATTGCTACAGTAGGAGCATGTTGTTACAGTAGGAACATGGTATTGCTACAGTAGGATTATGATGCTACAGTAGGGGCATGGTATTGCTACAGTAGGAGTATGATGCTACAGTAGGGGCATGGTATTGCTACAGTAGGAGTATGATGCTACAGTATGGGCATTGTATTGTTACAGTAGGAGTACGATGTTACAGTAGGAACATGATATTGCTACAGTAGGAGCATGACGTTACAGTAGGAACATGGTATTGCTACAGTAGGAGCATGATGTTACAGTAGGAACTTGGTATTGCTACAGTAGGAGTATGATGCTACAGTACGGGCATCGTATTGCTACAGTAGGAGTATGATGCTACAGTACGGGCATTGTATTGTTACAGTAGGAGTATGATGTTACAGTAGGAACATGGTATTGCTACAGTAGGAGCATGACGTTACAGTAGGAACATGGTATTGCTACAGTAGGAGCATGACGTTACAGTAGGAACATAGTATTGCTACAGTAGGAGCATGATGTTACAGTAGGAACATGGTATTGCTACAGTAGGAGTATGATGCTACAGTAGGGGCATTGTATTGTTACAGTAGGAGCATGATGTTACAGTAGGAACATTGTATTGTTACAGTAGGAGTATGATGTTACAGTAGGAACATCATACTACTGTAACGTCATGCTACAGTTAGGAGCATGACGTTACAGTAGGGGCTTGTATTGCACCATTTGTCAATCGACCATATGTCCATGTTGACCTTTTGACCATGCCGATCTATTTCCTGTTCACCATTTGGTGTTGACCTATTGACTGTCAATCTACTACACCACACCCATTTCCATTCCTTTTTGCAGCTTCCAGTGATCCTTAATGTGTCAAATGCATTCCCAAACCAATTCAAAAATACAATCAACTTGCAAATAAAACTATTTCCCCAATATGGTAAACCATTTTGGGAAGCTTGTTCATGACAATGGCCCTCATTCAGAGCCGTACGCTCTGAGCAGAGCGCACGCTCTGAATGAGGGCCGGGCTCCATGAAAATGCAGCGTCCTCCTGGACGCTCGTATAGCTGTGGGTCACCACCCACAGGCTATACGAGCGTGCATTGTGATGGCCGCGATGGTCATGACCATCGCGACCATCGAAATTGCGAGCCGGAGCCTGCGGTTGAGGTTTTCAACCGCAAGCTCCGGAGTGATTTTGGCTCTATCAGAGCCAAAATCACTCCCACTGACATCACTAGTGATGTCAGTGGGCCGGCTTTTGACGGGAGGCGTTCCCGTGGGAACGCCCCCGTCAGGGAGGCACGCCCACCAAAGGGGGCGTGCTGTCAATCAACACTGACAGCACGCCCCCTTTGATCGGACACAACGAGCGAAGGACTTTCCTTCGCTCGTCGCGTCTGGCGCATGCGCACGACGGAGCTCCCTCCGTCGTGCGCATGCTCAGTCCATAACATCGACCCACTTGCGAGCGGACAGCCGCTCGCGAGTGGGTCTGAATCAGGCCCAATGTTTCTCAGTAAGGTGAAAGTACCCCATGCCTGTACATATAACCATATATCTATACTAATATAATAAGAATGTTGTATCTGTCTGTTTGTTCCAGTTGGTGCAAAAAATACAGAACTGATTTTCATGAAATATGCATAATTTTGTAGTGGAAACTCCTAGAAATAACCGGCACTTTGTTTCATCTCGATCGGTCAAGTTAAAGCTGAGCAATAACAAAAACAACATTTACTGACATCATCAATGCAAGAGATATAAGTGTGCGGCCGTCAAGAGGTGGGGAGAGGTGCTTTGGGCCCACGTTCACTTGAATAGGATAAGCTACATACTGTAGCAGTCTGTGCACAGGGCACACTATGACAGTGGTGTGAGTGGTGGGTGAAGACGCTGCTGCCACTAGTGTGTATAGCGCTGCTGGTCTTGGGGGCCACTCCCGTGACAGGGCCTCTATGCAAAGCAATACAACTCGAGCACCTCAAATTAAATTTTTTTTAGCAGAAGCGATTTCATGGTGGGCGAAGCTCCTTGTAACAGCTAGTAATACGTATAACCATCCCCTCTCATGCTTTGGCAGCTTATTTGATCCTGTTTGCCACACAGTTTACCCCATCTCATTGCTCTCTCTTATTCCTAATATTACCACTCTTTTGGCTCTCCCCCCATATTGATCCCTCTCACATATCTCTCTCTACCCGACACCTCCCTTCCTAATGTACCTTTTGCGGTGCATAACTGCCAAACCCTGCACAGATCCTCCCAAAACTCCACCTGTCTTCATCTAACATCTACCCCTTTCCTGAAATCAGGCAGTGGAGAAGTTTGGTAGAGGAGATATTTCTGGGCAATTCCTATCTCTGCATCCGCCTTAGTTTACTCAAAATGTTGCCAAGTCCTGGTTTTTTAAACTTTTTTTATTATGTGGTGGATAATTCTTTTGTCTCTGTCAAAGTGTAACAATGTGATACTGTAACTGTACATTTATTATTTTTAAAGGGGAGACACTGCCTCAAAATCACCAAATGAAAGGGAGTTTGATATTTATTCACTCACTTCAACAATCAGACACTGCGGTGTACCAATGTGAGGCATCAAACAAGCATGGGACTATTTTCAGCAGCGCTAACATCAATGTACTAGGTATGTCATGTGCAATAATTGCCGCACTGTTAAGTGTACCAGACACCCCACACAACACTATATTTTATATTTCTCTCTCATCAAAAGGATACACAGAATATGCAAAGCAACTGTTGTAAATTCCTCTTTATGCATCACCCAAGTATATACCACATCTGTGTTATAGCGTCAGTTCACATAGTATGGGGTATATTTACTAAAGTGCTGGTTTTTAGAAGTGGAGATGTTACCCCTAGCAAACAATCAGATTCTAGCTATTATCTTCTAGAAGGAGCTAGATAAATGTTAAGTAGAATGTGATTGGTTGCTATGGGCAACATCTCCACTTCTAAAAATCCACACTTTAGTAAATATACCCCATCTCAATAGGGAAAATGGTAAACATCTAGCTACAGAGGACAGCTAGCAATTTGTATAAAACCAATGAAAATAAAAGAAATATAAAAGGTACATGAAATAGAATAACCTATAGAAATATAAATCTAATATATTAGTACAGTGGTTCCACATTAACTGAAAAAAAAATGTGATCATTAAACCATAAGGTTACAAAAAGATTATAGGATCAATAATTAGCTCCAAGAGTAATGGATGCTTATTACACCAAAGCTAATAAGCTACTACGCCTCCTGCCAGCAACGCAGATCTGAATGCTGCATCAGAAGACACAGCATCGGACCACCATAGCGACCATCGGTCAAGATGGGTGCAGTCATCTCCCATCTGAGTAAGCGTAAGTATATGGGCAATGAAACAGGGCCAGGAAATCTGCATCAGAAGATGCAGACCGTGACCGCAGCACATCTACAGAATGGGCAATTCTATATATGTCATGGGTTCACAGACTGTTCATCCACCTCCCTCACATATCTATGGGCCTGATTCACAGAAGTACGCTATACTGATATTTTCACAGTTGAGTGATTATCAGTAAACTGCGCATGTGTCTGAGCCGTACTGCGAATGCATCAAAGTCCATTACCGTAGTTGCAACCAAGTAGTGACTTTTTACTCGCAGAGTGATTGACTTTTAAGGGCCATTTGGGGAAGGTAACGGAGTGTGCCACCAAAAATGCAGGCGTGTCACGACCGTTTTCGGGGCATGACGCTGTTTGTGCCTGCGATCCTGTATGCACAAAACATGGCTCCTTTGTCTCGGTTCAGGCGGCAATTCTGCGCGACCATAGGGTTACTCAGGAGACCGATTATGGAAGGATCTGTGAATGTGGCTACATATTAGTATGTAGTTGCTTGGATTTGCAATGGCGCCTGTGGGTGTCTCAATACAAATCCCGGTGTATGCGACATTAGCATATTTTTGCATATCTCCTGCGTAGAAAATCGCAGCAGCATCGGCAATAGCGTACTTCTCTGAATCAGCCTCTATATTTGATAAACATGTCATATCAACTAAATAGAAAGATTATTAACTTACTCATCTATGGAGTGACAGTTCAAATAAAGTCACCTTCAAATAGAGATTACAGACAGGGGATTAGCCAAAACTTTGTGGGCCCCATAGCAACATTTTAAAAGGGCCCCCACCCTAACATTTTCTAAAGAGATACCTTTCTCTGCAACAGTTTTTAATTTTATGCCCCATTCTACTGCCCTAGTTAATTTTGTGCCGTATAGTAGTAGTGCCCTAGTTCATTTTATGTCCCATAGTAGTGCCCTAGTTCAAAATATGCCACATTGTAGTGCTCCCAATTCACATTATACCTTACAGTGCCCCCAGTACATATTATGTCACATTGAAGTGTCCATAGATCATAATGCCACAGTGTAGTGCCTCCAGTTCATATTAAAATAC
This sequence comes from Taudactylus pleione, assembly GCA_031769625.1. Taxonomy (NCBI): domain Eukaryota; kingdom Metazoa; phylum Chordata; class Amphibia; order Anura; family Myobatrachidae; genus Taudactylus; species Taudactylus pleione. The sequence goes on from JAUIMM010000288.1 coordinate 465,483, forward strand.
ATTGTAGTGGCCCCAGTTCAATTTATGCCGCATTATATTGCCCCCATTTCATATTATGGGGTCTATTTTCTAAGCAGTGTTAGGAGACAGAGTGAAAAGTGATAAGGTGCCAGCCAATCAGCTCCCAACTGCCATCTCACAGGCTGTGTTTGAAAAATGACAGTTGGGAGCTGATTGGCTGGTACCTTATCACTTTCTTATCACTTTTCACTCTGTCTTCCAACACTGCTTAGTAAATAGACCCCTAAATCACATTACAGTGCCCAGTTCACATTGTGGGGTCTATTTACTAAGCAGTGTTAGGAGACAGAGTGAAAAGTGATAAGAAAGTGATAAGGTACCAGCCAATCAGCTCTCAACTGTCATTTTTCAAACACAGCCTGTGAAATGACAGTTAGGAGCTGATTGGCTGTACCTTATCACTTTTCACTCTGTCTCCTAACACTGCTTAGTAAATAGACCCCTATGCCACCTTACCGTCCCCCATACCATGTTAACATCTACTAAAATGCAATGTCCGCCATGTAGGCCTGGCAACGGGTTCAGACCCAATTTATTACTAGCATGCAATTGTGGGAACTTAGTAAACAACTATATGACCTGTGTCTAGGAATCCCAGCATGTTTACAGTTATGCTGTCAACACCATTAAAATGCTTTAAGCTGCATTTTATCTTTGGCGCGAGCCGCCGACACAGTGCTACCAATCTCCTGCTTGTAGACATTATGAATGTCGCTATGCAGAATGCATACCGGTCGGCCAGCTCACGCTTGATAGAGTTACCAGAATAGAAGCATTTAACAAAATGCTTTATTCCTAGAAATGCTTTATTATATTATTATTATTTATTATATAGGGCCTGATTCATTACCCATCACAACTGCGATTATGCACACAGACAGACGATTGTTGCGGTCTGCATAGCAGTGGGCATGCGTGAATGCCTCAATGGGATCGGACTGCGATCGCAGTGACTACACAGACCCATCGCAGAGCAATTGATAGGAAGTGATCATTTGTCCTCTGAGCCATGCTTCCTGAGGTTAAACCATCATAGGCCCAGCCATGGCTGAGACATTCAGTATTTGGTTGACCACTGACCTATCTGAAGATTGGTAAATGCATACACACTTACCAATCATCCACCCGATGTGTCGGCCCTGATGTCACAACTGGGCGGGCATTTAAATTTGCCTGCCCAGTTGAGCTGTCACTCACCACCAGGTCCCTGCAGCATGTGCTCAGGTGATCGGCAGGTCGCCCATACACACCAGCCAATGCACTTATATATCTGTAGATATATCGGCCATCTGCTGTGCTGCACACCTGGTGTGATATGTCTATGAACTATGTCGGTCACAGACATATCGGGGTACACACCAGCCAACGTTCTTGAGATTTATAAGCCGATATATCGATTGAACACCTGATATATCGTTCAGTGTGTACCCAGTTTGAGTTCTGGACATAATGTAGCCAAAACATCAATAACATGCTTTGCAGTTTCATAAACCAATCATTAGTTATTTATTTGTATATTGTATGATAATAAGGCTGTTTCTTTCTCCCTATAGACATCGCACCATTGATACTGACTACTGATAACAGGACATACACCACAGTGTTGGGGCACAATATCTCGTTATTTTGTGATAACTTTGCTTTCCCCCTTGTTGCCGTTATGTGGTAAGTAAATGTCCCTTTGACCTGTTACAAAGTTAAAAACAAAAATAAATATTCTGGGCCTGATTCTGAGTCGCATTCAGTGAATTTGCCACAATGGGTGATTTTTGGCTTACTGACATGTGGACGTGTCCCAGGCTGCACACGAATCTTTGCAAATGTATGTACGATTCAGGGTCACACGGGCCTCAGTCATTTCTTTGAGGACACTACATGGGCATTTCTGGATGCCACGCACGCAAGAGAACCACCTTGTGTGCGTGGCACGTTGTGTCTTGGATGTCTAGCTACAGTTACCCACTTTTTGGGGCCTTGTTTATGCTGTATGGATGACAGATCTCATGCACCTAGTATGGGGTATGTATAAGTGCCAATGATAATGATGACAGCTGCTCTGCCATACCGGAAACGTGGGGCGGTGCGATCGTATAGATGCTTACGCATTAGGATGTGGGTATAGTTGCAGTAGCATACCATTTGTAATCTATACATATTCAGAATGCAGCCATATTCGGGCCTATTTGCCCTCTATCTCCCCTCCAAATTAAATCTTATAAAAGTTGCTTCTAGATTTAAATACAGCTTTAAGTTGTCTATTATATATGGGAAAAAAACTTTCAGCTTGTTTCACTATGCACGGTGGAGCAGTTTTATTGTATGTGCTGGAGTATTTTTACTGTGCATGGTGGAGAATTTTCACTGTGCAGAAGGTTGACATTCAAAATGTTGACACCAGAATGTCGACATGGAAAGGTTTAGGATTAGGCTTAGAGGTTAGGTTTAGGGCATAGGATTAGGTTTAGGGGTTAAGGTTATGCTAAACTAAGAAAATAAACCATCATATGTTGACATTCTGGTGTTGACATATTAAATATTGACATTCTGAATGTGTCAACATTTTAACTAAGCGGACATTCTGAATATCAACATTTAGGGGTAAATTTACTAAGAATCGGGATTGACCCGATTCATCTCAGTATAACTCGCCTGAACTCGGGTAATTTTTTCCCTTTTTTTTTACCAAATTTACCAACAGGCGATTTGTTGAAAAACGAGTTTGCCGATGGTGATGTAGATTGAGATTCTCAGGTGATTTTAAAGCAAGCTCAAGTGAGTTATACACCAGAGATTTTAGTGATTTCTCTCAGCACCACTCTCCCTAGCAAGCAGCCTGCACATATCAGTGAGATATGTGTAAACCGCTTGTGTTGTGCCTGTAATAAATGGGTTAATTGTATAAAAAAAATGACATGAGTTCCCCCCCCCCCAAAACACTAACCAGCCCCGGACTTGCCAGCTAGTCCTGATTCTTAACATTACAGGGAAAAAAATGTGTAGGGTTCCACTGTAATTTAAGAACCTGCACTAGACAGCAGGGACAGAGCTGGTTTTAAATATACGGTGCAAAAAATTGGCGTGAGCGGCCGCTAATGTAAGCCACCACTGATTGGCTGACGTCCCGGCAACAATGAGAGCTCAAGCCCTGAGTTCTCATTATTGTTACAGTATCAACATGCTGATGCGTGTTGATACAGAGTATCCCGACCCCTCTGGATTACTGCGGAGAACTTCGTGGAACAAAAGGTGAGTATTGGAGCTTTTTTTACAGGGACTTCCATTGGATACTGCACTTGGACAAGGGGGTGTGAACATCTGGTACCAGATGAGTATGTATGTGTGTATGTAATAAAATTTTATTTTCACGGTGTATGTTGTTTTATTTACACATTTCTTTACAGGTGAACTACACGTACCATTGATCCCTTAATGCCCCTCATGCTGCTACTTGTGGTCCCCAACTCCCAAGGGATCCCTGGTCAGGGCTGACTAACAGTCAGGGTTGATGCTGCAGCTGGGGGGCCCAGTGAAAGGGCACCCCTGGCTGTGGCATCTGTCCCCCGTTAGAAAGGGTCCAGGGCTGTTTTTAAATATATGGGGTACCTCACGTCAATTTTTTTCTCCATATATTTTTAAAACCAGGTCTGTCCCTGCTGCCTGGTGCTGGTTCTTAAATTACAGTGGAAACCTACACATTTTTTTCCCTGTAATGTTAAGAACAAGGACTAGCTGCCAAGTCCAGGGCTGGTTAGTGTTTTGGGGGGGTTATTTTTAAATTAACCCTATTTTTACCATTTACAGAAAGAAACATACACAAATCACAATGATTTGTGTATGTTTCTGACCATCTCGCAGCTCAGGGGGTTGAGAGTTTGAAAAGTGATTTTGATAGAGAATTTGCTCCTGTCTCACCCGAGCTTGTCATCCTGATTCTTGGTAAACTTGAGAATGTATGTTTTAGGTGAAAAGTACTTCCGATTTGGCCCGATGGTGATTTGATTCAAGATTGTTATCTCACCCGAGTTGTACGAGTGAGATGAGAGAAATCTATCTCTAACTAACCCACTGACTTTTGCCTTTAGTAAATTTGCAAGCAGGAAAAAAATTAATAAATCACCCGAGATAGTCATCTTGACCTATCTCGATTCTTAGTAAATTTACCGACATTCTGGTGTCAAGATTTTAAATGTCAACCTTCTAAATGTTGACTAGTTATACCACATCCCCATTGTATATCACTGTATTCAAATTGTCTTTATATTTTGCTGTAGAGCTTTGAACCGAAGAAGTAGTACAGTATGCATGTTTTCATAACTCAAGAGCTGTGTATTCCTATAGACTAACAACGTCAGTACAAATTATATTTTTTATCAGGCATCATGGTAAAACAATAATTCAACCTGGAGGTGGCCGTTACAGAATAGACGAGAATGGTACCCTTCACATTGAGGAGGCGGAACCCCAAGATGCTGGCTCATACACTTGTACGGTGTCAAACACTAAAGGCAGCACCGCCATTATGGCACATCAAACACTTCGAGGTACTGGCAAATTTACTGTGGAAAGACTGCACATTGTGACTTAAAGTAACACACCAGATGCTGACATATGTTTTCTAATTAGAACCTACAAGAGGGTATGTGTCTCCTGAAAACCCATGGGCAAAGCGATGGCATTCCATAACCTTGATGTGTCACATTTCCTGCGATAGCCACCTCTGTTCTTCTCTGAGGATCACATGGATGAAGGACGGACGGAAGCTGAGAGAGGACAAACAGAGGTACTGCTCCCTACAGTCAACTCAACCCTACTGTGAGACTGAGATACTTTGCACGCCTATGAGGAATTCCTATGAAGACCCACCATTCAGTGCAATGCCCATTTCTATACTCTACCCTATACCTTCCCATTTATCATTATGCATAGTAACCATTATGCATAGTTCACACATATTATGTCATGTTTGTCCATAGATTATCTCTAGACACCACCAGATGCTTTGTGTTTAGCAATCTGGTGACTGGCATTCAATGCTGATCACCATTTGGTGACTGGAATATAGTACATACCCCATGCTAATGTCTGGTATTCATACATATGTATGAATAAATGTATTATATGGCTCCAGGTGGTAAATGTAGTGCTTTACAATATTAAGAAAAATACATTATTGGGAGAAACGTGTGAGATTACAATTTAAATGAGTGTTGGGATAAAAACAGGAACAAAATGCAGGATAGCTAAGTAGAATATTTGGAATATAGCTAACAAGTGCTAGTCTTCAAAATAGTTAAATGAAGCCCAGGACAATAGGCTACTGCAGTGCTACCAGGTTAGAAGAAGGAACCATTTCAGCTTCAATTTGTAGTTTTACATGGACAGGTTTTGATGCAGTTGAAGATGGACCAAGTTCCATAGGTTACGGTTAGTCAGTGGTAATGTTTTATAGCATGAGTAATCAGTGCTAGGGAATGGTGTACAGGAGGGACAGGAGGTAGGTTTATCAGGACAAAGAGTCCATCCATTGGCATCTGTAGAAATGAGAGACAATATGCAGAGACTGACTAGCTGAATGTAGGTGAGGTGTGTATCCACTGCCCGACTGTGAAACGAGAGCACGATTACAACATTGTAATCGTGCTGTCGTTTCACAGTCTGTGATGTGCTTACACTGACCGTTCAGTCATTCAGTGTAGGCACATCCATCATCCCCGTATATGCTGAACCTGACGTAATCGTCAGGTTGACCAGCATGTACGGGCGATAATAGATGTCAAAAACGACCAGCGGGCACGCGCATCACTGGTCGTTTTTAACAATTACATGTCCGATTTGCGGACGATCAGCAAGCGATTGATCTATAACGATGTCATTATCGTTCAAACGACCTGTTTAATCGCCTAGTGGATACGCACACTAATCTCTTAATTGCTAATAGGACAGGCTGAATGTCTGCAGAAACCACCTCACAGCATGTACCCAGAATATAGCTGAATAGGTTGCCTAGCTGATTATAGACTGTGGGGTAATTACTACACACCGTACTATTCTGGAATGCTAGTCAACCACTCCGGGATTAACAAAATACTCAGCAACAAATTTCTATACCAAAGTGTTGTTTTACAATAACGCATCTCAGGCCGCAGCAAACATGTCTCTGATTTCCAATATACTGCCCCTAGTATCAGGTATGTAATGGATGACTGGAAGGATGGACTTGAGAAGAATGTAAGATTGTGAGTATAAAGGAATTGGGGGTGATTAGGACCATTCTAGCTGCAGAATGAACAAGAGACTGTAGAGGGAAGTGTGAGAAAGGTTAGTTGTGGCTTTGGAGAAATGGATTTTGTCACAAGAAATGTCAGGTTTTAGCAATATAACCGATATAAGGTTTCAAGAGAGGTATCAAAAAACAATGTGTAGAATTTAATGGAAATATGCTACATCCAACAAATGTGACCTTAACCTCAAGTACTGTATATCAAAAAGATTTGTAGAAAGGTAACCTATCCACCCTTTTTATACCATTAGGAGTTGCCACTTCACATGACCTGTCATTTTATTTGTTTTTCAAAAGATCAGATACATTTGCAGACAGACACAAATTGCATTAGCGCTACAGTAGCAACAATTTTGCATGTTCATAAATCGCCATTATTTATACCTTATAACCTTGAGGGGTCACTCCAGTAGCTCTCCCCTATTTTCAACACGATTCAGGTTTCAGCATTTGAATCTTTCAATTCTGCATAGAAATCTTTTGGTGCATACACACAGTCAGATCTGTCAGATTAACGATTTGAACGATTGAACTATTTCAGATAGTATTAAATGAATTAAAAAGTCAAAATCTGACTGCAAACACATCAGATGTCAGATATTATCTGACATGCGGGAACGCGCATCGTTCATCGTTGCAGGCCCGCATGTCAGATTTTCTTTCAGATATGAACGATTGAACGATTTTTAAAATTGTTATCGTTCATATCTAACAACAAATCTGACCGTGTGTATGCACCATTTGAGATGTCACTTGACAACTTCACAAATATCTGCTTTTACAAGTGCATAGCATGTACTGATCCTCAGGCAGGATCCAATCTGTATGGGCATTGGGATTCCAAACCTACCAATGACTGACAACTTTAGATGCAGATTTTATATGACACTATCTGTTGTCCTGGGAAGCAGTTGGGATGCCGACGGACGGACTCCCGACCGCCGGCTTCCCGACTGTCTAATCCCGGCAAGGGTTAAATGACAGGCGTCGAGATCCCGACGCCTGTCATTTTACCTACACCAGGATCCCGACGCCCGGCATCCCGATCGAAGGTAAGCCGGGCGCCGGGCACGGACAGCCGCTTGGGGGGGGAAGGTTAGGCTAGGTGCTCCCGGGGGGGGACTTAGGGTTAGGCACCCACCCGGGGGGGTTAGCTTTGGGCTAGGGCAATGGGGGGTTAGGGTTAGGCACCCCCCCCCGGGAGACTTAGATTTAGGCAACAGGATGGGGGGGAGTTAGGTTTAGGCACTTAGAGGGGAGTTAGAATTAGGCACTGGGGGGAGGTTGGGTTTAGAAACCTCTAAGGGAGGGTTTGGGTTAGGATGGGGAGGGTTAGGGGTACTTACTTTTCTTAGCAGACTTCCGATGTCGGGGATTTGAACTGCCAGCCGCAGGCGGTAAATCATACCAGTCCCGTTGTCCTAGGCACACACATATATATATATATATATATATATATATATATATATATATATATATATATATATATATATATATACAGTCAGGTGCATAAATATTGGGACATTGACAGAATTTTCATATTTTGGCCTCTATTCACCACCACAATGGCTTTGAAATGAAACAAACAAGATGTGCTTTAACTACAGACTTTCAGATTTAATTTGAGGGTAATTACATCCAAATCAGGTGAACGGTGTAGGAATCACAACGGTTTCTATATGTGCCTCCCACTTTTTAAGGGGCCAAAAGTAATGGGACTAACTAAACAATCCTAAATCTAACTTTCACTTTTTAATACTTTGTTGCAAATCCTTTGCAGGCTATTACAGCCTGAAGTCTGGAACACATAGACATCACCAGATGCTGGGTTTCATCCCTGGAGATGCTCTGCCAGGCCTCTACTGCAAATGTCTTCAGTTCCTGCTTGGTCTTGGGGCATTTTCCCTTCAGTTTTGTCTTCATCAAGTGAAATGCATGCTCAATCGGATTCAGGTCAGGGGATTGACTTGACCATTGCATAACATTCCACTTTTTAGCCTTAAAAAACTCTTTGGTTGCTCTTGCAGTATGCTTCGGGTCATTGTCCATCTGCACTGTGAAGCGCCGTCCAATGAGTTCTGAAGCATTTGACTGAATTTGAGCATATAATATTGGCCGAAACACTTCAGAATTCATTCTGCTGCTTTTGTCAGCAGTCACATCATCAATAAATACAAGGGAACCAGTTCCATTGGCAGCCATACATGCCCACACCATCACACTACCACCACCATGCTTCACTGATGAGGTGGTATGTTTTGGATCATGAGCAGTTCCTTTCCTTCTCCATACTTTTCTCTTCCCATCACTCTGCTACAAGTTGATCTTTGTCTCATCTGTCCATAGGATGTTGTTCCAGAACTGTAATGGCTTTTTTAGAGGTTGTCTGGCAAACTCTAATCTGGTCTTTTTGTTTTTGTGGCTCACCAATGGTTTACATCTTGCGGTGAACCCTCTATATTCACTCTTGTGAAGTCTTCTCTTGATTTTTGACTTTGACACATATACACCTACCTCCTGGAGAGTGTTCATGATTTGGCCAACTGTTGTGAAGGGGTTTTTCTTCACCAGGGAAATAATTCTTCTGTCATCCACCACAGTTGTTTTCCGTGGTCTTCCGGGTCTTTTGGTGTTGCTGAGCTCTCCGATGCGTTCTTTCTTTTTAAGAATGTTCCAAACAGTTGATTTGGCCACACCTAATGTTTTTGCTATCTCTCTGATGGGTTTGTTTTGATTCTTCAGTCTAATGATGGCTTGCTTCACTGATAGTGACAGCTCTTTGGTTCTCATATTGAGAGTCGACAGCAACTGATTCCAAATGCAAATGTCATAACCTAGAATCAACTCCAGACCTTTTACCTGCTTAATTGATAATGAAATAACGAGGGAATAGCCCACACCTGTCCATGAAATAGCTTTTGAGTTGATAGTCCCATTACTTTTGGCCCCTTAAAAAGTGGGAGGCACATATAGAAACCGTTGTAATTCATACACCGTTCACCTGATTTGGATGTAATTACCCTCAAATTAAATCTGAAAGTCTGCAGTTAAAGCACATCTTGTTTGTTTAATTTCAAAGCCATTGTGGTGGTGAATAGAGGCCAAAAAATGCAAATTCTGTCAATGTCCCAATATTTATGCACCTGACTGTATATATATATATATATGTCATCTTTTCCATGTCAACTTAATGATTGCAACAGTGCTCATCATCTATTCTCGTTAGAAGTCGCCTCCATAATTGACGGCACAGTACAGTAGCTTGTTTTTTTTGTGGTTACTTGTTGACAGTAAGAACTTTGCGTCTGATGTAGTCTGTAGAGCCTGCAGCTTAACCTAAACCACTCTATCTAATAGCACATTCACAGAATCATTTAAAATAATATAATAGGCCCCCTTTTATTCTAGCACACCTGCTACAAGCTGCAGTAAAATGTCACATGCTACACCATTAGTAAAGTGCCTTGCTACACCTGAAACTACCAGTAGCATGTCACTTTAGTGTACTTTCATTTCTCTACAACTTGTTTCAAAGGTATAGCATTCATGTGTATAATCGCTGAAACTATTGGTTGCCTAAAGCTTTTAAAAACATAGTATTTGTTATATTATTAATTTCAACACCTTTCTACATTTCCCCTATACAGAAAACTTGTTTTTTGTTCACCAAAAACTTTTTTTAAATCCTTCATGCAGACTACACGTGAGAAAAAACATTTTGTCAATATACAACGTAACCTGGGCAGATGGAGGTACCTATTACTGCATTGGAAACACCTCACTGGACTCGATGGTTGCTGAGACACAGCTGGCTGTGAGGGGTATGTACTATAGATTACATAATGATAAATCACCAGAAAGATTGTTAATATTAACCATTATATAATGCCAACATACTACTACAGTAATGTACATTATGGGAGACAAATGAAACACATAATGAGCAATAGTACAGGAAAACACAATGAAGCAGAAGGGGACAGGGTCTGAGGGCCTGATTCAGAGCCGGACGCTCTTTAAGAGTGCTCGCTCTGAATCAGGGCGTTTTTTTTTTGCGACCACCCACAGCTTTTGCGAGCGGCCAGTTGATGGTCACGACCATCGCGACCATCGGGGCTTGCGACAAGACCCTTGTGGTAGGGTCTCGTCCGTTGCAAGCCCCATAGAGCTTCCTGCTCTAACAGAGCAGGAAGCTCTCCACTGACATCACTGGTGAGGTCAGTGGTGCCTCCCACAAATGGCAGGCGTTCCTTTGTGTAGCCACCCCCCTCCCCACCTTCAAAAAGGGGGCGAGCTGTCGATCAACATCGACAGCCGCCCCTTTTGTAGTGAGTCCCGGAGTGAGAGAATTTCTCTCTCGCTCCGGGGCTTGCATATGCGCACGGCACGCGCTGCGCGTGCGCAGTACCCCACCATCGACCTGCTTGCGAGCACTATGCGCCCGCGAGCGGGTCTCAATCAGGCCCTGAGTTCCTAGAGCTGACAATCTAAGGGTGCCTACTTTTGAAAAAACATTTCAGGGAGATCGTGAAAGCAACACCTATAGTATGAGCAAGTGTTAAAGTGGACGTGTCCTGCTACATCTGAGAGGCGTGCCATATATTTTGATTTATATCCAAATATAAATGAGCCCTAAAGGTGTTAGTAAGATCTACTTGTTGATGAAGACATACTGATACTTTACACAAAATACATGTAGCCATAGGGATCATTGTGCCTTATAACCAATGTAGAGTAATTATACTACTGATCACATTTGAATGTATATCTCTCTTTTTTGTTTGTTTTTTATTTTATATAATGGCTAAATAATGGGGGTAATGTGCAATTAGGGAGATCGATAGACTCTTCAGGGAGTCTGGGAGCTTGCTGCTATTTCAGGGAGTCTCCCAGACAATCAGGGAGAGTTGGCAAGTATGGTGCATGCCCTGATCTGAGGAAAAGCCACAGATGCCCATGCCAGGACTCAGGTGGCAGAATTGCAGTTTAAAGGCATCACTTAATGCTTTAGCATTAGCCAAACACAAAAACGCAATGACAAGCATGTCTAGGTGTAGCTTTGTAGGAAATAGATGCAGATGGGTTAGAAATAGAATACTGATCTGCAAGGTAAGGCTCTTAGTAAATGAGGAAAGAGGGACATACTTGGAGAAAAATAAATCAGCTGCTTTCACTAAACACAGGATAACTATAAAGATTAATATAATGATGCTTGCTATAATCAAAAGAGGAGAATGCATGTATTAGTGATTGACTGGTTTGTTTATGGGATAAAATGGGTGTGAAAAATATTCTATACACAGTGACAGATGTGAATTGATGTCCCAAGGAAATGAGGAAAAGGAATAAAGGATCAAATATGGCTTCAAGATAATGAATTTGGATGTGAAAGTGGTCATAACATTATTGCAAATTTTGAAACTTAATTTAAGAATAAAGGATGTTCAGTCTTTAAGAGAGGTTAAGATTCAGGTAGACAGCTGGGCACCAGCCATTGGTGTTGGTCATAAAAGACATTTTAGAGGAAGAGGTATACAGTTAGGCATTGTCAGTATAAGGATGGTATTGAAAACCTGGTGCAGATTACATTTATATAGGTGAAAGTAAAAGTAAAATTCTGATTGATTGCTATGGGCAACAATTCCACTAATTAAAACCCGCACTTTAGTAAATATAACCCATACACACAGGCACTCAGCATGTTATGGGAAGGCAGAAGGTTGAGAAGAGTGGGTAAGATTTTATACTACAGACAGAGCTCAGAGGATTATTCCAAAGCCACACTGCTCACTACATTGTGTGCCATGTGACTGTGGTTGCCATGGTAGTCATATTACAATGTGGAAACACTGCAAAAATATAAATCATTAATAGTAGTCTAAAGAAGCAAACCAAGGAGAAATGTTATAGTTAATTTTTTTTTATAGGATTTCTTCTTTAACATCAAAGCAACCATATGTTCAGATGAAAAGTTGATTAGAGAAAGAAAAAGTGAATTACCAGTTAGGAGAAATAACCTTCAGATATAGCAGTCATGAATACAAAAACTACAATAATGTCAATTTCCTTGCAACAGTGAGAACAGGAATTTGAGGTATTGTGCTGCCTAATACCCCTTTCACACTTGCTGCAATAACCCAGCATTTCAACCTGGTCACGAGCAGGGTTGAACACAGGTTCAATCAGGCTCATGATAAGTGTGAATGGGTAACATGGGTCGATGCAACCCGGATCCCGTTCAAGCATTGAAAGAGCCAGCGCTTGGAGATAATCTCATCTCCAAGCGCATGCTCAGCACTTGATGGTGGTGACGTCATCGACCTGGCAACAAGCCAGGTCGGGCCGTCAGTCTGAAAGGGGTCTCAGCCGGGACGCAGCTGGGATGGACCTGTGAACAAAATCCCTGGTGTGACCCAGCATAGCGATGTGAAGAGGGTATTAATCAGGTCTTCAGCAAAGGGCAATCGGAATGCCAAAAACATTATTGTGCTTTCTGCTACTCCATACAAAAAAATGTACAATTACTCAGAAGTGTAGTGTTATGGTGGCCACACATGGACCAATCCAGGATCATCAGTAAATCTAGCCAAATCGGATGAGATCAAGACATTTTGCTCTCAAGTGACTGGATCACTTTTGGCTTATGGCTTATTGCTGCGGTCAGAAGAAGAACACATTCTAGCCTTATTTTCCACCATATATGAAAATCTTATGACTACAATATGATTATTTTAGGGCATGTGCACGATTTTGGGTCCATGCACCCTGTAATATTGGGACATTTGTCGGATATTGAAAGTATTATGACAGCAACTGTGGCTACCTTGTATTTCTTTGGATATTATCCACAGTTTGTGTGATATCTGCAATTTAAAAGTTCTTTTGTTGCTAACTGTGATTGTGTCTTCAGAATGCTGTTTTTTATAATCATTGGAAAAGTGGGCACCGTTTTTACATAAAATGTATACGGTATAGTTAAATATAGGCCTGATTCAGAGAAGTTCGCTATGTCGATGTATTCGCAGTTGAGTGATTATTGGTAAACTGTGCTTGTGTTTAAGTCGAACCGTGCATGCGTCAGAGTACTTTACCGTAGTTGCTCGCTGCAACTTTCGCAGTATGATTGACAGGCTGGCAGCATTTGGGTGGGATAACGGCAAAAAATCATGTGTATCACGATAGTTTTCATGGGGTGGCACTGCCTGCGTCTGCAATACCATACTCAGGAAACATAGCTCCGGTGTCTCAGTTCCCGTGGCCCATCTGCGTGACCATAATGTTACTCCGGAGGCTGATTATCGTAGGATCTTTGCCAGAAGCTGTGTCTTTGAATGCAGATGCTTCGATTTGCAAAGTTGCCGGTAGGCGTCTCAATACAATTTTCAGCATCTGCAACATTTGCATGTTTCGCACATCCACTGAGTACACAGAGCAGGGGCGTTCTAGAGAGGAGGGGGCACATGTGCAGTCTCCGACACGGGCCCCCTCCCCTCTGTACGGCGGCCAGTAGTGCACTGAGCTGTTTGCGGTCTGCGCCGGAGCTATAGACTCTGGGCACTAGAGTGCGCCAGAGTCTATAGAGTATGCACAGGTCACTGGGAAAATGGCCGCGGCGGGCATTTTCCCTGTACTGCGCATGTGCAAATGATGGAAAAATGACCGCGGCGGCCCTTTTCCAGTCGTTTTTAGAGCGCTGGACCCCCGCTCCGACGTGGGACTCCGGAGAGTAAGTATGCTATTGGTGCAGGATGTGCGGTGCAGGGCCCCCCTGTGTCCCGCACACCCTGCACCCATTATAGATACGCCCCTGACACAGAGGCATCAGCAACGCCATTAGCGTAAAACTCTGAATAAGGCCCTATTTTGTGCTGTTTGCTATAGAATGTTTTTCATTTAACTTATGTGGATAAAAGTTTATCATAAATTGATTAGTTTTTTTCTTTGATACATTCCCTGAAGACTTAGGTCAGGACCAATGGCGAATCTATAATGGGTGCAGGGTGCGCGGTGCACATGGGCCCATGGATCGAGGGCGGCCCACACTCTACACCCATACATAGTTATATTTACCTCTCCGGAGTCCTGCTTTGCCAGCAGCCTGGTGCTGCACAGAAGTAAAAACACAGTGAAAATGGTGCGGCGCCCATTTTCCTGGTAATTTGCGCATGCACAGTAGAGATGTCCCAGGGAATAAGGTGCGAGCGCCATTTTCCTGGAGACCTGCGCATGCGCAGTAGTTTCTGGCACCTTGCCAGAGTCTACAGCGCTTACAGAGAGGAGGGGGCCCACATGGAGTCTGCACACAATGACAGGCCCTCTCCTCTCTTAAACCGCCCCTGGTCAGGACTGTTAAGACTTGGGCCAGGTATTCACTTGCATCTCGTTCTACTAGGGAGCAGGGGTGGATATAGGGGTCAGGCTGGCCCTAGGCACAACATTATTGGCCGCCCCTCAAACCTCAATTTGATATGTTTTCAGATGTACATGGATGCTAGGTGCTTGAGGTATTTGAAAACTGCACATAGTACACAATATTATATGCATTGAACAAGTGGCGGCTCCAGAGGTGAGGCTGCAGCGAAGTCCAAATACTTTCAAATAGGGTAGCCACACCAACTGCCACTTCAAAGGCTGCCATACATAGATGACTGGCACTCACTCGCAGTTGGTGCGGCTCCCCTATTTGAATTTTGGAATGAGCTGCAGCCCCAACTCTGGAGCCTCCACTGCATTAGAGGTAAAAAAAAAAGTAATATTTTTCAGTAGCTACATCAAACACTTAATTGTCCTTCATCTTAGATGTTCCAATGCCCCCAGAAGATCTGCATTTTTCAGAAGAGCAGGACCGTAGTGTGTCGTTGTCGTGGACTGCAGGTGACAGCCATAACAGCCCCATCTCAGGTATGTCATAATGACTTCATTACTAATTGTGTAAATGCTTAGGTCTTTATTTATGAAGCAGTGGCGTTTTTAAGCATGCCGGGCTTTACACTGACTGCGGTTGTCGTTTTTATTTTCCCCTCTAACCCTCCGGGAAGCAGCGGCTTTGTCAATAAAGCCCTTTAGAAAGGATGTGTAAAATGGGCATCTCTATGAAGACATTTATATAGGCTGTAAATTGCATTTATACCTTTTACAGAATATTACTATAATCATCTGTTTTCCATAGAATTTATAATCATCTGTTTTCCATAGAATTTATCATTCAATCAATAAAGGACAATAAGGAACCAAGAGAGTGGGAGGAACTGAGCAGAGTCTCTGGAAATGTCACTGAAGTTCTGATACAACTCAATCCAAATTTGAATTACAAATTCCGTGTGTTTGCTGTAAATGGGATAGGAAAAAGTTCCTCAAGTCTCAATACAACGATTTACAGTACACCACCTGCAGGTAACCCCATTAATATCAACTGCTGTAAGATTTAATAGATTAAGGTAATCATTTGTTTTAGAGTTACCCATGGGACAGAATTCCCTTGGGTAACTCTAAAGCAAAAAAAAAAAGTTATATCCTCAGTTTCAAAGAAACTAATGACAGAACTAATGATTGACACTAAGGCATATTGTAACAGGGTACGTTTTCAACCGCGAAAGAGATGACTGAAGTGGTAGTGACACTGTAAGGTAGGGGTATTCAATAAGCGTCACCCAGCTGTTGTAGAACTACACATCCCAGCATGCCCTGCCACAGTTTTGCTATTTGACCATGCTAAAATTGTTGCAGTGCATGCTGGGATTTGTAGTTCAACAACAGCTGGAGGGCCGCTTATTGCCCACCCCTGCTGTAAGGGGTTTAGATGATAAGCTCCATTTTGGACAAAATAAGGTTGAGCTAGTGATGATCCTTCCAGGTGTAGATGGCAAATGGATACATGGGATAAGAGAGAATGAGAGAGGTCTGGGAGGATGGGTATATTTGAGTGTCATCTGCATAGTGATATTGGAGGCTGAAGGGGGCCATGAACAGAGTGTGGATGGACTCCAACAGATAGAGGGAGTATGAGCCAGATATAGAGACACTGAAATGAATTAAAAAAATTAGCCAGGAGAGAACAATGTTACAAAGGCCAAGGGAGTGAAGAGTGTTTGGCAGAAGAAGATACTGTACTGTGCAAGTGGCAGAGGGGTCGATCAGTGTAAGCAGGGAGAAGTGATTCTTTGGGGTATATTTACTAGAGTGAGAGTTTTTAGAAGTGGAGATGTTGACCATATTAACCAATAAGATTGTAGCTATCATTTTCTAGAAGGTGCTAGTTAAATGTTAAGTAGAATCTGATTGGTTGCTATGGGCAACATCTCCACTTCTAGAAACTCTCACTTTAGTAAATAAACCCCCTTTGACTTAGCCAACATTAGATCATTGGTCTCTTTATTGATGATATTCTGGGAAAAATGTAGAGGGTAAAGCCTGATTGCAAAGGGTCGAGAAAAGAATGAGAAGTGCTTCAGGTGGTAGCAGATAAGATCTTCAAAGATTGGATGCAAAGGGGAGAAGAGAAATGGGTCAGTAGCTGGAGAGAAAGGTAGATATGTTCATGACTATATACAAGATGAGTGCATGTTTGAAAATGACAGTGAAGAGCGACAGGTTGAACAGGTGAGCTAAGTGCTGACTGGCATTAGGGCAAAGGGAGTGAAGGGTGCGGGAGGGAACAGGGCTGAGGAGACAGGTTGAGTGGAGACCTCTGGCTCAAATTCATGTGAGGAAGAAGTGAGGGTGAATAGGTGAGTACAAGTGAGCAGATGGGTAAGGGTATCTGTTGAGAGAAGATTACTTGTTAGATGGTGTAAAATATGTCTTTGAAGTAGGTGTCAAAGTCATGGGCAGTGTGGAATATGGGGTGGGTGGGTGGGTGGTTGGGGAGAGCAGAGAGATCGAGTTGATGGTGCCTTTGAGAGGAATCTATAGAAAGAAGACAGGATGAAATGGAAGTTAAGAAAGTCAGCAATGTAGGGAGATTTATCTATGTTGACACTTGGTGGAACATCAGCACTTTTGCAGATGGTGGGTCAATTTGGAATGCCAGAGTTGGGGTTTTGTTTGTTGGAAACGATGTGTAATGATTGGAGCTTATTATTATGTGTGATTACTGAAGTAGCTGTTTACTAAAAGTACATGTAATCGAATAGCAAGAACAGGGCCGTAACTAGGGTGGTGCGACATGTGCCACGGCACAGGGCACCGCAGGGCAGGGGGCGCTGTTCGGGCCTATTCATTTTCTTTTTATAATCATTCTCATTTGTAGCGTCATCTTCTTTTATCCCTGGCATCTCCTGGCCACCTCTATCTCCTCACCGACTGACTCCCCCTCCATATGGCCACTTCCCCAAGCATCTTCAGTCCCAACCTCTTTTATTTAACACACACTTTAAAATACTGTCATACCCGGGACTCAAACCTATGACATAGCAGTCAGACATCTCACACATGGAGCTATTGGCTCCATAATTTCTGATGGCAGTAGTGAACACAGACACCGATTTCCAACCGAGGTGTTACCAGCACACCTCGAATAACCTTGTAACCGTTGTCAGGATTTGAACCGGCGGCTCAATTTCATACCAAACCCGTTGCATATACAGTACATTACAATTAGCACTCTTTCTATACCTTTACTCAGTAATCTACAGTGCCGGCTCCAGGCTTGTGCACGGCTGTTACGATGGACAAATTCTGCTGCAGCTTTACCAGCGCTTCCTACATCTAGGGCTGTTATACTGCACAATTATTGTGTATGAGCAATGTATTTGGCAGTGACACCAATATAACTGTGGCATAATACGACTGGTACCTTCATCATCATACGGACACATCAAATTTGTCGTGGCCCTTACTCATGAGGCCAAACACTTTTTGTCCCTATTTGAAAAATGAGGGGGGGGGGGGCAATACTCTTTGGTGCCCAGGGCACCAAAAAGTCTAGCTACGGCTCTGAGCAAGAATAGTTCTTAGTTAATATTAGTAGCGCCTACTTTATTATTTACTTTTACTAAAGCATGCTGCTCCTGTTGGATAATTTGGACCCATTTACTTGCCAATAGTGTATAACAAAACGCAGTTTGCATAAATATTTAAAGACTAGAATACAAATATAGTATACATAGTATATAAAGCATACATTACCTTCAATGATCATAATTGGCTGTGGACCAGCTCGTAAGATAGCATGATATTCATAACCTTTCAGGGAATTCTTTGACCTTGGTTTAATGGACAGATGGATTTTATTCCCAAATAATAACCAGCTTTATAAGGTCACTGAATTGTTCCCCAGTGTCATTCTTTGTAGGTGTTTCACTTTTCTCTGCAGTTTGTACATCATTTCCAAAATGCATATTGGTAAGAAATGTAATTATTGAAAATATTTACATTTATATAGTAGTCTTACACAATTGTAACTGTTTATTATTGAATTGTATTCATCTATCCTGTGTAAAAGTTTAATATTTTATAGTTTACAGTATACAGTAAATTACATAAACCAAGTTTAAACAAAACACAAATGATACAATACTTGTAGAGTGGTATTTGAATGACTAATACAGTTGTTTTTTGCGAGTGCATGGATTGTGAGCTTTGCCATGATATTGGCACCTTCCTGGTACTCCTGTCTTATGGATACAAGGGTTAAAAAAAAAAGTGACAGTTTATTTAAATTAATGTGTGTACCTTTAATTTAATAAAGAATATATGTGGTCCCTTTATTTATAGAAAACATATCTGTGCTCCCTTTTGTTGGGTATAAGATAAATTACCCCATATTTTATTAATAATATATGCGCCTTTTTATTTTGATTAACAAAATATATGTAACCCCTCTTAGTAATAACCAGTAATTTTAGTGAACCTTCCTAATTAACAATAATTTTAGTGCCCCCTTAATTTTGTTAATGTTGTTTGAAAAATGAATAAAAGTACCCTCATATTTTCTGTAGTGTAGTGGTTGTTACTTACCTGTCTTCTTTTTCATTTCTTGACCCAGCATAGTCCAATGGGTCAACAACACAAATACAATTGAAGTAGACTGCTCGCTAAAGCTTACCAATGCATATTATTATTATTATCCTTTATTTATATAGTGCCACAAGTGTTCCGCAGCACCTTACATAGTTCAGAAACAAATAGGTGAACAAAAAAACAGTGATTTACAGTACAATACAATACAATGCAGGACAAGGACATGGTTTATACTCATTGCTGCATTAGCGATTATAACGCTAAAAAAAAAAGCAGCAGGGAGTCAGCAACTAAGTGTTAGGTGCCCTTGTGGGGAGTAAAGAGTAGAAGAAAGTATAAGTAAGGAGAAGCACATGACGGAAGAGGGCCCTGCTCGTGAAAGCTAGCTTACATTCTAAAGATAAGCGAAGCTTTGGAAAGCCCAGCTACTTTATAAACATAAAGCCAATGAGGAGCAGTATCTTACTGCGAATAAAACACTTGCAGTGCTCGTTCTCTTGGCACTGCAAGTACCAGCATGCACTGGACCAGCCACTACAAGTGTTGACCTCCTTAGGAGAATGACAAACTAATCATGCCTAAGTCATTACATTTAGTAATTAAAATATAACTGCGTACCATTAATAATGTACTTAGAGAACGTTGCCCCCATATTGATATAAATATAAAATTGTGCCCCTTTAATAGTGTCAACAGAGGACTGTGCCGATTTAGTTATCTAACTAGAGAATGCTGCCTTCTTAGAAATACAAATAAAGATAGCAAAAAGACAGGTATATAAACAAAAGAGCAAGGATTACAGGTATAAACTGCAAGTCTCCAGGGAATAAAGTAAAATTATAACCAATTTTTACTAATTTAATATGAGGAATATAATTTCCTGATATGGCGCTCCCCTTAATCCAATGCTTTCTTCACAGGATTTTCTTATATTTTTAGAAAAAAACATACAAAACAAGAGAATATCATAGCATAGCACTGATATAACAATAGAGTTCACAACATGGTTCTTGTTAATGGAAAGAGTTTGTGGAGCTTCTCCAAAGAAGTTTATAAGTGAAGTGAAGTAAAGTCACCACTTGTCCCCCTTCATATAGTGTGTATACCTGAGGAATGATGGTTAGAAGCCTACCATCCATTGGTGGTTAGGTAGGTGAGACTACTCCAACTACACCAGTGACAATCTGATCCTTTAAAAATCGCTAAATGCATCCATTCTATATATTCAGCCTACTAGGAGATGGGTAGGTAAGCGCCCATCGCCCCAGTGGCTCTACGTAACCAACAGCATCAATGAAAGAAATTTAAAATACTGATAGTGCAGCACATTTGGATGATTCAAAAAAAGTTTATTGATAAAACATCAAGCTAATAAATAAAAACTTGTACCAAAAGGTTCAAATATATATGACACATCATATTACAAAAGAAACACTCCTTGGGTAATAGTCAGTCAATGTGCATACCAGATGCTGATATAAGGCAGGGGTTGCAGGGCACATCAAAGGAAATACAAAGTCTTGGACACTCTGCAGAATCCAGATGATTCCTTCTACCTTTAGTATGAGCACACTGGAACCCCACTGTGGACACGTTTAGAATTTCTCTTAGTCATGAAGTGGAATGGAGTGTATTCCGACCAGGCTGCATTTGTCTGCCAAAAAACGGAAATTAGACAGAAGTAAAAACTTCTTTGCATCTTAAATCGGAAAACCGAATTGGGATATGGTTTAGCTGCAATACATAATGGTTAACTTGCATTCCATTATAAGTTAGATGAAGATGACTTTCCTTGTGCCTTTAGTCCCAGAAACGGAGCTAGTTTTGCGACTTATGATGGGTAATAAATAATGCATTCCACAATAAGGAAGAGACTCTCATTTAATTAATCTCTCTTTATGGTCCATACAGTGTTGTTGGAAGAATTCATCAGAGTTCATATAAGGCTTTGGAAAAATAATAACAACATATATTAAAATCTACGAAAAATACAGAAATATATCAAATAAAATAGAAAAACAGAAATACCAAACCATCAAAACATTTTAGCTCAAAGTCCACATTTAAACCTTTTGGAATAAGAGTCTTCAAGATATACACCCATTTTATCTCCATTGGATAAATGTTGATCCTGATATCTATTTCTCTATGTATTGGATATTTGTTCAATACCCTAAAAGTTTTCTATTCCTTTCTCATTGCAACAGGATAGGACTTAAAATGAGATGAAACTGAATAGGTGATTAGGAATTTTATTATATTGTAGGTATGCTCTGAAATGAGGGCTTTCAGTGATCTAATAGTTTTGCCGATGTAGAATAGGCCACATTCGCATTCCAGAGCATAGACTACATTTCTTGAGCTACAAGTAGTAAAATTAATGAATACTAAAAAGAAGTATTTATCAGGCGCACACCATAAATAATTTAATAGTGAAAACAGCTAATAAAGCAGCTCTCAAAAGGGGTGTTTGGGAGCACCCCGCAAAACCATAGATATGCAATTAAAAATAAGATAAAGAGAGCGCTGATAGATAAAAATCTCTTTAGTAAATATAAAATAACAATTTTAATAACAGTCAATCATAAGACAATATAAATCATTATAAAAATGGCCAATAAAATATATATCAATGATTATAGATGATACCATAAACCAGCTGGATGCCGATTTTAATGATAGTCAATGTAAGAAGGTGGATATAGTCCAAATTTCTTGTAAATGGATTTAATTCCAAAAGCAGTAAAATGGTTTACTATATACTTTTGCCCATTTACTATAAATTTTGTAATATTGTTTTGTGAGCTAGGACCGTCAGGAAGACACATACCACATCTGTGGAAACCTTTTGAACTAATGCTGCCTCTTTTTTCCTCTATAAGACAAGTTTTGACCAATTTGTCTTTTACGGATAAAGCCCTTTTTTATTGTTTTTTCTGATACTTATTTCTGTAATATATAATCCTTTCTAATTATTCAGTTATTAAAACAATAATTTTCTATTTTCTTATAGTAAGAAGTGACTGTATTTTGTTAAGAAGGCTCACTCACAATTGTATTTTCGTGTGATCTGAAACTTTCTTAGAATTTTTTCTCTTCGTTCAGACCTTTCTATCAGATTAACCATACTTCAAGCTTCCTCTATAATCTAACCTTTTCCTCTAAATCTCTTACTTATGTATTCTATTAGGATATTTAATGCTGATGGTTGCGAATATTCCTTTTAAGCCTTTAAATTGCCCTAGGCCCCTCTAGCCAATTATGATGGTGTTCACTTAAATATGAATAGAAGAGTTAGAATCCATTGGTTGCCTGTGGGTTTTGGTTTCCACAGATCCCTTTTGAACATAAATACACAGGTCTAAAAGATTATTGAATATCAACTTTTACAAAAGGTTAATTGTATATTAAAATCATTTTGATTTAAATAATTGCAAGAAGTTGAAAGATTTTTGTCTACCTCCCACACAAAGAGAATATCATCGAAAAAACGATGCCAGAGCACCATAATCGCCCCATGTGGGTTGTTTTGCCATATCGTATGCTCCTCCCTAGTGGCTGATCCTATCTTTTTACTGCGGGGGTGGGCTGCCTGGGCTACAGTCCAAACCCCCTGTGTGGCAGTGGCAGCTCTGGGCGGTCCTCCTTATTCAATGCGCATAAAAAGAAGAAAAAAAAGCCACACAAAAAAACAATGAATGCCCAGAAAACGGCATCGGCTAGGGGCTGCATCTATATAAGGTTGCCGTAATAAAAGCAGTAAAGCTTCCTATAAGAAGCACTTTCTGCTAATGATAGTCTGTCATTTAATATTTAGCAAAATGTATAATTTGGTTCCAGGAGGCATCACATCTACTGAACACGCTTGGTTTTCTGTTTCTTTGTACAGAACTCAGCTAAACAAGTAATCATTTCTGCCACACATATATATATTACATCAACTAAGTTTTTGTCAGTTATTGCATTTATTTTACATTATGCCTTTTTAATGTTTTAGCTCCTGACTTTAACCCACGTTCTGTGCACAGTGAAGCAAACAGACCTGATGAAATGACAGTGAGATGGGAGGTAAGAATGCATGGTGGAGCTGCTTGGCTGTGGACCATGATGGTCCATTGCATGGCAGATGTTCTTAGGGACAAACTTCTCAGGCAAATATGTGATTTTGTCATACATGGTGTAACGCTGTAACCTGTGTTTCCTGAAAATTTATATATGAAATTCTACTGAGATTAGCATCTCTGTGTCAGGGGATGGGAAATAGACATCCTGTGTTCCTTAACCCATCCTTTTCCATCATGCTTGTAACCTTGGGATGGCCATTGGAACAGATGGTTTGCAAACATCAATGTTCGTGATCAGAAGTGTTTTTACCATTTGATGCCAGGATTGCGATGGTTACCACCATCACATTCTTTTTTCCGATGGCAGTTTGGGATTGTCATCCCTAATTCTCAGCCTAATGTTGATATAGAGGAGCAACAGCCAGCAGCTCCCACATTTCAGCATGCCTTCCCCTAGCCCTTTAATTTACCACTGACGTAACTTCTCTATCTACCATGGATGTGTACTTCCATCACTTCACATCCCTCCATGGTTAGGATAGGTTTAGGACAATAAAATGTGAACGGCAAGCTCTCAGGTGGTATTGGAACAACTGCTATAATCTTGAGGAACAGCAGAATTGTTATCTGGTGAGGGTAATCCATACTCTAATGTCTTCCCTCACGTTTGCCAACTATTGTATCAATGATAAGAAAAGGCACTGAAGATGCTGGTAATGACAAAGAAGTTCACGAAGGAAAGGGACTGGTGTTATAGACTAGAGCAGTGGTTCCCAAACTGTGCGCTGTGGCACCCTGGGGTGCCTTGGGACACTTGCATGGGTACCTCAGGTTGGTGGTCCAGCACCAAATCAAATTATTTATGGTCAATGTAATGTAAATATGTGGACAAACAGAAGCACAAAGCTGTCCACCACCACATAACTGAGCCTAAGGATGACAGGTCAGCACAATTTACTTCACTTTATTAGATATTTTTCTACATTTCTCAATAACAAACTTAAACTTAGGGGTGCAGTGAAAACAATTCTGATACTTTAGGGTGTCGTGATTGAAATAAGTTTGGGAACTTCTTTAGCAGAGAAATCATTCTGGTAAGAAATTGTTCTGCATTTTCTACTTTGCAAAGT
This sequence comes from Taudactylus pleione, assembly GCA_031769625.1. Classification (NCBI taxonomy): domain Eukaryota; kingdom Metazoa; phylum Chordata; class Amphibia; order Anura; family Myobatrachidae; genus Taudactylus; species Taudactylus pleione. The sequence continues at coordinate 489,938 of JAUIMM010000288.1, forward strand.
GCCATCAATTAAGAGCTGCATGTCTTAACCTGGTATTATTGAAAACACACATACAGTATGAGTTGTTGGCCTCACAGGTTGGCTGAGAAACACAATTGATATTATAGCACCATTAATTAGTCATTAATGGCAGTAGTATCACAATGTCATACTTATTTTCCACAGAGGCTCTAATTTATCATGTTTGTCTCCTTGTGTTTATCAGGAGATCTCTAACTACCATTGTAAAGCTCTTTACTATACTACGGTAATCCTTACACAATGTATCAGGCAGTTTTATAACATGTGACTGACTGACCAGTAGCCTTTCATTATCTAACAATGAAAATGCTGATACACCAATAGATCTGTCTCCAGTGTTAGGAACCATTGTGTGGTGCTGTAGGGGGGGATGGGTATGGGCTGACAGCTCTCCGGATTCCGGCAGTCAAAATCCCTACGCCGGCATCCCGAGAGGGTTAGGATCCCGACACCTGTCAGTAGGTATCCTAACCCTCCCTCTCCCCCTTTCCTAACCCTCCCTTCCCGGTGCCTGAACCTAACCTCCCTCCTTAGTGCTTGAACCTAACCCTCCCCCTTACTGCCTAACCCGAACCCTCCCACTAGTATCTAACCTTTACCCTCCCCCCAACCTCGCTACTTGCCTTCGGGATATCGGCGGTCGATATTCCGGTGCCGGGATTCTGACAGGTGTCAGGATTCCAGCGCTGGTATTCTATGTGCCGGCATCCCCTGTGCTGGGTTACTGAACATATCCCACAATGGGGTAGTAAGTAAAATAATTTTATAGTTTGATGTAAATCTAGGATTTGTCATATAATTGAGTTAAATGTGACAGTTTTAGTCTCAGGCAGCTGATATACTGGTACAGCAAGATTAAGTGCAAAACATACATGCCTCCAGAATGTTTTCCTGGACGCCTGATTGGGCAGGCAAAGCCCCCGCATTTCAGCGCCCCTCTCCCCATTCCTTGATGTGCCTGGTTTACTTTTGCCCCCATTCTGGCTCTGAGGACAATCAAGATCTAAGGCTAGTATACACACAGGGGATTCCTACTCGTGTAATGCTGATAGTCCTATAACAGTTACCACTTATTTTGTAACTGTTTCCATCAAGCTTATTTACTCTGTGTGTATTTGTTTGCAGTTCTCTAACAAATACCGGTCATAATGTTGCCCGTCAGAATGTTGACATGGACATAATTTCGACAATAAAAAAGTCAACATTAACAATTGTTGACATGGTTAAAATGTTGACATGTGCATACTGTCGCCATTTAGCATGCCGACATCAGAATGTCGACAGTACACTTTTGTGGTATTTTAGGTTTAGGGGTTAGATTTAGGGATTAGGGTCAGGTTTAAGGTTAGTCTTAAATATAGAGTTAGGGGTTAGGAATTAGGCTAAAATATGCAAAAAACTGAATGTGAACATTATGATTTCGACATTATAAAGTTAAACACGTTGACATTTTAAACATGTTGACATGCGACATTTGCATATTTCCCCACAACCTCTGCGTTTGAATTTGCAGCATCGGTGGTATTAGCCTCCATCTTTGAATCAGGCCCTGAGTTGCCCCCATAGTGTAAAGGGAATATGTATGTAATGCCGCCGGATGTAATGACGGCAGACTAAATACTGACGCTGGAAGCCCGAAACTTAGTGGTGCCTAGCCCTAACCTCCCCCCCCCGCTGATGCCTAACCCTAACCCCCCCCCCCCCCAGTGATGCCTAAACCTAACCCTCCCCTCCCCGTACCCTAAACCTAACCCTCCCTTAGTGGTGCCAAACCCTAACATCACCCCGGTGGTGCCTAACCCTAACCCCCCCTCCTCGCACTCTAAACCTGACCCTCCTGGGGTGGTGCCTAACCCTAAGTCCCCCCGGGAGTTCCCTAACTCAACCCTAACCCCTCCCCCCCCCGCAGCTAAGCACTAACACTACCCGGCTTACCTTCATTTGGGAAGCCGTCTGTTTAGATTCTGGCATCAGGATCTAGATGGGCGTCGGAATTACGACGCCTGTCTTTAGTCCCGCGTCAGAGTTTGGACACCGGGGTTTAGTCAGACGGCATTTTTTACCTCATCCCGTGTAAAGAACTGTCATTTGGATATTAACTACTTGCCTGGCGTGGTCACATCAGATGAGACCTCGCCAGGCTGGGCTTTACCTGACATGGTCGCATCTCATGCAATTAGTCAGAAATGTTAATAATAATCTTCCAGTGGCTGCCAATCTCAGGGGGACCTCTCCACCCCTCTGCATCCTTGTATCCTCCCCCAGTGTCTCCCTTGCATCTGATCACTGCTGAAATGTAAATCTAGCTTACCCGCTGGAAATGTAAAGTTGCGAGGTCACAATGCTCCCATTATTGATTTTACTATCTATCTACAGTTGATGTTTTTAAAAATAGGTATTAATGTTGTGTTTAAAAAAAAAAAATTGTAATAAAATCGTGTTGATTCTTTTTAAATAGATGTTCTGTATATCAATCACCAGAAATATTCTACAGGAATATATTTTCCATGTTTCTGCGATCACTATAGGGAAGGAAGTTCACCCTGAATGTGCCAATTGTTGCTCTGTTAGATAGTTCAATACATTTTCACAGTTCTACAGTACATTCGTATTGTTTATTTCAGCCTCTGAGTTTGGATGAGCACAACAGTCCAGGACTGGAGTACAGAGTCAGCTGGCGCCTCCATGGCTTGGAGACAGAATGGCATCATAAGAAAGTCATACATCCCCAATTCACTATAAGAAACACACCAGCCTATGTCCCGTATGACATCCGTGTCCAAGCTGTTAATGATATGGGAAGTGCCCCTGAGCCAGAGATACACATTATGTATTCAGGAGAGGACAGTGAGTATCATTTTCTGATATGGTAAACTGAACAGACTCTAAAGCAGGGGTCTTCAAACTTGGCCCTCCAGCTGCTGTGGAACTACACATCCCAGCATGCACTGCCACCTTTTTGATATAACAGCATGCTAAAACTATGTGCAGTGCATGCTGGGATGTGTAGTTCCACAGCATCTGGAGGGCCAAGTTTGAAGACCCCTGCTCTAAAGACTCTGCTTTAAAATGTTACAATAAAGGTAGAATTGAGTTGTCTTAATTTCCATTGATTGTCATCAGGCGTCTCTGGCACAGATTGAGTGGCGTTTAGGAAAAGTTGCTGTGCTACACTGCTCGGCGTCGCTCACTCACGCCAGGCTTCTCGCGCCTCATGACATAAGGAGGCTACGTGTATGAGGACACATCTGTAGGAGATATTTCCACCTTATTTGTACTTATACACAGCTAACTGTTTCTATACTATCTAATAATACAAATAAATGGGTGCACTGGTAACAAAAGATACCTAAAGCACTTACAATATTTCATTTCAGCTCCTGATGCAACTCCATCTAATGTGTCAGTGGACATCGTAAACCATTCCATAGCCAATGTGACATGGACAGAAATCTCCCAGGACAGAGTACGAGGACATCTGTCAGGTTACAAGGTATTGTATATGTTTAGCTGGACGGAGGGAACAGAACACATACAGCGTGTGCAGTAACCTGATGTGGTATTAGTCATGTGACAGTTATACAAAGAAATGTACACAGACAGCATGTGGTACTGTATATGACTTTAGTCAGACAATCAGTCTTCTGTATACTTTAGTCATGGTGCAATCAGTGCAATGAATACTTCATTAGTCAGACAATCAGTCTTCTGTATACTTTAGTCATGGTGCAATCAGTGCAATGAATACTTCATTAGTCAGACAATCAGTCTTCTGTATACTTTAGTCATGGTGCAATCAGTGCAATGAATACTTCATTAGTCAGACAATCAGTCTTCTGTATACTTTAGTCATGGTGCAATGAATACTTCCTCATTGGTGCAGTCAGTGTGCTGAATATTTCTGTGGCAATGAGATAAGTTGCTGTTTGTACTAGCAACCAGGGCTGCCATCTCCTCCATTATGGGCCTGATTTTGAGTCAGATGCAATGCTGATGCGCATGTGGCAAACTCTGTGTGAGTACAGAGTCACAGGATTGATTGAGTCGCACGGACTCTAAAATGTATTGCAAGTATAATGGGCCTTCCTGGACTGGGAGGGGACTATTTAGATGCACGGAGATGGTTCGTGTGTCGTTGTAGTGGTTGTGGTGCCAAGCGTACAGTCACTCACATTGTAGGCCATACACTGATGGAGATCCTACATCTGAGGCAATTGGTATTTCAGCGTCTAAAGCGCAGTGGGCGTCTCAGGCCTTGCACATTCAGAAGCACGGCTGTACACAGGGACGGGCTTGTAGTGGCATTAGCATAAAGCCATAGGCGAGTGACCAGCAAAAGATGCAGACACAGACGTCACTGCATCCGACTCAGAATTAGGCCTTATGTGTCATCTCTTCCACATTGCCTATTCTGCCCAGTGTAATCCTAGGTAGTGCGCCTAAAATGGCTGCTTCACTTCACCTGGATGCTTCATGGGTAGGATGAATAATCCTTGGAACTGATGATCCAGACTATCTGCCTGACCTCTGTATTATATTCATGGTTCCTGTATTTTATGCAAATCTAAACCTCTGCATTATGTTCATGGTATCTGTAAAGCGCCTCGAGCCCTGCTTGAGAAAAGTACCCTGAGCCTGTATATCAACTGTGGCGGACTCAATGTGTTATATATTAGATGTGAAGCTGTATATAATATCAGATATGGTGCAGTCAGCTTGCTGCATACTTTACCATCAGTGTGCTGTATATTATCGCGGCTATGGAGCATACAGTGCCATGGATGGTTTATATTTGATTCTAAGATGTCTGGTCATTGCTTGTACAAGCTCTATTAAACATAATTTACAGTATAATGTGAAGGCTACTCCACCATTGTGCCTCATTGATGTAATGTCTCCCTGTTGTCATTCCGTGGTGGCATTAAACAGAAAGTTTGGTTCTATTTGAATGAATGCTCACTTTCAATTAATGTCTCTGTTTGTTTTCTAGATAATTTACTGGAAATTGAAAAATCTAGAAGATGAAAAAATGCATCACACTCAGCGACATGTTCTGTCATTTACTGGTCGGAGAAACTGGGGCATAATTCCAAATCTTCATCCGTTTAGTCACTATCAGGTGTCTGTTGCGGCCTATAACACTCGAGGCGATGGACCAAAGAGTACCCCTGTCACATTCCAGACTCCAGAAGGAGGTGAGGAGACAGACGGTGTCATTTGTCAGCATCCGTTTTCTTGTTAAAGCATATTTATGTCATACTTGCTGACTTTTAATCTGCCCTCCCCGGGAGAAGCCCGGGGAAAGGCAGCAGTCGGGCCAGACCATTCGCGCCATTAGGCCCCGCCTCCCATGGTGAATGACCAAATTATGCCATTAACATATAATTGCATCATTAGCCCAGGCCCCGTAATGATGGACTGCAGATTTCTAGTAAGTTTCCCCCCATTTGTGGGAGAAGTGCCTACACTTCCGGGGGTGTGGGGGGCTATCCGGAAATCAGGAGCTTCCTGTGACTTCCGTGAGTGTAGGCAAGTATGATTTATGGGCCTGATTCATTACGGATCGCTATTGCGATCGCAGCTGCGATTACGCACGCAAGCCCACTGCAAAAATATGCTAATGTTTGCAATAGCAATGCTCTCGCAGGCCAACATAAAGACGCCCACTTCCCCTTTATCACATCTGTAATACTTTGCAAATCTGTGAAAACATTGGGACCATCAAGTAACATCGGAGCCTCACGCACAATTACACAAGGTCAGACCTTACTCAGAAATTGCTAACCTTCCTGTATGCAGTGAGAGCCCAATCTGCGTATGCCACCGCACTGGCTAATTTATGCACGCCCCTGTAATGGATTTCAAATGCAATGACACGCCTGCGTTTTGCCGATCCCCCTCCCCAGTGAACACCCCCAAACGCCCATTTCCTGTCACTCTGCGATGGGTCTGCGTGGTCTCCGCGATCTCTGTGTGTTCGCAGTGATGCCTTTGCACATGCGCACTGCGATGCATGCGCAGTACGCAACAATCACCCGTCTGCATGCGTAATCGCAATAGCGATCCGTAATGAATCAGGCCCTATGTACTATATAATGTTCAGCTACATCTGACAGCAGTCTGTATTTCAAGCTACACTCTGTAAATAGCAGTCACCTGGGAGTTCCAAAGAAAGTAACTTTTGAAGTGAGAACAGAAGTTCAGGGTGTCTTATATATAGATAGTATCTCCTATAGGATAAAATAAGTCTTTACAATGTGTAAGTCGAAACTTGTTTTCTAACTTTCATCATCAGTGTTCACAAGTGGTATAATTATCATTATGCACAGTGGCACTACAACATTTTTAGGTTGGGGGGCCAAGATATCATTTAATTTTAGTACTCCTTAATCGCTGAGTGCAGCTGAAGTAACCCGCCACACCATCTACCTGATGACAGAGATCAGTAAGCCTGAGGGGTCTTTGCTTTTGTTGATTTGGCCTCTGTATGTGGACATCACTTCTCTCTCCCAGTCGCCTCACTCACTCACACAACACTTAACACAGCACTACTGCGCAGCTCTGGGAACACATGAAGCTAAAAGCACATCCATATACAGACATTTTATCCACCCAGCACTGGGAGAGGAGGAGGATGGTTACCTGCATGCTGCAATTCATGCAACCACTAATAATGCAAGTGTAGCACAATAGTACACATTGCATTCATGCCACAAACTATTATCAGCCACCACTACACACACGATGCTGGGGGAAGACAAGCTCAGACTTCACCTTATAATCAGGGCCGGCTACAGAAATCTCGGGGCCCGGTACAGTGATATCTCTGGGGGCCCCACCTTCTCGCCACCCTCCCCTGATACCGCACATCCCTCCCCTGCATATGTGATATGGGAAGCATGAGATTTTTAACTGAAAGAAAAGCCAGCCTTTAAATAAAGTAAAAATAGACTATGATTTACCACACTGTTTCTCTGTCACTGATGATGCAGGCTGTAGTTCTTGCCTGCCGTCTCTTGCAAGGTCTTCTTGATGTCAGTGCTGTGGATGCCACAGGGGTAGAAGGCAGGGCCGAAACTAGGATCTTTGTCACCCGAGGCAAAGCAGTATTTGGCGCCCCCCAGTCTCTGATAAGCAGCCCCATTTTTGGGGTGGGTCTGCAAGTCATGTCCTTGTTCTTGCCATGCTGTGGGCTTGGCCAGACCTCTGAGAGCTGTGGGGCAGCCCCATTGTCTCCCGTCTCAACACGGATGAAGAGCGCATGTGCGACAGTGCCCAACCAACCTCCCTCCGGACTGCAGGACACTGTGGCCTGCAGGTGGTATAGCGGTACAATCTCCAAAAAGTGGGACTATACCGCTGAAATGGGGACAGTTGGGAGGTATGCAAAATATAATATATATATATATATATATAAAATATATAAAAAATTCCTTTATAGAAAAATGTCAGCAATGAAGAAACACTTGCTGACAAATGTAATAAATAATTTGTTTTCTACTCTACAAACTGGTGAGTGCAGCCTATATAATATATATATATATATATATATATATATATATATATATACACACATATATATACACACACTTATTTTTTTATATATATATACATACACACACACTCAGTAATAAAAAGCTTTTATTTACCATTTGCAGGAGCAGGCAGGGCTGGGATGTGATGTGCAGGGCTGGGCTGGCAGGCAGGGGCCAGAGAGGGAGGCTCTTCTCCACTGGCTACCATGGTCTTTATGTCGGGGACTTCAGACTCCCGACGGTGCCGGGGAAACGGCAGGAAGTGCGGAATCGCACCAACTTAGAGAAGAGGCGCCGGGGTGTGATGAGGGGAGGGAAGGGGAGGGACTTCCTCTGCCTCTCCTCCGACCCGACTGCCTCCTAGCTTCTCCCGTGGCAGCCACCAGCATGCCTTGCTTGTCTGCTGTTGACACTGGCCGCAGGTCCCTTTATTGCGGCGGGCTCCAGTGCAATGCACCGCCGCTAGTTCCTCATGACCCTGGAGCGGCCCTGCGGCACCCCCTCAAATCTGTGACCCGGTGCACACGCACCCCTAGCCCCCCCCTAGTTGCGGCCCTGTAGAAGGGATGGTAGAAGGGATGGTGTCTGCAGCCAGCCATTCTTAGTCGTCAGCCCCTCATCACCTACATCAAATTCAGCCTCTCATAACCATCAGCTCAGAAGCCCCCCATCACCTTTCTTCGTCCCCAGCCCCTATCATCTTCTGCCCTCAGCCCCCCATCACCTTTCTCCACCCCCATCCCCCATCACCTTCCTCTGTGTCCAGCCCCTGTCACCTTTTGCCCCCAGCCCCCATCACCTTCATCTGCCTCCAGCCTCCCTCGTCTTCCTCTACCCTCTTCACCTTCCTCCGTCCCCAGGCACCATCACCTTCCTCTGCCCCCAGCCTCCTTCATCTCCTCTGCTCCCTTCACCTTCCTCTGCTTCCAGCCCCTGCAACCTTCTTCCCCAGTCCCCATCACGTTCCTCTGCCCCCAGCCTCCTTCACTTTCCTCTGTGTCCAGCCTGTCACCTTCTGCCCCCAGCCCTTGTCACCTTCCTCTGTTCCCTTAACCTTCTTCCAACCCCAGCCCCATTCCTAATGGCAGCCTCAACTCCAGTCCTTACTACTGCAGCGGCACAGCCTACACTACCGCAGTGGCGCAGCCAACACTACTGCAGCAGCTCAGCCGGCCTGACGGCCAGCCGGGGAGCCATGCACGGCGACGTGACCTATGACGATCCCAGTTCTGCCCGGGCCAGGCTACAGGAGAGCAGGGGCTGGGTGGCAGCTATGGGTCGCGGCGGTTGGAACAGTCAGTCCGCCAACCGTGTTTTGTGCCCGTCTGAACCTCGGGACCCGTTACGAGTGTCCCATTAGTCCCCCCTGTCGCCAGGTCTGCTTATACTGCCCAAAAAACAAAAACATTCTTATAAAAAATGAAAAAAAAAGATTTTCTTTTGTAGGTTATAATTATAACTTATAAATAGCTGCACATTTAAGTTGGTTTTGTTTAGTCCTAATTCAATAGGAGCTATCAATAGTATGTATTGTGAGATGGCAGATATGGTCAAAAAGAAACAAATATGCAAACTCATTTATCCTAAACTGTATTCTCTAATAGGTCAATCATGTTACATACATGTGTATATGTATGTATCCACAACAGTAAATAACATACTGCTTCTGTTCATTACAGGGTGGGGGGTTCTCCATTCCTCAGCATTCAGCAAAGATTACTCATGCCTAGCGGGCACTGCCTGGCTCTGAAGCATCCCTCCCATGAGGCTGCTGCTGATCTCCATGGGTCACAAAAGCATGTTATAAGCTCCACCAGTCAGGGCTCAGCACATGCCTCTTTGACCTTTTGTGCTAAGTTGCACTGCACTTGTGTGCCCCAATGCATTTAGGGAAGCCACTCATTTGCCTCATTTTTCATGGCCCTCCAATGTTATTTTATTACTTTGAGGGCCTGAGCCCTGAAAGTTCTATTTTTTTCCTGTGGGCCTGTACTTCTGGCCCAAAAGCACAGGCCCACAGGGATACTACCCCCCCTCCCACCAGCCCAGCCCCAACACAGGATTAACAGGAATAAACTAACATCAGTTATCAGTGCCCAACCCCACAAGAAAAATATAACCCCCACCTTAACCCACCACAGCAGGAATAAAATAACTTTCATTTCAGCCCCCCCCCCCCCTCCCCCCAGGCAGCCCAGCAGCACCACAATATGAAGAAAAATAACATTCATTAATTCTCCCTCTGAATCCAGACAGTCCACTCCACTGTCCAGAAGTCAGCACAGCAGACCACTCCGAATCCAGGCAGCAGGATAGCCTCTATGCAGCGCATTCTGGTACCTGGTGGTAGTGGTGACAATCCACCCCTGACCCAGCCCTCCAGAGTCCCCCGGCACTCTCTGTCTCCTATCAATTGCCTCAGGAGTCAGGCCAGTGAGCAGCCGGCTTACAAATCACCTCACCTCCGCCGGTGGGCATGCAGTTTTCTGCCCATACTGTCCACCAACAGAAGAAAGTCGGCCCCTCGCGGGCTCGCTACGCTCGCCACGCTTCGGGCTCGGCGACTTGCTCCGCTCGCCACAAGATTATATTCCCCCTCTATGCCCGCATGGATGGTAGAGAATGACATTGAACAGTAACTGATGATGTCAGGGTAGCTGTAACCGGGCGGGGTAGGCACGGCTATTGAGGGAGCAGACAGGCGTGGGGCAGCGTAGCGTGACCTCTGACGTCACGCCCACTCAGCCGCACTGCCTGCCTGCCGGGCTGAGGCAGCAGGCTCTGACTCTGCGCTGCCCAGCTAAACACATCAATTCTCATGTACTGTTCAATCCCGTAAATCCCAGGATTGGCACCAGATATATTGACAAGTGTGTACCCAGCTTAACACAGCTGGTATTGTGACTTTAGTGACTCAAATCACTTTCCTGGTACTCATATACTGTATCTTGTTTCACAGTTCCTGAACAGCCACAGCTCCTAAGAATTGAAGGTTCTGACATGGAATCTTTCACACTATCCTGGGCACCACCAAAGAGGACAAATGGTATACTGACCAGCTACATACTGCAGCACCAGATAAGTATGTACATGATTTCCCATAAAGAGTTTTGTTTTTTAAAAGCACACTGTGTAACTGTAAACCATTAATTAAATGCAGTCATACGCAAAATGGCTATGCAAACCCCCACAGAATAAAATGCTGTGACCTGACTGAGTAAACAGCTATCTGACCATACAATACTAAGGTAGTGAGCAGCTACAACTATGCACAATCAGTAATGCAGGTTGAATAAAAGCACCCTTGAAAGTGCAGCAGAATCACAGCAAAAGGGGCTGATTCTAATTGGATGAAGCTCTGTGCACGGATGCAAATGGCGATGTTTTGCATACAGCGCATGTGCCGATGCAAATTTATGTACTTTCACATATGTACTTCCTATTCTGATTTGTAAGCATCTCAGTTGGATCTGTCCGTGAAATTGGGAGTTTCGGGACAGCAGCAATGTGAGCGTATAGAACCATCCTGTCTTGTGGGAGTGTCATGGGTGTCTATCAAACGCCACTTGCGATTCGGAGTCGTGCACATGGATAAGGGAATATTGGCCCTCATTCAGACCCACTCGCAAGCGGGCGCACGTACGTTAGGCGTACGTACAAAAATATTTAAATTCAATGGCTCGCTCGTATTTTCGTTCGCATCTAAAATTCCTCCCTAAACTCCGGCGACCCCTCCTCTAACTAACGAGCGTGCGAAATAGCGAGCGTACATCCCCGAAATGGCTTGAAGGGAACGCACGCACAAGTGAAACTGGAAGTGGCCTTGTCAGATGTCGATTACCTGCTCCTTTATTCTGCCTACCTCCCTCAATCGTATCATGCCAATCAATGTATCAATTAGCTTAATTGTTTGTTTTTTTTCAACACAATGCAAGAAACTTTACTCTTGTCCGTGTTTGTGTTTACCCGCAGAATACGTACGGATGGAACATTCGCTTTTATTGTTCAAAAAACATGTGAACCACAATTAAACAATTGTTCTATTGCTGTGGATCCCCGCATATTTTCCGGGGTTCATTTCTTTATTTAAATTTGCAAACGCATGTCACTGCATCAAGCCTATCATAACTCTCCAGAGATTTGTGGCCCTGTTGAACACATGACTCATACACTAACCAATAAAATTGCTCCTGTTAATTTCCAAAATACATTAGCCAATCAGAAATTTTGGCCACACTTTATCAAAAATGTTTTGTATGAAAAACTCCATTGCCATCATGAGAGCCTCCGCATTCACCAGGCGCGAGCTGCTGGTGCTTACGGAGGTGATGGATAGGCGGATCACCAGCCAGCCTCCACCCATCACCAACCGGCAGAAGCGCTCCGCGTATGCGGAGGCACGGTCCCGCCTGCGGTCGATGGGTTCACGCCGCAACATCGGGCAGCTTGAGCGCAGGTGGTCAAACCTGCAACGGCGAACGCCCCGCTTGCTGGCATGCTTTCGCATGCAGATCGTTGAAAGTAAGTGTTATGTATTGTGGTTTCCATGTTTGTGTTTGTGGGGCAAACTGCGTGTGCATGTTTTCCTGTCTGTCCTATTAATTATTTGTCCTCATATCTGCGTGTGCATGTTTTCCTGTCTGTCCTATTAATTATTTGTCCTCATATCTGCGTGTGCATGTTTTCCTGTCTGTCCTATTAATTATTTGTCCTCATATCTGCGTGTGCATGTTTTCCTGTCAGTCCTATTAATTATTTGTCCTCATATCTGCGTGTGCATGTTTTCCTGTCTGTCCTATTAATTATTTGTCCTCATATCAGCGTGTGCTTGTTTTCCCTCTATTTCTGTTTTTTTCATTCTACTCCTTTTTGCATGTTTTTTGTTGCTGGTTTTTTTTTTTTAATTTGGGCCCCGGATTTGCCCAGAAACTAACCTCAATTTGTTTGACATATTTTAGGAGGACAGTCAAGACTACGCCGTCACCGTCCGGCCAGACGGCGTTCCCGGCCACTATCCCCAACCCCCAGCCAACACTCCACCCCAAATATTTCCCCTATACCCCACTCCTCCCCAGCCTTCCCAGACCCTCTCCCGGAACTGTCGGGCCTCCTTCCCCTCCGTCCCACTTCCCCCTCTCCTCCACCCACCCCTCTTCCAATTACCCCCTCCCCGGAGTCCATCATTACCCCTCCCCGTTCTTTGGGGAATGAAGGCTCCTCCGAGGAGGAACATGGAGGGACTTCCGGAGCTCCCGTTTTGGCTCCCGGTATGTTTTTATTTCTCATTTTTTTTAACCACAAACTGTTTGTATGTAATCATGTGTCGTGCTTGTTTGGTTTACTTTTGGTGATTTAGCAGTTTGCCTTTACCTCTTCCTGCTGATTTCAACATACACATATCACACCTGTGTGAATTTGTAAATAGGCCTTGTATTTTTGCCAGCACCCCCTTTTTGTTTTGGTTTTTTTTTTTTCGGTTTAGGAGTGATTTCGTTGTGTTTTGGTTTTTTTAATGTGGCTTCCCTATTGTTTGATTAATCCACACACTTTTCTCACCCACAGAGGAACAGAGGCGTCGTCAAGAGGTGGAGGATTGTGTTGGCCAGATGCGGCAACATGTAATTGGCCTTCTTGTGGCCCTTGACCGGCTGTCTGGCATCCTTCGCCAGTAGTTTTTTTTGTTTTTTTTCGTTTAGTAAATAAATTTTGTAGTTCTAATATACGTTCTGGCTCATTCTTTTTTTCTAAAACACAAATAGTTTTCCCTGACATAAGTAGACTGTTCCTGCACGGATTTCCATTTTTTAAAAGTTAGATTGTATTTTGTATTTGTATGTTAAACAGCCACAAGAAACACATAACAGTAACAATGTCATTTCCCTTTTTGGGTGTAGTGTCAATTAGATATTTCGCCATTTTACAGGTTCCTAGTTGGTGTGCAAGCTGCTTAGGCCAATCTTCAAAATCCAAAGGTTTGGACAGGCTTCCTTTTGGTGTGGGTTGGGAACCTGCAAACATATTTCAGTTTACATCAACTGGTGTCAGTACTGGATTACCCCTTAGTCAATTGTAAGGTGTGTTAACCTGGTTCCACTTGCTGTTAACGTCCAAAAAAAGGAAGACCATTTCACTCTCCAAACATTTATTCACAACATAAATGAGAAATCAAAGTGGTCAGTCCCAAAACAAAAAAACAGTGATAATCTCAAATACAACACATACAAATAAAATATTTAATAAAAAAAAACAATCAAGAACTGGTTGACGAAGGACCATGCCAACATGATTCCACAAACATGGCGTTGGGATATGGGTTCCAGAATATATGGACAAAATCACCAGATCCAGGTTTGGTAAGGGTAGCAGGAAGTAGTGAGCGTTGGAGTGGCAAAGATTATGTGAACAAACAGAAGATGGTGAAAAAATAAAAATAAATTAGATGTTCGCAAACAAACACGAACACATTAGGTATAAACACTGTAGTTTGGGTCAAACTTACCTAAAAAATCTGGCCACCACATCATCGCGTATGGCCCCCCCACATACTGACCTCCGACCAACCTCGGGGGGGCCATCCTCAGGTAAGGCATCCTCTGGCTGCATTGGGACACCACTCCTTATGGCGATGTTGTGAAATATCCCACACAGGACCACAATTTTCGACACCATATCCGGCAAATACATGAGCTCGCCACCAGAGCGGTGGAGGCATCTGAATCGGCCTTTTAAAAGGCCGATACAGCGCTCCACCACTTGCCTGGTGGCTGTAAGTGCGGAATTATACTCACTTTGTGAGCCTGGTGTGGGAGCCAAATAAGGAGTGAGCAGCCAGGACATGCAAGGGTATCCACTGTCTCCTGTGAAAAATAAGAGACAACATCAGGAACACTGTGTATCAAGCTTAACAGTGTTATGTACTAAAGGTCTCCACTTACCCAGAAGCCACGCATCACCAGCTTGTAGGTTGGTTAATTTCTGCCATATCCCTGATTGCCGGATGACGAAGGAGTCATGTGCACTTCCTGGTAACTTAGCATTCAGGGACAGGATCTGGAGGGAGGCATCACATACCACCATTACATTCAGGGAGTGATAGTGTTTCCTGTTTCGAAATATTGCCTCCAGCCGTGCTGGAGGCTGAAGTGGTATGTGAGTACCATCCACAACCCCTATGATGTGTGGGAAGCCAGCTATTTGGTAAAAATTGGCCTTGGCCACACTAAGGGCACCCATATCCAAAGGCATTTGAATAAAATGATGGAGGTGCTTGAAAAGTGCCTCCATCACTGCCCTCAGGATCCGGGAAAAGGAGGATTGGGAGATGCCCGCCACTATTCCCACCGTTGTTTGAAACGATCCTGAGGCACAGAAATGTAACACCGCCATAAATTGCGTCAGTGGTGGTATTGCTGTTGGACTGTCAATTTGCCGCTCAAGATCACTTTCTATTAATGAGAGAGTGTCTATGATGATTTTGGGAGGTAGACGGTAGCATCTTAAAACCTCATCATCGGGCATTCCAAAAAGGGTGACACGTGTTCGAAATATCTGGGGCCTTGCATGCCTACGATGCCTACGCCTGGGATGAGATTGAGGTTGGTCGGCTTCCGGGAGCATGGCCAGAACAATCCTCTTCAGATCAACCTGAAATTCCAAAATTTTAAAGTAAGGCTTTTGACCCACCCCCAAACTATATTAAAACAACTTAGCTTGATGATACCATCCATTGCTGCTTACATGCCGGGGTATTGTCATGATTCGTCCAAACTGAAAATAAACAACAAAATTACTTGACACATTTCACTCTGTGCATTTTTGTGGATACATTTTGTGCTAGACCAAAGTTCAAATATGCCAAACACCCATTTAGCAAAACCGCAAAGCGACATTTAACACAGTACATCAAAACGGGTCGAAATGTTGGCTCAAAAAGCGAAAGCTAAACCATCAAAAAGTTAGAATGATTATTAAGCTGTTTAAAATGCGCAAATTAGTTCGCTAATACAAGTCACAAGAGTAACTACTAAAAATGTGCTAATTAGTTCGCTAATACAAGTCACAAGAGTAACTACTAAAAATGCGCTAATTAGTTCGCTAATACAAGTCACAAGAGTAACTACTAAAAATGTGCTAATTAGTTCGCTAATACAAGTCACAAGAGTAACTACTAAAAATGCGCTAATTAGTTCGCTAATACAAGTCACAAGAGTAACTACTAAAAATGTGCTAATTAGTTCGCTAATACAAGTCACAAGAGTAACTACTAAAAATGCGCTAATTAGTTCGCTAATACAAGATAAAAAATGGACTTACCAAGAGCAAATATCTAAGATGCAAAATCAAAAGGTCTTTGGGGTCGAAAATAAACAAAATCTAAAATAGAATAAATTAGGTATCCAAAAATTACAAAATATACGAAACACAATGAAACAACAATTGAACAAAAGTTAGACTTCACAAAACTTACCAAATCAACAAACGATGTCCCAAAAATATAAACCAACAAAGATAACGGAAAAAAAAACGCAAATCTAACCAACAAACGATTCTCCAACCTCCAACTCCTTTCTACACAATCAATAAACTCCAGCCAAGATAACCTCCAACAATCCAAAAACGCCACCTCGACTTGAGACACACCAAGCCATAAATAGTGTTTCGTTTCCCGCACAAATTAAGGAGGGATCATAGGGCCGCACAATCAATGATGCGGCCGCAAAATAAGGACGCATGTATAAATACGTCACGAAAACACATTCAAATTCTGGTGTATTTCTTGTTTGGACCGCAGACATGGCGACAGACCAGGGAAAAAATGCCCAAGAGTCAGGCGGTAAGTCTTTCATGCATTTTCTATCAACGATTAATTTGAAACATAAGATGAGGCAAGTTGTGATTTTGTGAATTCTGTAAATTTACACAAATAGGTGAGGAGGATGACATGGAAGAGGCTGCTGGGCCCAGTATTCCGGCCAAAGCGGCCAAAAAAAAAAGGCAGCCACATTTCACAAAAAGGAGATGGAGGTTTTGATCCAGAAGTGTGTGGACATCCTGCCACAGGCAGACAGGAATATGAGTCTAAGCCAGAAGTGGAGAATGTGGGAAGAGGTAGCCGTTGCTGTCAATACGGTGGGTGATTATGTCCGTCTAGCCCGGGATGTCAAACGGCGGTAAGTAAACCCTTGCCCCCCCTAAAAACAAACCCCATTTTAAACCAAAGGATAATGGCTTCCATTTTTCCCCACAGATGGGGCGACTTCAAATATCGCCTAAAGCAAAAACTCGCGGACAGGGCTAGGCATGCAAGGGGGACAGGTGGGGGTCCCACCCCTGTGTCATTGGAGTTGACGGATTTAGAAGAGCTGGCACAGGGGTGTGTGCAGCCTGTGGAGGTGTTTGGCGTGTCCAACATGGATACGGACATGCCAGACTTTGCGGCTCCTCATGTTGGCCCAGGTAAGTATTGTGATGTCACCAACTCTGAAATGCTATTGTGCCAATATGTAGATTCTAATGTGAGTCTTTTCTCATTTTTCCAACAGAGACACAGGCGGATGAGTCTGCTCCAGAGGGAAGCCTTGGCCGCAGAATTTCTGCTGGCTCTGCAGGGGAGGAACCAGTACATCCGGCTGAGGACCCTGCAGAAGCCAGTCCAGGGCGTGCCTCCTCGCAGGCAGTGGGCCTCCTCACAGAACTCAATTTCAAATCGGATTTCCATACGGAGATTCTGCAGAGGATGGACGCCAGTCTGCTACGGGTGGCTGAGGCCCTGGAGCAAAATGCTGCGGCCAACGTGACCATTGGTCAGGCCCTGGCGGAAAATACCAGGGCCAACATCCGCATCGCCGATGCCCTGGAGCAGCTCGTTCGACAGCACATGGTGGAGCCGACCTCCCTTCCTGCCGGAACATCTGGATCCTCCACCTCTGGCACAACATCAGCCAATCCTCCAAATGTGCCTAGCCCTGTGCCTAGTCCAGAGGCCACAACATCTGCCTCTGGACAGGCCAGCCTGATGGCATCCCGGACCCGGTCTGGCGCCCACCCTCCCCCATCCAAACGGGCGAAAAAACGGTGACAGCAATGGCGACTTTTCCCACACTCCTTCTGTGCTTGGCTCATATTCCTTTCTGGTCAAAACTTCCCTCTCCTTTCTTGTGAAATGTTTTTAAGTTATTTTTGTACGTTTATGTTATCAGTTATTGATTTTTTTTTTTTGATAAAAAGTATCTTTGGCAGAAAAACAAAAAAAAAATATTATGCCAATTGGTTTGTGTTTAAACAATAAATTTATGAAAAAAATCTGACATTGTATTGTGACATTATTGGACAAATGGGTTACATTTAATCCTGGCCCTAAAGGCAAAAAAGGACACCAAAAACCATTTCATTTGTATAAAAAAAAGGCCTCTTGAAGGAACGTTTAAAAAAACACATAACGATGCAAATTGCACATTAAAAAAAAAAAGGGGAGCTAATTAAAACATGATGACATTATTGTCACAATAGGCCATAAACAACAAATTGAGGCCAAAAAAAACCCCAAAAAATGTACGCCAATTGATTGTGTAATCCTGACATTAGCAGGTATGATTTCCACCTGCGTACGGTTTTGTGCTATCCCAATAAACTGCTTTCCAAACACATACCAAGCCGGTTTTCAATACAACACTAATTGCTTTTGTGACCACCCGCGATTAATCGCTGCAACATCGTGGAGTCCCGGGACGGAGGAGAAGGCCATCGCCAATGTGGTCGAGTAATCCAGACCCTAAACTGTGCGAGCATTTTGAAGGGAAAGAGGATGTTCCAGTGACGTATGTGACGGTCCGAACACATTTGACGTTCGCATCTGCTAATGTATGTACGCCCCAAAAACGCCTCGCCACGCCTGCGTTTTTCCATCTCCACCCCCGTCAACACCCAAAAACGCCCTGTTCTGTCAATCACATTTGACATGTCACTTCCTGTACGCTATTTTAGGAACGACAGATAAAAAGCTCGCAAACTGCCATACGCACATGCGCAGTGTAACACCGACGCATGCGTGGTTAGTCAACATCGGAACGCAACGAGCGTACTGCTGTTTGCGAGTGGCTCTGAATGAGGGCCATTGTTTCTAACGGAGCTCTAGTACCTAGCATGGAGTTGTTGCAAGTGCTGATACAAATGATGGCGGTTGCGGTGGTTGCAGTAAAATCAGTGGATGGAAAGGCTTTCCTCTTGAAGAAGCACAAACCCGGCATTAGCCCTATGGATAAGGTAGTACAGTATATCTGGCTTCTGCAGCTTCCAGCAACTACAGCCACTTTCTGTGTGACTTTCTGTGCTATGCGAGGGAGACAAATCACAGGTGCACAACTCCAAATTACTTTATATATATATATATATATATAAATACATTTTTGCCATAAATAGAGGTTTTTAGCATAATCATGGCCAAGGTTATGGGCCTACCCACCATATCCAGGTAACCTCTGTAGGGTAGATCCCTAACATACTATGGTTCAAATCCAGAGCGCAGGCCACCCCCAAACCAGCTCAGCCGAGCCACCCCAGGGCATCGCTCTAATGATGGTGGGTAGGCCCATAACCTTGGCCATGATTATGCTAAAAACCTCTATTTATTTATTGCTACATTTTATTGCATAATGTATTTATATATAATTAGTAATTTGGAGTTGTGCACCTGTGATTTTTCTTTTTCTGTGCCTGCATTAATAGTCCCAACAGGTAGCACCTCCCATTATATATATTCAGGGTATGCAGTCTAGGACCCTTGCCTATACTGTACACTCCATTTAGTGTGCTTCTTTGCACACCTGAAGGCATGAGACACCTTCAGCATGGACTAGCACCCCTCCCTTATTGGTTTAAAGCATGGAGTCTGGTATTGTGAATGCACACTAGTAATAGGCACAGTGCAGCAGAGCGGCTTCCGTGTCCCCTCATCAGCGTCACGCGACACATCATGTCCGTGACGCTGATCACTGGTGTTCGGCCTCAGGAGCCGCTCTGCACTGTATGCAGCAGCTGCAGCGCTGACTATAACAACACCCATAAGATGCTCTCTACGGCCTTGTGTGTATGCAAACACTTCAGCCGCACACCCAAGAGACTCCTATAACACACCCATAAGTTAGACCATCTCCGTGTGTCTGAATACCCACCTCCCAGGAAAGCGCAATACATTTTCAATATATATCAATACAATTCTCTGTACATGTGGCTGAAATCGCAACTGGGCCTGATTCAGAGATGGCCGCTATTTGCTTCACTGCTGCGTCTTTATAACCATGGATAGTTTTGCTTGATTTTATGTTTATCCCTAACTGGAGCTGTAGATCGGCCCTGGCGCACATAAGAAAGGGGTGTGGCTACACCTCACAGGGGAGTGTCGTAAGTCACGAGGGCAGCACATAACATCTGCCTGCATGCCAGTCAAGAAGGGAGGTGGAGCTGCTCTGCTTTTGGGTCGTATCAGCCCTCCTGGAATTTGCCAGAAGGGCCAGATGGCCAGTTAGGCCCTGCCTCTCCCCCTCTATCTCTTAACAAAAATAACTCAAATGCATCCCATATGTATGCAGGATGTACAAAGATATTCACATGTATACATGCACAGATATTTTTAGAAGCTTCCAGTTAAATGTAACTTTTCTGTCTTTCAGTTAATGAAAGCAATGTATCTGGAATTTTAAGTAATATCACCATAACAAACCCAGAGGCAGTCAGCCAGAAAGTTCCCCGTCTTGAAGTAGGAACAAAGTACAAATTCTACCTACAGGCATGTACACGAATGGGCTGTAGCAAGCCTGTGAGTGAGGAAGGACTGGCACTGGCACTACCAAGTAAGTGATCTTAGTATTTCTACTCTACTTGTAAATATCTTGATGAATGATAGTCCTGTTTGTGAGACTCCAAATGGAGCGTTTCTCAGCTGCAGCTCTCCTTCACACTAAGGGGTCTAGTTATCAAGCAGTGAAAAGTGTGGAGAAGTGAACCAGTGGACAAGTTGCTCATAGCAACCAATCAGCTTTCAAGTAGCATTTGTCAAGTATAGTCTATAAAATAATAGGTAGAAGCTGATTGGTTGCTATGGGCAACTTCTCCACTGGTCCACTTCTCCACACTTTTCACTGCTTGATAAATAGACCCCATAAGAACAATTCAACCAGCTGTTCTAAAAAAAAAATAAGCACCAAATATAAAAGTGTGACCTTCAAAAAGTGCTGCTTGTAACATTCAGTTTCTCACTTATAATATCCCACTCTAATACACTCTCATAGAGCTTTCACATATCTTCATTTCCCATTATCAATAAGCTCCTATTGCTCTTTTTATACACACCTACATTAATTCAAAGATACTTTGTTTCAATCCATAAAATTTCTGACATTGTGGGCAGGGGCGTTTCTAGAGAGAAGGGGGCCCGTGTGCAGTCTCCGACACATGCCCCCTCCTCTCGGCCAGCGCCAGAGTTAATAGACTCTGGGCACTAGAGTGTGCCCAGAGTCTATAATGAATGCACAGGACACCGGGAAAATGGCCATGGTGGCCATTTTCCCTGTACTGCGCATACGCAAATGACAGGAAAATGGCCACCGCGGTGGCCATTTTCCAGTAGTTTTACAGCGTCGGACCCCCGCGCCGACGTGGGACTCCAGAGAGGTAAGTAATATTATGGGTACAGGGTGTGCGGTGCGGGGCCCCCCTGGACCCAGGGGCCCGTGTTCCCCGCACCCATTATAGATACACCCCTGACTGTGGGTGACATGTAATAGGGTGTGAGTTTAGAAAAAGTGTGAGTATAGAGCTATATTCGCACATTTTCAGAACTCACCCTATGTAATAGGGTGTGAGAACATGCAAACTCGCATGTTTCTCACACTTCCGCAACTCGCAGTGGCAAAACACGCCTCCGATGTTTTGCCATTGTGAGCATGGAACTTGGGCAATGTAATAGAGTGCGAGTGTTTTGTATACTATTACTGTGTGAAATCTTGTAAAATCATAAGATCTGTGCATCTTTCTGTGCGTAAAAAAAAAAGCAAACAGTGACAATAAAAGAAAATTGTAAAAAATTATGTGCACCCCACCCCACAAGCATAATCAGCCCTGGGCTCTGTAGAGCCTGTCCTGGTTCTTAAAATACAAGGAAAAAATGTGTAGGGATCCCCCGTATTTTCAGAACCAGCACTGGGCTATGCTGAACCGGTCCTGGACTGACTAGCGGTCAGGTGTAATGCTTTGGCCAGGGCACCCGATGAAAGGGTTCCCCTGGCTGTGGCATTACACCCCCACTAGAAAGAGTTCAGTGCTGGTTATGGAAAATACAGGAGACCCTTACTCATTTTGTCCCCTGTATTTCCACAACCAGGACTGGCTTAGCTCAGGCCTGTGCTGGTTCTTAAAATACAGGGGACCCCTACACATTTTTTCCCCTGTATTTTAAGAACCAGGACAGGCTCAGTATAGCCCAGTGCTGGTTCTTAAAATACATGGGACCCTCTATGCATTTTTTCCCCTGTATTTTAAGTACTAGGAAAGGCTCGTTAGAGCCCAGGCTGGTTATGCTTGAGGGCAGGGGCGTTTTCAGAGAGGAGAGTGCCCGTGTACAGCCTCCGTTTGGGCCCCCTCCTCTCTGCAAGAGCAGCACACTGGAATATGCAGAAAGGTGTGTATAATTAACTATGGGTGCATGGTGTGCGGTGTGGGCCCCCCTGGACCCAGGGGCCTGTGTGCACCGCACACCTTGCACCCATTATAAATATGCCCCTGCTTGTGGGGAGGGGGTGCACATCATTTTTTTTTTTTTTTTTTACAACACAGAAGCCTTCACAGATCTTACTGATCTGTGTAGGCTTCTGTATAACTCTGACCTTTTAATGCTAGTCGCATTAAAAAGTCTGAGTTTTCATAGAAGAAAACTCACTGGTACTCGCATTATGTAAAAGCCTCAAACTCACAAGTTTGCAGGCTATTACATTTGGTGAGTTTTGAGATAAACTCAGACCTTTACATGTGCAAAAAGATCCAAGTTTGTCTCATACTGATCTTTGATTGACATCTTTTTTGTGTAATATAAGTGATTCTTGTGAGCATGGTGATCAAGATTGAAATAGAGACACTGGGGCATATTTAAGTGCAGGTTTTTAGAAGTGGAGATGTTGCCCATACCAACCAATCAGATTCTAATTATTATCTTCTAGAATGTTCAGTGGAATATGTAGGTAGCTATGGGCAACATCTCATCTTCTAAAAACCTGTACTTTAGTAAATATACCCCACTGTGTCAGAAATGTTATGGATTGAAACAAAGTATATTTGAATTAAAGTAGGAGTGTGCAAATAGAGTAATAGGAGCTGATTGATAATAGGAAATTAAGATATTTGAAAGCTCTATGAGAGTGTATTAGAGTGGAATATTATTATTGAGAAGCTGAACATTACAAGCAGTGCTTTTTGAAGGTCACACTTGTATATTTGGTGCTTAATCTTGATGAATGAATCTACAAATTCTTTCAAATCTGTAATCAGTGTTTCAGCGTGATAAATGAGCATGCACTCAATAGTGGGACCTCAGTGCTGACATATAGAACACACAAAGTAATGAGTAATCCAGATAATTGGCCTTTTCTATCATTTATAGGGTGTAATAATTTTTACAAAGATTTTAGGTAGACAAACTGTGATGAAAACAATATATACCACTGCAGACTGTCTCACTCAAACAGTGTGAGGTCCTCCTTGCAAAGCATTCACCTACCGCAAACTGGTCAGCCCAGGGATGGCAATCCTTGGAAAGTGTGGACTCCAAAAATAAAATGGGGTCCCCCCTCCTGCGGATCAACCAGTACTGGGCTGAAAGTTCTTTCCCACACCCCTGCTGGCGGTGGGTGCAGAGGTAATGTGTAAAAGAAAGAAATAATATTGTTCTTTACAGTGGCACTACAGGTCCCAGAAAGCCTGCCCTGGGGTGACCTGTTTGGGGCTGGTAAATGCTGTGGCAGGGGCAGAGGCATATTATGAGAGGAGGGGGCCCGTGTGCAGCCTCCGTTTGGACCCCCTCCTCTCTGTCAGCGCAGTAGATTCTGGCTTCATGCCAGAATCTACTGCTCATGCACGGGTCTCCGGGAAAATGGCGGCCGTGCCATTTGCCCAGGGACATCTTGTCTGCGCATGCACGAGTCACAGAGAAAATGCCCACCGCCCATTTCCCTGTAATTCCGGTGCGGCGCTGCAGGCCAGAACATCAGAATCTAAGGAAAGGTAAGTATAACTAAATATGGGTGCAGGGTGTGTGGTGTGGACCCCCCTGGACCTAGGGGCCCATGTGCACCACACACCGTGCACCCATTATAAATACACCCCTGGGCAGGGGGATACCACACTGTGGACCTCATTCAGAGTCGGTCGTTGCGGCTGCACGGTCGTACGGGAAAAGGGGCCGGATATGCAAATGATGCACTCGCATGTTGCGTCCTTAAGATCGGATCGTTAGCTGGCCGACCAAGGGGAGGAAGCGGCTGGAAAACAAAAAATACGCCCCCTTCTCGTACGCATTACACGTCATCTCCGGGCATATAAGGATTAATCGAGACCATCGGGAACCATCGAAACTGATCGTAGACCTTAAGGTTGACCACACCCTCTCTTAAGCACTACGATCAGGTCAGTGTACAAACCACCCATGTCACGTGTGCCATGACACTACTTTGTTAATTATGCACTCCCATAAAACGCCGTACGCATAATTAGGCACGCCTGCGTTGGGATCTCCACTCCCCCGTTTTCAAGCACCTTCCCCTGTTACCACCCACAAATGCCTCATTCTGTCACTCAAACTACCGACCTGGCTGTGTTCAAGGAGAGAGAAATTTCTGATCGTAGCAGCTAGTTTGCGCACGCGCATTGCGAACTTCACGCATGCGCAGTTCAGCGAACATCGGTGGCGTAGGACCGTGCGACCGCAACGACCGACTCTGAATGAGGTCCAGTGTCTTAGTAAATTTACCTCTAGTAGAGGCTTTCTTAGTCAGTGCTCAATTTTGAATTTTAACAATAACATTTTGTGTCTCAATGTGGTAACATAACCTTTCAATTATTGCCTGGTGGCATTATTAATTATTGTACTATATATTCTAATAAGATGACAATATTTTGCAAACCATAACATTGTCTGCAGTGATTATTATATTAAGGTGAATTTCAGAAACCGTGTCAGTGACAGAGATGAGGAAGCCGCTATGTGTGCCTAGTTAAAAATATAAGCAAATTCTTATTTCCTCTCTTTTTCAGAATTCTCTACTATCTCTTCTTCTCCAGCTCACACTCCTGTTCTCGCTGCCAAAGTTCCTGCTATAGGTTTGTGCTGACGCTTGTTATGTGTCTAGGGAGGTGATTTTGTAATTACAATGCTTAATATTGCCTGCTAGATTGCAAAGAATTGCTATTATACTAATCTGCTTCTCTTCTAATCCTATACTTGCTGAACTAACCTATTTTATTATAACTAAATTTATAACTAAAGGTATCCAGTGAAAGCCTTTCCAGCTAGTCAGATGTTATATGAAGGAGTCTAGGACTATTGGATCGTAATCGACTTACAAGCTATATATGTCCTTGAAATTAATTCTAATTGAAAGCAAAAAACCTTCATTACCAGTGTTCTGTTCTAGCAAATAAGAAAGATTCTCTACATAAGGATGTTTCTAGTTGCCATAGTGTTAAAATATACAGTGGATATATATATATATATATATATATATATATATATATATATATATATATATAGATCTACAGCCCCGATTCTCTGTTCTGCCAATCAACCATCAAAATCGCTGATCCACGGACATCAATGATCGTCGATCTGTCGGCAGATCAGGGAAAAACAGCATGTTCAAAATCCCAGACTCACCGTTTTGGTCAAGATCAGTGAATCGAGGATTTCCAACATGTTGGATTTCCCCGATTCCCCGACAGAACGAGGAATTGGGCCAATACAGCGCAGATGTATGGGCTCCTTAAGTCACATGAATAGACAATCACAGTTTGCTTAAACTAATGCCGCACAAAGGATTATATGTTTTGATGTATTTATTGAATGGTCTATGTAAACATTCACAGTGCAGGGTGGAAAAAGTATGTGAACCCATGGATTTAATAATTGGTTGACAATTCTTTGGCAGCAATAACCTTAACCAGACATTCCTGTAGCTGCAGATCAGACCTGAAACAACAGCTAGGAGGTATTTTGGACCATTGCTCCTCACAAAACTGTTTCACTTCAGCAACATTCTTAGGATGTATGTACGGTGTGAGCCATTTTTATTCAGGTCATGCAACAGCTTCTCAATCAGGTTGCGGTCAGGACTCCAACTGGACCACTCCACAAGGTGCATTTTCTCCAGTTGAAGCCATTTAGTTTTGGGTCGTTACTTTTGAGCTTCATTTGGCGGAGAGTTATCATTATATTCTCCTGCATAAAGTCTATATAAACTTTGGAATTAATTTTCCTGTCATGGAGAGTTAGAGGTAAAAGCCTGGAGGCAGCAAAGCAGCCCCAAATCATGATGCTTCCCTCACCATACTATACAGTTGGATGAGGGTGTGATGTTGGTGTGCTATGCCCTTTTTTCTCTTTTCACATAGAGATATATTTACTGAGCGGTGGGTTTTCTGGGGTTTAGAAACTGAGGGGATTTTCAGTGGGTTCTAAGCTCAAAATGTAGCATTTACTAAACGTCGCTTTGATCAGCTAATAAGAGCACAATTCAAAAAAAGACAACTGCGCTTTAGGGTATCTGTACTTCAATTCTAAATAAAACAGAGACATGACTCTTATGTAAAACTTATTAACGCAGCTATATATTGTATAAAAAAATGACCTATATTAAAGCATATTCATTTTAAAAAAGACTCATGAGGACTAACACAATGTAAACAACATGAATATTTCATGGTGCAAACGTCACAATAGAAATGATCTAAAACACAATTGCTCATGGATATTGGGAATTCAAAATCATTATCTACTTCTTGAACCACTGACTTAAAGGTAAAATAGGGTGATGTATTTATTATGCCAGCTGTCAGGATGCCTGCGCTCAGTATGCTGGCGCCAGAATCCCAACACCAATTAGAATCCCAGAGCCAGCATCCCTACAACCGGCATCCTGACAATAAGGATTAGGGTTAGGGGTTAGGCACTAGATGAGGGAGGTTAGGTTTAGACACTAGGGGCAGGGGCGCCGAGAGGGGGGGAAGCGGGTACTAATTACCCAGGCCCAGCCTTGCTGGAGGGGCTCAGCGGCACACCCCTCTCCCTCACAGCAGCCCTGCACACGCTGCTGTGTGCTGGGCTGCAGTGGGAGACTGCTTGCGGCTGCTGAGCGGGACAACCTGACTTGAAATCAGTCACCATATGGTAAAACAGCACTTACCAATGAACCCGATGCCAGTAGCGCTGTAGGCTGATATCAGCCCCAGGAGCCGAGGTCCGTACTACCTGACGGGATCCCAGATTGACAACGGCCGCTCCATCCGACAATAGCACATTGCTAAGACCAGACAGGAGACAAACTGGGTGCCTGGATATAAGAAGCATCTTCTCCTTATAAGTCCACTGTATGCGGTCATATTACACGCCGGCCATTGGAACCTGAGATCAGGATACTCTACGGAGGTTGCCAGGGATCGAAACGGCAGTAGCTATTCACAATAAGGAGTGCTACATGGATGTGGTAATTACCTATCCACTTTATAACATAAAGGAACAATATAAACATCCACAGAGGAGAGTATACATTTCCATCATTGAACATAAACCCGTTTTATCAGGATTATCCCAATGAGGAACTCTCACAGAGTATATACATATTCTTATATATGTGAACATTATATTTTTTAGTTTTGTATCTTGCACAGAGAGATATTTGTTACAAATTCGGGGACATTTTTAATTTGATACAGCTGCTTTGGATAGAAATAGACTTTAAACTGTATCATTGATCTGTGCATTCTATATTTGTTTTTTTATGTGTATACAAGTATGTATATTTTATATGTATGGGATTGTGGCAATAAATCTGTTTATATACTCAATAGCTGGATTGGATTTTAATGGGATTGCGCAGCCAATTTTCTTAGCTTATGTTTTTGGAAATAATACACATTTTTCTTAGATTGGCAGCTGCAACCAATTAACCCAATTTTCAAGTCACATAGAGTTTACAAGGTGAGTGCCAGTGCTAGCATACATTTTATTGTTTAGTCTCCTATCTATGCCTGTGGGGGGGAGCGATCACACTGATCGTGCCCCCTCCTGGCTTTGCGCCGGGCTGTGGGGCTTACAGGGCTGCAAAAAGTTTTTGTTTTTTTATCCTAAGGGGGCGTGGCCATGCTTTCCACGATTAGGCCTTGCCCCTTCCACCTGAGCCCGCCACGTCTGTCAGCGCCCCTTACTAGGGGGGAGGGTTAGGTTTAGGGTGCGGTGAAGGAGGGGTAGAGATAGGAGAATATACTTACCTCCTTCTGTCATGATTGTGACCCCGTTGGGATGCTGGCGTCAGGATTCTGACCGCCGTTATCCTGTACCCAACCTAAAATAGGAGTCTATTTAGTGTCCAGAACAGTATTGGTATTGGAAAATGAGTAGCAGATCAATACTACACAGTTAAGTTTGCACCATTATTCATGTTTTTTACATTGTGTTAGTCCTTGATTATGTCATTTTTCATTTATTAAATATATGTGAGTTAATAAGTTTTACATAAGATCCACATCTGTTTGATTTACAATGGTACAAGTACTGATACCCCTAAAATCCAATTGCCTCTTTTTGTTTTGTGCACTTTCCATATTTTCTAGGCCACCACCCTCCTTATTGACTGCTGGTATTGGGCTATCCTTTAAATTTACCAATACCTAACACTATATCCAGCAGTTTTGAGGTAAACTTTCTCTTTTAGACTTCCTGAAAAGAACCCGCCTTCAATCCCTGTCAGTTTCTACCCCCTATCCCAGGTTTCAAGTACTGCACAGATTCCAAGGATCTATGCAGGCTTCTATATTTACAAAAAAAAATCAACAAAAACGGTGTGGGGTCCCCCAAAATTGTTAACCAGCCATAGGCCTTTAAACATAGTCTGGAAGTGAAGAAATCCGGGGGACAAAGAGCATGGAGTTGCCACAATTTCCACTAAACAGCACTAGGCTTTACCAGCTTGGGATGGTTCCAACCATTTGGCACCAATGACTTCCCCTGGAGGATTGGGCTCACATACAACTCCTTCCTGTTTATAACCAGCAGTAGGGTTACTCCCCAATCCCCTGGTGCTTTGGGTGTGGGATTAAAAAAGTGTTAGTAATCATTTAATTTTGTCCTTTACTGGCACACTATAAGTTTCAGCTAGCCCTGTCATACCCAATTGTAAGGGCTGCCAGGGTGTGCTGGCACTTGGAACACCACAAGTGCCAGCATGTCCTGGCAGACAGGACTTGCTGACATCTCTAGAGCACCTGTAATGAAAATATTACAATAATGGCAGTACACAGACACCAAATAAAAATATACTTTTAACTTCTTCCTATGGGAGCACGACGCTAGTGATCGATCACTCCTGGTCACTCTCATAGGAATAAATGGGGACATTCATATTGACTCTCTAGGATTATTCTTAAACTCTTAGAGCATTCTCACATATTTGTATCTAGGGTACACACTGTTCTTTCAATGCATGCTGTACACTGATATGTATGAAATTATGGACGGCTACCTGATTACAGCTTGGATACAGTAACACATAAACAGTCCATAATCAGAGGGTGGATCCACAACCATTTCAAGGTGGACTTTTATTTTGGAACAACTGTTTCCTGTGCCATACAAATTGCTTCTTCTGAGGAATGATTTTTTAATATTGGTGGTTGCCATTATTACGTATCCAGGATCTAATCTGCATATTATTTAATTTCTTTCTTTTATTTTCGCCAGGGGATAGCTGAATTTTATTTATCCCCAATTGGGGGAACAATAAGTAGTGTATTATACACTAAAATATGTCTTTACTGCTTGCCTGTTCCTAACATTGTTTGATGGTATTATTATAAGATATGGGTAAGTGCTGACATATGGTGGAATCTAATACCATATCTAGGTAGATGCACTCTGGCACCAGATTTGTGTATTATGTCAACACCGTTCTGGCCCATTGTTTCAGACCTTACTGATCGGGTACAATACCTAATGGTGAATGTCTTCTATGGTTTTTTTTTTTCTGTTTGCATCTGAGACCTGCCTCTCATTTTAGCCTATATTATTAAAAGTTACGTATTATACACTGGATTTTGGTGGATCAGTACCCCAAATAGGAGAGTACTTTTTTTTCTCTTTCACCATTTGTAAATATAAGGGTAAAATAAATGGCTGTTATTACCCTATTTCTTTTTCTACAGTTTCAAAAATATGTATTTTGCTACTTAATGTATTGCATGCACCCCACACCTCTTAGATTATTGAAAGCTTGTTTGGGACATCTAAAAGTTCTTTTTCACCTTATTCTATGTTATTTGTTTGTACCATGATCTCCTCAATGTGTAGCGCTGGTTAAAATGTCAGCTCATTATAAATAAAACAATATATATAATAATTCTGATATTGGAGGATAAGTGTACTGATTTAGATGAGCTGTAGGATATTCTACCAATAGGATTTCTGGCAATATAATGTTTGCAATGAGAATATTACATCTATGTATGTGTTTTATATTGCAGCTTATACTAATGCATCCCAAGGTCTCTCTACTCAAGGATGGTTCATTGGACTGATGTGTGCAGTAGCTCTTTTAACATTATTAATGCTAGTTGCTTGCTTTGTGCAAAGAAACAGAGGAGGAAAATATGCAGGTAAGATTCAGGATATTCACCTCCTTGTGGGTCTTCAGTGCTCCTGTAATCTGCAGCCTTTCTGGGTATAATATTGCCTAATCTAATCTCAAAGTCCAGTCCAACTTCAATGCAGAGAGGCCCCGCACTACCTTGCCAAGCATTGAATTGTTACAATGTGCATGTGCAGCCACCATTGACTCATTCAATGAGAAAGCTTCACTTATACTTGGTTCACAATGTGCCTCCACATTATCTTACTCCCTCACCGATTGATGTTCGCGCCTGTTTGAACTGTGTATAATGACTCCGCAGAGCACTTTCAAGTGTATAATGACCCTGCAGAGCACTTTCATGTGTATAATGACCCTGCAGAGAACTTTTGCATAGCACTTCCTCACCAAGGAACACACCTCAGCATTAAGTGGGGTCTCTATTTGTATAATATCTAGAAAAGTTCTTAACAACCAGGTGTAAAGGTGTTCACATTCAGTTAGGTATGCACATTTAGGGCATGATGTAGTGTTGAACGTGTTTAAATGCAAACGTTAAATGAGCTATTAAAAAAACTACCCATCCCTAAAAATAAAGAAGTCCTGTTTGTATATGGGCAAAGATGCGTCTCTGCACATTTACTTGTCCAAGTCTGTATTTTGAGTACATCCATTGCAAAGATCAACAATCATCATCATCAACAACTCCAAGACTTACATGGAACTCTAATTTGTGTTGTGTGGTATAATATAACAGAGGTAGTTATTGTGACATAAAAATGTGCACTTAACATGACAAGAAAGTTACAAAAGTCACACTTTGTGCACTGGGCTATGGCCAAAACGTGCATTATGGCAACAATTCAATATTCTGCACTTTGGTGGGAGTTCTTCCCCTGGGTGGTCTATAGAACACTACTTACAGGAATCTGAATCAGATTTGGTAAATAGCGGGCCTTTCATAGCAAGGAGGGAGCTAATAGAGTGTCTGAAGATTAAAGATCATTCAAAAGCATTTAAGAGCTAGGGGCCTGTGTGCAGCCTCCTTATACCTGTTACTGGCGTCGCCATCTTTCCAGTGATATATTCCCAAAGACAGCGCATGTGCAGAAGAGAGCAAACACTTTGGCACAGTGCCAGATTCTTTGCCAGCCCCTGTGCGGAGGGGGGTGCACCGCACAGCAGTCATAATAACATATTGGACAGTCCTGGCAGGAAAGGTGTGTGGAGTGGGGTCCCTGTGAGCCCATGGGCAGGGTTGGACTGGCCCACAGGGGTACAGGGGAAATCCCCGGTAGGCCCCACTGCCTAAGGGCTCCATCACTAGATTTAATGTCAGGCTCCAGACTGTGCACTGAATTTATATATTGCTACTCTATTTGAGGGCCAGTTACATGGTCTCTAATGTCTGTCCAAGTCTCTTTGGGTCTGGCCTCATCCCCTGTGGTAACTGTCCACACCACAAAGCTTGGGGCCCTTCCACTGCATTCTCCCGGTGGGCACTTCATGCTCCAGTCCGACACTGCCCATGTGTCCGTAGGCATCATAGCCATCACCCATGACAGATACGCTGCTGATCCCACTACCAATTGGGAGAGCATGCCAATTTTTTATCGAAGTACTTCTTGGGAAATCAGGACAAACATGATGGAGTCATTATGCTGTAGGAACAAGTAATCAAGTTTCAATTAGTATTGGAGTAGGGGGTTTGATTGTGGGCAGTAATAAAAATATTACACTGTAGCAATAGATGGTACATAGACAACATCAAATAGTGTGCTGTGTTTATTTTTTTATGTGAATAATGGATGGGGGACACTGATAAATGGAAGCTATTCATATTGATATAAACATAACGGCCAATTTATTAACAAGTTTTTATCATACGCAACAAGTGATAAAACTTGTTACATATGATAAATGGTGCTCAAGCCAATCAGCTCCCAACTGTCATTTTTCAAACAGACGACAGTTGGGAGCTGATTGGCTGGAGCACTATTATCATATGTAACAAGTTTTATCACTCGTTGTGTATGATAAAACTCGTTGCTAAATGAGGCCCCTAAGAATGAAAGATCAGTAGTGAGAGGGAGAAACCTGTGAAAATAAATACAGTAGAAGAGGGGAACCATTTTGAAGCAAATGATGGGTCTTCCTATACTCTATCTCACAGGTTCAAAACCTCGGTCTTCAGGACCCCACACAGTGCATGTTTTCCAGGTTTCTTCAAAAGTGAAATAATTATAACCACCTGTGGAACTTTTAAAATGTGTCAGTGAGTAATGAATACACCTGTGCACATGCTGGGTGACCTGGAAAACACGACCTGTGTGGGGTCCTGAGGACCGAGTTTGAGAACCACTGCTCTATCTCTTCATTTTATGTTTTGACAGTAAAGGAAAAAGAAGAACTACATCCTGAAGCTGAAGTCAAATCTATGAAAGATCAGTTCTTTGATGACAGCAGGTACTTTTGCTATGTATATTTTGTCAACATATTCAATAGTAACATACAAAGATGAAATCTCGTGGTAAGGTTATGTCCTTTTTCTAACTGGTCTTTATGAGAACTCCAAAGCATTCTGCGACATTATGTAGTGATCTGGCTGGAGATGGGGTCAAAGTCCGAACTTTGATTGGCAGGTCCCTGGGGATGTGCCAGAAGTATTGTTTATATGGCTGCACAGAAAAGTGTCTCATGGATTATATGCTGCCTTTTGTATATCTCCA
Organism: Taudactylus pleione; assembly: GCA_031769625.1. Classification (NCBI taxonomy): domain Eukaryota; kingdom Metazoa; phylum Chordata; class Amphibia; order Anura; family Myobatrachidae; genus Taudactylus; species Taudactylus pleione. The sequence continues at coordinate 523,100 of JAUIMM010000288.1, forward strand.
GGAATGTGTCATTCAAAGCTGATATCAACCGCTCAGTGATATACAGTGCATCCGGAAAGTATTCACAGCGCGTCACTTTTTCCACATTTTGTTATGTTACAGACTTATTCCAAAATGGAATAAATTCATTTTTCTCCTCAAAATTCTACACACAATACCCCATAATGACAACGTGTAAAAAGTTTTTTTTGAGATTTTTCCAAATTTAAATAAAAAAAAAAACTAAGAAATCACATGTACATAAGTATTCACAGCCTTTGCCATGAAGCTCAAAATTGAGCTCAGGTGCATCCTGTTTCCACTGATCATCCTGGAGATGTTCCTACAGCTTAAGTGGAGTCCACCTGTGGTAAATTCAGTTGATTGGACATGATTTTGAAAGGCACACACCTGTCTATATAAGGTCCCACACTTGACAGTGCATGTCAGAGCACAAACCAAGTATGAAGTCCAAGGAATTTTCTGTAGATCTCTGAGACAGGATTGTCTCGAGACACAAATCTGGGGAAGGGTACATAAAAATATCTGCTGCTTCGAACGTCCCAATGAGCACAGTGGCCTCCATTATCCGTAAATGGAAGAAGTTCGGAACCACCAGGACTCTTCCTAGAGTTGGCCGGCCATCTAAACTGAGCGATCAGGAGAGAAGGGCCCTAGTCAGGAAGGTGACCAAGAACCCGATGGTCACTCTGTCAGAGCTACAGCATTCCTCTGTGGAGAAACGAGAACCTTCCAGAAAGACAACCATCTCTGCAGCAATCCACCAATCAGGCCTGTATGGTAGAGTGGCCAGACGGAAGCCACTCCTTAGGAAAAAGCACATGGCAGCCTGCCTGGAGTTTGCCAAAATGCACCTGAAGGACTCTCAGACCATGAGAAACAAAATTCTCTGGTCTGATGAGACAAAGATTGAACTCTTTGGCGTGAATGCCAGGCGTTATGTTTGGAAGAAACCAGGCACCGCTCATCACCAGGCCAATACCAACCCTATAGTGAAGCATTGTGGTGGCAGCATCATGCTGTGGGGATGTTTTTCAACGGCAGCAACTGGGAGACTAGTTAGGATAGAGGGAAAGATGAATGCAGCAATGTACAGAGACATCCTGGATGAAAACCTGCTGTCACGATTGGCGTCTGTGAGTTACCTGTCTCAGGTGATGAGCGGGATTCAATGGAGACCGGCATGACTGGAACCACAGATGACGTAGAAAGCTCTATTGCAAGATTTATGTGGCAGTGAGAACTGAATTTGATGATAAATGACAGGAACTTGGAACTTGACTCTGGACTGGAATAACGTGGATTGAACTGATGAACTTGGAACTTGACTCTGGACTGGAATAACGTGGATTGAACTGAAGAACTTGGAACTTGACTCTGGACTGAAATAACGTGACAATGGATAAAGGGAAATCAGGTAATGCTGAGACGAGGGCTAAACAGGGTAATCCAGAAATGCTGTGACTAAGGCTGGTACTCAGGTGCAGGCTGGATTGGGTAATTGGGAATAACAGGTTCAGGAAGGAATGGGTAGGTGTGGGAGTTTAGGTTCAGGGAGGGAGTGGGTAGGTAGAAGGAGCAGGAGTTGATCCACAGCAGGAAGCAAGGCAAGGTAACACGGTGCAGGTTTGCAGGGTGCCAGGAACCAACCAGGAGTAGGGCTAGAAGCAGAGCACAGGACTATGGTCAGGAGCACAGGAACTCACTTATAGCTGATGCTGAAAACACAGGAGGTGCACTGGCCTGGGAACTACAAGGATTACTGGATTGCCAGGTATAGCTGTAGCAGGTTTACTGGTTGCCAGGTATTGCTGTAGCAGGTTTTCTGGATTGCCAGGTATTGCTGTAGCAGGATTTCTGGATTGCCAGGTATTGCTGTAGCAGGGTTTCTGGATTGCCAGGTATTGCTGTAGCAGGGTTTCTGGATTGCCAGGTATTGCTGTAGCAGGGTTTCTGGATGCACCAGAGGTTGCTGTCAGCAGGAGCCAGGGATACACTTATACACAGAAGCAGCACGAACCATACACCACGGGAAGTAATGAGATGTTCAGGCCCAGAATGCTATCAGGGGAGGATATATATACCCTGGGTCTGGCTGCAATTGGTGGATATGGACAGGTGGCCTGGCAGTAGCATTCTGAGTGGTGGAAGGCACAACATGCAGAGGAAGTACTCATCTCTGCAGCACTGAGAATCAGAACCACACCTGCGATTCCAATCAAGACTAGCAATGCTCACAGAGGAGAGCCCAGGTGAACAATCAGTGTGGAAGGGAATGCATACAGAGAAGTGCTGCAGCCAGCATGATCAGAGCAGGTCCTCCAGGCAAATTACACCTATAGATCCATGGAGATAGCTGGCAGTGGTAAGTCAACAGGAAAAAGGTGAAAACTAGACAGGGTCGTGACACCTGTTCCAGAGCGCTCTTGACCTCAGACTAGGGCAACGGTTCATTTTTCAGCAGGACAACAACTCTAAGCACACAGCCAAAATATCAAAGGAGCGGCTTCTGGACAACTCTGTGAATGTTCTTGAGTGGCCCAGCCAGAGCCCAGACTTGAATCCGATTGAACATCTCTGGAGAGATCTGAAAATGGCTGTGCACTGATGCTTCCCATCCAACCTGATGGAGCTTGAGAGATGCTGCAAAGAGGAATGGGTGAAACTGCCCAAAGATAGGTGTGCCAAGCTTGTGGCATCATATTCAAAAACTTGAGGCTGTACTTGCTGCCAAAGGTGCATCAACAAAGTATTGAGCAAAGGTTGTGAATACTTATGTACTGTACATGTGATTTCTTATTTTTTGTTTTTTTATTAAATTTGCAAAAATCTCAAAAAAAGATTTTACACGTTGTCATTATGGGGTATTGTGTGTAGAATTTTCAGGAGAAAAATGAATTTATTCCATTTTGGAATAAGGCTGTAACATAACAAAATGTGGAAAAAGTGACGTACTGTGAATACTTTACGGATGTACTGTATGTATATAAAATAAAATCTATAGCAGCTACAGTATATATAAAAATATAACGCTAAATATTATCTCTAACGGTCTGGGTAATCAATACAGATGCATACAGATATCTAACACAAATGACAGCTCACAGTTAAAGAAAATTTTATTTTTCATGTCTTTTCAAAAAGTGATCATTGATCTTTATTTTATAGACCAAAGTTCAGTTCTCTTTCATACTCATGGGACTCAGGGCCTGATTCAGAGCCGCTCGTAAGCGGCCGCTCGTTCGTTCTGACCGATGTTCGCACAACTGCGCATGCGTACGGATTTTAATACGCATGCGCGAACTAGTCAGTGCGGCCGAAAATCTTGTGCTCGCTAAATAGCGAATGCCTGCTATTTTGAGTGACAGAATGAGGCGTTTGTGGGTGGTAACAGGGGAAGGTGCTTGAAAACGGGGAGTGGAGATCAGAACGCAGGTGTGCCTAAAGGTCAAAACGGGCGTTTTAAGGGTGTGCATAATTACTAAAGCAGCGTCATCGACCACGTCACTTGGTTGTTTTATAGTTAGAACTGCTCGCATGATTGTGGTAGGAAAAACCAACCACAAGAATAGCGAGCAGTTCATACGCCGTCCGATGTACTCGATTAATCTAATAAATAGGGGACATGACGTATGATGCGAGCGGCCAGGGGGGCGTTTTTTTCAAAATTACGTTCGCATGTTTTGTTCGCTCGTTCAGACATAGAGGCGTGAACAGACCGCAAAGAGCGAACGGTTAATTTAAATAGCCAGCCCCTTTTTCTGGACGAGCGAGTGCAAATAGCGTCCGGCTCTGAATCAGGCCCTGATTTTGCTAGATAACTAGTAGACTATGTGGATTTTAAGAACCCAGAGTTAATTGAAGTATCTTTGAATGATACCACCAGTAGATCTCAACAAGTATGAACATAAAAAAGCTACAACTCTATATTGTGACCATCAAGGAATGTGTAATGATGGCAGAGCATGCACAGGTCTTGGACATGGGTAACAATACTGCAAAAAAGAGCCAAATTTACAGAAATATTTTATAGTGCTTTATAAAGCAAGTTATGTAAATGAGCTGGCAGGGGCAGCGGGAGGCGTGGCCACGCCCCTTTGCCGAGGGGAAAAATATATATATATATTTGCAGCGCCGTGCGCTGGGGACGGGGGGCGCTCTGAGCCCCCTCAGCCCGGCGCAAAGTCAGGGGGGGCGCGATCAGTGTGATTGCTCCCCCGCACAGGCATAGGAGACTGCTCGTGGCTGCTGCTCAGCAGCCACGAGCAGTCTCCAACTGCAGCTCAGCACACACTGTGTGCTGGGCTGCTGTGAGGGGGGGGAGTGGCACCGGACCCAGGCCCCCACCGGGCCCCTCAGGAAGGGGAGGAGAATGCACATATATGAAGACCTTCCTGACTAGAGACAGTACAACAACTTGGAGGTAGAAGAAAGCAGTGTTGTTTTTCGTTATGATATGTCATGGAGGCATAAGTAAGGGCATAGGTATTCAGAAGTAAAACAATGTATATAAGGAAAGGAAATATAAATAGTTGCACTTGAAATAAAGACTGCCATGATGTCCCTTACTGCCAGGAATCATATGAAATGTCAGAAAAAATGACTGTGGGCCTGATGCAGAGTTGAATGCAGGTTAGCTGTATTTGCTCCCATATTGCTTATACAAAACTAAGGGCCTGATTCAGAGATGTACAGTAAGTTAACCCGATGGTTAGTGCACATCTCCAATTGTTGGAGCACTGCACATGTGCAAGATGTTTTCTGCACTTGTGCAGCTCTCCAACTGTAAGTCCAGACACCTCCTGGTTCATTTACATTTTGTTAGACAGTATTGCACAGCCGCTTCTGCAATACCGTCCATTTCTGACACAGGCCCTAAATGCGGATATTCGGCCTTATGCAGTTTTACTCAACTATGTGAATGCTCCGCACTTATCTTTGTGCTTTGTTTGATAGCAATCATTACCAGTGCAAACTTGCACAGCCCTATCATTGGTTCAGGAGTTGTGTCTGAAAACAGGCTTATTTATACATAGGTATAACTCTGCATAGCCCGCAGTTCCATCAACAGGCCATTGACACATTTGCTACACTTAGCCTATGTGCAACCTTGTTATAACCAAGTTGCGTCCCTTCGAGTGCAAGTAAAGATGCGATTAGTTGCGTATGACTCAATATCGCTCTTAGGGCCTGATTCAGAGATGGACAGTAATGCAATCGCAGCTGCGATTTTGCATGCAAAGCAGCTGCGAAAGAATGGTAACAGTTGCAGAGATCACTCAAGCATAGGGACGCCAACTGCTGCCTTCTAATTTGCATATGATGTAGCTTACCTGCGTAAATATATCTGTAAAATCGACGCACAAGCATCCATCTTGGCCTTGCAGCAGGTCTGACCAGCCACAGACAATGCAGCTCTCCTCGCATGCTGAGAGCTCTAATGCTGCAAATGCAATCACAGTGGCTAATTTATGCATGCCCATGAAACAGCGTTCAAACGGTCAGACACGCTTGCGTTTTTTTTTACCACCCCCAAACGCTGTCTACCTGTTACTCACTTTGCGAGTGGATCCTCTGTGCGAACGTAAGCACAAAGCAATCGTGGAGCATGCGCATTGCGACTTTTAGGCATGCGCACTGGTAAACAATCACTCGATCTGCGTAAACATCGCCATTGCGTCTGGCTCTGAATCAGGCCCTTAGTTGCATACGTACGACTCTGAAGCATGGGCAGTGTCATCACTGTGTGTGAGGACACTATAAATCACATTAACAATAGATGACAAAGGGCCTGATTCACTACAGATCGCAATCCTGAGTACGCACCCAGTTCAACTGCGATAGCAAGCCAAACCACTGCGATAGCAATGCAATCTCAGCAGCACATAAGGACGCCCACTTTACAATACGCACATCCATAATACTTAGCAGAATAGCGAAAACATCGGTACAATTGAGTAACATCGGACCCATACGCACAGTTAAGGCAGGTCAGACCTCACTCAGGAATATCTCACTTCAGTGCATGCTATGAGGCCTCAGGCTGTGTATGGTATCGCAGTGGATAATTTCTGCACGCCCCTGCAACAGCATTGAAACACACTGGCACACCTGCGTACGGCCGACCACCACCCCCCCTGTCTTCGCCACAAATGTCACTTCCTGTCAATCACTCTGCCATAAGTCTGCGTATCCTCTGAGATCGCAGTCCTGATCACAGTGGTTAGTTGACGTGCTGCGATGCATATGCATGCGCAGAACGCAACAATCGGCCGATTGCGAGCATATAAGAAACTGCGTTCCTTGCTGAATCAGCCCCAAAGTTCAATGCATTGACCATGGTCAGTGAAGTCCAACCTCTGCTTCAGGTTTAATATCATTTTCTATCTTTTCCAGTTATAAGAAAGCAATAAATGGAAGCATGGACTCGTTGAGCCTAGACATTAAAACCTATGACAGTGTGGACAGCCTTGTACAGTACAGTGATGGAGAACACAGTCACTTCAATGAGGATGGTTCCTTTATTGGTGCATACACGGAATCGAAGGAGAAAAATCCAGAGGAGGAAAACGTTAAAGTACAGTGCCTGCACTCCTAATAGAGTCTCAGCATACATGGAGAAAGCTGTTTGTCTTACATATTAAACCAACTCTGAAAGGCAAATTAAGTATACAATGACCAAGAAGATGGTTATCCCATCATTGAAATCTTTAGTAGTCAAAAGAATTTTCTTTTAATGTTCTCTCGTATGGCTCAAACTGATAGGACTGGAGCATCAACAACTATCTCTACATCATCTTACTTGGCCTCCATATATTATTTATGACTTAAAATGGTTGTTCACTCTTGCACATAAATATCAAAGTGATAGATGTATTTTTGAAGGACATGCCAATATAAGCACATTAATGTGGCAAGAGGAAATGGCACGACCACAGCGAGCCATTGGACATCCAACCAGGTACGACAGGAGATAGGCACACACGTACACTATAAAGTTAACAGAATGGAGTGCAAGTCTAATTACTTTGCATCATGCATGTGATACCCCACCTCTGTCAGTATTGTATATCACTGCTCATTAATCCCATACCATGGCAAACTCTAGCTACATTGAAAATTGAAATGTCCAGGTTAACCAGGTGCAGGTTGACATTTTTAGGACATGTGATTATGCCATCCCATGTCCCTCTCTCACCTGCCTTAGCTTTGCATTCTTCTAACCCCACTATGGGGTAAATGTAATAGCCAGTGACTTGCAGGAATCAGCGAGATCACAGCGAGTCTGGTCGATGGTTTAAAAGATTTTTTAAAGACTTTTAAATGACTGCAACTTTAAACCATTGGTCAGGCTCGCTGGGATCTCGCTGATTCACCCCTCATTATAACTAAACCATGTAAGTAATTAAAAACAATTTCAGATCATGGTTAAATGTTTTTAGTATGTAAACAAAAATTATGAATAAGAGCAATATAAAAGCAACCATGTGCAAAGTAAGCAGTGCCACCTGAAGCCCCAGGCCATGAGGCCTCTCCAAAGATTCAGAACTGATGACCAGTAAACATAAAACCTGCTTAACCTGTCAGCTTTCTTCCCCAACCATAAATCGTACTAAATTACTAGAAATACTAGAAATAATCTCAGCCTGACCAACATTTGCATGACGTATATTGCTGTTAGTAAATAAATAGGCATGCTATCACTGTTAATATTACTCTGTAATTCACATACCATTCGTCAAACTAGCAGCTCTCTGTTGCAACCCGCAGCCAGCTAAACGTATAACACATTATAGGACTCATATAGGGTTTGGCACATTTTGAGTAAATGCCTCTGAAAATAAGATGCATCCAGTTTTGGGATACTCAGGTGCACATCAAGAAAAAACAGTAGCATATGCACTGGGTTTACTCCAGCAGAAACAAAATTGTGGCTTGACAGTGTTACTAGTCATAGGGCCTGATCCATTACGGATCGCAACTGCGATTGCAATAGCGATTACGCACGCAGTCTCACTGCGATACTATGCTAATCCATTGCGATCGCTATGCCGTCGCAGCACAACATAAGGATGCCCGCTTTACCTTTCACACATCCATAATACTTAGCAAGACTGCAAAACCATTGGTAACATCGAGTACCATCGCAGCCTCACACACACTTGCACAAGGTCTGACCTTACTGAGAAATTGCTAACCCTGTCGCAGTGAGTACACAAGCTGTGTAGGGCATTGCAGTGGCTAATTTATGCACGCCCATGCAACGGCGTTCAAACACACTGGCACGCCTACGTTGTCACCACCCACAAACGGCACTTCATGTCAGTAGCTCTGCAATTGGTCTGTGCAGTCACTGCGATCACATGGCCTGATTCACTATGGATCGCTATTCTGCTTATACGCACTGACCGCAGATGCTAATATCAGCGGGGATATGCAAATGATTGCATTCACATTGCGATCGCATCCTAACATAAGTACGCCCACTTCCCCTTACTCACATCCGTATACTAGGGGAACATAGCGAAACATCGAGTAACACTGGACCCATATGCACACTTGCACAAGCCCTGACCTTACTCAGAAATTGCTTATATCCACGCACGCTATCAGTGCCATGGCTGCTTATAGCCATGCAGTGGCTAATTTATGCACGCCCCTGCAACGGCGTTGAAACGCACTGGCACGCCTGCGTTCACCCGACCACCCCCCCGTCACCACCCACAAAAACGTCACTTCCTGACGATCACTGTGCTCTGGGTCTGCGTTGCCTCAGCAATTGCAGTTCCCATCGCAATTGCTAGTTTGCGCACGTCACTGAGATCCATGCGCAGAGTACAAACATCAACCGATTGCGTGCGTATTAGCATCTACGTTCCTCGCTTAATCAGATTGCAGTGGCTGGATCACGCACTGCGATGCATACGCATGCACAGTACGCAACAATCAGCCGATTGCGTGCGTATTAGCAGTTGCGATCCTTGCTGAATCAGGCCCATAATACCCAATTTATATACAATGTAAAATTGTAAGGAATTGTCATATATAATATAGAATAGTGTCTGGACTTTATTATTAATACATGCAAAAGTCACATTTACCATGTGCAATATAATTGATTACAAATACAAACACAAATACAAAATAAAAATAGAAATTAAATTCAATCAGATACAAACATCCGCGGTCAAAATGTAAGTCTCAACTAAGTACATACTTGCCAACCGTCCCTGAATGGCAGGGAGGCTCTCGAAAATCTGGCCACCGGAAGAGAGGGCAAGTCTCCCGGACCAGCAATCACCAGCGCACCTGCACACTTACCAAGTGATTTGCGTCATCGTAAACCCCGCCCCCTGCTTTACCATGCTGGTAATTTCGGCATTGTATAGTGGGGTGGTGCCGTAGCAATGCAGTCACGCCGCCCACTATAGCGCCCACTAACACGCCCCATGCTGTGCCGACATGGCTGCCCCCCCCCCACCCCTCCCCAGAGGAGTCAGTCAGGAAGTCGGCAAGTATGATTAAATAATGTGTATATGTATAGATGGCCGCGACGTCATATAATATGGAAGCCACACTAATTATTTTAATTATATCAGTGTGAGGAGACAGACACAATTAACCATTCTGATGTTGCTGCCAATTGTCATCATCAGTGCGCATTTTGCACCAGGTTCAAGACCCTACAAGAGAAACGCCCCCTGACAGGCGCATAAGCTTCTGTGACCGCCTTAGTCCAATTTGCATGAACACACTATTAATGTACTCGGCCTACAACTGGCTTCCACTTCTTATACCAGCTGCGCCGTTTTTAACATAGGGTAGTTATAAGTTAAGGTACTACCGAATCTGTATACAGACACGACCGTGTTTTGTGTGTATGGTAGTATGGAAATCCATAGTTTACTAAAATAAAAACAAACATAAACTCACATACGTCCAACTCTCCACTGCTACAGTATATACAGGGTTGTCTTAACAGCAGTGTGGGCCATGGGCAAAGCAATGCACTGGAGCCCTACCCACCCATTCATGGTAAAAAATTTAAATGGTCAATAAAATGAAACCCTCCTGCATGCCCATCAGACCTCCCACACATGCAGAGAGACCCTCTCTGACTGGTCTGAAGCTGGCAGATGAAGTGAAACTGGGACTGAGGTGAGTATTCGTCACGGGGGGGTGGGGAGGGGGGGCATGGGGTGGGGGAGGTTAGATCAGAACACAGAACACCGGCGGCCGTCTTATAAAATATCACAAATTTACCAACTGGCCGCGGATGCAGCGGGGCGGGTTGTTGGGCCCATACAAGCCTCGGGCCCTTGGGCAACTGCCCAACAAGCCCAATGGAAGAGATGGCCCTGAGTATATACATAATACAAGCCTGGGTGCAAGGGGTGCATATCACTCTTAAAGACAAATGAAGGAAAAGTTATGGTCCAGGATATCGTTATATTGCAAAACACAGGGCAAGAAACACAACATTCAGCTTGGATAACATCACAGATATTAACCCTTTTACATTTAGCTTTGCTTTGTCTTTTCTAACAGATGACTCAAGGAAGCACAAAAGTACATTACGTTTGTACAACACATCCATGAGAACACAGCTAATTAATTCACTAAGAACTAGTGAATGTCTCAGTAATGTCGCTAGTTCCTAGTAAATTGATAGGATGAATATTGGTACCTCCTTTACTATTACCACCCTGGCGGTGTCATGTGTAAGGCTCCTGTGATTAGTAAGTAATAACCTACAGTATATAATGCGGAATACAAAACGTAAAGGGTACTGTATATTCCACAAATGGGGAACTATGAGTTTCTAGATGGTACATGTTTATACATCATTAGGTTCAATGTGTTTGAGAGACAGAAATCTACTTGCAGCCCTAAAACTGCTCCATAATGGGATATAGCAGCTATATTTGCAGCATACAGATATTTCAAATTGAACTGCACTTCTATTTGTCCGGGTGCCACTTTTGCATCACTTGATAATTACTATGGAAGATAAGATGATAACTTTAGGTCTAGCAATTGAAGGAGTTTTAGACGCTGCTAGAGTGGAAAAGGTCAAAGTTTTGTGTTGTTTTCATTGTTTGTATTTTGCTTTTTTTGATAAAACATATAAATACAACATAAAATGACTCAGTGTTGTTCATTGCATGTTTGTGTTAAGATATCTGTCTGGGCGGTGAGAGTTCCCAATAAAGTAGGTCCATCCGCAGTGGGAGAGTATCTTCCTGACCTTGTGTTACCTTCCTGCCGATTTCCTGCTGCTGCAGTCATCATGCACGCAGTGGGCATCGCTCAGCAGCGTATGGACAGCTGTGGCATTTAGGTGGAAACCTATCAAGGTGTAGTGAGAAGAAAGTAGAGCCATCAAACAATATGAGGATAGTTATAGAGAGAGATCCAGTCAAGATGCCGGCGGACAGGATGCCGGACGTCAGGATACCGGCACCGGAATCCTGAAGGTTAGTATGCAGGTTAGGCCGGGGATGGGGGAGTTAGGTTTAGGGACCTGCCGGGTTGGGTTAGGTACTGACCTGGGAGGGTTAGGCTGTGGGAAGGGGGTGTTAGGTTTAGGCACCACTGCGGGGAGGTTAGGGTTAGGCACCACTGGGGGAGGGTTAGGGGGGGAGAGGGGTGGGTTAGGTTACAATCGAGTACCATCGCACACTTGCACAAGCTCTGACCTTACTCAGAAACAACCACGCATGCTATGAGACCTCACACTGCGTATGCCATTGCAGTGGCTACACGCCCCTGCATGGCACAAATGCGTTTCCCCGAACACCTCCCCCCCTGTCACCATCCACAAACAGTGCTTCCTGTCAATGCATATGCACAGTACGCAACAATCGCCTGATTGTGTGCGTACTCGTAGTTATGTACGGTAGTGAATCAGGCCCTAATTCAGATGTTAGCACTGAGATCTCAATTCTAAAGCTGGCCACACATCTAAAGATTATCTGTCCAACCAGCCAACTAGTTGATTGGTTGGAATGAAAATCTGGTAACGTATGGGAGTAACTGATGATCAGCAATTTGCTCCTAAATGCCATAAATTAGATTAAAATGGTCGTTCAGACAAGTTTGTTAATTGTTTGATCTAAACAATTTGTTCAAACAACAGTTTTTGTCCATTTTCCGGCGTTTGGGAGCAAATTGCTGATTAGAATTTGCTTTCATACCTTACCAGATTTTAATTCCAACCAATCAACTACTTGGCTGGTTGGACAGATAATCTTTAGATATGTGGCCAGCTTAATAATGTACAACAAATAAATATGGAATTCAGCAAATTGGCACTGCTATAAAACAACAACACTGATAAAGTGGGCTAGTTGATTATTAGTTGCGGTAGAAGGGATAATTAATAGCATCAACGGTATAGGGCTAAAATAAAGTCTGTTCAAGACAATTGCATCCAATTTGTAATCCCTGCTATAGGTTTCTCTGATTGAAGTTAATGATGACATTTGTTGATAAATAGAAAATCAAATCCAAAATATAAATGTGACCGATGTGGCATTACTCTTTAAAGAAATTACATCTTAGCAATGAAATGTGTTAGTCCACTGTTACACTACTCACTGCTGCTTACCCACTGTATTGGACGCTGTAAGCAGATATTGCGCATTTATCTGTCAGAGAATATAAAGATCAGTTTATCAATTTGTGGATGATGCAAACTTAAGCTGGGTACACACTGACACATATATCTGCTGCCTGTCGGCCAGTGTGTACCAGCGATGTGTCTGTGAACGACGCCGTTCACAGATATATTGCATCTGCTGTGCTGCAGAGCCAATGGCAGATACTGTATATCTCCAGATATATCTGGACATCGAATGGCAGCTGCTCAATCAATCTGGCAGTACTTTTCAGGTCCATGAAAGGGAGGGGTTATACCAAGTAGAAAAAGGGGGGGGGGGTTAATCCCCTATTGTTCCTCAGCACACTGAATTATACCTGCAACAATATATGAAGACTATATGGTAATAGAGATTCAGAGATATTAGTTGCATGCATTTGCAAATACATGGGAGGCTGCCAGACCACGTCACGGCTTCTCTGTCACTAGCAGTCCCTAACACTAAGGGGTTCACGTCCGGGGTGCAGGGTACCCCAAAAACGTCCAGCCCAGGACCCCCCCAGGGCATCACATGAAAAATGGAAAAAGAGTGACAGTGCAGTGTAAAGTATAGATGTGTGCGAGTAGATAATGGGGGTCATTCAGACCCACTCGCGAGCGGCAGTACGCTCGCAAGTGGGTCGATGTTCCCCACTGCGCATGCGCACGACGGAGGGAGCTCCGTCGTGCGCATGCGCGAGACCCGGCGAGCGACGGGCTTCCCATCGCTCCGGGTCTCGCACCAAAGAGGGCGTGCTGTCGATGTTGATTGACAGCACGCCCCCTTTGGTGGGCGTGCCGGGGGCGTGCCTGCCAGACGGAGGCGTTCCCATGGGAACGCCTACCGTCTGAAGCCGGCCCCACTGACATCACTAGTGATGTCAGTGGGAGTGATTTTGGCTCTGATAGAGCCAAAATCACTCCAGGGCTTGTGGCTGGGAAACCCGACCGCAGGGTTTCCCTCACAAGTCCGATGGTCGCGATGGTCAAGCCATGATAAAGGCACATATATATTTTGTCAAATGTAAGGCCTTATGATAAAGGCACTTACATAAATGCATCCAAATTGAGAGCCAGCTTACCTGGGAGTCACCACTGGGAACTCCAACTAGCACTACTAGAACCAGCATGCCCTCCTAATGCTGGCTCATTCATGCATCTCATAACAACAAACAAAAAATGGTAGCTGCTCAATCAATCTGGCAGTACTTTTCAGGTGCATGAAAAGGAGGGGTCATACCAAGTAGAAAAAGGAGGGGTTTAACCCCCGAGGCTACTCTGGCTGGGCCTCCTCAGGGCATCACCACTTAATACACATAGTGTATTAAGTGGTGATTAATCACTGTTACTGCCGGTGCACTTGCCACTGTGGATGGTTCACAGACTCACACACAGGGTATGCTGGGGGGTCCAGGGCACAATGAAATGTCGGACGATGTCTCCACAGGACCAGATCACCTGTTAAGTGACCTAGGTTTGTGAGTAGGTCCTGGGGTGCTCACTGCAACTTCTGTTGGGTGTAAGGGGAGCCTTATTTGCATAGTGACTGATCCACATTACATTTAAGCTATTGCACTTCTTCACGGTGGCTCGTCCCTCCTCCAGGACCAGCTACCAATACACTGTACCAAACTTCCTTCTACCCTGATTCCCTCTCCATCCCTTCTGCTCATTTTGTCAAGAGTGGCACTGCCCTACTATCATTGGAGACGACAGTGGAGCCTTAAGAAAACTGTCCAAATTGTGTGCAGGAAAAGGAACCAGTGCTCCGATCACAGTTCCCCACAATGTATCTCACTCCTGCAGTTCCTTCAGGTTTTTTCTTGTTTGTAATCAGATTTTATTAATTTTTCAAACAAAGCATAAAAATATAAAAAGTAGTTAGCTATGCAAAAAAAAAGAATGGACCATAGTACAATTTGCAAGAGTCAACAAGCATAGATAACACAGTAACCTGAGATGACCAAAAATAAATATAGAGTAGTATAGTATAGCAAGAATGAGACAGGTTGTATCATACAGTTCACAGTAAACCAACAAAGCTAACCTATTTGTGCAGGCAACCCTCCCAGACCTGTTACACAGACTCCACCACCTCCCTGCCACGCTGGGACTCGTACCAATAGAACCATAATTTAGTATATTTGTCCAGGGCCTTTCTGCTACTATCCAAGTATTTTTTTTTATACTTAATAGTATCATTAACCAAAGCATTCCATTTATTAAAGTCAGGAGGAATAACTCCGAGTCGTGACCAGGCTACAAATACCTCAGTTAGTGTCACCAGCTCAAAAACATTTTTATAGATCAGAACAGTGAAAGATTCTTCTAGGGAAAGTCCAAACAGATATATGATAGAGTTAAGTGAGGGAAAGGCAGGCACCGTATTACATATATAGTCTTAAATCTGTCCAAAAATGGTGCAATTACGACACTCCCAAAGTAAATGCCAAAACGCAGATTACGGGCCAAATGTAATAGGGTGTCAGTTTTGGTAAATTGCGAGTTTTGTGCTAAACTCGCAATTTTTCACAACTCTCCAATGTAATAGGGTGTCGGTTCACTTAAACTCGCATTTTTCAGAGTTACTAAAAATCCCCATTCTCAAACTCGCATCCAGATGTTTTCACATTGAAAACAATCAACTCGCCCAATGTAATAGAGTGTCTGTTTTAGACTCGCAAAAAAAAGATTACCAAAAGTCCCCAAATAATAGACCTGCTTCAGGCTAGCGCGTATATCCTGAGCAGGTCAGATTAACACAGAAACATGCACATATCCATGAGATACGTGCATGTTTCTGTGTGTACTTATGTAAAAGGTTTAAAATTATTTTAAAAATTACGTGCACCCCCTCCCCAAAACCATAACCAGCCCCGGGCTTATAAAGCCTGTCCTGGTTCTAAAAATACAGGGGCAAAAATGCGTAGGGGACCCCCGTATATTAAAAACCAGCACAGGGCTTTGTTGAGCTGGCTCTGTTTCTGGAAAATCAGGTGACAAAACGAGTAGGGGTCCCCTGAAAGTTCCAAAACCAGCAGTGGGGGGATAATACAAAATCTTTCACCGGTTTCCCCAGCCAAAGCATTACCCCTGACTGCTAGTAAAAACCCAGGCCGGGGATCCCTGGGGAGTTGGGGACCCCCAAATAAAGGGGTCCCCCTCTCCAGGGCACCCCAGGCCTAGACTGATAGCCCTGGGCTATCCCCGGCACCCTAGGGCGGTGGGTGCCATGGTTGATAGTGTTAGTGTTTTGTGTAAAATAAAGGTTTAAATATTGTCTGTATAACCACAAGTACCAGCAAGCCTCCCCCGCATGCTGGTATTTGGCAAACCACTAATACCAGCATGCGGGGCATTACGGGCCCGCTGGCACTTGTAGTTCCACAACCAAAGAAATGCATAAAAAAACAAACACACATCGTGAAAGTAAAATTTTAACAAAACATACCTGCACACTCAGACTCACACATACTCACCTAGTATCCGAAGTAATCCATAGTGGTACTTTATAATAAAAATCCATACTCATCTCTCCTATGCGAAGATCGCGTCCTCTTGTCCAAGTAGGCATCCAAAGAGTTAAAAACAAAATTCAGAAAAATACCGTACCATGCCGGACTGAGCAAAGGTATGTGTGTGTACACATACCTTTGTTCCGCATAACTGACCAAAGAAGCCACCAGCCAATCAGTGGGCATCTCCGTCTGAGCAGCTCGCCGATTGCGAATGCAGGCAGCCTGTCTTCCCCATAGACTTCTATGGTGATAATTCACCATTGAAGTCTATGATGGGAGCCGCTACATCGTATCCACAAGGTTGAGTTTAATCTTGTGGTTACATCATTGATACAATGTCGCAAATACACATGTAAATCAGCAAATTACCGGGTTGAATTTTTTGACCCGGTAATTTGCTCTTCTATCTGAAGGGGGGTACAGACAGAGAATAGCAAAACAACCCGGCACGTAAAAGTCGGGAAAAATTTGTTTTTTTTGCCATTTTCTGTCTGAAAGTGGTAGTAGTCAGAGTAATCTCCTGTTAAGCAGCAGCCTCTTAACACAAGATACAGAAATACAGGGAGGAGAGTTCCCCGGCATGGTGTAATTTAATAGATGGAAAAAATGCCTAATTGGCAGTGTTAAACTCCGACTGCATCTGATCAAAAGTTTTAATTTATGTATCCTGATAAACATGGCCGAGTGTAGTCACATCAAAATGAGGCCAAAAGGTGCTACCTTCAAAGCTGCCCAGTTCAGGGAATCCATTATTGGTCTTGATTCAGAGTTGTACGCTATGCCGATATTTATGGAGCTGAGCGATTATCAGTAAACTGCGCATTCGTCTATGTCGCACCACACTCGCGTCAAGGTTATCGCTGATGCTCGCAGTGAGGATTTATTGCAAAGTTACTGACAGTCCGGCTGCGTTTGCGGATGGTAAGGGGGGAGTGACGGCAAAAACTTAGGTGTGTCGCAACAGCTTCGCGGGCGTGTTTCAGGCTGCATCTGCGACACCGTATGCGTTAAACATGGCTCCGGCATTTCAGTACACGCGTCCATTCTGTGTGACCATAGGGTTACTCAAAAGACCGATTATATTTACTGAAGAATCTGTGACTGATGCTGCATCTTTGTATGCAGCCGCTTGGATCTGCTAAGCCATCTGTGGGCTTCTCAATACGTCTGCAAAGTGCAAATTTGCAGATGCAGTGGCATAAGGCCCATTGTCCTATAGCAATGTCTGGATCACAGCCCTGACCTCCCAGTAAACTGCCGACCAAACCTCCACGTTTGGTTCAAAATACAGTAGGAGCATAATTCTAAGATCGCTTACCCACAAGGAGAAACTGCAGAGAGGTACAACTGTGACAACTATGCTGCCAAATAAAACAGACGTAAATTAGGAAGGGCCAGGGCCCCTGCTCCTTTAGGTAAGCACAGTGTGTGTAATTTAATTCTAGCCTTCCTATTACCCCATACAAAAGAGGAAACCAAGGAGCTCATTCAGACCCGCTCGCTAGACGCGTACACTCGCACCCAGCGTATGCAAATCTGACACCCCCCAGCAAGGCAGGTGATCGCACGGCAAGGCATAAGCACGCTCACTATGTCTTGGCGTGCGATCACTTTGTGTATGCAGACGCCCACCAGCCTGTTTTAAGACGCCCACTTGCGCACGTCATCTCCAGGAAGTGTATGCATCGGTACATCGGGTACCATCGGATGCGATCTCAGCGCTTGAGGCAGGCCATAAACTACCGCAAGCACTGCGATCACTTCAGTGTGAAAATCAACCAGGTGACGTGTACTATGACGCTGCCTGCTAACTATGCACGCCTCTGTAATGGCGTTAAGACGCTCAGGCACGCCTAGGTTCGCACCTCCAATACTCCGTTTATAATGTCCAGCCCCTGTCACCACCCACAAACGGTTTCTCCTGTCACTCACTCTGCTGGGCTGTCTATGCGCAGCGAGCGAACGCTTCCCGGTCTCTCGCACTGGTTCGTGCAGGCGCATTGCGATACATGCGCAGAATGCGAAAATTGGCCAGCTACGAGCGAACGCTTCTTAGTGACCGGGTCTGACTCAAGCCCCAAGTTGTTAATCACTTGAAATCCATGAAGTGGGGTGTAAAAGGGGGAATGTTGTAAAACAGATATCTGGGTTGCATAATCATTTTAAACAAATGTATCCAGCCATTCCTAGTAAGAGGTCATTTATTCCACACGTGCAATTATGTTTCTAGGCCTCGGTAATCAGGTCAACATGTAGTTGCATATAATCAGAAGGTGTGAGTAATATCCAAACACCCAAATGCTTAAAGCAAGTCGACCATTGCAAAGAGTGTAACAATGCTTTCACCACTGGGGAACGGCCATGGAGGGATAAAATATTACACTTGTTCCAATCAATTGTAAGGCCTGAGTATAGTGCAAACGAATCCAGAGTAAAAAGGAGCCTCTGAAGGAAGTCACCTGCATCTGCCGGAAACAAATGAATACTGGGTCTAATGCAACAGTGCACGCAAGTGCACTGCTGAACGCAGATTCCCGATGATCGGTAATCTGCACAGATGCATGACCTGTTCTGAGCATGTGCAGAACGGGTCAGCGGTCCCGCGTGCAGACTGCCAGTGATCGACAGTCTGCTGGCGTTTGTGGGCGGCACAGAGGCCAGGATATCGGGTCAGCTGAAGATTTCCTGGCCTCTTACTCTAATCTGCAGCGGCCGGCTACGGGACCCCATGGGTCACGTAGCCAACCGATGGTCCACAGGGTATCCGATGCTGCATTGGACAACGCAGCTTGGATACGTAATGCAGCAGGAGGCGTGATGCGTCCTGCTGCATTACCTTAACTGCAAGGATCGCAATTGCAAAGCTGCCTGCATGCATACATCATATATCTATAGCCTGCATGCAGCTTTGTAATTGTGGTCCTAACTGAATCACTCTCCTTATCTGCATATGAGGCATGATTACTAACGGATCCCTATTGCGATTGTGGCTGCGATATTACGTACTCAGGTTTGTTGCAAAAATATGCTAATGAATGCTATCGCAAAGCCGTCGCACAGCCAGCAGAGATGCCCACTACCGCTATCTCACATCTGTAATACCTTGTAGTCCTGCGTATACAACAGCCCCTCATGCACAATTACAACAGGTCTGACCTTTCTCAGAAATTGCTAACCTCGTTGCACGCAGTGTACTCATAAATTGCTAACCTCGTTTCACACAGTGAGTACACAAGCTGCGTATGCTGTCGCAGTGGCTAATTTATGCACTCCCAGGCAATGGTGCTGAAACGCAGCAGTATCCACGTGTGCTATAACACTGATATCACACGCCTGATGATACATACTGATTGCTATACACAGGCCAAACGTATAGCAATCAGTATGTATCATCAGGTGTGTGATATCAGTGTGGCCTTTATATAGTGATTGTGACCGGAGGCCGGCCCCACGTGTATAATGGCGGCTGCGGAACTGCAGCGCCATTTAAAAAGGACAAAAGGCGCCAGGCGCCCATTGTAAATGTGTACTCTGCGCTAGGCGCTGAGTGTTTAAAAATAAAAACGTATTTAAAATGGTATGTGCAGCACTGAGCCAGGACACCAGGTCCTGGGCTACAGTGCTACAGGGTGCAAAGCCTGATGCTGTGCACAGGCATGAAGTGGGAATGTATTTAAAATGTATGATTTTAAATGTAATATGGGTTTAAATGCACTTTTTGTATATGACATGACCAGCCTCTGTGACTGCAGGAAACTAGATGCTAATTGTCATTCCCTAGCTGCAGGAGGTCTGATGATTAGAAAGGCTTGACTGGAAGTTTTCTGTGTGAAGGTGTGAATAGTGGGCCTGAATCAGAGCCGCTCGTAAGAGGCCGCTCGTTCGCTCCGAGCGATGTTCGCACATCTGCGCATGCGTATGGGTTGTAATGCGCATGCGCCAACCAGTCAGTGCGGTCGGAAATCGTGTGTGTCGCAAAATAGCAAATGCCTGCTAATTTGAGTGACAGAATGAGGCGTTTGTGGGTGGTAACAGGGGAAGGTGCTTGAAAACGGGGAGTGGAGATCCGAACGCAGGCGTGCCAAACGGTCAAAACGGGCGTTTTAAGGATGTGCATAATTAACAAAGCAGCGTCATCGACCATGTCACTTGGTTGTCTTTTAGCCTGAACTGCTCGCATGATTGCGGTAGGAAAATGCTACCACAAGAATAGCGAGCAGTTCATACGCCTTTCGATGTACTTGATTAATCTAATAAATAGCGGAGATGACGTATGATGCGAGCGGCCAGGAGGCGTCTTTACAAAATAGCGAGTGCATGTTTCGTTGGCTCGCTCAGACATAGAGGCGTCAACAGACCGCAAAGAGCGAGCGCTCAATTTAAATAGCCAGCCCCTTTTTCTAAACGAGCGTCCACAAATAGCGTCCGGCTCTGAATCAGGCCCAGTGTCATATGGCTAAACCCTTCATTTACAGCACTTCCTTTGAAAAGGCAATAGCCAGCAAAGTTGGTAAAGACAATTTGGTTGTTTTTAAGAAGCCCCTTTTGGATGTCACTTTCTAAAACCTGAATGTGTTAAGGTTGGATATGCCAAACTGATTGATACTTCCATTGGGAAGGATGAATGTAATTTACCATTTCCTGTGAAATGTTATATCAACATTTTAGAAGACAGTTATACTGTATGCTAAATCAGTTTGTGTTTAAGTTTAGGTGGTAGATTAGAAAGGAGGAAATAGGGTGACTCCTTTGAAATGTAATACGTGGTTATTTATATTTTGTGAGACCGCATGATTGGTTGAGAGGAACACAGGGTGGATTTACCCCCCTGTGATATTGTAAGAATGATATATAAAGAGGGCCTTTGAGCCCTGTATGTGTACATCTTTGAAAATCCTTTATGGAGAAGAACTGCTGTTAAGATTCCTGTATGCTGATGTACCCCTTCATCCGGAAGGTTGAGTCTTTTTCAAGACTTTGAGCAATAAACATCTTGCCTGACTTCAATTGCCTCAATCCTGCGACCAACAGAATTGCGCAAACGCTATTCCGTTCTCCAGCTGTTCTGAGTAAGAACTCCGTGTCTCCAAGTTCAAGCCCTCTGCCAAGCTACCGTACAGACCTGGTCCATTGCGAGGGATCAGCCGACACCAATCAGGGGGTGTGGCCGCAGCTAGTCAAACACATACGCAGCAGAAGCGGTTCCAGGTGCTGCAGTAGGAGCCTGAGTGTAACTAAGAAGCGGTTCCAAACGCAGATGGTAGTTTGGTGGTGGCAGCATCGTTACGCCCACGGCGCAGTGGGTGGAGTCAGTGACAAACGGTCACTGACGGTAAGCGGGAATCCCTGATACCCCAAGGCCAACCTGTGATCGGGAGTCCGGTCACAGTGATCAACATGCATAATTTTAGTAAATAAAATGCTATTGGGCAGTCGGAGGTGGCGGACCCATGCTTTATATCTCCTTGCTTGTCAGCAAAATTACTTATGCCATCGGCACTCAGATGAGCTGATAGTGTCAGTGAGTGAGTCACTTAGTACCTCCCAAGATGTATCAGTGCCCTCCCCTTCACTTTCTGCCCTAATGATCCCCTGGAGAAGCTGAGGATGGACCAGTGTGAATTGCACGGGGTGTAGTCAGCATCGCGGGGTGCTGGATGCCGATGATCAAAGTACAGGCACTGGAATCCCAACAGTGTCGGGATCCCAGCTCCTGACTGCCGGCATCCTGAAGGTAGGTTTCGGTGGTTAGGTTTAGGCACTAGGGGGAGGGTTAGGCACTAAGGGCGGAGGGTTAGGTTTAAGGTGTGGGGAGCAGGAGGTTAAGTTTAGGCACCGAGGAGGGACGGTTAGGGTTAAACAGCTTAGCTTCTAGTGTCAGTATTCTGACCGGCGGAATCCCATTCCCCAACTCGAATTGTACATGTACTATATCAAATACACCATCCTAGGGGCATTAACATGAAGCGGGCCCACCTCTATTTTGCATACTGTGAATTTTTGTAATTACTGTGTATGAATAATTGTGTGTAATTTGAATTGGGGGCACGTGTAGTGTGTTGTCTGAGGCTTCACACTTCAGAGGAGGGCGATCACACCCTCTGGATTTGCCGTTGTTAATGTGTGGCAAAATATGACCTGGGGGCCCTACTGTGTGGCATAATATGAACTGGGGTCCCTTCTGTTTGGCACAATATAAGCTGGAGGCTTTATATTTTGGAATAATATGAATTGGGGGCACTGCTGTGTGGTATACTACAAACTGGGGGGTACAGTGTAGAGGACCCGATTCAGAGTTGGGAATAGAGAGATATCTCTCTCAACTGATCATCTTGGTGAAACCATGCTGCACTGCAGGTGCGGCGGATTTAAAATGTGCAGAGAGATTTAGATTTAGGAGGGAGGTGTCCAAACTGACATCTAAATTGTAGAGTAATAATAAAGCTGTGCAGTATTTGTGGGCTACATGTAGGGTTACATGTAAAAGCAGCCAGTATTTACCCTACATGCAAAAAAAATTATGTATTTACACCACTTGCATTGCAACATGATTTGTCCAGGTACACAGTTAAGTGCTATCTCTCTCTCTATTCCCAACTCTGAATCAGGCCCAGAGTTCCATGGGGGCACACCCCTGGTAAATGTTCTTTGCTTGTCTATGACAGGCGGCCTATTAAAAACCTTCCTTAATTGTGACTCACCGTAAGAGCAATTTAGTCATAGTGCACAGCAGTGTAGATCCTAAATGAATTGCTGGCTATTTATTTTGATCAAAATGTCTCCTTTGGAGATAGTGAAGAGCACATGCAAAGCCTATAAATCTAATACCGTAAACTGCAACCATTGGTTTAGGGTTGCACAGAAAGTAAATATAAAATAAATGGCTGTAGCACATCTGGTGTACAATATACATACATGATTTCAAAAAGGTTGAATGATCTGATCAAAGGAGGCAACATTGCCCCAATACCATTCATCACAGCTTGTATTTCCCGAGACCTCTGTGATTTGTATTTCCCAAGCACTGACTGTCTATATCACCCTATCAATATACCTCTGTATACTCCCACTCCCACTCCCAAACACTGACATGATGTAACCCACCCACTACTGCTTCCTTTCTTCTGTACACACTACATACAGATGTAACACACGCTTCCTGTCCTGTGTCCGCTTTTGAACGCGTCAATAAAGTTGGTTGAAAAGACATCTGCCAGTAAACAAACATGGCGACTCCCGGAGAGAGAGAAAACGTATAACCGGGGATCCTGTGTATCCGGGATCTTGTCTATGTACCGGATGCAATGGAAGGGATGGCCGGGTTTATGGAAGACAGTGATGAGTACCGGGGAGTGAGGATCGTCGGCTCGGAGTTAGTGGATAATTACACGGTAGGTGGGCAGACCCCAGCCGGTATAAACCAGATATTTTATAGTGTTCAATAAGTAACTCATCAGTATACCCTCTGTTATATTAACAAAGGTCTCATACAGTGTTAATCCTACAAAGCTATATGTATTGCCCCCAAACATGTCCTACCTCTTTGCCCAGACCAGTAAAAGGTATACATCACCAGTTTTATTATAGTACCCACCGGTGCCTTATCAGTATGTGTGTGTAGCTGTGCATATAATATATCATTTATTAAAGTTGCATCACCCTAGTGTTTACATAAAGCAATGGATACACCATATACAGTATCTGCCTCCAGATCTTTTATCCCCATAGCATCTTCTATATCTGAATACATTGTCTATAATTATTAGAGCTACAACATTCCCCTACAGATATCTCTTGCTCATTTTACAAGGGGAGATCCGAGCATTTTCCCATATTATTCTCCTCCTTCCATGTAGCTGTAAGGAAGAGGTGTTCCCACCCATAGAACCCTCCACCTAGACCACCGCGGTTCCTGACTTTACTGGTCGAGATCCTAGATGGGCAGGGACTTGTGTTGGACCTTTACGATACTAGCATGATAACACATCATACTGATTTACAAACTCGTAAACACCTTATCTTCCCATTACCAAAACACGTGTCATACAGCTCTGGTAACAAATGATATTAGTATTTTGCTAGTATTGAAAATTGTATGTGTGTGTGTATGTGTATATATATATATATATATATATATATATATATAATGAGCTGCTTCCCCTCATTCTTATACTATATTGTGTTCTTGATGTAATGGAAGGACACTGGGCCTGTTTCGGATCCGCACACATGCCGTTTTCACAGTTTAAGTGATTGTTAGCCATTGCGCATGCTCACCAATTGAATTGCGATTATGCTCCCGCAGAGGATTCACTCGCAAAGTAAGTGGCAGGTAGTCAGCATTTGGTGGAGGTAACAGTGGTTAGAGAAACGCATAAATTAGCCACTGCGTCCTTGCTCACAGCAGAAAAGCCATCTGAGTGTCTGGAGACCCGCTATGTCTGCGCCAGCTTAGACTTACTCAGAAGGCTGATGGCCGCCTGATCTGTGTTTGATGTTTCCGGTTTTGTGCATGAGCGGTAGACGTGAGATGCTTTCAGTGGGTGTGTCTAAGCTCTGGACAGCGAGTGTCATTAGCAGATTTTAGCAATTGCGATCCGTGAGAGATTGCAGCTGCAATTGCATTTGCTTCAGCATCTGAATCGGGCTTACAATCTACTGTCCACACACTGCAATGATGTTTACTTGCAATTTGTTGATGTTCATTGAGATCACCAATTTGATTTGATCCAAGGAAGCTTAATTTCAGACATGAGCCAAATTATCTATATGCATACTGGGTGGAAGTTTGAATCTCCCAGCCAATTTTCACTGACATCTCTCTCATCTCCCAGCTGTCAGAGCTGCTATGTAGGTGCACAGTCTTGTAACAGTGGAGGTTTCAGAGCTTTAGTGCAAAAAGTTTGCAGCTCCATTATGGCAATTTATTTTCTCCTTTTGCTCAAAATCTGACATTTACAGTTTATTGGTGTGCACAGTGGTTAGCATTGTTACCTTACAGCACCAAATACATGGGTATTATTTCGACCAGGGTTCTTCAGTTTCCTCACACAGTCCAAATTCATACTAGCAGGTTAATATTTGTGTGGTACAGAAATCAATTGTATGCTCCAGAAGAGCAGGATTAAAGTGTGGTATAATATATTGGCACATTTTAAATTAAAGCTTAATAATGTGTACAATTTTTCAGGTGTTAATGAATTAGATCATTCCTTTTAAAGTCATAAAGATGACAGCTTAATTGTCACCAACTGCATAAACTGAACAGCGCATTGTGTATTAGAGCACAACAACAAAATCATCCAGAAATTCAAGATATTTCACTGCAATACTACAGAAGTAACAGCTTTTTATTGTAACCTGCATTCTTTTAACTTGATATATTTAATTCATTTCTAGGTATATGTCATTGAGGTTTACAGTGGTATTTATAACTGGAAAGTAAAGCATCGTTACAGTGACTTCTATGATCTTCATGAAAAGGTGAGACTTTATAATAATGGAATCATGGTGCAAAATGTTGAACCAAACCCCCATTCATAAAATATTATCTGTCAGAACAGCTTTGTTTACTAAGTGAAAGCTGTCCTATTTCTTTGAAAGCCACCCTAGATCACCTCTGCACTGTAAAATGTACTATTTTGAAATAACCTCTACTAAGGTTTCTCCCCAAGCTCCTTTGAGAGCTTGCCTAAAATATACATAGGATATTGCTGTCAATTTTGGGTCATACCTATACAGACATTTCCTCAAAGGGTTAAATAGGAGGAATGACAGCGGTAGATAGATAGTAGCAAGGGATTAGGCAAGAGCGTGTCACATGGATTATGAGGAAAATTGCAAGTACGCCTGTGGTATGAGAGATGTAATGAGACATTCAGGAATGGGGAAGTAATGCATGGTACTATATTCTATATACTGTAGCAGGGGTAACAAACATGTGGCACTCTATAAGATATAGAACAGGGCTGAAACTAGGATTTTTGCCACCTGGAGCAAGGCCATAATTTGCCCCCCCATACCCCAAAACAAAAAAAAAATACAACATAGAGAATGAAAAGGGTGTGTGGTTTCGTAACACAGTAATGCTCCTTTTAACACATTATGCCACACATTAATGACCCTTATAACACATTATGCTACAGTAATGTCCCTTAGAACATATTATGCAAAACAGTAATGCCCCTTATACATTCTGCAACACAGTAATGCCCCTTATACATTCTGCAACACAGTAATGCCCCTTATACATTCTGCAACACAGTAATGCCCCTTATACATTTATGCCACAGTAATGCCCCTTATACATTTATGCCACAGTAATGCCCCTTATACATTATGCCACAGTAAGGGCCTTTACACATTATGCCACAGTAAGGGCCCTATTCACATTATGCCACAGTAAGGGCCCTATTTACATTATGCCACAGTAAGGGCCCCATTTACATTATGCCACAGTAAGCGCCCTTTTTACATTATGCCACAGCAAGGGCCCTTTTTACATTATGCCACAGGCCCCTGTGAAAAAATACTATGAAATAGTGCGCAATTAAAATGACAGTGCAGCATAAATAATGTGAACAAATGTGTATCCACATGTACATTTTAAAATTGAACAGTGATAGTAAAAATATTCCACATAATAACATGCGCTCTGTGATTAACACATTTTCCTTAATAAACCACAATAGTGAAGATAATTAAAAAATATATTCACCCTAATTATCTACCAGGTAGTAAAGGTCAAACATTGACCATACAAGCACAGAATAGTTTCCACTCTTTAGGTTTCCGCTTGTTTGAAGGTTTGTGGGGATAAACACAAATGTCTCCCTTTCCCTTGCATATAGGTTAGGGGAGACACAAGAAGCGAAATATAGTGTAATTTCTGTAGAAGCAAAAGTCCTTGGAGCCTTGAACATAGAACGTGAGCTACGCTTGCTTCTGCAGAAATACCCGCATGGTGGATCCTGTATACGGCAGCTTGATTCATCCTGCCTTTAATTCCAATCTGGGACTGCGGTGACTATATCCTGTGAAGCTGTTGTGCCTGTTTGAAGTATTTTACCATGCTTGTTTGTCTTTGTATATTGTGAGTGCAAATTTGTATTAAAATATCCCCTTTTAAAAGCATAATTGCACTATATTTTGCTTCTTGTGTCTCCCCTAACCTATATGCAAGGGAAAGGGAGACATTTGTGTTTATCCCCACAGACCTTCAAACAAGTGGAAACTATTCTGTGCTTGTATGGTCAATGTTTGACCTTTACTGCCAGGTAGATAATTAGGGTGAATATATCTTTTAATTATCTTCACTATGGTGGTTTATTAAGGAAATGTGTTAATCACAGAGCGCATGTTATTATGTGGAATATTTTTTTTCTATCACAGTAAGGCTTCTTACACATTATGTTACAGTAAGGCCTCTTTTACACTATGCCACAGTAAGGCCCCATCTCCCTTCTCTTACCTGTCATGCGGAGGGTGAGCTCAGGGTGACGCGGGACGGAGCTGCCACCTGTCGGTACTGCTGTCATTGTAATGTGGCGCCGCTAGCGAACCAATTGGAGCTCACGGACCGGCAGCCTCTGCTGATTGGCTTTCGTTCCGCGAGCACTGATTTGCTTGTGACTGGCACCATATTAGACTGACGGTGTCTCTGTGCCTCTTAAGGCCGGTATGCGGCTCCAAATCCACAAGAGCAGCAACCTAGCCAACCGGTAGTTTCTTCCTGGCACCCCCTCAAGTCCGGCACCCAGGTCACGTGCCCCCTTAGCCCCCCTAGTTGCGGCCCTGTATAGAATGACACATCCCAGCATGCCTTACCACAGTTTTGCTGTCAGGCCACACTAAAACTGTGGCAAAAAAATCCCTAATAAATTTCACACTATCAAAATCCCTAAAGTTTCAGGAAATTAAAATTTCCATACCAGCACTTCAAAATTCCCCTTCGACCACTTTATGTGTGTAAGATATATAATTTTTGAATCTAAATATATTTTAAAGAACCCCAAATTCTTAATGAGCTGTTATTTTGCAAGTGTTTTTCACACTAATACCCATGTCACTGTGTTTTAGCTTACGGCAGAGAACAAAATAGAGTGGAACTTGCTGCCTCCTAAAAAGATTATCGGAAAGAATTCCAAAAGCTTGGTGGAACGAAGACAGAAGGATCTGGAGGTCTACCTACAAGCCCTGCTTGCAAAGTTTCCTGTCACTGTACCAAGAGCTTTGTCACATTTCTTGCACTTTCATTTATATGTAAGTTTATCTTATCTGTTTAATGGTAACATCTATTTTTATGGCGTTCCCACGCAGATTATGGAGGGTATCCAATTAGGCGCGATAACGTTAAGTCTTCTTCATTGTGCTATCCTATTGCAAAACTTGTGATGACCAATTCGCACGATAATTCTTGCATGGATGACACGCAAAAAATACAGATGAAATGAGGAATCAGCTTGTACCCCCAAAAAAGGTAAACTAAGGTAGGGTAATGATATAGAAGTGTGTTAGTGGCCAAAATCCAGGGGTTTGGGGTTATTAAATTGTGTCAAATGGCTGTTATGTGAATTTTTTTAATAACAATGAAAAAATTATAGAAAGCAAAATAAATGCTGTAATTAGTGGTACATTAAAATGGGTTTAAGTATATTTTTGTGTCATTATAGGGCAATTTTTAAAAATACACCTGTCACTTGCACCTGCAATGCTTAAAACACCTGTCCCATCCATACAGCACCCTCATATACCTGTTTCACTGCTTTAAACCCATTTTCCAGCACTTTTTTTAATTTTCACCCCAAAAATGACATAATTAATTTTTTGTTTTTGCCTAATTAGTCATTAAGGAGGGTGTCCCAGTGGTTCTGTACCAAGTCTTGACATTTTTAGCCAAAAATAGGGGTTTAACACAATTTATCACCTGCTCAGAGGTGGTGAAAATAAATTTGCGATAATTCCTATACCACTTTTCACATATGCGAAAACCGCGGCTAACAGGATAGCCCGATAACCATTTTTGGAGAAACGTTTTGACCGGTGAAAACTTTTTAGAGAACAACGGGTTATCATGGCTAATTGGATACCCCCTCAATCTTGCTGTTTTTCCGAATACAGTAGCATGACAAAGTAGCATTAGTTTGCTTATTTCTCCTCATACAACAAAGAAAATCTACCCAAAATGGACCGAAAAGTGCTTTTATTATTGATATAGCAAGTGTGTGTGTGTGTGTTTTTTGTTTATTTCTAACCACCAATAAATACTTTGTGGTTATTGCTTCGGTATTAACCCACCTTTTCTAAACAGCAAAAAGCAGGATTCCACACATTTTGTTTTCATGATAACATCTGTACTTGAAAGTGAAGATGCATATTTTTATTTGTTTCGAAACAGGGAATGTGTAGGAATAATATGGCTTCTATTTACAGGGTGCTACTTACCAAATATTAATGCTGGTGCTAGATGTACTAACTTGTAGTTACTAGGTATTTCTCCTGGTGTTTTACCAACAGGCTGGTAGTTTACAGATTATAATCTTTTATTTATAAACTGCCGCAAGGATTTTGCAGTGCTGTACACAGTGAAGCATTACAAAGTTCAAGGGTCTTCAGATAAAGTGGTTACATACATGAGCAAAACTTTACAGATCTACATAAAATCAATAGATTACGTAATTACATAATGACACCGAGGGAGAGATGGCCCTGCTCGCCAGAACTTACATTATAGAGGATCATGCTTCATGATATAGTTACATGTTGGTAACTACCAGATTATTTTTCTGGTGCTTTGATGGCAGATTGGTACTTCTTGGTTAAGCTGGCCACACACTAGACCAATTTACAGCCAACCATCCAACTAGTTGATTGGCTGGAATGAAAATCTGGTAAGGTATGAAAGCAAATGACAATCAGCAATTTGCTCCCATACGCCGGAAAATGGACAAAAACTGTTATTTGTACAAATTGTTTAGATCAAACATTTAACAAACTTGTCTGACGACCATTTTTATCTGTTTTCTGGCATTTAGGAGCAAATTGCTGACTCCCATACATTAGCAGATTTTATTCCAACCAGCCACCTAGTTGGATGAAAGTTGGTCTAGTGTGTGGCCAGCTTTGCACTCTCATTTAGCCGATTCTGCAGTTACAAGGGCTAATAGACTGGCAGTTATCTGTACTGAGCATAAGCTGGCCACTCATACTGTCTTCTATGGTCCAGAAAACAGTAAAAACTGATACCGCTTTAGGACCAGTTCCTAAATTACTTTGAACATTTAAATTCTTCTTGGTTTATCATCACTCATCTTTCTTTAATCATTAGAGGGAGGGAATCCTAGAAGTGTCTTTATTACATTTGTTACTTATGTGAGTTTGCTGCATTGGTTGAAGTAAACCTACAAATATGCTTCCCTGCTGAAGCGTACTGGCATGCACTAATTGCATGTATATAAACCTAACCTTAAGGTGCCCACACACATAGCGATCTGAACACGATCCC
Source organism: Taudactylus pleione (assembly GCA_031769625.1). NCBI lineage: Eukaryota > Metazoa > Chordata > Amphibia > Anura > Myobatrachidae > Taudactylus > Taudactylus pleione. The sequence goes on from JAUIMM010000288.1 coordinate 553,761, forward strand.
ACAATGTGTGCGATTTCCCCTGAACGCTCCCCGGCAGTCCTACACACGATTTGGAGTAAAAAATGTCCAATCTGACTTAAGATCTATCATGCATCCAGTGCATCGTGTCCCAGATTGGCAGATCTGAAGATGCGATGTACGACGAGCGGGGACGTGCATTTTCATCGTGATCGGGCATATTTTACACGATTTGTCGCCACGATTCGTTCAAATCGGGTAAAATATTGCTGTGTGTGGGCAGCTTAATTCCGCCTGCACTCCTTTCATTACACGTATGTATGATATCACACTATCGCTAGTTCAGAAGATTATTCTGATATTGCTAAACACAGGATTTTATATAGCAAGTATATGATTGTAAGCAGTAGCTATTAAGTGTTACACCTATGTACGTCACTGCAGAACCCTTATGCGGAACAGGATTTAAATCCCAACAGCGGCAGGTAAGTAACCTAACCCTCCCTTAGGGGTGTGTAACCCTAACCTCCCCCCTCCCCCCATACTGCCTAACTCTAGCCTCCCCCCAGGGGTGCCTAAACCTAACCCCCCCCCCCCCCCTCTCCCCGCAGCTACGAGGACTTACCTCCTCCAGGCCTGGATTCTGGCGTCGGGATTATGATATCATTAATCCCTAGCCGCCATTCTGCCGTCGGATTGTGATCGTTGTGTCACATAACTACATACCCCCTTCTGCCACATGTAAATAAACAATAGTAATAAAAATACTTCTTTACAAATGTTGTTGTTATTATACTCATTATTTATGCATGGTAAAATTAATATACTGGACATCTTTTCTTTTTACACTGTGATTAAGAGTTGAGCTAGGAATTCCCCCGTCCCATCCAGACAAGATTTGAAATCTCGCTGCACATTATAAACTTTCCACCCTGCATCACAATATTGTTTTGTCAAAGTTAAAAATTGCGCATTCTAGCTGTATTTACTTCTGGTGATTAACACGCATCTAACAGATTGTCTCTATATGTGTTGAAAAATCCAAACTTAATTTCATAATGAATGATTACCTATCATTTTGTTTTTAATCATAACCTTTATAATGTACTCAAATAGCCATAAATGTGATGGGTATCCACATTTTTCATCTATTCCTGTATGTTCTCAGGCTGCTAATATTACTTTCATTGTTATTGCACGCTGAGATATTTCCTGTCATGTGTGTAGTTTGGATCACTGAATGGCTGATTGGCCGCAGGTTCATAGACCTGTGACTGTCATATGCTTTCCCTGAGGTCAATAAAGGATCATTTGTACTTTCAGGAAATCCATGGAATTGCAGCTGTTCTGGCCGAGGAGCTTTATCACAATGGTAAAATTACATGTGTTTATTTTCAGTGATGCTCTGTATTATATTGAAAAAGTATTTACATATCAGAAAGTGAAATATGCATATCAGCCCACGGCAGATTCCAGAGTCCTACGTGCAGAACCAACAAATGATTAAAGCTCCCCATCTTTACATGGTGGCAGACAGTGAGCGGGAGGAATAATTGTAACCAGACCCCCTCCTTTTCAGTATTATTAAGCTAAATAATATACAGAAGATAACTGGAATGTTTATACGTAGATATGTCCATCATACTTATTGCTTTACAGGTTATGTTAGGTGGGGATATCAGTTTGAGTTTGCTGGTCCTTTACATTGCAAAAAATAAAGATTGTGATGAGAGTATTAATAATATTTCAAATGGTTTCAATTGTATAGTAATTATAATGTGATATAAAAAGAACTCTATCTGGCATTATTCCATTATCTCCTTTAAATGCCTGAATGGGTGCCACATCTTGTGACCAAGAATGCCAGTATCCTTTATAGATGTTTGTTTGGCTGGAATTTACAGTTTAAATATAGTTTAAAACTAGCAGTGCCTACTTGTCGTTGGCGAGTGATTATTAATTTTAGCACCCCGAGCGCTCCCTGGGTGTCCGCTCCTGCACAGTCTGATGTTCCTAGCAAAGTTTCCCGGCTATGTTTTGGGATACAGAAGTCGTCATGGAAATGCTAGACGGGTAGATCCCAGAGGTGATGGTGTGCCCGGTGCTCAGTGCAGCTCACCCCCCAACCAGCGGCGGCGGCCCCAATTCCTGCGTGGCTGGCACCAGGCAACAAACAGGCACAATATACACAATAGCAGCGCTGAGGTGGTCCCTTCTCTGCTTCCCCGGCACAGAGCACCGGAGCCATGAGGTTCCACCGGGACCACAACCACTTCATTAGGCATCCCAGACTAATTGCCACGCCTCTGTGAAGTTTTTATCCAAACCCATCCAGTGGAAGGCCCAGAACGGACTCCCCGGTTCGAAGTTCTGCTCAGCGTCCCTGGGTCAATGTTCTACCCAGCGTACACCAACAGGAGGTCCGACCAGGACCTCAATCTCCTAGTAGGTCTTCTGGGATCCAATGTTACCACTCTGTGAAGTTTTCGTCCAAGTACACCCAGTGGAAGGCTCAGAACAGGCTCCCTGGGGCAAAGTTCTGCCCAACGTACACCAACGGGAGGTCCGACCGGGACCTTAACCCCCCTGAAAATCTGGCCAGGATCCAACTGGACAACTTCGCGTTGGTTTCATCCCAATCGGTGCATGGGGGCAGGCACACTAGTCGCGCCAGTCATGCTCGCATCTTGGCATAGATGAGCGTGGTTACATCTATAGATAGATATGGTTTATACAAATTACATTGTATAAATTTAACTTGCTAATTTCTTGTGACAGGTCTAGCCTGGTATCATGAAATAATATGTGACCTGACATTCTTGGTGTGAATCACTGGTGTGGGTCAATATTATTTATTCATATGGACATCAAAACATGGGTTTGGGGAGCTGCTGATAGCTAATGGGTGTCCTAATTACTCCCAGCCATAGCTATGGATCAGGAGAGAGAGGAGAGGAAAATAAAGCTTCTGCTGTAGGGGACAAATTGAATAGAAGTCAAAAGATAAATTGTAAGATCTTTATCAAAAATTATAGCAGGACATGTCCACCACATGTGTAATGATGATTGTTTATTTACGTAACCTGTGAAGCATCTGACATTTTCATTGTTGGATATGGTACGGTATGTTTAAATCTTCACCTTCTATAAGTTGTACGGGTGCTCCAATGGCAGAAGACCATTAGAGAGTCTCATGTGGAAGTACCAGGATTGTATCGAGGAGAAACTCATGATATCCTTATGTAGCTCAGCGGCTCCCAACCTTTGTGGTGTTGGGACATAACTGCCGAAAAACATGCTACATGATTCGCTTTTTCATGATATCCCAATGTTAAAATGTTATATTATACAAATCCAGAATGCTGAATAGATATTTGTATTTGTCATTTCTGGTAGAAATATAATTTAAAATATATTTAATATGAACTCCGTTGCATATATTTAACTTATTTTAAGCTAGCCATGATTTCCCGTGGCACATCTAGGCTAGAATCATGACATAAGAAGTGTGTCCTGGAATACTGGGTGTGAATCACTGATGTGGCACAATAGTATTTCTCTATTACACCCATGGTGCTATAAAACTCAAGGGAATATTTTGTTTAAAAGAAAAAAAAAAATTAATTCAAACTAGAGCAAAAGAAAAAACTTTGTTTTGTTTTTTTTCTGTCAAGGTGAGCAGTTACTGGTGGCAGGAGAAGTGTTCCATATGAGGCCTCTGCAGCTGTACGCTATCACTCAGTTACTGCGACACACCAAACCAACATGCATCAACGGAGATGCCAAAACCGACCTGGGACATATTCTCGACTTTACATGTAGACTCAAATATTTAAAGGTAAGAGATATCGCAGGTTTTTATTTGTGTAAATATTTGTAATGTGTGAATTTTTATCTATGTAATGCTTTTACTTAGGTTATTCTGCTTTCAATATCATTGCTACCATCATGTGCCTAGTTCAGTGAATAATCAACATCAATTTCACAATTCATTTGCAACACAGATTTTTGATAGCTAATTTGTTATTACAGAGTTGTTTTCTCATGTCCTTCTTAGATCAGCGGTACAAGAGGTCCTGTAGGAACCAGCAATATAGAAGAGCATTTGCTGCCATACGACCTGTCTGTGTTTAAATCACTTTGTCAAGTAGAGGTTTGTAGTTTATGAAATAGCTGCATTTATTGAGCCATTCCTACATTAGCTAGTTATGCTTCTATTGTAATCACTGTTTATTCATTACTGTTAAAGGTCCACTTTTGATTTCTTTACAAATTGACTCATTTGGGAGCGATTTTGCATCGGTCGTAATTGAATTGACCCCCATGTATATTGCCCAATTGTTTGTTCTCTTCATTTACTAACAAATGAGTTTGCAGTAAACCATATCAACAAATCAAACAATTGCTTTTATGATTAACTTGCTCCAGGCAGATACAAGCCAATTGCTGATTGGTTGTTGGGCATCTGTGAAAATGTTGCTCCTACTTGCAATGTTGGTAAATGAAAGTTTAACTGTATATACTGCATATTTATGGAGTACTTTTAATTTAATAATGTAATAACAATAACTGGTATTTGTATAGTGATTATTACTCTCCAATTAATGTTCTTGTTTTGTTGCTAACCTTATACTACTGTCTCTGTGCACGGCCCACTTGTTGAGTAATCCCTGCTCTGTGTTATTTGTGTGCTTTCACTCAGCATATAGTGTGATAGGACACGCTATTATTTCACCATCTAATTTGACTACTGAATTAATTTATAAAGATGACATCACTGGTGGCACTCGTGTCCAGGGGTGTAGGAGAATGCCATCATTTCTTTCCCATTTACAGGAGTTCTGCCCCACATATAATGCACATCGAAAATGCTGTAGTTCCCCCAATATTTAGGTTCTGCTGGATAAAGGAGAATCCCTCCTCTTTTTACAGGATATACAGGAAATATATAACAAAATAAAAAATAAATAGCTGCCCCTTCTACTCCAGAAACGTTAGGTGGTGGGTGTATGGGCAGTCCCGTCTTATAGGAAGTGGTGGGTGTGAGGAAATCCCCCTTTTCCATGAAGTATAAAGAGGTGGTGTATGGGGGGGTACATATGAAGTGATGGCTATGAGAAATGCCCTCTATAAGGCCGGCTACACACTTGTCCGTTATCGGCACGATTTGCCGTATGGACACGACAAATATTGCATATCAACTAGTGTGTACACACTATTGCGTGCTCCCGTGGGTCATATGCGACATCTTCCTGACGGCCGTGCTGTGCGGCCAACATGAAGATATCACATGCGATTTAGGTGCCAATCGTGTAGTGTGTACGGCGAACCAAACGATATGTCGGTCCGATTTGGCCAATTTTGACGTCCTATTTTGCCGGTGATCGTTGTAGTGTGTACGTGAGCAATATATCGTTCTGTCGTATGCGATATTGGACAGTGTGTACGCTCAATATCGTTTGTACTGGCCTCAAAGGAAATTGGATGTAAAATCGGTCCAATTACAAGTTGTTCAGGTGTGTACCCACACTTAGACACAGGAGGGAATGGGTGTGGGGGGCTTTCTCTTCTCAAGACACATACAATGTTGGGTTTGGGTGATACCAACTCTATTACATAAGATACAGGAGCAGGGGATGGGTGTGTGGGTTGCTCTCTCTCCTCCTAAAGATATAGGGCCTGTTGGGTTTGGGCATTGCCCACTCTTTTCCCCAACATGCATAACATCATGGTTGTAGGTGATGCCAACTCTTTTGCCCAATATATAGAACATTATGGGTGTGAGTGATGCCCATTCTTCTCCCCACAGATACAAGAAGAATGGATATGTGTGCAGGATGCTCTCTCATCTACCATGTTACAAGAGGAGGGCATTAGGGGTGGGGGGATGCTTACCTATCTCTTGTAAGAGGAGCCAAATACATGGATAAACTTTCCATAACCTTTCTGGAATAATTTTATTTGACTGGAATTTGACAGCTTGTTTTTATTTTGGAGAACTTTCCAAATAATTGCTGTCAGGTCTGTGAATGTTGAAGTCCTCCCAGCAAAACGTACATTTATCACATGAAGCAACTGACTCTGTCACCAGAATTCCCTTAAGCTGCATTTATTTTGATGTAGTCAGCATAGATAATTAATGAAAACCTTCAGGAAACGCCTGACCCAGCTATTGTTCTCGGTAAGCTGAGTATTGGCATCTTATCGCACTAACAACCTGTTTTTCAGATCTCTCATTCTGATGCAAAACTCATTAAAGGATTCACTTCTTGTAAGAAGACCCTGGCTACCATGACTGTTCAGTTTTCAACTTCCTCAATGAAGGTACAATTTTTAATATGCTACTTCATGAAATTGAAACTTTTTTTTTTTTTTTGTGTGTGTGTGACTTTATTTGTACTTATGCAGTTGAAAACTGTTACTGTCATTTGAATTTTTCCTTTGTGGTTCCTATAGAACATAACCCATTCTGACCTTTCTTAAGGTTACGTGATAAGCTATGAGGAAACCCATTCCTGTTCTAAACACTCTTGATGAGTGAGGATTTTTCTAGGAATTTCAAATGACATGAGACTTGTATTTTCTTTAACATATAACTTATTTTCTTCTTCAGGTTCCATAGGGATCCACAGGGATACCATGGGGCTAATGTGGTTGGAGTGATCCAGGCACCAAACAGTTTCAGCTCTCAGGATGCCTCTGATCCTTCTCCACATATACCCCGGCCACAGGCATTCAGTTGTTAGTTTGGTGCGGCAGGATTCAGATGTACTGTTGTAACGGGGGACTGCTCAGGCAATCCTATGTTTTTATTTTATGTTTCATTTTCTATGTTTTGAGTTCGCAATGCTGAGCATCTGAAATAAGACTCATGCACTGCGACTCTGACTACCTCCGCCGGGCCACAACACCAGTAACATCTCTGGTGATTTCGGCAGGTCAGGGCAGAGCTTGCTAGCAGCGATGCTGGGGCCCGGACTGCAACCTCACACACTGAGATGTCAGGTAAGGCGATTCCTCGCTTACAGGGAATCGCGCGCGGTAATCCTTGCTTCTGGCGCCGGAGATGCATCGGACGCCGCTGCAGTGAGGGCCCGGAGCGTCCGCGTCCTCACTAGACTACCGGGGCCAGCGTACCCAGCTGGTTGATGCAGCTTAGGGGAGGTGGGCTCTTCCCCGGCAGCTCCTCTTCCGACCCAGACACCGTTCCTTTAAAGGTTTTCGCGTTTCTGGGTCGCTCCTCCTACCTGCCTCGTGTATATGAGACGCTCACAGTCCACTATCGGTGCGCTGCTGTAGCTGTTGGTCTCAGGAGATTTTAAGTCAGTCTCCCTGTATACCTCTCCCTTAGGGTCAGGTATATAGTGCTCTATATCCTACCAAGCATCATGTTTTGAGTATTTGATTCACAGCCCGTTGCAACTAAATTGCATATGCATTGTATGTGACTGCTAGTTGCAGGTGTATGGGATTTTTTTTTTTTTTTATACTTCACATTTACTTGTAATGTGACAGCCTTCACAAATAACATTACTTTGCATTGTTACATTTATAATTGATATGTCAAAAAGCAAAGGGATTCAGAAGGGGGAAGGCCCCTTTACTGGTTTCATGTAAATCTTGTTTGGTGGCCTTGTCCTCTCAGGACTTTATAAAAGATGGTTTGTGTGCTGTTTGTTATAAAGAGCCACCTCACAAGTCCAGTATACCAGTTCCTGTACAGGAGCCATCTTGGGTGTCCTCCTTGTCTCAGGTAATGAAGCAGTTTGTGGATCGTATGGCTACTCTCACACTACCTCCTTGTATGGGGTACCCACAGCATGCTATGTTTGCACCTCCTATACATCCTTCCTGGAAGGATGCTTATGCCCACTCAAGTCAGTCAGCTGTTGCGAGCAGACTGGTAGTCACTAAGGCGCCTAATAGGAAGTTATCTTTTTATCGGTATGTTCAGCATATGGATTCAGATGCATCATCTGAGGAATCAGATGATGCGCAGGGTTTTTCTTCGGGGTCTAGCTCGGCAGAGGAGGACCATCCTTCTACGGTGGATTCCTTCTTTGATGAGGGCGGTCAAGTCAATTCTAGACATACAGGATGTTGAACCAAGTCCTAGTAAGAAGGTTCCAGTGTTTAAACACCAGAAGGTGGTAAAAGCTGAGTTTCCTGGGTCCGAGCTGCTCTCTGAACTTATGTAAGCGGCATGGGGTAACCCGGATAAACTGTTTTATATTACTAAAAGATTAGCATCGTTGTATCCTTTCCCAGCTTTTGAATGTACGAAATTTCTTCTACTGTGGATGCTCATGTGACACACAGGCCCTGATTCAGAGCCGGACGCTCTGACAGAGCGTTCGCTTTGAATCAGGGCCGTCCCTTCTCCTTTTTGGAGCGGCCTCCTGGCCACTCGCATAGCTGTGGGTAACCACCCACAGCTATAGCGAGCGGCTAAAATGATGGTCGCGATGGTCAAGACCATCGGGCTTGCGACAAGACCCTGCGGTAGGGTCTCGCTGCCGCAAGCCCTGGAGTGCTTTTGGCTCTATCAGAGCCAAAAGCACTCCCACTGACATCACTAGTGATGTCAGTGGGGCCGGCCCCAGACGGTAGGCGTTCCCATGGCAACGCCTCCGTCTGGGCAGCAACGTCCCCGGCACGCCCACCAAAGGGGGCGTGCTGTCAATCACCATCGACAGCACGCCCCCTTTGGTGCGAGACCCATAATGACGGCTTGGCCGTCGTTATTCGGGTCTCGCGCATGCGCACGACTGAGCCGCCTCCGTCGTGCGCATGCGCACTTGGGCAACAACGACCCGCTTGCGAGTGGGTTTGAATCAGGCCCACAGTCAGGAAGGCTACGTTGCCTATTCCGTAAGCATCTTCTCTTAAGGATCCTACAGATAGGAAAATTGAAGCATGTCTTAAGGCAATGTTTTCATCATCTGGAGCTGTTAATCGTCCAGCTATGGCTGGGGCTTGGGTAGCCAAAGCAGTTGAAGAATGGACGGGGGCATTGGAGGATTCCTTACCAGATGCTACCTCCTATTTGGGAGGAGCTGCAATAGATGCGGTACTCTTAGCTTCTAAAGCATCAGCAGAGTGAGTGGTGGCTTTTAGGGTCCTTTTGGTTAAGGTCCAGGAAAGCTGATACAGGGTCAAAGAAGGCTCTGGAATCCTTACCTTTCTATGGAAATATACTTTTTGGGGCAAAATTAGATAAAATAATAGCTACTCTGGCAGCTTCAAAATCTGCAGGTCTGCCATCTACGGCTACATTAAAGTCTAGGCAGTTTTCTTTTCGGTTCTTTCATCCCCAGGGACAAGCAAAGGAACAGTCTTCTTTCAGGCAGGACAACCAGGCGACAAACTAAGAGGTCTGGGCCGACCAGACGTCCAGCTTCTAAACCAGTTCCTGTGTCTCAACACAGAAGGGGTTATTATTCCAATCTATTTCTGGTTCAGAAACCGAATTGGTCTCATCGCCCTATTCTAAATCTAAAAATCCTCAACAAGTTTATCCTTGTACCCAAGTGCCGTATGGAAACTCTTAGGTCAATTATTTTGGCAATTAAGCCTGGGAATTTTATGATTTCCCTGGACATTCAGGATGCACATCTGCATTTGCCTATTATGCCATCCCACCAACAATTTCTATGGTTTGCTGTCCTGCAACAACATTACAGTCAGGCACTACCCTTTGGTCTATCAACAGCCCCTCGGGTCTTTACCAAAATATTGACGGTTATGACGGCCTACCTCAAGCTTCAGGGAATCAGAATACTATCATATCTGGATGACCTTCTGATATTGGCACAGTCTCCAGCTGTTTTACAACACCATCTCCAACTGACCATTGCCTGTCTACAGAAGCACGGCTGGATCATCAATTGGAAGAAATCCTCTTTCTCCAACACAGCATCTGGGGGAACATCTGGTGGCACTTCTGTATTCTCAGGCACAAAGGGTATTTCTGCCAGAGGACAAGATTGTGGCCCTATCATCGTGAATACGCAAGCGAAGGGTATCCATTCTATCAGCGATGCAGGTCCTGTGGTCGATGGTTTCCACCTTCGACATGGTGGGATATGCTCAGTTCCATTTCAGGCTTCTGCAAAAATTGATTCTATCCAGGTGGAACGGACAGTATTATCTAATAAGGTTCCAGAGGATCCTTCTCACTCCAGAGGTTCGTCTCTCTCTCTCTCTCTCTCTCTCTCTCTCTCTCTCTCTCTCTCTCTCTCTCTCTCTCTCTCTCTCTCGGTGGCTACAAAGGGATCATCTGAACAAAGGTAGCCCACTCTGGATTACAAATTGGGTGCTTCTCACCACGGACGCCAGTCTTCGTGGATGGGGGACAGTGACCGGTCATCACACCTTTCAGGGAAGATGGACAAATCAGGAGAGTCATGTGCCCATAAATATTCTAAAGCTTCGAGCAGTATACAAGGCACTCATCGTGGCAGAGGACCTTCTCCAGGGCAGGCCGGTCCAGATCCAGTCCGGCAATGCGACCACAGTAGCCTATCTCAATCATCAGGGAGGCACGCATAGTCATGCAGCCATGAGGGAAGTGACAAACATTCTGATTTGGGCAGAACGTCATCTTGTGGCGATTTCGGCAATATTCATCCCGGGAGTTCTCAGTTGGGAAGCGGACTTCCTAAGTCATCAGGACATACACGCCGGAGAGTGGTCTCTCCACCCAGGGGTTTTTCAACTCCTGGTGAACAAATGGGGCCTACCCAACCTAGACCTCATGGCATCATGTCACAACTTATGACTATGTATGTATTTAATCTAAATGGTGTATTACAGAAGTACATGAAACGTTGTATATAAAATTTCGTATTTAATCTGATATATAGTCTAGAGGAGTCACATTGCTCCTATAGGTAAAATGAATGTCCAAAAACAATATTCTCCTGTTTCTTGATTACAAAACTGAATGCCTGTGGCCAGGGGCGGGCTATTTGTGGAGGAGGACCAGAGGCAACCTGGGAGCTGAAAGCTTTAACTGTTTGGTGCCTGGATCACTCCAACCACATTATCCCCATGGTATCCCTGTGGACCCTATGGACCTCGAAGAAAAAGAGTTATCAATGGGAAGTCTACCATAACTCTTATTTTATTGCATAAAGAGTATTTATAATATAAAGCCATATTCTTTTCTTAGACACTTCAAAGAATAAACAACCTTGGGCCTGATTCAGACCCGGTCGCAAGCGCTGAGCGCTCGCAACCGGGTCGATGTTTGCCCATTGGGGATGCGCATGACAGAGCCGGCTCTGTCGTGCGCATGCGCGAGACCCGGCTAGCGACGCGTGATCCATCGCTCCGGGTCTCGCACCAAAGGGGGCGAGCTGTCGATGGTGATTGACAGTTCGCTCCATTTGGTAGGCGGGCAGGGGGGGTGGCTGGCCAAATGGAGGCGCCTGCTGTTTGGGGGCGGCCCCACTGACATCACTGGTGATGTCAGTGGGAGAGCTTCTGGCTCTATTAGAGACAGATCTCTCTGGGGCTTGCGGCCACGAGACCCTACCACAAGGGTCTCGTCGCAAGCCCAATGGTCGCAATGGTCTTGACCATCGCGACCATCAACCTGGCTGCTCGCAATAGCTGTGGGTGGTCACCCACAGCTATGCGCCCTGATTCAGAGCGAGCGCTCGTTCAGAGCGTCCGTCTCTGAATCAGGGCCCTTGTTCCTTGTGTGTTCAAAGTAAGATGCAGTGGTTTTAAATGCCCTTCCTTTCCTCAAAGCCATGATGACCGGGGCCATCTTTCTTTTAAGGCATTTAAGTAGTTGTCCGTAGGTCCTCCATTTATAGAGTTGCATTTGCAGAAACATACATTATTGAAATTTCTTTTATAGAGGTCCACTCATGTTAATGGAGTCTGGGAAAAAACACTCGATAGAAACATATTTGATGGTCTTCTGAAGTAAATTTTAAAGGAATTTTCAAATTGAAGCCATGCTTATGTATGAACTGTACGTGTAGCGAAAATATTATACAACTTTTTTTTTTATCTCTTCAGGAAATTTTAGTGCCTGAAGCTCTTGAATTTGATCACTGGGAGGCAGAAGGTACATCATCGGACTGTCCTATTACAGCTGTGGTCCCAAAATGGAGTACACTCACTACTGTGGATATGAGTCACAATCAGATCTCTACTATTGATGATTCAGTGGTAAGACAATAGCATTTTTTGCTTACCAATTTACCAAAAAAACCAATACCATAATGCTTACCAATTTACCTGTGTAATTAATGGTAGTGTAAAATAATTTGTTTGTTTGTTTTTTTACCTCAAATGTGGTTTCATTTAACTTTTTTTTTAATGGTGGTCTCTTTGCAGAAACTTACTCCACAAATAGAATTTATGGCTTTGAGTCACAATAACATATCATCAATTGAGAATCTACAGGTAAGAGGCTTTATTAAATCCACAAGAGAAAACCTTTACGTTTTAAAGAAATCATACAAAGCCATTTGTGATGAGAGTATTAATACATAATACTTCAAATGGTTCCAATTGTATAGTAATTGTGGTGTGATATAAAAAGCACTGTATCTGGCATCATTCTATAATCTCCTATAAATGCTTGATTGGGTCCAGATCTTGTGACCAAGAGCGCTAGTATCCTGTATAGATATTTGTTTGACTGTAATTTACAATTTAAATATAGTTTAAAACTAGCGGTGCCTACCTGTCGTTGGCGAGTGATTATTAATTTTATTCAATGACCAGGAGATAGCACCCCGAGTGCTCCCAATCGCTCCTTGTGTGTCCGCTCCTCTGTGCACGGTCTGATGTTCCCAGCAAAGTTTCCCGGGTAAGTTTCGGGATACAGAAGTTGCCCTGGAAATGCTGGGCAGGTAGATCCCAGAGGCAGCGGTGTGCCCGGTGCTCAGAGTGGCTCGTCCCCCAACCAGCAGCAATGGCGGTGGGCCCGAGGACTCGGAGGGGGTAAGGATAATGCACAAGGGTAGGGGCTGAGTGGATGTAGCCCTTCCAGCAGTCCATAAACATCCAGATGGAAGAGGCTGATGGGGGGGCCCACAGATCCTGCGCGACTGGCACCAGGAAACAAACAGGCAGAATAGACACAATAATAGCGCTGAGCTCCGGGCAGTCCCTCCCCGGCACAGAGCACCGGAGCCATGCAGTGCAGACCCACCGCACAAACTTCTCCCAGCACACCACGCAACTGGCATTGTACGGGGTGCTCTGTGTGAAGGGTGTGGGTTCCGGACCTCGGCAAAGACTGTCAGCTGGAAGCGGCTGTGCGGGACCCTCAGCTCGTGGGTATCAATGTTTCTTGGGCTGCCTCGTCTCTCCACAACTGGTTACATTTAACCCGTGGTTTCACACTCTTCCTTTTGTCGTTCTCGGGGAAGCCTTCCATCCTGGTTGCTAGCCGCTTCAGCCAGGAGGCGGGATGGGAGGGGCCATATGGCAGCAGAGAGAAGAGGGCGGGAGTCGGAACAAATGGCTGCCTGGCTGCTGTCACTAAAAGTAATGTGGGGCCAAGAGCCTCCGCTTCCCCAGATTACACAATGAGATAATACTGGAAGAAGTCCAATAAGTTATCTCTGTAATGGCTTCCTGATGAGGAGAAAAGATTTTGTGTGTGTGTGGGTGTGGCCTATGTTACTCAGAGGATCTCAAGGAACATTTCAGTGAAAATCCCATCAAAATCGGTTATCGAGTTTAAATGTTCACATTGTGATGTTGTCCAAATCCATCTAGTGGAAGGCCCAGAATAGTCTCCCTGGGTCAAAGTTCTTCCCGTCGCACTTCGCCGTGAGGTTCGACCGGGACCCTAACCACTCCATTAGGCATCCCAGACCATTTTTTTCACAGTTATAGTTACTTATGATAGAACAAAAAGTTACTTTAATGGGGTTTTAATGGTACTACGCTGATGCATTGCAATGGTGAACATATTGTGGCTTGCCACATGTGTTTAGCAGAAACCCTTCTCTCACAGCTAGCAGGCTCCAGTGTGTACCTGTACTGAGCACCTGCTCTAAATACTTTATCTATGGCTGGTGGCAGACTTATGAGCCTCATTTTCACTGTCCTTAATGTGATAAATTTTTTAGGTTTGTCTAATGAAAGAGCAATTCCTACATTGTGCAAGGCAAGAAGTGCCACTATGTTGGGACTTTCTTTCATTGGCGTTATGCCATTCTTCCCGGGTCCGTTAAGGGGAGGAATACTAAGAAAAGTGTTTGACTGACCATGTGTATTTAGCAGATCATCTTCTCTCGCAGATAGCAAAGTGTGGCTGTAACAGGCCTTGTAGGTAGGCAGCACAGAATGTGCCTTTATCTAGGTGTATTACTGAAGGGAGGAAAACGTGGGTCTGACATCAGTGAGTCATGCTAGAGCTGGGGAGGAGCTTATAGATGAAGAGGCGGGTACTTTCCAGCGGGCAGGGCGAATGATGCTAGGAAAGCTGGCCGGTCTAATACGCAAGTGGTCAGTGCTAGGAGTCGCCAGGGGAAATGTTATTTTCATATGTATTACCATGGTATTTGTCTATCATGGTGACAAATAAAGCATATGGCTCTTATTTCAGAATTATATTGTGAGCATCACCTTAAAGATGTCCGTATCGTAGAGGGACATTTCAATTAACATTTTCACTGGTTATAAATTTAGATAACGGGTGCTGTAAGATCCATCTGAGAGAATAGGGATGACTGCATTACATTGCATTATTTTCTTTTTGTCATTTTTATAAATTTGCTCTTTTTATAACTTTAATATATATCTGCTTTATGCAGATATTATATATGAATGGTTTATCTCATCTACTGCAGTTTTCAAGAACTTCTACATTTCTATGCAGTTTTTACATAAACCTCATAAATGCTGCTATATTTATTTCTTTTAACAGGTACGCTCATTATCCAGTCCTATTGGTTATGGCATGCTGTAATATTGGGCTGTGTATTTAGTATGGGCCTAGTAATACATATTCAGGGCTCCAAATCTAGGGGCCACATTTGACCTGCCTGTTCCCAGTTGGATAGCCTTGTCATAGAGCATTCAATTATGTTACTTAAAACCTCAATTTCATACCTTTAACTGTAAAAGTATATACTAATTGCTGTACAGATGCTAATGATGGATTAAGTACAACGTTCTTTGTCTTCCCTGAATTGTGTAGCACTTGTACAACCTGATTCACTTGGATCTGTCCTACAACAAGCTCTCTGCACTGGAAGGCGTCCACTCAAAGATTGGAAATATCAAAACTTTAAATTTAGCAGGAAATCTTCTTGAGAGCCTCATTGGCCTTCATAAGTTATATTCTCTTGTCAACCTGGATCTAGGCCACAACAACATCAAGCAGGTATTCCCATTTCTGCTCTTGAATAACCACCACAGAACTAGTTTATACACAGTGAGTTTTCTACTAAAGGCACTTTTTTATGTCATAATTTTGCTTTATGATGTTTAGACACTAGGGGGTACATTAACTAAGATGGGAGTTCTATTTAAGAAGTGATGTTGCCCAATGCAACCAATCAGATTCTACTTCTCATTTATCTAGCACCTTCTAGAAGATAATACCTGGAATCTGATTGGTTGCTATGGGCAACATCACTTCTTAATAGAACTGCCATCTTAGTAAATTTACCCCTAGGTGTATGAGGCCACATCTGTATTATTAATTGTTATTGTTTAACCTAATCAACTTTGTTTTTGGTGGCGTTAACCTTACACTGGTATGTAAACTCCGTTTTTAACCATAAACATTTTAATTAGAGTTCAGTAGTTTGGATTTTCTTAGTTATGTTCGGTTCTCAAAAACGGGATCTCATTGGCCTTCACATGTTTTGGATGGGTTGGGTATGAGAACCCGGTGGTCGGGATGCCACTGGTCAGAATACCGACAGCGGCATCCCAACACCCATATCCCTTACTCCTAACCTCCCCTAAACCCCAGTGCCTAAATTTAACCTCCAACTCCCCGCACCCTAAACCTAACCCTCCCTCCCCCTAGTGCCTCACCCTAACCCTCCCCCTAACGCCCGATACCTTCGGGATGCCGGCGGTCAGTATTCTGGTGCCAGGAAGCCGACGCTGTCAGGTTTTCGACGCCGGGATTTCGCCTGTCGGCATCCCGCACGCCGGGATGCTGACTACATCCCGTTTTGGATAGCCAGTAAAATAAATCCGAACTTGAGTTCGTTTGGCGGAAAAAGAACTAGTAAATTCGAACCGCTCGTCTCTAATTTTAATGTCCATTTACTTCCACTTTACATCAGGAATCTTCCATGATAGTGCAATATCACTCAGTTTTAATAAACTAGGTGATTGGTGACTCAGACCTTGCAATTATAGTGTATATAGGGCCTGATTCAGAGTTGTACACAATGCCGATGTTTACGGAGTTGAGCGATTGTCAGCAAACCTCGCATGTGTCTTAGTCGCATTGCGTACGCGTCAAGGTACATTACCGTAGTTGTACATGGCCACTTTTCATTCGCAGTGTGATGACAGTCAGGGAGTGTTTGGGGGAGGTAATGAGGAGTGGTGGCAGAGAACACCGGCACATGGCGACTGTTTCAGGGGCGTGTCACACTCTGCACCTGCGATCCCGAATGCAAGAAATATGGTTCCGGCGTCTCCGTTCTCACAGCCATTCTGTGGGACCATAGACCCACTCAGGACTGCGATCATCAAATGATCTGCGAGCGATGCTGCGTCTTTGTACACAGATGCTTGGCTTTGCAAAGCTGCTGGCGGGAGGCTCAATACATCTCCCTGCATCTGCGACATTTTTCTGTTTTTGCATAGCATCTGCGCACACATTCGCGCCAGCTGCAGTATTAACGTACAAATCAGGCCCACAATCACTTGTTCTGAGTCTCCATTGTTGCAGCAATAAAGCATTGCATTTACTAGCCAATGTTTTTCTCTCCTGTAGGGCTGCACTCCTAAGTAATGCAGAGTTAACTTGGTTTAGGGACGTATTTACATTTGTGTCTATCGTGTATCACTGTGATGTCATATGCAAGCTGAAAATGTTTTCAGGGTGTCTTATTTTTGTTCAGGTTGAAGAAATAAAAAATATAGGGAGTCTCCCTTGTTTGGAAACTGTGAATTTGACCGAAAACCCTGTGACCATTATTCCTGATTACAGAACCAAAGTTCTTGCACAATTTGGAGATCGGGCTGCTGAGGTGAGATCACTGTCAACATGTAACAAATTATTTACATTTTAGCCAAAATACTGCCGTAAACAGTCACATTTGTCCACAGTTCATTAGTGATTTCATGGCTCTATAATTAATTTGTTTCCTTTCTAAGCTATAATCACACAAATAGTAAATATCTTTTAAGTATAAGACTGTACAGTATCTGTGTCAGGAATGATGTGTTCATGTGCTTTACATTTTAATTGCTAACTAAGCTCTTTTAAACAGGTCTGTTTGGACAACACCAACACTACAGAAAGGGAGCTGGATACAGTGGAAGTGCTGAAGGCCATCCAAAAAGCAAAGGAAGCAAAAAATAAATTGAACAATGCTGATAAAAAGGTATAAAGCAAAGTTTGTCTTCCAAAAACATTCACATAACATATAAGTTTTAAAACCATTATTTGTTCATATTTTAGTAAAAGTGACGTTGTGTGCTGATTTTTAATTTTATTTGTTTACACTTATCAGGAATTTGCTGCTGTCAGTTGCTCTTAATTACAGTTATTTTCCCAGGCAGGGGAAATAGAAAATGTGCTTCTGTGTCTTTACATTTCAGGACATACAGTGGTCTCCCCAGGATATTTTTTGCGGGTGCACCACTCGGCACTTTGGGAACATGCAAGTGGAGACAGTATCTGGGAGCTGTATAAAAAGGACCAGATCCTACAGACTTTACAGCTTTTTCATAATCAGATGACTGGGCCTCTAATAAGAAGAGGAGAATTAATATATACAATGTTATTTTAAGTTTAAGTCATTATAAGGTCAGGGTTTAGAACATTTTATTATTGCTATTATTAAGGCCCCCAACCGGCTACTTCTTGATGCCACCCGGCTGGAAAAATTTTCTGGGGAGAACACTGACCTAATTTAGTCCTTACTGTCCATTCTGTAACCTAATCTTGTGACAAATAACAGGTAACAGATTTTACTTTGCCGTTGTTTATTAAATATAAAATAAGCCAACATGAAGAAGCGTTTTGTGAAAAGAAAACCTCATGATCACTGCCATGCCTACACTACCGGAGGTCCTGGGTGGGGTGAAATCGCCTTGAATGTGTCAACAACTGTTTGGGTGATGCCGCTCTGCTGGAGTGGGTGTCACCAGTATGCAAGGGACATGGGTATCTCTTTATAAAGTGCTATTGCACCCTCCAACACCTTCCACTGTAATATGCCGGCAATGCTGCACACAACACTGTTAAGTGCCCCGTGACGCCTCATCGGCACCTTACAGGCAGTACAAGATTTATACAATGTGGGACAGCTCAATAAAATCATGAGTGCACCACCAGAATTGGGATAGTAGGTGGACTGGGCTGCTCCCTCCTACCTATCCTTGCAGCTGTGACTACCAATTGCTAGAGTCTTAATCTCAGTTGCTGCCTTGCAGGGTTATGATATGTGTGAGCTCTGTATAGAAAAGATGTGTACTATAAATGCTGTGACATTTAATGCTCAAGTGGGGCCTAATGTCTGCCAAGAGAACATTGCTCACACAATTACACGTCCATCATGCATTCCATTTTTTACGCAAATGATGACTACCATATGAATGTTTCATCAGAAATTGAGGTTCATTAGACCAGGTGGCATTTTTCCAATCTCTGACTGCCCAGTTCTGTGAACCTTGTGCCCACTGTAGCATCAGATTCCTGTTTTTCGCTTACAGGAGTAGTATTATGCTACTGTAGCCCATCCGTTTCAAGGTTTAACGTGCTGTGCATTCAGAGATGCTCTTCCGCCTACCCCTGTTGGTTACTCTAGTTACTGTCTCCTTCCTGTCCGTTTGAACCAGTCTGGCCATTCTCCACTGACCTCTCTCATTGTCTAGGCATTTTCCGTCCACAGAACTGCGGCTCACTGGATGGTTATTGTTTTGCTCACCATTTTCTGTTAACTCTATGCACTGTTTTCTGTGAAAATCCCAGAAGATCAGCAATTTCTGAGTCACTCAAACTGCCTCATCTGCCTCAATCTTACCATGGTCATAGTCCCTTAGATCACATTTATTCTCCATTCTTTTGTTCAATCTGAACAACAACTGGACCTCTCTTCTATGTCTGCATGCTGTTATGCTTTGATTTGTTGTCACATGATTAGCTGATTTAGATGTTTGCATTAATTAGCTGGTACACTTAATAAGTAGCTGGTTTATATGACCTCCAGTGAGTTCCAACATATGTTAGTAGCTGCCACATAGCACTAGGCCATACTTCTTACCTTCAATCAAACACAGCAGCTTTCTAGAAAACCTGTGAGTGATAGAGGAAGAACTGCTGAACAGGGGTAAATTCCCCGCTGGTAACCAGTGAAGAAGAAGAAACGCAAAGCTAACCAGCATGGAAGTGTGGGGTAGAGCGGGAATTAGAAGAAAGAAGAAAGGTTACAAATGGATCAAGGGTGATTCATGTTGCAACTTTTTACAATAAGGTGAGGAGCTAACCACTAGGAAACACTGCAATGCTGGGCCATAGACCCATCTCCAGCCTCCCTTCTACACTTAAAAGGAAAAAGCTTATATTTTTGCTTGACTATGATTGAGTAGCTTCTGTGAAATCTCCTGCATTGTGTTATTACAGGGGTAGCCAACCTCGGTCCTCGAGAGTTACTAACAGTTCACGTTTTCTAGACCACCTAGCTAGTGCACAGGTGTAGTCATTACTCACTAATACGTTTGAAAAAAATCCACAGGTGGAGTCATTTATTTCACTTGTGATTCTGTGAAGAGACCTGGAAAACTTGCACTGTTGGTAGCTCTCGAGGACCAGGGTTGGCTACCCCTGTGCTATTAGTACATAGGACAAATACATAAAATTGTGCAGTTTCTGCATAATTTGATGTAAAAAACAACTTGATACATAGGCTCCTTAATCATTTCAAGACCATGTCCTGTCGCTGCAAAACAACCCCAAATCATCAACGTGCTTCAGAATGGTTATGAGGTTCTTGTAGTGTTACACCAAATATGACATTGTGCATTAACAACAAACCACTCCATTTTGGGCTTTTCTCTATAAAGGACATATTCCTGAAATATTGTGTTTTGTTCACATGCAACATCTCAAATCTAAACAATACTACAATGTTTTTTTTTTATTTTTTGTTTAGAAAGAGGCTTTCTACTGGTAACCCTTACCAAGCTATATTTGTTCAGTCTTGAAAACTAATGAACTTTAACATATACTCATTGGGAAGTACTAAGCCTTGGAGAGAGATAGTGTACCAATCAATCAGCTCCTCACAGTCACTTTACAGGCTGTGTTTGAAAAATGACAGGAGCTGATTCGTTGGTACTTTATCTCTCGCCAAGGCTAAGTACATCTACCTACCTGTGTTGAATGAGTCTTTCATACAGTGTGATTTTAGGATGAATATTCTGGGTCTTTCCTCACTGTTTAATTATGGACTCCCAAATTGTTTTGAAATTTTCAGTTTTTATTTCAGAATGAGGATCAGCAATCATTCCCTCTCTGAGATGTCCTTTTCCCCTATATTTGTATTGGCACAAACTTGAATGCACCTTATCAAACTGCCAAAGGTTCTGCATTTCTATAGAGGTGGTTGCACTTCTGATGATCAAATAAATTAATGGCATTTGATTAGTAACACCTATCTCAAATTATCTGCTTTATTGATTTGGATAGAGTTAAGCCGGCCACAGCTCTAAAGATTTTCTGTCCAACCAGCCAACTACTTGATTGGTTGGAATGAAAATCTGGTAACGTATGGGAGTAAATGATTATCAGCAATTTGCTCCTAAATGCCAGAAAACAGATGAAAATGGTCGTCAGACAAGTTTGTTAAATGTTTAATCTAAGCAATTTGTTCAAACAACAGTTTTTGTCCATTTTCCGGCGTTTGGGAGCAAATTGCTGATTGTCATTTGCTTTCATACCTTACCAGATTTTCATTCCAACCAATCAACTAGTTGGCTGGTTGGACAGATAATTTTAGATGTGTGGCCAGCTTTAGGGTGCACCCTTTTTATTTATTTATTTATTTATTTTTTAAACGGTCTTCTCCATGTTGGCTAATGTTGTTTTAGTAAATGACGACACTTAAATGTTTCCTGGATTATTTGTCATGAAATTATAGTTACGTCTTGGTGAGAACTGTATTTATATGTGTGCCTTATGTAAAACACTTCTATGTCTTAGCTCTGTATGAGCAGCTCATTTGGCTAAAGTGAGGAGTGCATAGTGTTTTACAATATAGTATAAGTTACTTTATTGGAGGAGAGAATACAGCAGTTCTGGAGATTTCTGTTGTATATTATAACTATCTTCAATCTGTATATTGCACAGTTCAAAAAGAAAACTGTGCATTGGGCAGTTTCCAGCATTAATGCTGGGTACACAGGGGACATCTGTTCAGCGAACGATATCGCTGAACGATCTCCCTTGAAATTCCTGTTGCGCTGAATGAATGATATTGTTCATCCACAGACCAAAGATATCACCAACGATCAACGATCGCAAACCCCTATGGAGAATGCACGATATCGTCCAGATTGGCCTGCCTGCATGCATGCCCAATGGACAATATCGTTATCGTCCAGCGGGAGCGCGCATCATTGGTCGTTCATTGCATACACACAGAACGATATCATTGCGATATATCGTTCCATGTGTACGCACCTTTACTGTTTAGCCTACTTTAACACATGAGGTAGTGTGACTTTGTCAGACTGATTGTATACATTTATTTATAAATTGAGAGGAATTACCATTGTTCTTGCCTTTTACAGATATGGCCAAATTTAATTAGCCACGTTAACCCGTTTTCAGAGGTAAACATGGCTAGTTTTTTGCTATACAGCTAGCTGCACAATTTTCTCTCGCAACCCAAGAGCAGGTGAAAAGTTTGGGAAAATCCCTATTTTAATGTAAACATGTCCGGTCTTGGATCAGAACCCCTGGATCCCCCCCATCCCCCTCCCTAATGATTAATTAGGCATTTGGAAGTTTTTAATTAGTTTCATTTTGCCAATAATTAAAATGCAGAATAATGGGTTAAATTATGTGAAACAGGTATATGGGGGTGCTGTATTGATTGGACAGGTGGTTTTAGGTTTGCAGGTGGGAGTTACAGGTGTACTTTAACAAATTTTTAAAAGTGGCTTAAAAAGACACAAAAATCCAATTTACAGACATTTTTATGCAATCTGCAGCATTTAATTTGTTGAAAAACTATTTGCTTTCTATAATTTTTTTCAGTGTTATGAACAAATGCAAAAAACTGTAATTTGCCACCTTTTAAGAGTCCCCATTACTTTGCTTTTGGCCACTAATATATTTCTATACTGTTATCCAATGTTAATTTGCACTTTTTTGGGGGTACAGTCTGATTTCCCCATTGTTCCCCACACTTAACGTGGCTAACATCATAGAAAATTACCGCACAACCATTTTTACGGAGGAGGCGGTAAGCTTGGTGCGCACACAGCCACGCTAAGTAAAAATTACCTTGTGACAGGCGTGTTAACTCAAGCCGCAATAAAAGATTTTACAGCTGTCCCATAGTATTAGAAACTGCATAATGTACTGTATTTGGTAATAAAAATTAAAAATTAAAACCTATTTATAGATGTTTTTTGGCAGGGAATAAGTTTGATCCAAAATTATAAATCACTTATGTTGAAATATTTAACATCTAAAAAATTTAGTTTAGGAAAGAAGAACTTGAAACAAATAAGGCTTTTACTTTAGAATGTTGATAGCTGTAGGAATCTAATGATTCATTATTTATACCACTGAAAGTTAGGTCTGGTGATAGAATTTTGGTTTGATCAGTTTTAGGTAGTGATGTGTTGAGTAAGA
The DNA here is from genome assembly GCA_031769625.1 of Taudactylus pleione. Lineage (NCBI taxonomy): Eukaryota > Metazoa > Chordata > Amphibia > Anura > Myobatrachidae > Taudactylus > Taudactylus pleione. The sequence continues at coordinate 576,760 of JAUIMM010000288.1, forward strand.
GAATGTTACAATATCCTGATTCACAAGTATTTACTACAGTATATTGAAGAAGATGGACTTGCTGCTTGATATAGGGAAGTTAAGAGCTTGAGATCTGCTGGAGGATTCAAGTCCCCCTAAAGATTTAAAATGCTGGCAAAGGAGGTGTGGAATAAATGTGGCACTTGATTGCATGGCTGCTATCCAATCAGGTGGTGCTATCACTTTCTCCATAAAGTATTGCAGTGCCGGCAGATTTGAATATCTCGCACAACCGCACACCAGGCTGTCTGCTCTCGCTGCTGTAATCCAAGATGATCCAGAGGTGACATATGATCCTATGGAGTCATTTGACTTTGCCAGAGGATATATTAATTTTTTTGAGGGTTAAGCGCTGTTCCAGATTGGACAGTTCATTTAATGTTACTACAATAGCAGAAGTTTTTTGCTTTACTGAATTTAATGGTGCTGTAATTGATTGTGATGAATGTAACCAAATCTGAACTTGTCTATGAGAGGGCAGTATGTAGTCTTCACTGAGATGTCTATGTATAATAGTGTGTTTTTATTCTCTTTTGTACCTTCTAATATTGTATGTAATGTTGTAATGTTTTGTATATTGCTGCCATTAGATAAATAAAAATATACAAAACCATACTGAATTCTTTAACATTTTGCATTATTTAAAGAGAATCTAAAATCATGTTTTCATTTATGGTTGATCTGATTTAACAGATTACTTTTATAGTGCAATAAACTTATTTGTATTTTAGACAAACATTAAACTTTAAGTAAATACAAGAGATTTGCTCATCAACAATTGATACTGAGAAGGCAAATAATTGGTTATCTTTTAGTCGCTTTTAGTTGTGCGCAGGTGTATGCTTCCGATACAAACATCATGGAACACATTTATAACATGTACATTCAGCAACTAATAAACATCAAGATGTGTCATCATGGTCTGGCTGCATTGCTTAGGGAAACGTGATGCGGGCTTTACAGTCCCAGCATGCTGTACCAGTTGATCGGTGGGAGGGTATGCTGGAACATGTAGTTTCATAACAAATGGAAAGCCACAGGTTGCCCAGGCCTGATCTATTTAGTTAGTGACCAGCTTGCTCACACCCATGCCATCTACCCACAGTGTGAGTTAGTTGATGAGTTTTCAGGTTTGTTTGGGTATAATGGAACAATGACACCATTAGCACATCTTCAGTGATGACCCAGCTAGCTCAGCACCCACTTCACTAGAACACATCTAAGGTCCTGATGAAATGAGACCTACACTAAGCTGTGCATGATGCAGGACAACATTCTACAAGCGATATTAAGGACCCCTGATTACAGGTAATGACACAACATTCAGAGCTTTGATATCACGAGTCCATTAACCTATGATGTTGCCTACTCTTTAGTTCTTTATGGGCAAATAAACCAAAGGAGATAGAGCAGTCACCACCCCTCTGTATTCACATTTGAATGCGGTTACCATTCATTACACTGAAAAAGCAACATGCTGCTGCTTTAGTGCATTGGATTGTAAAGTAAATTTAAGCACAAACTAGGAGATTTTGCTAGAGGCCAGTATCCCCCCAAAGCTGCCCCCCTCTCTGCAAACACACATTTGTGTAAGTGTATTATTTACAGTCTCCACTTTCCCCTTTCCCGTTCACATTGGCTTCCTACTCAAACCACTTAAGTCACAAAGGAACCACATTTCTTGTCCTGTCATTTTCCCGACATCGCTGGCTTTCCGTCATCATTTCAGTGATGTCAGCAGAATGCCTACAGAGGGGAGACCCTACAGAGCAAAATGCCTACAGAGGGGAGACCCTACATATTTTCTATTAAATATTCTCTGTAAATGCTGCGTAACATTTAGTTGCTATATAAAAGACAAATAAATATTTGTGTTTATTTTTTTCTATTTAACATTAGTTAACGTTAAATACAAAATGTCCCTAGTCAAAAAGGAGTCTTTTTTACATTGCTCTTCGAGGTTAAAGATTTTAAATAGTTTTTTAATGTTGTTAGTCTGTAAAGAAAGAAAAAATCTGTGCAGTGAAAGGTTTCTCTGCTTGTGAGTGGACTATGGCACCAATGGCTGAGAAACTGACATTCTTAAACCTGTTTAATACAGTATAATCTTTAACAGTTCACTGGGTTCTATAAGTTGTTTTAATGAGAGAGCTGTTATTTATGTACATATTGTGTTACATGTATAATTCGGCCAATGACTGTTGTCTTGCTAACGTTGCGTGTACTCCTGCTCATTTCATGCTTTCTTCTATCACTTTATTTGTCAGATGAGTGAGGACTTCCGGCTCCCTACTGCCAGCTCCTCTTTCCCTGCAAACGCTTCCTCTTCTCCTCTCTCTCGGCCTGTTATCTCCAGTCAAGGTAATCATGTTAAAGCACTGATTTCAAATGTACAATCAGCAGCTAAAGGAACTTCCTCTCCTAATGTTTCTCTCTGAGAATACTTCACCGTTCGACAGCATATGAGACGCATTTAATCCTAAATTTAATTTCATACACTGAACTTTTGACTTTCCTTTATTTGCTCTTTTAGAGTGGACCAGTCACCTACACATAATTTAGGCAGCCGTTTTATGGAAGACTTCTCTTGAGGATAATGTTTACTTTGAACCAGCAACCTCTTGGAGGCATGAGGCTACATTGACTTTGTCAGTGTTGCCGTAACCCATAGGTTCCCAAACTCCGACATTGCAGTGCAGGTTTTAAGGATATCCATGCTTGAGCACAGGTGACTTAATTAGCACCCCAGTCAATTTGATTTAACCATCTGGACTCAAGCATGGATATGCTTACAATCTGGACAGTAATAGCTGAGTTTGGGAACCTCTGATTAGCCCCTGAAATGGTTACCTTTTTCTATGTGTAGATGACAGGCAAACTGTATTTCCCTTACCTTTGTGCCCTCCTTTCTTCCTCTGTCCAGTTTTTTTTATGTAGAGACCATAGTTATTATTGAGGAAAATAACAAGATTTGCACACTTAAGGAAATAAAGAAGCTTTTGACTTTGTGAACCATGGAGATGGAAAATTCTCTATTCTCAGCTCGGTTAATTCCCAAGGCAGATAATAATAATCTTACTAAAATTCATATGAAACAAAATGATTGGTGTATTAGTGTGTTAAATTAATTCAGTGATCATTTTGTAGGTACTGTATGCTACATAAAGAAATGTATCATATGAAGTAGGTGCACACCCACTTAAGACCTATAATTTGTGTGACACGGTTGCTGGGTGGTGAGCATTGCAGCCTCAGTTCTGGGGGTCATGGTTTTAGGTTGGGATCTGTGTGGATACTGGTTGCCTTCCAACAGAAATGGACCATAGTGTGTGGGTTTGTGTGTTAAGGAACTAAGGGTGGTGGTTCAGTAGAACGCAAGCAGCTTCGCAATTATTCCGTCCTTGCAATTGTGTTAATGTATCAAGAGGAGTCATTAGTGATCTGACCTGCGCTGCACCGAATCAACCCTGGCAGCTGAGTGACCCATGGGGTCATGCAGGCCAGCCATCACAGATGAGGGAAGGAGGCCGGAAAGTCTCCGTCAGCTGACGGCCTCTCCAACCCGAACGGCGGCGACACCCTTCCATTTTGTGAATCTAAGGCCGTCGCCGCCCCCAAGCTGCAGCAGACTGTCATTCGCTGATCTGCGTGCGAACACGCAGGACCCATGCTGCACATTCACAGTACAAGTCCAGCACCTTCGCAGATTCCCGACCATCTGGAATCTGCATCAGCAGTGCACTAGCGTGACCTGCTGAATGAAGCCCTTAGACTATAAGCTGTACGCACCAGTGGGGCAGGGACTGATGTGAATAATTACATATTGTCAGTGCTGCGTTACATATTATTAGCTGTGCTATATAATTATATGATAATAAACACATTTTTGCACATCTAGTCAGTGCTTTGAAATACAGGAGAGGACAATAGTGTTGAAATTCAAAAGTCCCAAGTTGTACAGTATACATACCAAGTGGTGGTTTTTCTAGTTGCATTATTGCTTTGAAATGGCAGTAATAATAAATGCATGTTTTAAATCCTGCAGCCAAAACCACTGACAAGCTTCGTAAATGTAACCTAAGGGGTAAATTTACCAAGAATCGAGTCTGATCGAGTTTTTGTTTTTCAACACGATTTGCAACGCTCAAACTCAGCTGATTTGATTCTTCTGAAACTCACAAATTTACTAAGAAGTGAGTTTAGCTGTGACCGAGTTGGCTGATGGTGAAGCAGATCGAGATATCTCGATCCCGCCCCCCTAGTAGCAAGTTTAGATACAGATTACTCACCCGAGATTGCAGTGTTTTCACCTATCAGTGAGATATGTGAAGGCTGCTTGTGTGTTGTACCTGTAAAAAAAAAAAAAAAAAAAAAAAATTACGTTGAATCCCCCTCCAAAACGCATAACCAGCGCCGGGATGTTCAGCCAGTCCTGGTTCCTAAATATACTGGGTAAAAAACGAGTAGGGTTACCCCGTATTTTAGGAACCAGCAGTGGGCTGCTGAGTCTGTACTGGTTCTAAAAATAGGGGGGGGAAAAAATTGCGTAGGGTTCCCCCTGTTTTAAAACCAGCACCGACTCAAATCCTGCCGGGGTGTAATGCCACAGCCAGGGGACCCTATCACCGGGTCTCCCCATCCAAAGCATTATCATCCCAAGCCGGTGATCTCAGGGGAGGTGGGGGACCCCCCCCCAATAAAGGGCGAGGTTAATCAAGTTTCCCCAAGATGAAGGAAAGAGAGAACAAGATTTTTGGTACTTACCAGTTAAATGTCTTTCTCTGACTTCATCTGGGGGGCACTTCGATCCCTCCCTCATTTGTTAAATATATGAGGAAATGGTTATAGTTGTAACCTATCAGTCAGGCTCTTTAAAGTTCAAACTGAGGAGAGGTTAGAGGGGAGGAACTTTTATGCCGCTAAAAAGTAAGCTCACTAAGTGCTGACGCATCTGTCCCGCACTAACCACATGGTTATGATGTGTCCCCAGATGAAGTCAGAGAAATAGATTTTACTGGTAAGTACCAAAAATCTTGTTTTCTGTTACAAATTAACTTTTACCTCATGGTAAAACGCCCCTGAAACAGTAGTAAATGTCTTGGGGGAGTTCTTGCAAGCATTTAACAATTTTCTTTTGTTGATCGGTGTAATTCTCTCCCCTCTCTCACACGTCATTATAGTTATTCCAGGCTTCATATGTAAATTCAATTCAAAACGTACAGTAAGGTGCATAAATATTGGGACATTGACAGAATTGTCATATTTTGGCCTCTATTCACCACCACAAAGGCTTTGAAATGAAACAAACAAGATGTGCTTTACCTGCAGACTTTCAGATTTAATTTGAGGGTAATTACATCCAAATCAGGTGAATGGTGTAGGAATTACAACGGTTTCTATATGTGCCTCCCACTTTTTAAGGGGCCAAAAGTAATGGGACAAACTAAACAATCCTAAATCTAACTTTCACTTTTTAATACTTTGTTGCAAATCCTTTGCAGGCAATTACAGCCTGAAGTCTGGAACGCATATACATCACCAGACGCTGGGTTTCATCCCTGGTGATGCTCTGATAGGCCTCTACTGCAAATGTCTTCAGTTCCTGCTTGTTCTTAGGGCATTTTCCCTTCAGTTTTGTCTTCATCAAGTGAAATGCATGCTCAATTGGATTCTGGTCAGGGGATTGACTTGGCCATTGCATAACATTCCACTTTTTAGCCTTAAACTCTTTGGTTGCTTTTGCCGTATGCTTCGGGTCATTGTCCATCTGCACTGTGAAGCGCCGTCCAATGAGTTCTGAAGCATTTGACTAAATATGAGCATATAATATTGCCCAAAACACTTCAGAATTCATTCTGCTGCTTTTGTCAGCAGTCACATCATCAATAAATACAAGGGAACCAGTTCCATTGGCAGCCATACATGCCCACGCCATGACACTACCACCACCATGCTTCACTGATGAGGTGGTATGTTTTGGATCATGAGCAGTTCCTTTCCTTCTCCATACTCTTCTCTTCCCATCACTCTGGTACAAGTTTATCTTTGTCGAATCTGTCCATAGAATGTTGTTCCAGAACTGTAATGGCTTTTTTAGATGTTGTTTGGCAAACTCTAATCTGGTCTTCCTGTTTTTGAGGCTCACCAATGGTTTACATCTTGTGGTGAACCCTTTATATTCACTCTTGTGAAGTCTTCTCTTGATTGTTGACTTTGCCACATATACACCTACCTCCTGGAGAGTGTTCTTGATTTGGCCAACTGTTGTGAAGGGGTTTTTCTTCACCAGGGAAATAGTTCTTCTGTCATCCATCACAGTTGTTTTCCGTGGTCTTCCGGGTCTTTTGGTGTTGCTGAGCTCTCCGGTGCGTTCTTTCTTTTTAAGAATGCTCCAAACATTTGATTTGGCCACACCTAATGTTTTTGCTATCTCTCTGATGGGTTTGTTTTTTGATTTTTCAGCCTAATGATGGCTTGCCTCACTGATAGTGACAGCTCTTTGGATCTCATATTGAGAGTCAACAGCAACTGATTCCAAATGCAAATTTCACACCTAGAATTAACTCCAGACCTTTTACCTGCTTAATTGATAATGAAATAACGAGGGAAAAGCCCACACCTGTCCATGAAATAGCTTTTGAGTTGATAGTCCCATTACTTTTGGCCCCTTAAAAAGTGGGAGGCACATATAGAAACCGTTGTAATTCCTAAACCGTTCACCTGATTTGGATGTAATTACCCTCAAATTAAATCTGAAAGTCTGCAGTTAAAGCACATCTTTTTTGTTTCATTTCAAAGCCATTCTGGTGGTGAATAGAGGCCAAAATATGACAATTCTGTCAATGTCCCAATATTTATGCACCTGACTGTAAATACACACATTTTTTATGTAGAGATCACTCCATTGGTGAGATAATTTGCGGATTATTATCTGTGATGTCTTTTGGTAGAAAAATAAGCATACCGTATATACTCGAATATAAGCCGAGGTACCTACTTTTACCCAAAAAAACTGGGAAAACTTACTGACTCGAGTATAAGCCTAGTGTGGGAAATGGCAGCAGCTGGTAGTGCCCCCAGTATTAATTCCCCCTGGTTGTGCCCCCAGTAGTAATCCCTCCTGGTAGTGCCCCCAGTGGTAATCCCCCCTTTCAGTGCCTCCAGTAGTAATCCCCCCCTGGTAGTACCCCCAGTAGTAATCCCCCCTTTTAGTGCCCCCTGTAGTAATCCCCCACTGGTAGTGCCCCCTGTAGTAATCCTCCCCTAGTAGCTCCCCCAGTGGTAATCCCCCCTTTTAGTGCCCCCTGTAGTAATCCCCTTTTAGTGCCCCCTGATAATGCCCCCTGTAGTCATTGCCCCCTGGTAATGCCCCCTGTAGTCATCGCCCCCTGGTAGTGCCCCCTGTAGTCCCCCCCCCCCCCCCCCCCCTAGTAGAGAGAGGCGTGAAAAGAATTTAAAAAAAATAAACACTTACCTTAAACTCCCGCTCCTGGTCCCGCCGCTGTCCGCTCCTCCGCTCCCGCCGCTGGCCGCTTTGCATGGGAGAGACGTAGTCACCCACTCCCATCACCCACTGCGGGAGCCGGAAGATGGCTCCCGCAGCGGGAGCAGCAGCAGCCGCTGAGAGTCTGACAGACTCTCAGCGGCTGCTGATTACACCAAACACGCAGCTGCCGGCTCCAGCGGCTGTGTGTTTGGCAGTGTGTAGCGCTGACCGAACTCCGTCCGGTTAGCGCTACACTTGACTCGAGTATAAGCCGAGGGGGTACTTTTTCAGCACATTTTTTGTGCTGAAAAACTCGGCTTATACTCGAGTATATACGGTATATTAAATCTATTCTAGCTACTTCTAAGAGGAAGACTTTAGGTGTCACATGTAATTTCCATTTTAAAAGTTTAGCAATGGGAGCTGTAACATTCCTCCCCCTATTTATCACAGTGAAACTTGATCGGTAAGGGAATAACTACGGTCTGTTATTTACACTCTGGCAGTTCTCTTGCTGCAGAGGCATTGATTTTGAATTCATGTTGTCTACCATTATTACTCATGCCCACTTGTGTGTTAGTTGCATTACTTAGTGGTTGTAAAATGTTAGTAATAACTCATGGCAAAACCAAAGAAATGGAATGGAAGACTTGACATTGTGTAAAACAATGCAAGCAAAATGCCAATGAGTATGGTAACACTACAATATAAAACACTGTATAAATGCTACTGATTGAGGCATCAGGGAGCAGAGAAATGCATAACAATATTTATCGTATTATAAGATGAAGGGAATGAAATGTATATAAATATCGGAATCTCCCTAGAACACTCTAAAGGGTGTTTGTATGGATGTTTGTTGTCCTTAGGAGGTACTGCACCTTGCCCGCACCACACATGCTGCCGATTGCTTTAACATAGAGGTCATTGTTGCCTACTCTAATAAGCATGGGTTCTTCATAGCAGCAAAACACCTCACAATATCACAGTGCACAGAACATCAAACATAGGCCAGAGCACAGCCATGTTGACGGGGGTAACAGAAAATTTCTGTCGGACTTATTCTCGTTACGGTGAGCTGCCGGCTAATGGACTGCACTGTTTTCCAGGTTTTTAAGTGGCTTTTATGTATGCATAAATGCTTGTTCCTAGTGCTGCTGTCTGCATTGGGACACCTCAAACCCAAATTATATAAAACTCAGCTGTAAAACAATGTAAAAATGTAAAAGATTTTTAAAAATGCGGCACATGGTAGAAAGCAGAAGGACATAGCCTTGGTTACATAGCCACTTTATTTCTACTATCTATATTAACAAATCTAGAGAGAATAAAATAATATAACATACTATTGGGGGAAACACACCTTCAATATTATGGAGCTTAAGTATTATTGTATATTGATATTTAAACAACCGGTGGTCCAAGAAAGCAACAAACACATTGTCAAATGCCTTTCACTCAGGTTTTCATAAGCATGAGGTCATGAGATCCACTATGTACCCAGATATAGATCTGGTCAGAAAGTATTGAAATGTTTTTATCCTTTATGGCATAACCTGGCTCTTTTTTTTTTTTTTTTTCCCCTCTATTTTAAATTGTGTGATTAATACGATGTTGTTCTTCTTGTTTGGTTATATTTTGCTTGCTTATCTCTCCTACTATAGTGGACCAATTGACCCCTATGCCTATATAGTTATTTATATATTTGTTTTTTCTCTTTCAATATTTGAGTTATTGCAAGCTCATTTTCTGTTTTGTTAATATTTTAAATATAAAAATAAACTTTACGTTTTAACGATATAAGACTGCCCTACCAAAGCGCTTAATTTTTCTCCTTACAAGTTCCTAAAGTGTCTGAAAACACCAATCAGGGCAAAGGACATCCTTCAGTATCTTTCAGAGCGTGATCAAATCCATCAGAAATAAATGTAAAACTGTGAATATGCTTAGAACAAGCCCTTGTTATAAACACTGTTATTCAAAGTACATGGATGCAAAGGGGGGCATTTTTTCGGGAGCCCACCAAGAGTCTTCTATGGCAACTTTGACAGTAACTGGCTGCCAAGACAGCAGTGAGAGAACCTGTCAGTGGTATAAAAGGAAGATTGTGGGAAGTATAGGAAAGTTCTATGGTCTAATAATGAGACCAAAAGTCCTAGTTTTGGCCTTAACATAAGCTGCTATGTTGGTTACAGGTTGAGTCTCCGATATCCAAAATGCTTGGCACCAGTGGTATATTGGATAACGGAATATTCAGTTTTTTGGAATATTTGCATATCATAATGAAATATCTTATAAGGCACAGAATACATTTATGTGTTATATGCACCTTATACACACAGCCTGAAGGTCATTTTATACAATATTTTTAATCATTTGTGCCTTAGACAAAGTTTGTGTACATTGGACCATTAAAAATCAAAGGTTTCATTATCTCAGTCATGCCAAAAATATTCCGTATTTCGGAATATTTGGATATGGGATACTCAACCTGTACTAGCCCTGCACATCACCCTGTCATAAAACATGGTAGATGGAGACATTGCTATGGGAACGCTCCTGCAAAACATGACAGAATACTGTAGAATGCACGGAATAAGACCTAAAAGATCTTGTTGCTTGATATAAGTATATTTAGGGGTAAACTCACTAAAGGTATTTTTTGATCGATTTTAAAATATATGTTGTGTTTCTGGGGCTAAATCGCACATTTACTAACCAACAATTTTTTGTATTTGGTGTTTTAAGTAGTAGTAATGTGTGATTTAGCCCCAGAAACACAACATTGATGTTCATTGAATTTGATGTGATGTTTTATTTTAAATCGATTAAAATCAACCTATAGTAAATATAACCCCTAACTCTTTAAACTTCCACTCCAAAACGTTTAATCTGCAGCAGTTTTTTTTTCCTTTTTTAAAGACCATTTGGAAATGGGTTTGCTTACAACTATCCACAAACGGTAACATTTCATGTTCATTCCCAGTTAAAGCAGCTATCCCACTAAATAATGAGTGGTGTGTTTTGTATTTTTGTTGTTCTATTAGTAACATAAATCACTTTGGCAGGCTCTTAAAAGATTATAGGTAATGAAGTCCTTGTTATGTTTCTTCAGGCTGCTACAAATGATTTCTAGTTATGTACTGTTTGCAGTGTCATGTGACTACCATGACACCCACAGTCACATGGCACATGATGTAGTGAGCAGATGCTCCTGTAATGTAAAACATTTACCCTCCCTCTACCATCACATGACCACAGAGGCTTCCTACACCGTGCACAACACTGAGAATTTGGCCATACTTGTGCCCTCCAGATAGATTTACATTTTTTTTTAAAAGATGATAATGATATGTAGGGGGACAGCTAAGAAAAATTACAGATGCATACTCAAAGGTGCTAAACATGCTAATTACATAAAATAAAAAACTGGGATTGGTGTTTTAATGTATGCAGTTTGATTCCCTTTTTACATAATCACAAGTCCAATTTAGAAAAAAAAAGCAACCTGAGCCCAATAAATGAAGTAACTTTCGTCCCTATTGTAAATAGCTGAATATTTGCCATGTTGGTTTACATTGATAAAGGTAAAGGTGGTTTTAGTGCTCCATAAAATTGAAGTCTGAGACAAATCATGTTCTAAGTATTTGTCTGTCCTATGTCACGAATGACTGATCATTTTCTATTTTATAGATCAGTCCTCAGTCAGCAGATTCTCCACTAGCTTGACTCACATTGACTGCTCAAGTTCACAGCGAAAATGCAGCATTCAACATTCTGTCCATGATGGGGGACAAAATAGAGAGGTGATTTGCTGGACCCAATCTCTCATACTAGCATATATAGAATACACATTTACTACAAGTGCCCATATTTTATATGAGCATGCCAGATGAAACACCTAAAATCTGCTATCTAAATGTCTCCATTACTGATTTACTGAAAAATCCTTATCACTTATCACCTTATAATATATACAAAACAATTACTGCTATTTACCAATCTGAAAAACGCCTTATGGCTTTGCCTGGCCTAATTGTACACAAGAAGGAAAAGGCCCTCTGGGTTATCTGTTAAAACATAACTTCCTTTATCATCCATATGGGGGATGCCTTACATCTGGGTTATGTATAGTGGTGGGTGGAGTTGGACACTAGCTAATTGAAAACTGTCTCCCACCCCCTATATAGCCCCTCCCTTTCCACTGTAAGCTCAGGCTTTTTTTAATGCCTTTGGAGTAAGGCACTATAGCTAGTTAGGTCCTAGCTTTCTAGTTAGGTTTTATTTGTTTATTTAAGATTTAGGTGCTTAGTTCCAAGCACCAACAGAGTGGGAGTTAGATATTTTAGAAGGTTTGTGTGAACCTATTTCCCACTATAAAGACAGCCCCTGAGACAGTCACCAAACTACCATGTACCTGGGTCTCTCCCCAATCCAGACACACATATGAGGGAGCCACAGGCAAAATGGTAAGATTTATTTACAATGTATAAAAATCTTGTTGCCAATATTCTGCTTCCCGGCACACTGCTTTTGAGCAGATATGCCGGGGCTTGTTATTACTTACAGATCGGTAGAGAGAGGGGTTTTGCTGGGTTCCATGATACCGCTGCACGTGAAGAATCACAGTGGTGACGTTATTAGGCTGGGCCACACCGGTGGCTAAGGGAACAGGTGGCTAGAGCTGTAGGGTGCCACTGCCCTTGCGGTGGGTGAAGTCATTTGAGAGTGACTGCAGTGAGTAATACGTTGTTACGCGTGTAGTCACGCAGCGATGACATCATCAGGCCGCGGACGCCGTAGCTATGATTACAGGTGTCCCGAATTAGCAGGAGCCTGCGGCCGGCCACGCCTCCGCTCCCCCAGGTATTTAAAATTGTTCTTTGCAAGCTGCTGCAAAGCCACAGCAGCTGAAGTCTCTGCAGAACCTGCAGAGATCGGGGGATGGAAGCTGACAAGATAAGCAGAAAACTGGGATTATTACTATTCTGTATTTAACCTGGTGGTCTGGACTTTTTGTTGCATTTAAACAGATGGGTGAATAGGAGTCTTCATTGACCTGTCTTTTCTATTCGTTCTAGGCTACACCTTTTCTATGAGATTTTAGGTAACTCTCTGTTTGGAGTAGACTTGTATTTCTTTCTCAGTATGGATAAGCTAGACAAGTGTTCTAAGAAACAAATCATTGTTTATACTTGTACAAAACGTGAGAAAAAAAATGTATGGACCCAGGGTCGCTCTGTGCGAGTTGTTCACAGAGAAATCCAGCACCAGGATGTTTGGCCGAACAGTAGGTGATGCCTGATTGGGATAGGACTAGGTCTATGGCGGACGCCATAGGTGAATTACGTCACTTTCAGGAGATATATATGATACCCTATACTCAAGCTCCTCCTTTGTCCAATCCCTCGGTAGAGCCCAGATGGGCCCAGAATGTAAGACGATGTCTCGCTCAGATGGCAACATCTCTAAATAAAATGATACCGTCTGCAGGGGCTACAGCCGTTAAAAGACCGTTCACATTGCTCTCTTGATTTTCCTGGGGAAGATGTTTCAGCTACTTCTTCACAGGAAGAAGGGGAATTGGATTATGAGAGGGAGGACACCTCAAACTGGGAGGGTGACTTCCAGTCAGAATCAGAAGTTTCTATGTTGATAGACACTGTCAGGGAAACTCTGCAGTTACAGGAGGCAGCTCTGCCAGAGACTAGTGCAGTTCCTTTCTTTAAACGTAAGAAGAAACATGTTTCTTACTCCGTAAAAATTTAAGGGTCTTTATCCTTTTTCAGAAGAGGATACCAAACTTTGGGAAATTCCTCCAGTGGTAGATGCTCCTATTGCTAGGTTGGTCAGGGATACGGTTATTCCCACTACTCAGTCTGTAACTCTTAAAGATCCTATGGATAGAAAGAATGAGGCTGTTCTGAAATCTTTGTTCACCTTGTCCGGAGTCTCGCTGTTCCCTATTCTGGCCAGCGCCTGGGTGATAAAGGCTATCGGTCCCTGGATAAATCGGATGATTACTGGTTTTCAAACAGGAGATGAATCTAACTCTTTAGCTGATCAGTTTTCAGAAGCTCTCACCCAGGGGTAGCCAACCTCGGTCCTCGAGAGCTACTAACAGTTCACGTTTTCCAGACCACCTAGCTGGTGCACAGGTGTATTCCTTACTCACTAACACATTTGAAAAGATCCACAGGTGGAGCTAATTATTTCACTTGTTATTCTGTGAGGAGATTTGGAAAACATGCACTGTTGGTAGCTCTCGAGGACCAGGGTTGGCTACCCCTGCTCTAACCTATAGGTGACGTTTTATTAGATACGATTCAGGTACAGTCTCATATTTCAGCCTTAGCCTTATTTCAGCCTTTGCTATGGCTTAAAATATGGAAGGCAGACATAGAATCAAAACATGCTTTAGAGGCATTGCCTTTTGAAGGAAGTTCTTTGTTTGGTCCAGAGTATTAAAATTATATCTCAGGTTACAGGAGAAAAAAGTCTGTACCTTCCTGTAACTACACCTAAAACAAAAACTTTTCAGACTGAAGGCAGACGAAGCCTTCGGGCTTTTCGAGGTGCACAGAGGGGTCCCGAAGAGGGACTTTTAGGGGATGGGGTGGCCCCGGCACTAGTCTGCCTGCTGCTAAGCCATCAGGTAGATCTACGTGACTGTCACGGGACTGGAACCCGTCCTCTGGTGGGAGCTCGCTTACTCAAGTTCCGGGAAGATTGGATCCTTTCCAATCCGGATTTTTGGGTAAGTCGAATAGTCACCAAGGGTTACATTTTGGATTTGGAGGGTCCTGTTGCAAAAAGATTCTTTTCCATTCCTCTCCCTGTGGATGGTTGCAGAAAGGCAGCTCTCATTCAGGCAATTTCTGCGCTTTCCGACTCCAGAGTAATTATTCCGGTTCCACTATTACAGGAAGGCATAGGGTTCCACTCCAATCTTTTCATAGTAAACAAACCAGATGGGTCATTCCAACTCATTCTCAACCTCAGGGGGGTTGAATGCTTATCTTCACTTGGAGAAATTCAAGATGGAGTCAATAAGGTCAGTCATTTGTTCTATAGAGGAAGAGGATTTTCTGGCTTCGATAGATATCAAGATGCCTATATCCATATTCCTATATGGAAAGGTCATCAACATCTGCGTTTTGCAGTGGGGCATCGACATTTTCAATTTCAGGACCTGCCATTCGGTTTGGCCACTGCCCCCAGAGTGTTGTTAACGGTTATGGCACACATGACATTCCTACTCAGGAGAGGGAGGATAAATGTGTTGGCTTATCTGGATGATTTGTTGCTAAGGGCTCCCTCAATAGCTCTATTGCAACAACATCTTCAGATTACTATAGGCATGCTCCAGAAATTTGGCTGTATCATCAGTTTTCCTAAATAAAATTTAGTTCCATCCCAAAGGATGGTAGTTTTAGGGCTTCTCTTCGACACTTAGTGTCAAATTGTGTTTCAGACACAGGCAAAGATTCAGGATCTGCAATCCCGAATAAGGACAATTTTACAGATTTCTCATATCTCAGTTCTAAGGGCTATGCAGATAATGGTAAAAATGGTGGCTTAGTTTGAAGCTATTCTTTTTGCCAGATTTCACGCCCGACCTCTACAGAACAAATTGCTTCATCGATGGTTAAAACCAGACCCTCGATTAAACAATCAGATGTTCAGATTATCACAGCAGACCCGGAGGTCTCTCCAGTGATGGCTGCTGGATGCAAATCTGAACAAAGGTTTCCAATTGTCAGTATAAAAATGGACTAGTGTCACCACAGATGCCTGCCTAACAGGCTGGGGGGCGGTGGTTCTAGTCAGACACTTAAAGGATCCTTGATCTGTTCAGGAGACTGCACTTCCTAACAATATACTGGAAGAAAGGGCAATACGATATATACATTGATTCAGGCTCAATGCTATTTAAAGAATTTACTAGTATGAATCCAATCAGACAATGCCACAGCAGTTGCTTACATAAACAAGCTGGGTGGCACATGCCAATAAGGGAGGTTTCTCACATCCTTCATTGGGCAAGAAAATTGGGTCCAGGCTATTTCAGCAATTTACATTCCTGGGGTGGACAACTGGGAGGCGGACTTCTTAAGTCGCCACAGTATGCACCCAAGGGAATAGGAATTACACCAGGAGGTGTTTGTAGAAATAGTTGCCAGATGGGGATCTTTAGACATAGATCTAATGGCTTCTCATCTCAACAAAAAGATACCAAGGTACGGACCTCGATCCCGGGATCCTCAGGCATCTCTGGTGGATGCCATGACAGCACCTTGGGTGTTCCAGCTGGGATACATGTTTCCTCCTTTGGTAATGTTACCAACGGTAATTCAGCGGATTCGACAGGTGGCACGGCTGGTCATTTCTGGTGGCTCCAGACTGGCTGAGCCGTCATTGGTACGTAATTCTTCGGACCATGTTGGCAGAAGTTCAGTATCGTCTACCCCTGCGTCCAGATCTGTTGCTTCAGGGTCCATGCCGTCCCCCCAATTTGCATTGCTTTGATTTGACAGCATGGTTCTTGAATCCAATATTCTGAGGGCCAAGTGGTTTTCAGAGTCTGTGGTGAAAACCATGGATACAGGCTCATAAACCAGTTACAAACCTGAAAGATTCCAAGTGTCTCGCCTCTTGTCTTTTCTGCAAGAGGGGTTGGTTAAGGGTCTGAAATTGTCCTCTCTTAAGGGACAAATTTCGACCTTTTTCGATCCTGTTTCAGAAGAAATTGGCCACCATTCCAGAAGTTCAGCCTTGCTTGCAGGGAGTTCTTCACATACAGCCTCCTTATAGCCCACCGGTTCCTCCTTGGGACTTGAAATTCGTTTTGGAGGCACCTCAAAAGGCACCAGTTGAGCCTTTGGAGTCTATAGAATTTCGATATTTCACTCTGAAGGTTGTTTTTCTTTTGGCCATTACTTCAGCCAGAAGGGTATCTGAATTAGCAGCTCTTTCCTGTAAAGCTCCAGTTATAATTTTTCATGAGGATAGGGTAGTGTTACGCACTAAACCTTCCTTTCTGCCAAAGGTGGTATCTGCTTTCCACATTAACCAAGATATTGTCCTTCCAACTTTTCGCCAGGATTCACTGACTAATGAAGCTTCTTCCATAGCACTGTTGGATGTGGTACGTGTGTTTTTGCATTTACTTTGACCATACTGCGTCTTTGAGGCGTATGGAATCCCTTTTGGTGTTGATTGATGCACCAAAAAGATTCTGGCCTGCCTTAAAAGGGTCCATCGCTAGATGGGTCACTTTTACCACTAGGCAGGCATATTTGTCCTCAAATGTGACTGTTCCGGCCTCTCAATTCTGGCTCATTCGACTCGTGCTGTCGGAGCCTCTTGGGCTAAATGGCATGGTGCCTCGGTTGAGCAGCTCTGCAAAGCAGCTACCTGGTCTTCCATACACACTTTAACAACATTTTACAGCTTCCATACATTCAGCGCAAGAGATGCCAGTGTTGGGCGGAAAATTCTTAGAGCGGTCGGTTTCGACTCTCCCTCCCCCCCTTAATTGGCTTCCTTTGGTATATCACCCAGATATATGGCATCCCCCAGATGGATGATAAAGGAAATATGATTTTTTTCTTACTGTAAAATCTCTTCCTTGGAGTCCATCTGGGGGATGCCAAGGACCCTCTCTTGTTTGGTTTTCATACTGGACACCTGTTGATCTCTGGATTCTCAGTTCTTTCCGTGGCTCTCCTCTGGCTTTAACATCAGAATGAGCTTACGGTGGAAAGGGAGGGGTTATATAGAGGGTGGGAGACAGTTTTCAATTAGCTAGTGTCCAATTCCACCCACCAACTATGCATAACCTAGATGTAAGGCATCCCCAAGATGGACTCCAAGGAAGAGATTTTATGGTAAGTAAAAAACTTATATTTATTAGTTGATTAAATATAAATAGACTCATGTTAAACTACCACTAGACCCACACTACTGCAGTCCTCAGTGGTATAAGCTTGTATCCTAGTTTAGGATGGTCGTATGCCTGTTAAACAGCTGACCTCTACAACACTCAGCAAGCTTTTAGTTATTACATTGTTCTTGTGGGCAAGTGAAGCCTAAAATAATCATCTCTATATAACCAAATATTATATGCCCATGATCCCCATTGCTTACATGTTATGTGTCAACTGAAAATAGTAGTGCTCAAAAGGGAATGTGGCTATTCTTTCAATAAAACAAAGTCTACTTTGGAACAACAGTATCTGGAGTTTGGGCGAAAGGTAAGTGATGATCCGTGACCCAACCCGCATGTCACCTTCTAAATGGCAGCCTAATTCTGGGGGCTTCCATGCGACAGATATGAGGCTCTCTTCCTTTCTTTCCTTCTTCTGTACTGGATTCTGATGTACACTTTTCACTGGTATATTTCATTTGGTGTAAGCGATGTTGTACATAAATCATTTCAGATACTGTTGAACATCTACTTGCGAGACTGGCCATAGCACACGATATAAACAAGCTTTCATTGGCTGGGCAGAGGCTGTCATGTGAGCAAGTTCTAATTGAGAAGACAGAGGTTGACGTGTGCACAGGCTTTCAATGATTAGGCAGAGGCCAAGTTTCCATTAACCCAGATACTGACTTGTGAAAAAGCTCTTATTGACTAGACAGATGCTAACACGTGAACAAGCTCTCATTGAATAGGCAGAGGTTGACACGTGTACAAGTACTCATTGACTAGGCAGAGGTTGACACGTGAACAAGCACTCATTGACTAGGCAGAGACTTACACGTGAACAAGCACTCATTCTTATTTGTAAACAAGCTCAAGATGGGCTATATATCCATTGACACATTGGCTGTGCCTTTACTTATGTGTCTGTGGAGGTATGGGTGTCATACCGGGCTGATGTACAAATTACAGCACAGGACCTTATGAAATATAAAATGAAAACGTTACATGTAAATGATTCTTCAGATCTGAGAAGAAGCCATATGCACAAATCCACCATGGGGTATGATTATACCACGCAAGACAGCTGTAAAATCGGTAACATCGAGAACCATTCAATACATTAGCATAATAATGGTTGACCTGACTTCATGCAGGATTTTTGCCACTTCCAGCTAGACCTGCAAGGGCTTAAATATACAGGCCCCTAAAACGCCATCCAAACGCACAGGCACACCTGCGTTTGCCCGACCACCCCCAACAAGCGGCACTTCCTGTCAATCATTGTGCTCCGGGTCTGCGTAGTTCAGTTCCCATCGCAGTAGCTAGTTCATGCATACGCATGTGTAGTAGGCAACAATCGGCCGATTGTGTGCGTCTGCATCCGTGCGTTCCTTGCTGAATCAGGCCCTTTGTGCACTATTTATAGCAATCAGCAGTCTGTTAGCGTTTACTAGGGATTAATTCCAAAGATAGAGCTAGAAATATGTATGAGCTAAAATATTTGTTCCTGTCTGAATGAGAGCCTTGAATACATTATGGTTACTGAACTGCATCTTTGTTTCAGCCAACTATACCTGATGAGGTTTCACAAGACACCAACAAAAATCTTCACTTGCTCAGGT
This sequence comes from Taudactylus pleione, assembly GCA_031769625.1. NCBI lineage: Eukaryota > Metazoa > Chordata > Amphibia > Anura > Myobatrachidae > Taudactylus > Taudactylus pleione. The sequence goes on from JAUIMM010000288.1 coordinate 595,820, forward strand.
GAGATTTCCACTTTGATCTACAGAACTGCTTCCTTATCTTCTATTCACACATCTCTTTCTCTGGTGATTTGTTCTCTTTCTCTGCCCCATGTCCCAACCTCTTGCTGCTCATGCCCAGCTTCTCATAACCCAGCCCCTCGCCTCTCCTGTCCCAAAGCCTCGCCTCCTTTCATGCTGGCAGTAAATTACTTCTTATGACAGACAGTTTAGGCTGCTCCTAGCTTCTGCCCTTATCTTTCACATGTTTTTATAATATAAAAGTATTTAAATGTTTATGGCTGTTGGTTATTTTAGTCCATTTAATTTGAAAGGTATATTTTTACTTTATTTTGCTATTTAAGCTAATTATCTGTTTCTTTTTTGTCATTTCAATGGAAAGCGCTTTTAACATAGAAGAGGAATCCGCTAAAGTATTAAACCTTCACAAGTCCCTTTTTCCTATTCCTTGTGTTTCATATAATAACACTGATGATCAGGATTGCATTCCTTACATCTCTACATCAATTGCCCATGTATTAAAACAGAAGCAGCATCTAATAGGGATAGAAGATACCAGGGATAATCCGAGAGAAGATTCCAGAAGTTGTGAGCCAGGGGATGGCTACTTTGAAATGGGGCTTCACGAGAGTGATCACAATGTTGAGTGGGCATTCTCAGAGGGGCCTCTCTCACATCTCCAGGAGACACATGTCGGTATTAAACGGATCCTCTGGAACTTCTCAGTTCACCTTCAGGGAGACTCTCAAGCCAAACAGTTTTCTTCATGCCTTGTATTAACTGACGCCTTAATTGCCTTGTTTGAGGTCAATGATGAGGAACCAAAGCAGCCTCATAATTTCCTTCCTTCGATGAAACTAATAGGTTATTTTTATTATGGTGACTTAACTGAATTCACATTCCTAATACCAGAGACCTGCTTAGCTCTAAATGTGAGAGATGGTGAAGAGTACGTGTTTGTTCTAACAGATTCGCAAAACTTGAAAGAGTTTTATGATTGTTTATATCAACAGTGCTCTCAAAACTGTATATCTCTGCCCTGTATCTCACCCCCAGTCTGTGGGGCTGACGTCCAAGCGTTCTTTCAACATCTCGTTGACGAACAACAAATGAATTTATCAGACTACGAGGTAAAAGGACGTTTTCCAGTCTGTCTCTTTTGCTGTGCTGAAGACAATGCTGGACAGTCCACTGAAAAAGATCTCCTGTTCCAGAGGACCAGATGGTCCACAGATTTCCGTTCTGCAACTTTTTATTCCACACAGCACAACAGCTCTGAACAAAATACTGATGAATCATTTCCAGTTTGGTTGTTTCTCACACAGCAAGATGTTCTCATAATCAAAATTGATTTCCGTATGATGTGCATGAATAACAAATTGTCTGGTTGTTCCCAAAATGCTTTCAGCCTAATCCGGATACCTCTTGCCTGTGTGGTTGTACATCCCATGCGCCAGTCTACTGATGATAAGCAGGCACTTCAAAGAAGTCACGTCATACAATTAATTATGGATTCCACATCTATTACTGCTTTCTTTGTCTTACCAAAGGATACATTTCGCTTTATTTCAATCTATAAATTATTGAGGAAATCCCTTCAAGATATTAAAAATATAGTCGTTTTTAAGTCCTTAACCGGGCTTAAGTCCACACAAAGTAGTCTTCTGGGAGTGAACAAAACCAAACCAGAAACTGTTAGGTAAGGCCTTTTGTTTTTTTATTTGTTTTTAATTAAATTTTTGAATGATATATAATCTAAATATATAAAAAACAACATGGGAGGGAGTGATTGATGGGTCTATGTTATAACCTGAAGCTACCAGATAATGCTCTGTGAACAGGTGAAGTAACCTAATCCGTTATAATCTCACATAAAGTCACATATTTACAACATCACCGCTTGATGGTACTTAAGACCATTTCATTACAGTGATCAAATGGTGTGTTGGGAGGGAATACATACGAGTTACCGCCGGCCGCATGGCTGGCGGTTCTAATCCCGGCAGAGCAGGGAATCCTGATTGTCAAAGGTAAGTATTTACTAACCTAATTCTACCCCCTAACCCTTCCTTAGGGGTGCCTTACCCTAACCTCCCCCCCCCCCAAGTGCCTAAACCTAATCCCCCCTTCCCCGCCGCCTAAACTTAAGTCCCCTGTGGAGGCCCCTAACCCCACCCCCAGGGGTGCCTAACCCCCCCTTTCCCTAGCCTAAACCTAACCCTCACGGGGGGGGTGTAAGTCCTCCCGGGAACCCTAAACCTAACCCCCCCCCCCCCCCCCGCGCGGCTGTCCGCGCCCGGCTTACCTTCGATCGGTAAGCCGGGTGTCAGGCTCCCAGCGTAGGTAAAATGGCAGGTGTCGGGATATCGACACCTGTCATTTAACCCCTTGCCGGGATTAGACTGTCGGGAAGTCGACGGTCGGGATTCTGTCCATTGCTTCCCGTTGGGAGGGTGCTAGTAAGGTGTATGAGTTACTTTAAGGAGAACTAACTAGAAAGAAGTTGAGGTGTCACTGGAGGGAAGTATACTGATTTATTCATTGGTTAACATGTTAAACAAAGATGGTTCTTACTATACGGTAAGTGAATTTGTTTTTATCTGCGTGAAGGAAGAAAAGAACCAAGGGTTCCGAAGTGTTATGGGGAAGTGCTTCAATAGGATATATATATTTATTGAGTTGGTTTTTAGTGAAGGTGGTATGCTAGAATACAAGATGGGGGAGCATTTAATGAAATAGTCCCACAGGTAATTGTGCAGAGAAGGTAGCTAAGCAATCAGATGTTCCTGTCTTTTTCTCATGTGGTAGAGAAATTGTTTCATCTGAGCCGTTATTGTAAGTAATACCACTTTTGTCGTTGGACATTTAATGGTGAACACTGGGCACTGTTAGTGCAGTTGTAAGATAGCCACATAAAGGCCAATAGTAGCAGCCTGGGCAATGAGCCTATGTATTTCCATTTGATCAATACTAGGCTCCACTGACATTTTATGGCTACACACATTGGGGCTGATTCTGAGTCACACGCTGCTGCAATCGCATTTTTTGTGCCATAGTCTTGTCTGCGACTTTATGCTAATGTTCGTATCGGCTCTTCCCCTGGGGTACAAGTGTGCAAAGGACTGAGACACCCACATAGACGCTGTAATACCACTTGGTGCATCTTTAGATGCCACCATCCAACACACCATCAAGTTGTACTGCCCCTATGGTAGATGCAGATGTTTTGACTATGGCTGTCAGTGTTAGCGATTAAGCATCTGTGGGCCTAATTCAGATGTGGGCACTAATGCAGTGGCATCTGCAATCCTGTACGCAGTTGCTGTGAGAAAATATGCTTATGGTGTAGCTGCCTGGATATGAATTGAGGTGCCCATCGGCAGCTTGGCAGATCCGAGTAGATGCATACACACACGCATCGGCGGACGCAAATCGCTCATCTGAGTAGCTCTATGGTCGCACAGAATGGCAGCAGGAGCTGAGATACTGGCACCATATTGTCTGCATACAGGCTCATTGATGTAGGCAGATACACACCCCAAAAATGGTCATGACATGCCCGCGTTTTTGCAGCCACGTTTTATTACTTCTCAAAAAATGGCCACAGAAAAAAGAGATTTGCCCACCAGCACACTGCAACAAAAACAATACTTAGAGGTATTAGTTAGAGCTACCATTAGTTACCATTAGTTAGTGCTACCATTATGTAGCAATAATTATTTTGGGGTGAGCGTTTGGGAGTGGGGCCCCCGGGGGTGTTCTGACTGGACCTTTCTCATGGCATCATTACTTAATTCACATAGAATACTTTTATCACTTCTCTATTTGTTTGTATATTATTTATGTCATTTTAATTCTTTCTCATTTCATTAACACATTGATTTATCCTTACACATCTTTTCTTTACACTTCACAATCACCCTTTTCCCTTTTTCGTGTGATGCCGTGGGGATGGCCCTTGGCTGGAATTTTTTTGGTGTGCCTTGCTTCTCGGACGTGAACCCCTTAATGATAGGGACGCCAGTATAGAGGAGCCTTGACGATTGGCCTGGCGCTTATTCATATATTTGCAAATGTATGTAACGAATACCTCTATTATCATGTAGGATTTAAGTATTGTTTTTGCTGCAGTGTGCTGGGGGGCAAATCTCTTTTTTCTGTGTTCAGTGTAAACCCCGCCCTTTACATGCACCTGTGTTATGCAATTAGCTGATTTGAGCAACTACCATATTTTTTTGCAGTTTTTTTTTTTTCCTCACAAAATGGCCTCTGACTCTTAATCACTTGTGAGTAAATTCTCACTAGAACTGTCACATATGATCTCAATTCAATCGCCACGCGTGTGCATTCTGGCCGATTATCGCTGAACTGCGTAAATATCAGCGTACATATCTGAATCAGGCCCTGTGTACATAACTTCAGCGACGCGCCTAGAAGACCGATCATTTCATGCCTCTGAATAGCCACCTCCCTGTCACTGCCCAGGAATGCTCAGCACATCTCCATTACAGGTCTGATACTGACGTCTCAATCCAACTGCACCTCTGGTACACACCATCACCATGAGACGCATGCGCCTTATGAGTTTTTAGGGATTGTCACGCAAGCACAGTAGGAAAAGATTGCTCCGCTCCGGGAACATCGGCTGTGCATGTGACTTAGAATCAGGCCCATTATGTGATAACAGTGCATGTATGAGATAAGAGTGCCTGTGTTATATTAATCCAAGGATGTGGAACCTCAGGCCCGGGGTCGTATAGGGCCCGCGGATTCATTTGGTCTGGCCCTCAGAGCTTTTTTCTGCTAGCCTCATCTGGCTAGCAGGATGCCTAGAATGGCACCCTGCAGCCAGAATCTATGCAACTGTGCCGCATGGAGCGTCCTTAGGACACTTCAGACGGTCACACCGCTGCTCTTATCCTTTGGTTGCTCCGGGCATTGCTGTAATCACCGTTGATTGTGGCCCTGCCCCATGTGACGTCACACAGAGGGGCCGTGCCTGCTCCGGTCCCACAAATAATGTTATATTTATCAAAATGGCCCTCGGCAGAAAAAAAGGTTCCCCACCCCTGTATTAATCCCTTTATCAATACAGAGACATAATGTACTGACAATATGCATTTTGCTGTTTTTATTTGTAGAGATGGTAAAACTCGAATGGCATTACCCACATTTTACCCCACTGAAAGCCTAATTCAGAAACTATCAGATGAGAATCAGATTCCATTCCATCTTCCGGCATCTGTGCCGCTTCGCTTTATTTCTGCACTTAGCGGCCAAAGCATTGTGGAATTCTTCCATAACAGCGTCTCTGAGGTAAAGTGCACAGAAAACAAATGTAAGGACTCCTATTAAGGGTGGACAGCCCAGATTAACATTTGCCAGTGATATTTGGGAAGATGGTGCAAGGGCTGTGGCACGGTGCCAGTCTCTTCTATTGCTGCGCCATCGTTCCCAAGCTATCAAAAACCTAAAAGATGGCGCCGTCAGCACTTTTTATATAGGGGGACTCGCTGCACAGAGCCTGTGAGGCTTGTTACAGGTACATGGTGAGGGCCCAGTGGTCTGTGTACACTGCACACCCAGCACAGTGGAGACAGCATTTTGCAGGTGTTGCCAATATCAGAGCCGTAACTAGACTTTTTGGTGCCCTGTGCCAGAGAACGCATTGGCGCCCCCCCTCCCATTTTTTAAATAGGGACATATGATAGTGCACCTGAAACAGGGCCATGGCCTCATGGGGAAGGGTCAGGGAAGAGATAGGGATACTCCTGGGGCAACCAGGAGATGCCAGGGATAAAAGCAAAGGAAGCTACAAGTAAGAATGATCGCACTATCCTAGTTACGGCCCTGGCCAATATCATGATATATCATGATAATGCACCTCAGTAATATTAGTAGTTTCAAGTAAATTGATAGACTTCATTTGCATGAATATTTGTATGAAATACAATAGAAGTATTATAGTATAGTAGTAATCAGACACTGGCAGTCCAGTGGCTTTTAGAATGACACTCATGGGTCATTTTTTGGGGACATGTATTTATGTAATTAAGTTCTTGCAGCGCATGTGTATTAATTGTGTCAACTCAGCAGTGTATAATAAAGGCACTACTTACCTGATTTCTGCCATACCACTTTTATACAGGTTGAAAGTGAGGAATTACGGTACCTCATGTGGTCACCAGTGACATTTTACCAAATGCCAGACTCCGAAATGACATCATGCGTTTTGCTGTCTACAAAAGCAATCTATTTTGTGCTGGATGACGCTTTTAAAAAATTAGATCTGACGCCACAGGGTAAGTGAATTACATTGGTGTGTGCAAACGGTATTACAAAGCGAGGAATTGTGCACATTTTCTGTGGTCGTTTCTGTAGTAATAACTTTTATTATGTTTTTTGTAGATTACTGCAGCAAAGACAAAGGAAGTTCTGAATACCGTCTATTTTACGCTTGTCACTGCATTGTGATAACATTTAGCGATCTGCAGTCTGTAAACATTGGACTCTTCGATCAGTTCTTCAGAATAACAGGTAATATTTTCTTTCTCCAAATATGTACTTAACGTTGTATGTTTTCTATTTGTGGCAAAAAACATGATATTTTTAAGGGCTTCATTAGCATTGCCAATATAAAAGCATTTGTCCTGCTGTCTTGTTCGTGGTTACAGTCTGCCCTGTGGTAATTTCTGATTCCTTTGTCATTTATAATAGGAAATACCTCATTTTTTGCGATTCTTTTTTTATTATTATTATTATTATTTTTTTTATTATTATTATTTCTTCCCCCAAAGCTACAATGAGGGGTAATTTTTAGACTGTCAGAATTCCTGCTGAGTTTGCCATTACTAACTGTTGTTTGTATAGGCAATAATGCATGAGATATGTGGGGCTTTTGTATTATACCTATTATTTTTATCTTCATTTCGTTTTCTTTCCTTGCAGGTCCTTCCCCAAACCACATTGTGACGTGCCTGACTAGAGACAGCTACGCTACCCACACATTCATACAACAGCTGATGGCTGCGCTGTCCCTGCTGGCACGGGCACCATCTCCTGAACCAGTAGAGAGAGACTTCTACTCAGAATTTGGGAAAAAGAAAACAGGTGACAGGAGCCAAACACTCATAGCTAGCATTAACGAAAGCAAACCGAGGAAAACCCCAAACACTCATCATCTTGATTAACATTAGACAACCTGTCATTTTCCATGACCTACCAGCAAATCATGCTGCGACTTTTATAGAAGTGCCCTCCTTTAATTATCTCCAAGAGCGATATCGTTAAGTGTTTGCCTATATACTGAACGATATCGTTCAATCACATCACCGGCAACATCCCTGAACATGCACAACTTGACGATATAGTCAGGTTGGCCTGCATGTTCAGGCGATGAAAGATATCGTTAACGATCCATGGGAGCGCATATCGTTAACGATATCTTGCATACAGACTTGCCGATATTGTGAACGATAACGTAATCGTTCACAATATTGGCAAGTGTGTATGCAGCATATACAATGCGTACACACTTGTCAATGCCGGGTCCGCAGGGAAGAAAACTACGTGTCATGCTGTATTCTGCAGAACGTCATCGTTGGTGACATCCCCCATCGGCCCTGCAGTAGGGGCGACGGGAGCTGTTGCTAGAGATCCATGGGAGCGTGCATATCATAGGTACACACTAGACTCCGATCCGCGGGATCCGACGACATATCGTCTAGTCACGCTGTACCCAGCTTTAGCTCATTTAACCCAAGGAAAGTAGATTTGCTGGGACTTGCAGTTCCACAAGAATAGTTAATCGATTAGAACTGATTTTTCTACCATTCGTTCAGTTGGTAATGCATTTCTATTGTATTTCTGTGCCCATTGAAATGCATTGTCCATTGAAATGAAAGGGATATTTTACTCATCTCGCTTGTTTTCCGAAAATTTCACTGATCTGAAATCAGCTAGATTATTTTTGGAAATATCCATGGAGATTTTATGAATCACTCTTTACTAGGTTCCCCTTACACTATACTTTATAGTGCAGGAATCTATGAGTTCTGTGACTGCGATATTTATGTTTTTCTTAGTTTGAATAATTGACTATTTATATGGTTATTTGCCCTTTGGTATGTTAAGCAAAAAAAGCGATTTGATGCTATGGTAGACCCATTTTTATTTGTGCTCTGCATTTTAGCCAGTGTTTGTTACCCCAAAACTGTTTGGTTATTTATGTCTGAATATCTGTTTCTTTTAAGCATTAAAAGCAGGTTCTCTAATCAGGGAGACAAGTGTGTAATGACCATTGACATTAGTCATTCTGAACCCATGTAGCGCAGGAAACCATGCCAAGACTCTGAACAACAGGAAAGCAAAATAATGTAACCAACTTTCAGCATTCCAAATAATACCCTTACTGCTAACACTCCAGGGTCAAACCCTCAGTTTATTTTACTTAAAAAATAACTAAACCAGAATTAATGTAAATGTGTTTGGAAAGGTTTTGTTTAGATTTGCAATGGAATGGTTTTCTTATATTTACAGTTTTTCATACCCTCACCCACTCCTGCCAACCGCCCAGTAAAATATGCAGAATTTTTTTTTTTTTTTTTTTTTTTTTAAATGGCATGCTATTTTTATTTCTTGGTCATTATTCTAAATAATTTGCTAGCTGAGAGGATCATATACCTGGTATTAACTAATCAAAAGTCAGGTTGGTACCAGTTAATCACATACGGCAAGGTGAGATACTTTTCTCCAATGGCAATATCCTGGCAGCAGTGGAGGTTCTCATTTCCAACGCTGCTTCAGTCACAGGCACTCTGCCATAATTGATTATAGGAAGAAGTGCTTGGTGAAACAAGGCTCTTGTGTACCTTCCTGTAGCCGTGTGACAATGTGAGAGAGGCTAGGATGGAAATGGCAGAGGAAGTACTTCCTCCTTATTTTCCTAAATATGCTCACTGTGTCAGTCCTGAAGCAGCACGAGAGGTCAGAATGTCCCTGAGTTATTGCTGGGATTTCTTCTTCTTTCTACACATTTTTTTTTTTTTTTCCTCAAACTTTCAACAGTCTTTGCTTTTATTTATTTTTTAATTAACTTTGTACAGAGTCAGACATAAGCGACGCGAATTGTGGCTTAGTTTTTGCTGTGTGACTGAATGTGTAGTGGGCCGAGACCAGGGCTGGAATGAGCATATAAACACTGGCAGTGAACATATAGATGTGGCCAAAGTACAGTAATGCGTGGTGTTGCCTGTAGTCTATAATGTCCAGTGAAAAGTTGCCAATGTAAACACAAGAAGAACTCTGAGTTATGGGTACTCGCACCCTGCTGTAAGTGCCACAAATATGATGACTGTGGTCCTGATTCAGAGTTATACGCTAATTCTTGTGTGCGTGAAAATATGCTAATGCAACAGCCGCAGAAACTTGTATTGAGACGTCCAATGGAGTCGCCTTAGCTGTCCACAACTCCTCCATACAGTATATGCAGTATTGAATGCAGGTCAGACAAACAACGCCTCCTTGAGTGAGCCTATGGTAGAGCAGCACTGCCGCCATACCTGAGACGCTGGAGCATAACATAACCATAACAAGACGCAGTTTGAATTTTTTGTTTATATCTATTTGCTGCTATTGAGCATCAGACAAACGTGCACCAAGTCCACAAATAAAATTCCACAATGATACTCCAGCTACTGCCGCACTTTGAAGTGCAGTCCTCAAGAAGACAAAAATGAGTGTTATGTAGCCTAGATAACTCCTATTCTTCGAGGTCTATAGGGTCCACAGGGATACCATGGGGGATATTATGGTTGGAGATCAGGCACAAACCAGTTAAAACTTCAGCTCCCAGGATGCCTTGGGTCCTCCTCCATATATACCGCGCCCCTAGCCATAGGACTTAAGTTTAGTTAACAAGCCTCAAGGCAGGAGAAGGAAACAATCTTACACAAAATGAGGGAATCTGTGCCCGAAAGAAAAAATGTACCCATGCAGTTAGGTGCGTCATGGTGGGTGCCCTGTGGACCCTATGGACCTCGAAGAAAAGGAGTTATCTAGATAAGTCTATCATAACTCTTATTTTCTTCTTCAGAGTCCATAGGGATCCACAGGGATACCATGGGGATGTCCTAAAGCAGTTCCCCTAGGGTGGGGGACGCTGATGAGCAGAAAGGAGAACTCCTTGCCCAAAGGAAGCATGCTGAGAGGCAAAAGTATCAATTGCATAGAACCTAAGAAAAGTGTGGACAGAAGACCACGTGGTTGCCTTGCACAATTGTTCAGCAGAGGCACCATGGCTAAATGTCTACAATGGCCCTACAGACCGAGTAGAATGTGCTGTCACCGTGTTTGGGACAGGGAGATCAGCCTGTGTGTACACCTGAGAGAGAGTCATGCGTTACCATCTTGCCAGAGTCTGCTTATTAGCTGGCCATCCTCTTTTGTGAAAACCATATAATGCAAAAACAGCATCTGATTTTCTAACAGTTTGTACACTCCACATAGATATGGAGAGCACGAACTACATCCAGGGAGGCTTCACCTACAGAAAGATCTGAAGCCTGAAAAGCTAAAACAACAATTTCTTCATTCACATGAAAACGGGACACTACCTTAGGAAGGAAATGCTCCCTAGTACGAAGAACAGCTTTATCCTGGTGAAAAATCAAAAATGGGGAGAGACAAGAAAGCGCTACCAAATCAGACACTCTGCGTGCAGAAGAGATAGCGAGGAGAAAGTGTCTTTCCTGTCAACCATTTCAAATCTACAGGTCCAAGGGTTCAAATGGGGGAGCTTGTAGTCCCTTAAGAACCAACGGTGCTACCGGTGGAACAAAAGGAGGCTGTACTCGCAGAACTCCCTGAAAAAAAATTCTAATATCTGATAATGAGGCAATCCTCCACTGGAATCAGACTGACCGTGCACAAACCTGCACTTTCAAAGTGGCCAGGCGGAGACCACGGTCTAAACCCACCTGGAGAAAAGCCAGTACCCTGGAAATCCTGAACACATTAGGATTGTACTTTCTGTGGGCACACCACTGACCAAAAGATTGCCAAGCCCTGTAATAGATGCGGGCAGAGGCAGGCTTTTGTGCCCTAAGCATTGTCTGAATTACAGAACTGGAAAAACCTTTTGCTCTTAAGATGGAAGATTCAAGAGCCACGCCGTCAAAGCCAGACGACGTAAGTCCGGATGCCGGCAGGGACCCTGCGTTAACAGATCCTGACGTAGAGGAAGAGGATAAGGACGGTCTATTGACAGATTCTGTATGTCATGAACCAATGACGTCTGGGCCAAGCTGGAGCTACCAGTATTACTGTTCCGCCTTCCTGCATGTATTTCCTGAGAACACTTGGGAGGAGGAAAATCGGAGGAAAGAGATATGCTAGCTTGAAGTCCCATCTTACTGCCAGTGCGTCCACAAAGGCTGCTGATGGGTCTCTGGACCTGTACTTGAAGACCTTGTGGTTGTGTTGATGAGATCTACTTCTGGCAGACCCCATTTGTTTACCAGAAGCTGAAACACTCTCGGATGGAGAGACCACTCTCCGGCATGTATGTCCTGGCGACTTAGGAAATCTGCTACCAATTGAGCACTCCCGGTGTGAATATTGCGGAGATGTGCAAAAGATGACGTTCTGCTCAAATCAGAACCCTTGTCACCTCTGTCATGGCTGCGTAACTTCTTGTGCCTCCCTGATGATTGAGGTAGGCCACTGTTGTTGCATTGTCGGATCTGGACCAGCTTGCCCTGAAGTAGGTCCTGTGCCCTGATAAGTGCTTTGTATACTGGTCGCAGTTCTAGAATGTTTGTTGATAGATGACTTTCCTGATTTGTCCATCTTCCCTGAAAGGTGTGATGACTTGACACTGCTCCCCATCCGTGAAGACTGGTGTCTGTGGTGAGCAGTACTCAATTTGGAATCCAGAATGGACGCCCTTTGTTCAGATGATCGTTTCTCAGCCACCAGAGGTGGGAGTGATGAACCTCTGGAGTAAGAAGGATCCTCTGGAACTTTATTCGATGATACTGTCCGTTCCACTTGGAGAGAATCAATCTTTGCAGAAGCCTGGAATGGAATGGAGCATACCCCACCATGTCGAAGGTGGATACCATTGATCCCAGGACCAGCATTGCTAGCAGAATGGATACCCTTCGCTTCTGAAGCAGCTTGCCTATTCTAAATGATAGGGCCACAATCTTGTCCTCCGGCAAACACCGTCTGTGCCTGAGAATCCAGAAGCACTCCCAGATATACAATCTGCTGTGTTGGAGAAAGTGATGATTTTTTCCAAATGATGTAAGCAGGTTATGGTCAGTTGAAGATGGTTTTGTAAAACAACCGGAGTCTGTGCCATTATCAGAAGGTGGTCCAGATATGGCAAAATTCTGACGCCTGAGATAGGCCCGTCATGAGTGCCAATATTTTGGTTAATACCCAGGGAGCCATAGATAGGCCAAAGGGTAGAGTCTAAAATTGGTAATGCTGCTGAAGGACAGCAAACCGTAAAAATTGCTGGTGGGATGGAATAATAGGAACATGCAGATATGCATCCTGAATATCCAGGGAAACCATGCAATCACCGGCTCCATTGCCAAAATAATTGATCGGAGAGTTTCCATACGAAACTTGGGTACATGGATAAACCTGTTGAGGGTTTTCAGATTTAGTATAGGGCAATAAGCCCCATGCGGTTTCTGAACCAGAAATAGATTGAAATTATAACCCCTTCTCTGTTGCGACACAGGAACCGGGACTATTATCACTGCCTGCAGCAGAGAGTGAATGGCTTCCTGAAAGGTCGAGGCCTCGACCGCATCTGTTGGGAAATCTGTGCAAAAAATCTTCTTGAAAGTAAGGCATTCCCCTGAGAGACCACGTCTCGGACACAGACATCTGTTGTTGTTTGATGCCAACAATCCGTAAACTGAAGAAGTCGGCCTCCCACCCTGGGATCCCCCAGGAGGAGTACCGCCTCATCAAGCAGAGGGTTTGTTATCTGGCATAGGCCCAGACCTCTTAGTTTGTCGACTTGATATTTTGCAAACTAGTCGCCTTAGAGGAAGGATGTTCCCTTACTCGTCCCTGAGAACCGAAGGACAGAAAAGAAACCTGTCTAGACTTCATAGTTGTTGTAGATGGCAGACCTGCTGACTTTGAAGCCTCCAGAGTAGATATTAGTTTATCAAACTCTGCTCCAAAAAGTACTTTTCAATAGAAAGGTAAAACCTCTAGTGCCCTCTTTGATCCTGTATCAGCTTTCCAGGATCTTAACCAAAGGGCCCTGCGTGTCACTATTGAAGCCGCTGATGCTTTAGAAGCAAAAATTCCAGCATCTATAGCAGCTTCTCCCAGATAGGAAGCCGTTTCCCTTATATGAAAGAGATACTGTTCATCATCTGTTCTCTGTTTCATTTGGTAAAGAATTTCCAATGCTCCCATCCATTTTTCAACCGCTTTGGCTACCCAGGCTCCAGCCATCGCTGGATGAGTAACATCTCCAGATGATGAAAAAATAATTTTAAGACATGCTTCAATCTTTTTATCCCTGGAATCCTTCAGGGAAGATGACGACGGAATAGACAATGTACCATTTTTTATTAAATGTGTTACATAAGCATCCACAGTAGAAGGTACCTACCGCTTAGAGAAGCCGGGAAAGGATACAACAATGTTATTCTCTTATTCACATAAAAACGTTTGCCAGGGTTACCCCATGCCTCATCCATAAGCTCAGTGAGCTGTTCAGATTCAGGGAACTCTGTTTTGACCACCTTCCGATGGTGATTAAACACTGGAGCCTTCTTACTATGAGCTGGTTCATCATCCTGAATGTCTAGGATTGATTTAACCACCCTCACCAAAGAAGGAACATCCACTGTGGACAGATGATCGTCCTCCGCCAAGCTAGGCCCTCGAGAGGAACCTTGCGCATCATCTGAATCCTCTGACAATGCGTCTGAATCCATATGTTGAGAAGACTGATAAAAAGATAACATGCGCTTAGGCGCCTTAGTAACTACCAGTCTGCTATCAACATTAGATGGTGCCATACTCTGACTAGAATGGCCATAAACATCCTTCCAGGAAGGATTCATAGGAGGTGCAAACATAGCATGCTGTGGACACCCCATCCAAGGAGGCATAGTGGGAGCAGCCATACGATCCACAAATTGCTTTATTACCTGGGGCAAAGAGGATACCCAAGAAGGCTCTTGTCCAGGGACAAGTAACTGGACTGGTTTGGTGGCTCTTTACGACAGCAAACACACAAACCATCCTTAATGTCCTGAGGGGACAAATAAAGCTGTACATGATTTGCATGAAACCAGCACAGAGGGCTCCCCCTCCTGTATACCTTTTATCTTTTGACATGTTCAAAATAAAGACAATAGTTGCAATGTTATGTGACAGCCTTCACAAAATCCAACTTACGATTACGTAAGCAATAGTTTACGGAGCAATAGTGTTCCTTACTGAATCGGGCCCCACGTCCTCAATGGTACTACCAAGTCCACATTTGTACCACTTGCCCCAGTGGTTAAAGTGGGCCGGAACTGCTTCTCACTTCTATTTTGAGACCGAACCAGTTCTGTCTCATCTGGCCCGCCTCAGCCTGGCGCCGCAGGGAGGCTCCATGGGAGCTGGCTTAGATTTTCGTTACCAGCGGGCGCCCGGCTCCTTCCCCGAAACAGCAGCCAGAGGCTGGAGTTCACTCCTGAGCTCTGGCTTCCGGTTCCCGCAGTGTGCACTATGGGAGAGACGTCATGCCGAGGAGCAGGCGGCCCCCCGTCTCTCTACTCTCCCTAACACTATTGTCTACTGCAGATTCCAGTGACCATCTTTCTCTGTAGCTAGCCAGCTAAGAAGACATAGTAGGAGGCAGTAGCATGCTTTATATACTACTAAGCACGTCACCCCCTCCTTTTTCAACAGCTGAAGTCCGTCCCCGCCCCCTTTTAATGATTGACGCAGGGCAGCCAGAGTCACACACACTGCATCTGGAACTATGCTGCTCTGGGTTTTGTGGTCACTGAGAATGTAAAAAGTCACTGCAAGTGACTGTCTCCGTGACCACGAGAATCCAGTTATTAAATTGAATTTGGTGCTGAAAATCCCAGGGAATTTGGGCACCTGAGACTATCTTGGGAACTGGGATTTCAGGTTTGGATTCCCTAATTGCAGCACAATATCCGGTGTCTCCTGCATGCAACTACGATCTGAGTTCTGCGTCCCAAAATGCATCATGGCATCACCATTGCGACTTACTCAGACTGGCGATCGGAAACTAGTCATCCGATTCCGATGACGCAGACCCTGGGCTCGGCAGGCCTTTAAAGCAACTTTGCAAAACTTTCCCAGTCTCCGCCCCCGAAAAGCCGCAGTAAACACGCAGGACTCGTTCTGCACATGCGTATATCCCCAAACATCAAATTTGGATGTACTGTAAACCATCGGGTTCCCGTACAAGTCTGAATCATGCCCATTGTCCGCAATGCATTGTGTGCCAATGAATAAGCTACTTGCATGCAAATAAGCAATAATACCATAGTTGTCCACCAAGCTAATTCTACTGTCACCTCTTTAAAAAAAAAAAAAACTGAAGAGGAAACATGGAAGAGGAGTTGCCTAATAAATATTGATAATATGAAGTAACATATGTGGACATATATCCAAAAGGACACTACTACATCCAGTAAGAAATGAGTCTTCTGCATCTTCACGGAACAACTGCTGTGAGAATATCCTCTGTACATGCAGCCTCTAGTTCTACACGTATACAACTGCCCCCTCCTGCGATATAGAGCCAGCCCATTGGTGCCGACTCTGACTGGCACGTTGCTGCAGCCTGCACTCTGTGAGTTCAGCTTGCATAGTCATTAAGTAAATACATTACTAGATTGCAAAATAAATGATTTATGTCATTATGTTTCCTTTATTATTCTCTAAGGAACTGTCATTTTTAATTATGATTTCCCATTTTAAATCACAATGTATTTTAAAATGTGTAAATGAAAATGTATTTTCTGTTTCAGGGAAAATGGATAATTATGAACTAATTCATTCTAGCAGAGTAAAGTTCATTTATCCAAATGAAGAAGAAATTGGTGATCTTACTTACATTGTGACTGAGCAGAATGACACAACAGAGATGTTACCATCATTGAATATCTTGCTGTATATCCTGGCTTTTAATGTGAGCTCTGCAGAAGAGCCTGAACAGGAGGCATTACTGCAGCCAAAAACACTTATTCTTACAAGTTCAGACTTATTTCTGTTCAATGAAGATTACATCAGTTACCCTCTTCCTGATTTTGCCAAAGAACCCCCCAAAAAAGACAAGTACCAGTTAGTGGACGGGAGACGTATCCGAGATTTAGATCGGGTATTGATGGGCTATCAGACTTATCCTCAGACTCTTACATTTGTGTTTGATGATTCCAGCAACCAAGACCTGATGCACAGCTTGTCCATGGATCATTTTGGTGAACCTTTAAGTCCATCTGATATTCAGAAATCATGTAGCCGAAATCAAGAAGTCCAGTGGTACATCTTTATTCCAAGTGCAGATTGCCGGGAAAAACTGATCTCACTTCTTGCACGACAGTGGGAGATTCTTTGCGGTAGAGAGTTACCTTTAGAATTGACAGGGTAAATGAACTGATTAGTATATATTAAAGTACCAGAGAACTAGAGCAGTTTTTCCTGGAATGGGTAACAGGGCATTGCACATGATTTCCCTGCATATTTTTATGAACATTTCTATCTCTATTTAAGCACATAAGCCCCTCTCTGGAGAAGCCAGATTGTAAATATATCCTGACATAACCTACCATTCGCAGGTCGTGTCTACAGACCAATCTTTTCTGGTTCCTTTAGTGGTTCCTTTTTTCTGTTTCAATGGTTTTTATTGGAGACTTGTTAGACTTACCAAGTATTATTCACATTCACAATAATTGTGCATGCAAATATAAACCAATAATTTAGCTGTATACTCTTTGTACTACATTGTTCTGTTTGTTTGCCATTTGGTGAATTTACTTAATATTTGACAAAACTGCTATATTGAGCCTATTCATGTTTTTTGTATATTTCACTCTGGTGACTTACATTATATTTATATGTAGCACATTCATATGCTGCCATTAACTGTCTAAAATAAGCTTGTGTCTTTAAATAAAAAGGTCTGTTTTGTAGCATTATGAAATGTAAAGAAACAATATATTTATCTATGTTCTTTCAGGTTCAACTGGCAAATCAGTCTAATATCCTAGATGGTTTCTAAATATATTTTATAATAGAGATAATTGATTATATCTGGACTTGTGCTTTTTTTTCCCCTAAAGCAGATGTAACTGATGGGTGGTAATTGTGTAGCATTCAGTAGGGAAGAGTATAAAACCCCTTCAGTAGCCGTACCTGGAAGTGACGTGAGTGAGGGCGGAAGTAGAGGTTTCTGCCCACACTTTCCAGGAGAATAAGAAAGTTGGCCCCTTGTGGGCTCACTTCGCTCGCCACAAGAGTATATTCCCCCTCTATGCCCACTTGGATAGTAGGGAATGACGTTGGACACTGGTTGATGACGTCATCGTACAGAAACGGAAGGGGTTCTATCTCATTCCCATTCAGTAGGGACATGTGTTCACTTTGCAAGCAGAGTGATTTTAAATCCGTGCAAGCAGTATTATAGTATGTTTTGCCAGTTACAATATGTGGTTACGGTCTCCTGCTTCTTTCCATTTGTTTGTTTTATTGCAATCCTGTATTATGACCCTTTATAGCATACTTTCCCAGTTTGGGTGAAACTATAGTGGTTTGTCTAGCAGCCCTACCAACAACAGCAGAGGGAAGGGGGGGGGGGTGAAAGTTGCAGAGAGGGGGTGACCATGTGGACCAATAAGAAGCCGCAAGGACTATAGCTTCTTGCTGGTCCTCAAGCCAACACCTCTCCTCTGCAGCCATTATTAGTAATTTAGTTGTGACTTAGAAAAAAAAAAGACTTGCAGGTGCCATGGAAGCCAAATGGTGGAGCCGCAGGTAAAACTGTTCAACCCTGTATTTCACACTTGTGTTCTAATAGCATTCACCTGCACTGATTCATTTGATGTTAAATAAACAACTTTAACATCAAAATGTAACATTATTATGTAGGCTTAGCTATTAATTATGAGAATTTAGCCTATTGATTCACTAGGAACTAGTTTCATGGCTGCTTCCACTGTATTTAGATAATGGGTGCTTAAAAAGAATATATAATTTCTTTATGTATTTTATATATATATATATATATATATATATATATATATATATATATATATACACTATGTAGACAAGTGATTGGACACCCCATGCGCAAGTAAAATTGTCCCATGCATACCATTGCACACGAGTTCCACATGGCCACTAATGTGGTGGTTTTCACAAGAACACTTCGTAGCGAGGCCCATGCACTTGCAGTTCTACGGAAACAATAAATGTTTTCATCAGGACGACAATGCCACCTGTCATGTTTCCAGAGATACGCTGGACTGGTATACAGAAAATTCGGTAACACGGATGGACTGGCCAGCTCAGAGTCCAGATCTTAACCCCATTGAGAACCTCTGGGACAAATTGGATCGACGGGTGCCTTCTAGGCCGACTCAACTTTCAGTGTCACCACCTGATGTGGTCCAGGAGCTTGTAGACAGTATGCGAAGAAGGGTGTCTGCAGTAATCACTGCACGTGATGGACCTACAAAGTACGGATGTCAAGAAAATCTCATTGATCTATTTGCTGTCTGTGTCCAATCAGTTTTGTCTATATAGTGAAGATTAACTTGAACCTATTAGTTTGAATATAAAAATAGGATTTGTAATAACTATACTGCACATTTCAGTCATTTGAGGAACTAAATAAATGATTGAACAATTACACGTTAAGGCACCATTTTGTGTAATTTTAATGCGGTTTCCATTTTCTGAAAATTACATTGCAAAATAAACTTTCACAGTGTTTATGGAGTGTCGAGTTATGTTTTCATTTACAGTGGGTATTATACATCATGGACATCTGGTGAGAGTGTGGGTTATTTATCTATTGATGCCCTGATCTGGTCATACCCCATAATGTATAAATAATCTTTTCTAAATATATATAGGAGCATTTCCAGCCTGGATAACTCACAATATAATATCACACTGCTAATTGAATCTGCACCAGAAAGTTATCCTGCTGCAAAGCCTGAGTGCTCTACACTTAGATCTCTTTCCAATTTGGCCATACACATGGGTGGGTACATTTGGCAGATCCATCCATTTTGCAGTCTGATTACATGGGAACCGGTTAGTACAGTCAGAAGATGACGTCATATACAGACCCTAGGCTAATCATTTTTAGGGACATGTCCAATAAATATCAAGCCAGTTTAATCTAAATAACTTCATGTACTGCATTTGTTTTAGGGTCGCGCTATAAGTGGATAGCAATACATTTATCTATGTTATATAAAAAAAAGACTAAGTTCTCTTTCATCCGAATTCATCCCTATCAAACGAAATATCTTTACTCAGCCCTGATGTAGATAAGAGATAGGACTGGCTGATAATTCCCTGGGGTCATGATATCCCCCTATATCCTCTCTTCATCTTTCCCTCTCTCTATTCTCTCATCTCCCCACTCAATATCAGGCATTTGCCCCTGGCAGTGTACTAGATCATGTCTCCTATCCTGCCGGGAGTCGGTTCCCAGCAGTGTTACGGACATGATGTACTATGCTGTGACCTTGCCAGTCAGTAGATAGTCTGGAGACAAGGCAAGGGGCATGAGGATGTGGGGGGCCATGGAAATTTTATTGGTAGGGCCCCCACAATCCTTAATCCAGAGAGATAGGGATACCAGAGCTGAAATAGACCCAGTCCGTCACTGAATGGGTATGTTTTCACGGTTTACAACCAATTGCATGCAGTCATCACAATTATACCAGGGTCAGGGCACACACAACTCGGACCCCTCCTGATGGTTGTGTTGTAGTTGCACTCTGCCCACTGCAATTACACATACACTTCCCGCAAATCCGCACCCATTCCAGCCCAGTCTCAGCCTCCTAGATGCAGAATCGTGAGTCATGTTTGAGACAGAAAAAAAATGTGGATTGTGAAATGTTGCACATACAGTGATATATAGCTCAACTCGAGACAAAAAAAAATCACAAATAGTCTTTCTCTGAATAAGGTCCCCTGTGCAGTCAGCATGCTAATGGTTTATAAACTAGTAATTATACTGTGATAGAGTTTAGCAATATGTTCTACTTAGAGCTAAGCAGGCACCGAGACTCTGGGACCTCAGTCATGACTGGTGTGCTTTAATTCTTTCAAGCTATCAAGTCATTTTCCCAACTGCTTTCTCATCAATTTACAGATTTTCACGAGCTGCCGTTTTTGTTCGAAAGATCTGTGTTTCCTTCCATGTGTTTTGAACTGATATGAAGAAGGAAATCCGGAGTTGTTCCTGTTCTTCCCCCTTTTTCAAAGAAAAAAAAAAAAGGAAGAGAGGAGGTTTGTGCTTGTTGGTTGTATAGATCAGGATTACTGTAACCAGTTCAGATGCTGAAGTTATTTGTCCAAATGACACTCTCAAACTTCTAAGTTATCACACAGGACGTGTATCTTAATATCAGCAGCTGATGACAGACTGCGGACCCATCTGAAAATGCTCTGCCTTGGATATGGCTATGTACTATTAATGGCCTATATGGGAATGGTGGCAGCACAGGTGAGTCGGCTGAATATGGGAACATTCTCGTATGTTTTCATTATATTTTAGGGACAAATGTACCAGGGCGGAGTTATGTTCTTGTGATTTGCACTACAACAGGCTTTGTGCAACAGTGGGGAACTATATGAACTGTTTATATATTGTGGCACAGGCTTGTGCTAATGCTACACTTTATTTTGATGTGCAAGGTATTCCGGTTTAAGGCACATAAATTCAGTAAATGCTTGTAATATTTCAGACACTTTAAATATCAACTAAAATGATAATGAGAAAATATATTTTGCAAACATGTTTGTTTTAATCAATTAAAATGTATTGATTATCTACAAAGGAGAGATGGAAGGAATTAATACATTTTAGTTTCTATTAATAGCAATATAATGAATTAGCATTTGGGGGCTATTTATCAAGCCCGTTTTTCATACAATGTAATGACTGCCAAATGAGGGAGGTTTCTGATTGGCGCTACAGACTGCAATTTCCATTATTCTGAATGGGTATCGCCGTCTGACTCCTATGTACCAAGTACCAAAAAGCCTAGCTTTTTAAAATTTGGCCCCAAAGGCTACAGTCATCCTCAGATGTAGGTAGCCACTTTATGCCCATGGAGAAATTTTCAGAGGAAAGGAATCCTATGACCCCCCCTCTCCCGCAGCCGTCATCCTCCGCTGAGGAGTTTCAGAAACTGTCGCTCTGCTCATGCGCAGTGTCCGAATCTATGGAGGAGTTTGTTTAAAACAATAAAGACTCCTCCAATGTGCCGGTAAGTAATGTACACTAATTCATGATGCATGTCAACCTGATGCTTGTCAATCTAACATACTACACCCAATTGGAGCTATGGATCTCAGACCATAGCAGTGACATGTGGTGAGGTAAATGACTGGGGACGCACTGGCTAGTATCAGAGCTAGATTTACACATACATATATGAACCCGAGGGTTCATGTGGGCATTATATAAAGGTACAGCAGTATATAGTGCTGGAAATGTGGTGTTTTTTGTTCAGAGATGTGCAGAATAGGTAGACAGGTGAGGCAGTGCCTCACCTGCCATACACTTTTTACTCTAGAGTTTGGACTATACAAATTATTAGAATAATACAAAGATGATATTTATAATATTTTCTAATTTTATAGTGCAAACTGGAGTATACCTAATGCAGGGCATCCACTATACAATTATCTGTCAAATATCTGTCCAATCTGGCTGGTTGGAATGAAAACCTGGTAATGTATGGGAGCCAATGACAATCGTCCATTTGCTCACAAACACTGGAAAATAGCCAAAAATGGTTGTTCAGACAAATTGGTTAAAACACACAAATGTAACCAATTTGAAAATATTTTTTTTTGTCCTTTTTTTCAGGGTTTAAAACCATATGATCGACTGTCATTTGCTCCCATACATTACCAGGTTTTCATTCCAACCAGCCAGATTGGACAGATATCTGACAGAAAATTGTATAGTGGATGGCCAGCTTTAGTATGACAGGAAAGGCTCTGCCTCACCTGACCACACATCACTGTACCGTAGTATAGTAAAGGACGCAGCACAGGAGTTATGCAGCAACGCACTACTACTTAATGAAGAGAATGCATGCAGTCTGTCAGACTAATCTGAATACCTGACTCTGGCTCATCTCTTGAGCTAAATGTAAGTGGAATTGAGCACTTTTATTTAGAGATTACTAGACACATAAGAAGATCTACATATTACAGATTGGATACGATTATCAGTACCAGGGCCGGACTATCCACAAGGCAACCTAGGCAGCTGGCTAGGGTCGTTCAAGCCATCGGGGGCACACCAACTACCAAAATTACAAAATAATTTTATTTCTTATGAAGGAAAGAGCCTGAGGGAAGAAAATGGAGGTAAACAGAGACGGGTGGATGCACTCAAAATATATATTATATTGTAAAACAGAGTAATATACAGTAAGTATAGGAAAACAATAATAGGTAATGTCATCACAATGGGCAAAAAAATTTAATACGTCATAAAAAGTTCAAAACAAAATAGCAGCCGTGTAACTACCATACCACATATGCCTCTAATTGGCTTGAATAATACGCCTACGTGCCGGCAATTTATTTGGATCATAAGTACCACTAATATTATGAATATTATTAAACCAAATACTTCAAATAAATTATCTTGATTGATTCAATGGAAAAAATCTGAAAGTAAGCAATTGGTATATTAGCACAAGCAGCAGAAAAGATGTCTGTAAACACAAAATGAGTGATCAACAGTCGCCTCTTATTACATATTATTGCTCTGTAATCCCAGTTTGCTTGAAAAACGTATTTATGCAGTCAATAAAGAATAACTATAGTAAGTTTTCAATGATACATTAAAGACATGAAATCATCGATATATGTTCGTGGTTGATATATTTGTATCTCGCAAATTTTATGCAATCAATTAACATATAGCTGTAGTAATTAGCAGTGATACACAGAAAAACCATTCAATCACTAAAGTATGCTCGTGGTTGATGGGCAGCCATCAACCAATTAGGGAACAATCTATAAAGAACTTGTGTGTAAATTACATTGGTAAAAACATTTTTTTTGTTTGGATTAACCCCTCCCTTACACACACCTGTGATGGGCCAATAAATTCAGTATAAGCAGCTTCCATTTTGTATGTCACTGTTCTGAGAGACAGGTATTGGATCAGTAGCTGGAGGGAACATGTATGTCAATATATGACCCAAAGTGGGGCTATGTAGTGTAGGACCACCAGAGCAGAGATCTTTCCTAGTCTATAATAACCCTGTTCTTACACGCATCTGTGATGAGCCAATAAATTGATTATTAGCAACTTCCATTTTGTGTAACACTGTTCTTAAAGCCAGTGGTTTGCTTTCAAGTCCGATGGCGGGGCTGCGCATGCTCAGGACCTGTTCTGCGCATGTGCAGATCGTGTCCTGCAAATTCTCACTCAGTGTGGTTGCAGACAGGTGAGTGACAGTCTGCAGCCGTTTTGAGGTGGGGAGGGACGGCAATGGGCTCCATTTCACAAAACAGAGGCATCTTTAGCCCTCGGACGCCTCCTGCGGCGTTCGCATATTTAAGCAGTCACTGCTGCATCCAATAGCGTTGTTTTCTACTTCAGGGTCCATAGGGGATCCACAGGGTTGACCTTGGGGTATAGCTGGATCTGGATCCACGGGCACCACGCAGTTAAAGCTTTTGCTGCTCCCAGGGTGTACTTGGGTCCATCCTCCTCTATACCCCGCCCCTGAGCCACAGGCACCTCAGTTTTAGTTGGTGCCCGGCCGGAGTCGGGTCACCCTTGCGCAATAGGGCTGCAGGAGCTGCCCCTAAGCTGATTTATTTTTTAAAAGAAGAAAAGAAGTTTTTTTTTTTTTTTTTTTCTTCAGCGCAGCAGCATCAGACTGTCCATTATTATGTCCACGCTGCCGCTCCTTCACCCCGCTTGTGCTGCGACGCCAGTACAGCTCTGGGGATCACAGTGGGACCCCGGAGTCTGTACTAGCAAGGCTCCGGGACCTCCCACGACTGCAGCCGGATCGCCAGGGACAGGTAAGCTGCGAGCAGCGCTAACTTGCGTTGCTCGCGGGTAAATGCAGTCTTTAGCCGCCGGTCTCTGGGGACAGACCGGTGGCGCTAGTAGCGGCGGCAGGCTCCCCCTCTCCTGGCATACCCCGCGCGTCTGCTAGACCACCAGGGAGAAATAGCTGGACGGGAACCGGTGTCCCTGGGATTAATCACTAGCAAGGGGAGAGAGCCTTCCCTGGTTTAGCGGCTCCTCCCCTCAGCTCAGCGCGCCTTTTCTCACGTGTACTGGCGTCGCTGAGCTGCTCTCCTCATGCGGCCACTCCTCTGAAGTCTCCGGGGGCCATCTTCTACTGGAAGCAACGCAGATCTCCAAGGCGGTCCCCCTGTGTACCTCTCCCCTGCTAAAGGACAGCATACACAGCACTATAGCCCTCTCAGACACTGAATCTGGGCAGGTGGATTGTAGTGAAAGGTGCAGTATTGACTTTTCTGCATGGTATGTGACTTTTACTAGTGCTGCCTGTCTGTGCTGTTCTCTACTTACTGTCAGCTTATACCTATCCCTTTTCTTCTCCTACGGCCCGGCTGGTGTGTGGGGGAAGGGTGTTTTTCTGTGGACCTCACGTATATAAATCCACGTAGCTGGAGGTCAGTCACATACTGTTGGGTGCTACACAGTACCATATTGTGGGCTGTTGTGTTGCATACTGGTGAGGGCGCAGGTGTTCAACACCATACTTCTCTATTGTGATATATTTATTTATATATATATATATATATATATATATATAGTCTGTCATGTCTGATGAGGAGATTGAGCGCTCTGTGGCTCCTGTGTTGTTCTCCTGCAGACGCTGTTCTGTAGGAGGGTAGAGGGAGGATTTATCACGGGATGGTCTGTGTGGACGGTGCCAGCTATTGCCTGGTTCCTCTCAACCCCCTATGTCGCAGGACCCTCCTTGGGCAATGTTTTCACGGGTGCTGGTGTCAATCGTGGACCGTCTAGCGGTCCCGACTGCTGTCCCTACTAGGGCGTTGCCCCAGCCGACCATCCCCCATTCCCCGGGTATTCCTCAGTTATTGCAGTCTCCCCCTGGTTCTCAGACTGTTGGGCAGTATACGGGGTTGCCTATGTATATTCAGTCTCCCCCAGTGTCGCAACAGTCTGTGGTGCCCTTTCAGGGTTTTCATCAGACGGCTCCTCCACCCTGGGTGGATGTAATCTCCAGCTCTGTCCAGAGTTTGGCAGCCTCGTCTTCGGCCTTTCAGTCAATGTTACAGGGTGACATGCCTCCAAAGGTGTCTAAGCGCCCAGTCCTGGCTGCGCATTTAACGGACACGGACGTGTCTTCAGATGACTGGGAGGTACATGACAACACTGACTCGGACGCCACGGCTCAAGAGGTAGAGACTAAGTCCTCCATTAATGTGCCGGCATTGGTTAGGGAGGTGCGGGCCATCATTCACATAGAGGATGATGCACCGGCCCCTAGGTCTAAGTATCCTAATTTTAAAAAGGCTAAGGTGACTTCGACTGTTTTTCCCCTGTCTGACCAGTTGACTGATCATATGGCGGGGGCCTGGCAGTTGCCCAGTGAGAGATTCCAGCCACAAAAAAATGGCTGGCATCCAATCATCCGTTTCCTGAGGCTCATTGCAGGAAATGGGAAACCCCACCGGCGGTGGATTCCCATGTCACCCGCTTAATCAAAAGCGCTACATTGCCCTTACCGTCTATCTCCTCCCTGAAGGATCCCATGGACAGGAAGGTGGAGACTTGTTTAAAGTCTATCTACTCTCTCTCAGGGGCAGTGGCCCGTCCGTCCATGGCCATCTCCTGGGTGGCTAAAGCCATTGAGAGCTGGGCCAACGCATTGGAGGATACCTTTCCAGACGAGGCTCCGGATGTCCAGAGTGTGTTAATTGGACAGATGAGAGATGCGGCGTCCTATCGTCTTTAGATGCAAGTCCTCAAGTGTTCCGGGTTTCTAGGATTTTGGCTTTTCTTCAGTCAGGTTTGGACCTAGGCTTACGTCTTGCCTCTCTCTGAAGGTTCATGTGTCTGCACTGTCTGTGTGGTTCCAACGACGGATTGCTACACTGCCAGATGTTCACACCTTTTTCCAATGTGTTCTTCGAATCCAGCCTCCCTTTGTGCCTCCTGTGGCTCCTTGGGACTTGGCGGTGGTTCTTCGGGTCCTCCTTTTGAGCCTCTTGAGTCGGTGGAGCTCAAGTGGTTAGCGTTTAAGACTTTTTCTTGGGGCGATTGCTTCTGCCAGGAGGGTGTCAGAATTGGGGGTGCTTTCCTGTTGTCCCCCTTTTCTGATTTTTCACCAGGACAGAGTGGTGCTTTGCACTCGTCCTGAGTTTCTGCCTAACATGGTTTCTAAGTTCCACATTAATCAGGAACTTGTTGTGCCAGCTTTTCAGTAACCTGATCTTTCAGCTGATGAGTCTTCCTTGGATGTAGTCCGTGCTCTCAGAATTTATGTGGACCGGACTGATTCCATTAGGAAGTCTGATTCCTTGTTTGTCCTCTTTGGTTTTCACAGGAGGGGTGGGCCTGCCAACAAACAAACTTTAGCCTGTTGGCTTTGTTCTGTTATTTGTGAGGCTTATGCACAGGAGGGTTTACCTGTTCCAGCATCCGTTAAGGCTCATTCCACTTGGTCTGTGGGTCCTTCTTGGGCTGCTAGACGTGGCGCCTCTGCTGTTCAGCTATGTAAGGTGACCACCTGGTCTTCCATTCAGACATTTTTTATCTTCTATGCGTTTGACACCTTTGCCTCTCAGGATGCATCCTTCGGGCGCTGGGTTCTTCTTTCTGCACAGGAGCGTCCCCGCCCTTAGTTGAACTGCTTTGGTACATCCCCAAGGTCAACCCTGTGGACCCCCTATGGACGCTGAAGTAGAAAACAAGAGATATGGTAAGAACTTACCTTTGTTATCTCTGTTTCTACGAAGTCCCTAGGGTCCAACAGGGCACCCGCCCTGACGCACCTGGCTTCATATGGGCTGTGTGGCTGGCCACCGGTTTTTCCGTCTCCCATTTCTGTGAGTATGGTTTCTTGAGTGTTCCAGTCTTCCTTCTCTCTGTTTAGTCTCCTCCTCCGGCCTTGGCTGCTTACCAACTGAGGTGCCTGTGGCTCGGGGGTGGGGTATAGAGGAGGATGGACCCAAGTGCATCCTGGGAGCAGCAAAAGCTTTAACTGTGTGGTGCCCATGGATCCAGATCCAGCTATACCCCAAGGTCAAACCTGTGGACCCTATGGACTTCGTAGTTCTTATCATCTGTCTTGTTATTAGCGTCCATTTCTGAATCACCCCCAAAGTGTCTACAATAAGTTGAGTATATCACCACAACTCTTCCTCACAGTAAATAGGTTTTGTAAATAGAATGACAAATATTTTTGAATAGTAAAGTGACACATTACAGTAATGATAAATAAGGATGTGTGTTCTCAGGTATGCAGTCTTAAAAGTGCTATATCTAAAAACATTATATGACACTCATCATGGCCGTAACCAGGGCTCTAAGCACCCTGTCCCAGCCCCTCCCCCTTCTGCACATGACGTCATGATGTTGAGCAGAAGGGGGCAGGGCCACCGGCAGCCGGTACTACTGCAGTACCTGGAGCGTCTTCAAGACACTCCAAGCGTCTGTAATTATGGCAGGGTGCCTGTCTGTAACATCCAATGGACCCTACAGACAGCACTGCTGCAGCAATACTGGCTGCAGGTTGCCGTTCCAGGCACTCTCCAGTCAGAAGCAGGGGCCGTGTGGTGGCGCTGGAGCCACACACATATAGCCCTGCGCTCTGTGAGGCCGAACCAGTTGCACTCCCATAGTTACGGCCCTGACACCCATATTTATAGATCATATGTTCTTACATTGAATAGTGGATAGCGAGAAGAATTGTGTAGTAGTGGCAGAATGAAGCCTATATCATTATTAGGTAATACTACAGCAATTGCCCCCTTTCAACATATTTGTTTTTTACTTATGACTCCATGTTCATGAAGTAGGAGCAGCAGTATTGTGGTTGGGCTGATTGTACAGCAACCTGCCTTAGGTACTGTATGTATTAGAACAAGATATAGATATGACAAGGTAAAATTGAACACTGGACTGTACTAATGAGCCGGGGGAGCTGCACTTACAGAGAAGGGTGTCTGACCTCCTGTAGGTAATCAATGATTTAGGGATGGTAAATGCGCTCAAAAAACCCCTTATATAATGAATGAATGTTAATTCAGTAATAATGCTGCACTGTGACACTATTTATTTTTAATTCTATGTTGTCATTAAACTACTTGGATTACAACATTATTACTGAATCAACATTCATTCATTATATAAGGTTTTTTTTTTAGCGCATTTACCATCCCTAAATCATGTATTTGATCAAGCCTGCTGTAGGCCACTTAAGGTGAGTGACCTGTTATTAATTGGATTCTAACAGATCAATGATGACAGGACAGTTGTCGATTGAGAGTTCACCAAACAATTATCTTGCCTCGGACCCCATGAAGTCTTATGGTGGGTACACACTATACAGATATATCTGCAGATCGAGTGGTATATCTGCAGATGATGGTCGTTCATACACACTGAACGGCCATCATCTGTGTCTGCCAGCAGGTACTGGCATCCAGGGGGCATGTCTCGGTGGGCTGGGGGCGTTTCCCGCCCCCCTCCCCGCAGCTGCCGCTGTTTGTGTGCGGGCGGTCTGCAGACATATCTGTCCATCAGCTATGCAGCTCAGCCAATGCGATATGTCGGTGAACGACGACATTCACCAACATATCGTGGGTACACACTGGCCGATGGCCAGCAGATATATTGGCTGATCAATTGATCGGCCAATGTATCTGCCAGAGTGTACCCAGCTTAAGTCCGGCTCTGTTTAGTACCAGCAACAAGTATTTCCCAAAATACTGCATGCCAAGTACAGTAGGTGAGGTCCAGCACCAAATAAACATTTAATCTCGGTGACTAATTTAATCTTGGTGACTAATATGAGGATACAGACCGGTGGATAAAGGGCCTGATTCAGAGATGGACGTAATTATCAAAATAAGCGAATGACTCACTCACTTATAGATGCACACTAAAAGCATCTTACATCGCTCACGACAAAATTGGGAACGTCAGAAACATCAAACACAGACCAGGCGACCATCAGCCTTCTGACTAAGTCTAAGCTGTAGCAGACATTGCGGGTCTCCAGGCACACACAGGGCTCTCTTGCTGCTAGCAAGAATACAGTGGCTAATTTATGGATGCCCAGAAAACAGTGTTTAAATGGTCCAACACACCTGGGTTTTTTATAACCACCCCCAGGAGCTCCCCCAAACGCTGACTGCCTGTCACTCACTTTGCGAGTGAATCCTCTGTGTGAGCATATTTGCAATTCAATTGCTGCGCTGCATGTGTAATGGCTAATACTCAATCTGCGTAAATATCGTTAATGTGTCCATCTCTGAATCAGGCCCAAAATCAACTGTGTATTTACATAGAGACTGAAGTCAACACACTTAATAAGTTAATAGACTCAAATATCTCATATTCAGTTCACAATGTATATAATCTTTTATATAACATTTATTGGCCAGTTTTATTTGTCTGTCTGTCGATCTGGTTATGCATTCAGACACCCCTGCACCGATTGGGATGAAACCAACATGATGTGGTCCAGTTGGATCCTGGCCAGGTTTTAGTGGGGTTAGGGTCCTGGTCAGACCTCCCGTTGGTGTACGCTGGACATAACTTTGATCCAGGGAGTATGTACTGGGCTTTCCACTGCATGAATTTGGACGAAAACTTCAGACTGATAACATTGTATTCCAGAAGACATACTAGAGGGGTTAGGGTCCTGGTCAGACCTCCCATTGGTGTACACTAGGCATAACTTTGACCCGGGGATGCTGAGCAGAAATTTGACCTGGGGAGACTGTTCTGGGCCTTCAACTGGATGGATTTGGATAAGAACATCATAGGGGGGGCAATTAGTCTGGAATGCCTAATGGCGTGGTTAGGTTCCCGGTCGGATCTCGTGGCAGAGTGCGCGGGACAGGACTTTGGCCAAGGGAGCCTGTTCTGGGCCTTCAACTGGATGGTTTTGGATGACATCATATAATTGAACTTAATACCTTCAAGATTTAAACCCGGGCAACTCCAGGTACTCAGCTAGTATTCAATACAAATTAAATTGTATTGTAGTAGAACAGGGGTGGCCAAACTCTGTCCTCGAGAGCTACCAACAGTTCACGTTTTCCAGGTCTCCTTACAGAATCACAACTGAAATTATTAGCTCCACCTGTGAATCTTTCAAAATGTGTCAGTGAGTAATGACTACACCTGTGCACCTGCTGGGTGACCTGGAAAACATGAACTGTTGGTAGATCTCGAGGACCTAGTTTGGTAGTGAAAAGTCAGATGTTAAATTAAATACAGAAATACCTAAAGCTGATCTGATGTTCTGCCTTCGGACATAGCAATAGATCAGAGAACCCGGCAGTGGGCATCTTTTTAAACAAGATGCCTCCTGTGACTTTTGCATATATTAGTATAGCTAAAGACGCAGCGGCAGTACCTTTACCATTTACCTCTGAATTACCACCTTTGTGCGTACACACTACTAGGTGCACCACATTGTACATCACAGCATCCTATCTGATGTGCAGCATATGAATGTCGTGTGGAAACGATAGATTGGGTGTAAACACTATACGATGGTCTTGCAGATTGGTCGAAATGACCAGGGTTACATGATATATCATATAGTGTGTACCCAACTTTAGACAATTAGGTTAAA
Source organism: Taudactylus pleione (assembly GCA_031769625.1). Lineage (NCBI taxonomy): Eukaryota > Metazoa > Chordata > Amphibia > Anura > Myobatrachidae > Taudactylus > Taudactylus pleione. The sequence continues at coordinate 626,932 of JAUIMM010000288.1, forward strand.
AATCAATGGTTGTTCATACACCTGCACCTTTTATTACTGCTCCAGCAGGGGCGTATCTACCCATTGGCCAGGATGGCACTCACCAGGGGCGCCGACCAAAGGGGGGGTGCCGTCCGGCAGTGCCACCAGTAGCCCTGGGGTGGACAAGTCCCCCGACCCCACAAGTGTAGGGCAGAGCGCAGTCTGTAGCGCAGTGATAGCAGTCTGCCCTACACTGTTTACAAACACACAGCCACCAGCGGCGACTGTGTGTTTGTAATAGCAGCCAGCTAATGAGAGTCAGACAGACTCTCATCGGCTGCTGCGTCGTCCACGGAGGGAGCCGGCTGGAGCTCACTAATGAGCTCCGTGTCCCGGCTCCCCCCGCAGCATGTGTTGGGAGAGACGTCATACGTCATGACGTCTCTTCCATGCAGGAGAAGAGCGGTCGCGTCAGGAGCGGGGATCAGGTAAGTTGAATTTTTTTTTTGTTCTTTGTGTGTGTAAGCCTGACACTACAGGGGGGCACTGAAATAGAGGGTGGCAGCTACTGGGGGCACTTCATGGGGGGTGCCTGTTACTGGGGGGCACTGTATTGGAGTGGCCACTACTGGGGGCAATTTATGGGGGTGGGTTGCCACTTCTGGGGGCACTGTATAGGGGTGGTAATTTAGGGGGGTGGCCACTACTGGGGGCACTATATAGGGGGGACTACTGGGGGCACTGTATAGGGGGGGACTACTACTGGGGGCAATGCAGCATAGGGGGGATTACTACTGGGGGATTACTATTGGGGGCACTGCATAGGGGGGGGGTGGGGGGCGCCAGTCCATTACAATGCCAGGGGCGCTTGGATCACTAGATACACCCCTGTGCTCCAGAATAGTGGCTCATAGAAAGACAGACCACACGATCTGATTAGACAACACCTATAGGAATTGTAATGCATACCTAATGAAGATGTTGCTTTAAATTTAGACTAAGCTAAGAGTAACTTATTGCAGGATACATTGCTCTTTTTTGCTCTTGAATTGATATTCCTTGTTCTGGAGTGCACCATTCTTTTATTGGTATACAATCGGGAAGCCGGCTGCCGGAACCCCGACAGTCGGCCTCCCAACTGCTTTATCCCGGCGTGGGATAAATGACCGGCGTCTATATCTAGACGCCTGTCATTTCCCCGATGCCGGGAGACCGGCGCCCGGCATCCCGATCAAAGGGATGCCGGGCCCGCGAGCGGACAGCCGTGGGGGGGCGGGTTAGGTTTAGGGCACCCGGGGGGGACTTAGGGTTAGGCACCCCCCCGGGAGGGTTAGGGTTAGGCTAGGGGGAGGGAGAGTTAGGCATCCCCGGAGGGGACTTGGGGTTCGGCACCCCCCCGGGGGACTTAGGTTTAGGCAGCGGGGAAGGGGGGGGGGTTAGGATTAGGCACTTAGAGGGGGGATTAGGGTTAGGCACCCCTAAGGAGGGTTACGGTTAGGGGGTTCGGTTAGGTTAGGCAGCCGGCGGTATTTCATACCGATTCCCTTGTATTAACTCATAACTGCACTAAAGGTAATAGTAAAGCTGCATACACACACAACGATTTTTTTTAACGATTATTGTTAATGATATCGTTTATCGCTCAATCGTTGAAAAAATCGTTCACTTTCTGAGTTAAAACGATGAACGATTATCGTTCATGCGCGTTCACATTTGTAGTTTGTACTTCAGTCAGACTGACCAACTGAACGATTTTCATTAAGGGAATATGCAAAAATCGTTCATTACACTTTAAAAAATCTGACAGAAAATCGTTCATAAAATCGTTGTGTGTGTATGTAGCTTTATGGAGCGTACACACGGTCAGATTTGTCAGACTTGTCAGATTTGTCAGATGAACGATTGAACGATTAAACGATCTGAACGATTTGAACGATTTGACCAAAGTTTTGAACAATTTGAACGATTTGAACGATTTGAACGATTTTTGACTGCATTAAAATGAATGGAATCGTCCAAGTCTGACTGCAAACCCATCAGATGTCAGATATCGTTATCTGACAAACGGGAACGCGCATCGTTGATCGTCCATCGTTCAGGCATGTCAGATATGAACGATTTTCCTTCAGATATGAACGACTGAACGATTTTTAAATCGTTATCGTTCATATCTGAAGGAAAAATCTGATCGTGTGTATGCACCATAAGAGGTAGATTTTTTTTAAATGATAGATGTATTAAGATTAGAGGTTATTTCAGTGCAATAGTCACGTTCCAAAGCATAGGTCCTGCTATTACGCTATAGAGTAAATTATACCACATCAGAGGCACTACCTTTACATACCCATTAATCAGAAAAGCAAGCCTTAATTTGGAGTTGTATTATTATTGTTATTATTAATAATAATAATCATCTTTTATTTATAAAGTGCTGACATACTACACAACAGTGCCCAAGTGGTCTTACAGTCTAAAGATGAGTACTCACTACACGATATATCAGATTAACCACCATCGTACAGTGTGTACTCTGAAAACCACCCAAAATATTGCACAGTGAATTGGGTGTTCGCATCTTCCCATTGGATGTGCTGCACATCAGATGGGACGATGCCATGGACGATGTGGTAGAGTTACATTAGACATGTAATGATATATCGCACCATAGTACAGCGGATTCAGTGTGTATGGTGATACATAATATTGTTACATCGCATCGCTGAGTTTCCTGGTCATCCAGGTGTGTACCCAAATTAAGAGGCTGATGATCATCTGATACATGAGACAGCAGACTTACTGTATGATCATCATTATTATTATTGTTTATTTTCAACAATATCAACTGTAGCAGCTGGGCAGTAAAGTGTGCTGTTATTAAAAGCCATCAATACTAACAGTGAATGTCATATCTATGCAGCTATTATTTAACATGGGTTATTCGAGGGGTGTGGTATAGTAGATTGATAGTGTCTAGATTGACAGTTAATAGGTCGACATCAGATTGTCAACAGACAATAGGTTGACAGAGACAAAATGTCGACTGACAAATGGTTGACAGGTTTGAATCGTCGACACAAAACTGTTGACTTTTTTTTTTTTTTTTATAATTGAGGACCCCATTGAACAACGAAGCATAACCCCTTTAGCACTCGCTGAAGGGCTTATGTCATCCATTCTGTAACAAAGAAACAGCTGTAATCTAAGATTACTGCAGTTTGTCACCCTAGCCTAACCTTGACCATAGCCTAACCCTCCCCCTGGTGCCTAACCCTAACGCTCCACCTAATGCCGAAACCTAACCATAGCCTAACCCTCCCCCTGGTGCCTAACCCTAACGCTCCCCCTAATGCCGAAACCTAACCATAGCCTAACCCTCCCCCTGGTGCCTAACCCTAACGCTCCCCCTAATGCCGAAACCTAACCATAGCCTAACCCTCCCCCTGGTGCCTAACCCTAACGCTCCCCCTAATGCCGAAACCTAACCATAGCCTAACCCTCCCCCTGGTGCCTATCCCTAACCCTCCCCCTAGTGCCTAAACCTTACATTTTACCTAGTTTCTATTCCTAATCGTCCCCCAAGTGCCTGACCCCTAACCTTAAAAATGTTGAAATAACATGTAGATCATTTTTTTGTGTCGACCAATTGTGTATAGATCATTTAAACATTTTATCTTTGTCTACCTTCTGCACAGTCGACATTTGCAGTCGTCATTTTGTCTCTGTTGACCTTTTGACCATGTCAACCTATTGCCTGTCAACAATCTGGTGTCGACCTATTGACTGTTGATCTATTGACTGTCAATCTTCCACCCGAATCCCATTTGTGGAGAGTCATTGGAATGTAGAGACACAAAACAAGGACCAGGCCCTGCAGAGACTTTTAAATAACTAACTGTCCTCTGTCATTTAGTCTCCGTCCCTTTCTGGGTGTTGGGCAGGCTTTTGCTTTTATGCTGGTCTGGCACTCTTGTGATTAACTGACAATTTTGAGTAGCTGTGATTAGCCTGGTGTCTTTCTTTATTATCATACTCCCAGCAGAATACACAGCTACTAGCTAGGGCTTATGCCGGTACTACTGCAGTGCCCAGAGTGTCTACAAGACACTCCGGGCAGCTGTAATTATGGCAGGGTGCCTGCCTGTAGTGTCCAATGGCAGCACTGCTGCAGCGATCCTGTCTGCAGGATGCCATTCCAGCCAGAAGCAGAAGCCACGGGGTGGCAATGGTGCCACCCACAGGGAAGCCGCATCAGTCACACACCCCATGATTAGTCGACAAGGAAGCAGCAGAGCTCACAAAGGGTGAGATGTATTCAGGGGCGTATCTATAATGGGTGCGGGGGGGCCCTGCACTGCACACCCTGCACCCAAAATATTACTTACCTCTCCGGAGTCCCACATCGGTGCTGGCGTCCGGCGCTGTAAAACGACTGGAAAATGGCCGTGGCGGCCATTTTCCCGTCGTTTGCGCATGCGCAGTACAGGGAAAATGGCCGTTGCGGTCATTTTCACGGTGATCTGTGCATACACTATAGACTCTGGGCACACTCTAGTGCCCAGAGTCTATAACTCCGGTGCTGGCCGCGCACAGCTTAGTGCGCTGCCGGCCGCCAGGCAGAGAGGAGGGGGCCCGTGTCGGAGACTGCACACGGGCCCCCTCCTCTCTAGAAACGGCCCTGGATGTATTAAACAAAAAAATTTATTTTCTGATGTTTTATCGCATCTCTATAGGATCCCTATACAGTATACATGATATATCTGCAGCGTATCAGAGGCACAGCAGTCTTCATAGATTTCTATGGGGCTGCATGTATCAAGCTTTGGAAAGTGTAGTATTCTGTAGCTTAAGCCCAAAGCTAATGCCATCTTTTTACATTGACTAGCTGTTTAAATTATATGATCTTTGGAAATCAGTGATGATCTCATTTATATACAGATATGTCCTTCCTCTTCTATCCTCCGTGCATTATGAGTCTCGTTACACAGGGCGCATGAGAGTCGCCGGCTCTCATGCAACTCGGCCGGTGCCACAAATGCGTCTTACTGGCAATGCAGTGTGACTAAGGCTGGGTACACATGTAAAGATTCTCTGTCCAATCATCCAACTAGTTGATTGGTTGGAATGAAAATCTGGTAACTTATGAAAGCAAATGACAATCAGCAATTTGCTCCCAAACGCCAGAATATGGACAAAAACTGTTGTTTGTTAAATGTTTGATCTAAACAATTTGTTCAAACTTGTCTGACGACCATTTTCATCTGTTTTCTGGCATTTAGGAGCAAATTGCTGATCATCAGTTACTCCCGTTCCTTACCAGATTTTCATTCCAACCAATCAACTAGTTAGATGGTTGGACAGAAAATCTTTACGTGTGTATGCAGCTTAAGACACACAAGCAGACTTTGCTGATTAAAATTATATGCGACATGTGTATGTTCTGAGCGCAGCCAAGTGTGTAAATACCATCACAATTAAATGTGATGTGAAAAACAGTCGCTGACGCTATAACTTAGAGTTTTGTATACAGATACAGCTACAGTTGTACACAGAATATACACATGCCACATATCATTTTAAACAGTAAAGTTTGCTTGTGCGTCTTACTCGC